>CM019749.1:18409321-19078553 GCA_009761775.1 Ficus carica
GCTGATCTTAATTTATTTTATTTTTTACCATAAAATCTGAAATTTACTTGAACGCCATTTGTTTTGTGAATTTTCGATACTGAATCAGTGGTATCGCATTTTTGTTAATCTGTTTGGTTCTTAGGAAAACGAGTGTGGATTTTCCTAATTCCACCATGCATTTGCGAGTTCTTTTACACTGTTGTGAACATTCCGACACACACACACGCACACACATATATTTGTACTTATTGTCTCTGGGGAAAATCTGAGTTTTCAATTAAACGTCGTTTGTTATTTTAAGTTTTTTGTGAATTTGCCTATTTGAAATCGTGATTTTGATTGAGAAAGAGACATTTTTATCCGTTTGGTTCTTGGGAAAACTGAGTGAAATTTCGATTTTTTTTAAAAAAACCTAACCTGCTCTGGTTATTTAAGTTGCTGTGAATTCTTCTTTTTCGCTTTACTTTATTTGACAGAAGAAATTTGAATAACAGGGATGAATCAGTTCAAGCCGATATTTTTGGGGACGGCGGATCCGAATACTGCACTGAGCAAGCTGAGTCGGGCTTGCAACACTCAGAAGTGTATTCGAGCGGGTGGGAAACACAATGATCTTGATGATGTGGGGAAAGACACTTACCACCACACCTTCTTTGAGATGCTTGGCAATTGGTCTTTTGGTGATTACTTCAAGAAAGAAGCCATTGAATGGGCTTGGGAACTTCTCACCAAGGCAAGTGTTGGTTAAAAATTGCATAGGTTTGGTAGTTATTACTGTTTTGGCTTTCTAATTTGACTTGATTTTAAATTGAGAAAGAGACATTTGTTACTATGAGTAGGCCAACATAGCTGAACTGTTAGTCTGGCTTAATTTGAGTTGAAAGGATGTGATTTGTTTTAGTTTCTGGGTTTTGGGTATTGTTAATTCTTGGTGGATTTTTTTTTTTTTTTAATTCTTGGTGGATTAGTTTAAGGTCTTCCATCTTCCTGAGGATTTCTGATCCTCCTTATTTTGTACTGATTCAAAAGTTATAATGAAGGATGTGGTTTTGGAGTTTTGAAAAGTTATACGGATTAGTTCAAAATGAATTGCGTAATTGAGCTTCTTTTTTTTTTTGGTTGGGTTTTAAATGGTAAAATCATAAGGGGTTGAAGGTCATTCTATTTATATCGTCTTGCTTCCTCTTGTTTTTCACCAATTTGCGGAATCTTTTTACCCAATGTTTTATGAAATAATTTCTGCTCCAATGCATTTTCACTTGCAACATTCTGCATTTGTGATAGCTTATACCTTAATTAGTTGTAGTTTTCTTTGCGAATAAATTTGAATTTTGGCATTGGGACAATATACCAAAGGTTAATGGTAAAACTTTGGAATTTAGGTGAAGAATCCTGTTAATTTCCAACATGTCAAGACATTGTTATTGTTATTGTTATTATTTTAGTATCATTACATGTTTACTCAATTTTAGGACCTGCTTTGGTTGCTTTCTTCTTGTTGGTTAAAAATCCTGGCAGTTCTTCGCTTCAGATTGGGATTTTAATTGCTTATTATATTTCTTCATTTCCTGACCTACAGGTTTATAAGCTTCCCACTGATCGGATCTATGCAACCTATTTTGGTGGTGATGAGAAAGCTGGCCTTGCTCCTGACAATGAAGCCAGAGATATATGGCTCAAGTTTTTGCCGGCTGGACGTGTTCTGCCTTTTGGCTGTAAAGTAAGCTTTTCTTCCACCGTTTTGTCTTGCTTTGTGTGATGAAAAATTCTCCACCATGTCTTTGAATTCTACATCACATTGTTAAATTGGCAGCAATATTTGGTTTCTCATTTTTACATTCTGAACAGGACAATTTCTGGGAGATGGGTGAGACTGGTCCATGTGGACCATGCACTGAGATTCATTATGACAGAATTGGTAACCGTGATGCTGCATCACTGGTTAACAACGATGATCCCACGTGCATTGAGATATGGAATCTTGTCTTTATTCAGGTAAATCTTCTTGTATTTCTTGTTAAGACTTTGTGCACTTTCTTAAGTCTTTATGTGCTCCTTGCTATCCCATATGTGAGTTTGTCAAGCAAATCAGCAACTGATAATTTGAATTCTGTTTTGAAGTTTATTTATCAAAAGCAGAAGACTTTTTTTATTTTTTTTTCTTGATAATTTGTGTCTGATTTCTAAGCTTTTTTTTTAAATTTATTTTTATTTATTTTTTTAGGGTATGTATGATTTCTAAGCTGAAATAACCTTGCTACACTAAAACTAGGTGATTCATTTTTTTTTTTGGGTGCAATATATGCATAAGACGTAATTTTAATATATTGTTCCTTTTTTTTTCCCCCCTCCATTCTTCAATAGTTCAACAGGGAAAATGATGGCTCCCTAAAGCCTTTGCCTGCTAAGCATGTTGATACGGGGATGGGTTTTGAGAGATTGACTTCTGTACTTCAGAACAAGATGAGCAACTATGATACTGATGTGTTCTTACCCATCTTTGATGCTATCCAAAAGGTAAATCCGTTACTTCTTTTAGATGGTTTTTGTTTTCCCTTTTTGTTGTGTCTTTTAAGTGTATTCCAGTAAATTATGTTTTCTTAAAAAAATAAAATGTTTTATGTGTACATATATGTTTTTTTTTTTCAATCAGATGCGTACATATATGTTAATTCTTCTGCTCTTAGATCTTCACATATTCCTTTAAAATGACCTGTTTTCCTTTTCAATTTGTTTGCAGGCAACTGGGGCAAGACCATATAGTGGGAAAGTTGGATCAGATGATGTTGACAATGTTGACATGGCATATAGAGTTGTTGCAGATCATATAAGAACACTATCATTTGCCATTGCTGATGGTTCTTGTCCTGGTACAGAAACATAGTTCTGTTTGTTGTTGTTGTTGTTGTTGTTTTTTTGTGTGTGCGTGTGTGTAAATCTTATGAGTGGGGTTGCAGACCTTCTCTGATTGAATGTGGTCGTGCAACTTTCTGCTTTTTCAAGTTTTTTTGAAACCACCTTTGATGCTTTTCCGCATAAAACGTAAAAGGAAGATAAGTAAGCAAGATTTATTTTCCCATTTTTATGGTTCTAGAAACTTTCACCAACGATACAAGTCTTTTAATACAGTTAAGATTCGGATTTTTTTCCTCTTTCCCGCCCCCCCCCCCCCCCCCCCCCCCCCTTCTTCTTCAAAGTACGTATTTGTTCAACAATCTATAAAGAGTACACAAGGGAAGGGGCAGAAAAGGCAGAATAGGGATCATTCTGTACATCGGAGAAATTCAAGAAAATATGAAATCATTCTGAACCAAGACTGATTGTATATTACCTTCCAATTTAAATTGTTGTTTTCTTCAAAAGTTGTTGTTTCTTGTCTCAGCTTAGTTTCTCAGGGAAATATGCTACAGTGGCAGTGGCGGTTTCAAGTGGAACTGGAAATTTGATGTGTCATTTGAATGAAATATGTTACATTTTTTGATTGGTTGATTTGCTGGTTATCATCTAGAATGCATGACATATGCAGTCACTAGTCTTTCTAGACTGGTCTTTTAACCAGAGTTGTCTTCGATGTTTTATAGGGAGGTTTTTATTATTTTTTATTTATTTCCACTTATGATATCTTACTTGCTACTAGGCAATGAGGGTCGTGAATATGTTCTCAGGCGTATTCTTCGACGAGCTGTTCGATATGGAAGTGAGGTCCTAAAAGCTCAAGAAGGATTTTTCCACGGGTAAAAAATGCTTGTCAATATGCTACCATGACTACCATTTGTCCAAAAAGTTTAAAAGTTTAATTTTGTTTTCAAAGTTCTGTTTTGGCTAAAGATAGATATTGCATTCAGTTCTCTTTCGATCTTGCTTAATTTAAATTCATAGTTGGGTAGGGATTCTATTTCTTTTTATCCCCAGCAAAATGTGCGCAGTCCTTAATATCTGTGATAAATACAGGCTTGTAAATATTGTGGGGAAAGTGATGGGTGATGTTTTTCCGGAGCTAAAGCAACATGAGGTGCGCATCAGGGAAATAATAGCTGAAGAAGAAGCAAGTTTTGGGAAGACATTACTTAAGGTGAATATGTTTGCTGTATACATGTAAACCCCTTTTTATTTGTATTGGAAATGTATTTTATTTCCGCTATTTGAATGTGTGTATATATATTTATTTGAGGGGCAAGCACCCCAAAAAGAAAAGTTCGGTTCTTGGGTTGTAGCTTGTTAAAAAAAAAAGGTCTTGGAATGAACAAGAGCTGAATTTTCTCATGAAGGCTGTTCAAGGAACTCTGATGTTGTTTCTCCTCTCATAACTTGTTGGTTCTTCATCCAAAATACAAATAGTCAAGTTGATGTAGCAGTCTAGCTTGTATGTGATGAACGGTTAATGATTTATGCCACATCAACTTCTATGATTACTTTGTTTGAGACATTAAAATTTAATTTTACAGTTTCCTTTTCGTTTCCAGTTCATTGCACTGTGAGAAATCTTAGAAACATTTCTTTGTTGAGTTTGTCTATTTAGGAAGGGAGTTATCTTAAGGGGATGAAATTGGTAGTTTGGTTGAGATCGTTTCTAGCTTTTATGCACCTTATCGAACCAGATTAATTTCCTTTCTTATATGCAATAAAAATTGACTTGATAATCTCTCTGTTTTGTTTAGGGGATTGAGAAATTTAAGAAAGCTGCTCAGGAACTTGAGGGGAAGACATTGAGTGGGCAGGTCAGTGTTATGCTGAATTTATCTTACCCTTATCTTGAATAGGAGTTTTGTTTCCTACCTAAATTAAGAGTGAAGAAATAACATCATGTTTATCCCTAGTTCAATTAGTGGGGAAAGATTTGTTTTCTTCACTTTGCCACTAAATTTGCTCCATAATATATCTTTGGAGTATTAAATTTCATTGATTTGGTCACTACGTCGTTTAAGTTTTGATTGCAGTTGATTTTCCAAGATAGCTTCAACTCAGATTTCTGAAATGACGAGTTAATGCATGTTTTATCCATATCACAAGTTAGAACACTGCTGGGCCTTAGATAACTGCAATTGAAAATTTCACCTTATTAACACAGAAGCCAAGACAACAAGATATTTTGGATTTCTTGCCCAATCTGTATAATAGTTAGAACTAACCTTGCACTTTCATAAAGTTGAAGTTTATTTGCTTGGTAACTGATGTTAAATGCAGATAACATAGATATTGATATTAGATAGTACACCAGAGTCAAGACAAGGCTTCATGAAGCGGACAACACAACGTAAAGAAAAATAACAAATGTTTGAGTTGTCATTAAAATTATATTGACCTAGAGAATAATATTTATTTCCTTTGGGGAATTGACGTTAATAGCTTATCTGTTATGGTATTTAACTCTGTTACTGTTCTGGCTGTAGGATGCTTTCATCTTGTGGGATACATATGGTTTCCCGTTAGATCTGACTCAGGTACATGGAGTTCATCAATGTTTTGTTGTGATAAATATTTTGTGTATGCGTCATACTTAAAGTACTTTTCCTGCAGTTAATGGCAGAGGAAAGGGGCTTACTAGTGGATGTCGAGGGCTTCAATAATGCCATGGATGAGGCAAGGGAAAGATCAAGGAATGCTCAATCTAAGGTATTATGTTTTTGCTTTGTATTTTCACTGTCTTATGTCTGCATTCTAAATGACCTGTTTCCTTGATAGTGTGGCTAGTTCCTAATTGGAGATCATAGAAGCCTACTGTACAAAATGTTGTAACTGGCTCTTTAATGTAACAGAAAATGAATTTTCAAATGGGTTGGCACTCACGTCAATTTTATTCCAATGTTCTCACAGCAATCTGGTGGCGCTATTAACATGGATGCTGATGCTACTGCGGCATTGCACAAGAAGGGGATTATTGTAACAGATGATAGCTTCAAATTTGTTTGGTTCAAGGTTAATGAACATGCATTGCTATTATTATTTACTCTTCTTTAGATATTTGATGCTTTACATGCTTTCTTTTAGTTGTTAGCAACTACTGTTTATTCCATGATACATAGAAACATATCAAGATCTGAAAAATTAGTTATTGGTAATTGCATATATTGTTCTTAGATTTTTTGATTTTATCATGGCTTAGAACGCCAAAAATGTCTTTAAGGTCAATCCTTTTGTAATAAATCAATTACAATTGCAAAGGAAGATTGCAAGAACAACCAGCATACTTTACTATCTTGTGGTTGTAGTTGGAGTGCCTACATGGCTGACAGACTTCCTGTTTTAGCCACATCTCACAGGACTTCTTTTTTGCGATTTAACTGACTGAATGGTTTAATTCTAAAATGACTATTCAACTGTGTGGATTTGATTATTGCAGTCACATCTTTTTACTTTTGTTAGAATTTGTCAAACTTCATCAAGGATACAAGTTTGTCAAGCTTCTAAGGGGCGATTTAGATCCTATTCTGAGAGAATTCCTTTCTCCTTGATTGTCATTAGAAGGCTTACTGTGATACATGATATTTTGTTTGTTTTGCTAGTTTCTAATTATATTTTACTCCTGATATGGAATGAACTTTATTTAAATAAAGTTACATAAAAAACAGAACTTTGGGGATTGCACCAATCTATTTTATTTGGTACATTTCTTTGTATACCCATCTTTTCAGGGCCATGAAAGTTCAATAAAAGCAATTTACACTGGTTCTGAATTTTTGGAATGTGCTTCTGGTGGTGGTGATGTCGGTGTAGTTTTGGAGTCCACAAGTTTCTATGCTGAGCAAGGTGGTCAGGTATTGTACTCTTGTATTGTTTGTGCGAATGTTTTATAAATTATTGCCGAAAATGTGTGTCCAAGAATCTTTGTTGTTATATATATACACGCACACTTTTTTTGTAAGAAACAAAGAAATTTTGTGGAAATGAAAAAAAAAAAAATGAATTTTTGTTAGTTTTTAGTTTAATATATAGAAATTATTTATTTTAAATAGGATGTCTTTTGAATTTGGGCTTGTAAGATTTGAGCCAGTTCTGTTTAAGGAAGTATTTTCTTCCTGATCTAGTGTGCTTATCTCTGTTACTGACTATAAATAATATAAACCTGAGTCCATTGAGATTGTTAGCTTGCATCAAGGTTTGTTTGTAGATCTGAGCTGGAAATGGGGCAAATTTTGTGTGCGCACTTGCATATACGTATGTGCGTAATAGGATATATAAGTATTATTATTAGGTAAACATATGGAACAAGTAGGCAAAAGAGTGATCTTATAACTTATTTGGAGGGATCAAGATTGTTATCTTGTAAATCGTTCTTTAAGGTTTTTTTTTTTTTTTTTAATTTTTAATTTTTTAATCTGTAATCATTCCTCTTCCTATTTTAAATCTTGTAATTATATTTGGAAGTCCTCGATTCCTACTAAATTCAAGTGTTTAGGTGGCTGTTGGCGCTTGGTAACTCATGAAATATTGCAAAGGAGAAACCCTCATTTTTCTCTTTCTCCAGGATGGTTTGCTGGGGGCAAAATGAATCTTTTGATCTTCTTTTCCTTTAGTTTCCATGGTCCCTACTTGATATAAAGTATTGGTGGTGCGTGTGCGGGGTAGTTGTGTTGCATTTCTTGGTTGGGTGATTCCAGGCGAAGGTGTTGATCTGTTGAATGGTAATTTTAGTTTGCGGAAGAAATAGTAGATGCAGTGAGTCATTGGAATGTAGCTGTACTAGCGGTCACATGGGCATTGTGGCTAGAAAGGAAAAAACGTATTTTTGAAGAAGTGAAGGAAGATAATGGAGAGGTTTGGGAATGAGTTGAACATTCGCTAGCTTTGTCAGTTTTCGAGATCAAGGGATTTCCAATCTTTCTCTTTTCTGATTTGTTGAGGGGCTGTAACGAGACTCAGTTTGGGTGTTTCTTGTTCTTGGTGTTGTCTGTATTTGTTTTTGTGTCGTTTTTCTAATTAGGACTCTTTGTCCACTGCTTTACTTGAACAGGTACTTTTCTTTGTTATTAATAAAGTCGTTTTTTCTAAATAACAAAAAAAAAAAAAAAAAAAAAAAAGAAGGCAAAAGAGTGTTTAAAACTCGGATTGAGTTCTGTGTATATGAGCACGTTAAGTTTTCTTGCTTCTTTGCGCGTCTTACATTGTTGTTCTGGTTGTAGATTTTTGATACCGGAGCACTTGAAGGTCCTTTTGGCTCATTTGAAGTTGTTAATGTTCAAATTTTTGGAGGTTTTATTCTCCATATTGGTCATTTCTCTAACGACAGTGGAAAGTTCTCTGTGGGTGACAAAGTAATTTGCAAGGTAATTTATTCTGTTATCTGAAGACTAAATCCAGTTGCCTGTAACCCACTTAGCATGTGGCATGCTCTTTATGTTTGTGTGTAATACTAATGCAGTAAGTGAACTGTATATACGGTTGTGTCAATGCAAGCATATGTCTAAACTGTATTTTAACTCTCTTGCACAGGTTGACTATGACAGACGTACGCTCATTGCCCCAAACCATACCTGCACGCACATGCTAAACTTTGCTCTTAGGGTATACTCAAATAACATAAGATTCTTAATTTTTATTTTCCTAACACAGCCGTGTTCTTAAACATCCTGTGATATGATTGCAGGAAGTACTTGGGAATCATGTTGACCAGAAGGGCTCTATTGTTCTTCCTGAAAAATTGAGATTTGATTTTTCTCATGGTAAGATTGGCTTAACTTGCTGAGTTAGATTATTTATATTAGGTTATCTAAATTTTAGGCCATTTAACAGTGTTTAAATTTAATAGGTAAGCCGGTAGATCCAGAAGATTTAAGAAGGATTGAATCTATTGTGAATGAGCAAATTGAAGCAGAATTAGATGTTTATGCCAAGGAGGTATCCCTGGCAGATGCAAAGCGCATTAATGGTTTGCGAGCTGTTTTTGGAGAAGTAAGTTTCTTATGTTGATATTGTTCTCTTCACATTTTCTTTTTCTTAGTTTTGCTATTACATATTTACTTTTGGAAAACAATATCCGGATTATGTTATTTCAAAATATATAAGTGTAGGTCTACCCTGATCCAGTTAGAGTGGTAGCGGTTGGGAGAAAAGTTGAGGATCTTCTGGCTGATCCGGAAAATGATGAATGGTCATCAATTTCAGCAGAACTGTGTGGAGGTGAATGCTTGTAGTTGTTAAACTTTTATTGGGATCTGTATCAATTTCAGCAGAAATGTTTTTCCCTGAAGTTTGGCTTTCTTGTCACTGTTAATTTTTACACTTTTGGATATGCAATAGGGACCCATATATCAAATACAAGAGAAGCTAAGGCTTTTGCCCTTTTATCTGAGGAGGGAATTGCGAAAGGAATTCGAAGAGTAACTGCTGTCACAACGAACTGTGCTTTTGAGGCAATTAAGTTTGCCAACTCACTTGAGCAGGAAGTAGATAATGCGTTGAAGGATGAAGGAAGCTCGCTAGAAAAGGTAGTCATTTCCACCACCACCACCACCACCACCACCACCTCCCCCTTTTCCTCTGCCTTCTGTTTTGTTTATTTAATTTTCCTTTTCTGCTCCATTTTCATAGAAATTGTGATATGAGCTGTCCATCCATACTATAGGCTTGAACATGTCTTAACCATTTTTTTTTGTGTGTTTTTTCTATGGTTTAATTAATGCCTCTAGTTATTCCATTATTTGACTACTTTTGTGTAACAGTTATGTTGTACATGTCTTGTTTGCTTAATTTCCCTTGGATTGTACTTTCAAATTCATCATCCATCTTTCCATATATTTCCTTGGTGTATTTGCGACCCTTGGACCCAGCAATTGGGTAGGACTTGGCCTGGTCTAACCTTTTACTTCTTAGTTCGGTTATCTATGCTTTATGTTTTTGTATCTTTCCTCGCATCCAATATTTGTGACATTCCCTTTGTTTAGGCACATGTTTGGTACATTATGAATCAAATGGTTGTCATATAACATAGCAGAATATCTGTCCCCTTGTTTTTGCTTTAGTTTTAGTATATTTCATATCTACTTTTTATCACACTGCATGTTACTAGTATTCTTACAATTAATGCAGCTGATAATATTTTGTCTTTTCAGAAAGTTGCTTCTTTAAAAAATCGTGTGGATTCTGCACTAATTCCTGCTGCCAAGAAAGCCGATATTAGGAGCAAGATTGCCCTTCTTCTGGTATTGCAACTAAGCCAATTAGAAACTTTTTTTTTTCTTTTTTAAGCCTCTTATTTCAATTTATGCTCCCTCTATTCTTCTGCTTAATCTTGTTCTTGAATGGCTTTAACAGAACCAAGTGAAAAAGGCGCAAAAGAAGATTGCTGAAGAAAATCTTCAGAAAGCTATCCAGGTTGCAACTATGATTGCTGATAATGCTGTGTCTGAGGGAAAGGCATTCTGCATATGCAATGTTGATGTTGGTTTGGATGTAAATGCAGTCCGAGAAGCAGTCTCAAAAGTTATTAAGGACAAGGTAGCTCTTGTTACTTTTGTTTTTCTTCACCGATTCCAAAACAATTTTATGCTCAAGAAAACTCACATTCATCATGCAAATTCTATATAACTTCAATGTATGAACAGGGCGACCTTTATGAACTTTATGATTTATATATAAGTAATATTTGATCAAGTTGAGCCAATGAATCTGAACAAAATAAAAAAATGTTGGTGGTTGGACAACAGGGAATATCTGCTATGGTTTTTAGCACGGACGTTACTACAAATAAGGCTGTCGTATGTGCTGGAGTTCCAGAGAAAGGAGACAAAAGCAAGCTATTGGATGTGACTGCCTGGTTGACGACATCTTTGGAGCCCCTAAAGGGAAGGTGTGGCAAGGGAAAAGGTGGACTTGCTACTGGCCAGGTTAGTTGTTATCTGGAACTCTTGGTTATGATTGATATTAACCATTTTGAAACGAAACAATCATGATAGGCATGGGAAACATATCTAAGCCATTTGAAAGCTATTAAAAATTGAAGAGAAACACGAACTTTAATTTCCCATTTGATCACCTCTTCAAAAAAATCCTTTTTTTTTTTTGTCTTTTTTGTTTTTTTTTTTTGTTTTTGTTTTGTTTTATGAAGGAAAATGGCTGGTGGCAATGGTTGATGTGTTGGTCAACTAGGTTCGGAAATTAGTAATCGACGGCCAAGTCAACAAGTAATTGACCAGTAAATTGTTGATTGATCTTGGTTAAACAACAATTCATGTTGGTTGGTCAATCACTAGTTGACCACCAAGTGCTCCATCACTATTTAATTTTTTTTAAGAAAACGACTGGTTTCCTTATCTAACAAAAATGGAGACATTAATTAACATCCATTATGAGTTTTCTTCAAACTTCTGGTTTTTATTTGCATCTAGTTTAGAACTATGTTTTCTTGATATCAAAGTTAGACTTGTAATATAATATTAGATAAGAACAAAGAATTTTCGTGGTGCAAATAACCTCCTGCACCCCTTTCTTCTTGGTTATACCAGATGCATATGACTTGTCTCTTTTGTGTGTTCGCATGTTTTTTCGTGTTTTGCATGGTCAATATCATAGATTTCTGAATTGGTTTGCAAAATACAGGGGACAGATGCATCAAATGTACAAGAGGCCATGTCTCTAGCATCATCGTTTGCGTCGTTGAAATTGAGATGAAGAATCCCATGAAGTTCTCTCTGGAGCAAGCACGGGCGTTGTTCGAGCTTCCACCTAACAGAAGATGAGAGAAAGGACACCGGATCAGTAACTTATTTGAGAAGCTGTCATTTGGAGATATTTATTTGAATGCCACCTCAAAAATTAATTCAACCTCACAAAGGTGTTGTCATTAACACACATGTTTTTATAGGAAAACACATTGTTTATCGGTGTTATGTTTTATTGAGCAACATGACCTCACTTGCCTATTAATTTGCTGATGTGAGTTTGTCAAAAACAATATTCTGTTCCTTTTTTTTTGGTTATTAAATCTATTATTTGCCAGATTTTCTAGAGCAAATTGATATACTTGGTAAGTGGATTAGCCTAAGCAAATTTGTTGAAGATAAAGATAAATCAAAGGGAAAAAATTGTACAGAAAAAATTTCGGCCATTTATGCAAAATACTAATAGCTAAATCCTAGTAATGCTTGGTCTTTTATTAATGTGGTTAAATTATCTTTGTTGGGTTTTGCCATGTCTAAGACTTTTATTAATGAGTAATTGATCCAAATAGTCCCTGAATTCTTTACAATGTGATGATTTAATCTCTGTTTTTTTTTTTTTTAAATTTTGATCAAGATAATTATAAACTCTCTAAATATTAGTAATCTTAATCATTTCTATCTAAGTCTGTTAAATTTTTAACGGAATGAGTTACGCGACCTATCACATGAGCTTATTTAATCAAAAAAAAAAAAAAAAAACCTTATTGACACAATGACATTAAAAATAAAAAAATAAAAAATAAAAAAAGATGAGTTCCCCTACCCCCGCCCCCCTCCCCCCCCCCCAAAACTGATCTAGTCCAAGTTTTCGACGCCACCACCATCGCCGGACGTCACAAATCCAGTGCCTCTCCCCCCAGATCCGTCTCCCGAGACTTGTGAGTCTCTGGAGTGTCGTCCTAGCCAAATCTTCGTCGTGCTGATACCGACGACGATGAACCACCACCATCAACCCTCTGATCCCTCGCACACCGACACCAAAACCCCAAATTCCAATAACTCTCCCACAAAAAGCAAAAATCAACTTCAAATGCTCAATTCCACAACAAATTCCCAAAAAAAAAAAAAAAAAAAAAAAAAATTAATGAATCAAGAATCATAAACCTTGAAACCAATCGAAATTTTTCCCAAAAAAAAAACCTAAACTGAAAAACACACTTTTTTAGCGGAGATTGAGATCCGGTGCGATCTCGCGAGGAAATAAAGATCTAGATCTGTCTTGGCCATCGTGGTAGAGTTCTTTTCCGGAGTTTCACTATGGATTCATGGTGGAGGCCCATCGAATGGTGTCGTTTGCGTGATCGTAGAAGAAAGCCAAGTCTGTTGCTTGTCGCCGTCGTCGGAGATGAAGGGGTCGGTGAATGAAATGGTGGTGGCAGGAGAGAGAGAGACTGAGAGAGGGAGGCAGTAATGGAGGAGAGACCAAAGTCTAGGGTTTTTTTATGAGTTTTATTTTTATTTAATTTTTTTTGTTAAATTAAATTAATTATTATATTATTAAAATACCCTTATAAGTTAGATCACATGTATCGCACATGACGAATTCCATTAAAAATTTAACGGACTTTGATGTAAAAGACTAAGATTGCCCGATTTCAAAGAGTTTAGGATTGTCTCATCTAAAATTAAAAAAATAGGAATCAAATAGTCACCTTATAAAGAGTTCAATGATCATTTTGGCTAATTACTTTTTATTAAATATTGGTGTTTGGTAGCTAATTTTTATGAGTTATTGGCCTAAATAATCCCCGAGCTCATTAAAAGGTGACGGTTTTATCTTTTTTTTTTTGGGACTGTGATGACCCTAAACTCCTATTTTCTTGGCTATTTTAGTCATTTTCCTTCTGATTCTGTTAAAACACTCATGAAATGGTTACAGGAGAAGCATATTTTGTGCTTTTTGAAGGAAAATATCCCTAAAAAGATGAAAATACAATTATTCATATCAATTAAAAAAATTTTAAACAAAGAGAGAAAGATGAATTAAAAATCAAACCCAGTCCCCCCCCCCCCCCCCCCTCCTCTATCTCTCTCCACCCCTTCCTCCCTTTATCCCACAGGTCCGACGCTGGCGCCGGTCATCTATCCCTCCCTCCCCCCCTGGATCCGATGCTGGAGATTGAGAGACTGTCTCTCTTTCTCGCCCTTCCCTCCCCTCCCCTCCCCTCCCTCTCCCCCTAACAGATCCAATGCTGGACCCCCCCTCCCCCCAGATTCGACGCCAGACGCAGGAGACTGCCCTCGTCTTCTTCATCGTCGGGTGATTAACACCCATAGATGTACTCGCAAAGCGGTCGATTGTAGTACAAGATCGGGTGGTCATATCCACAAGGAGGTGACAACAAAACAAATAATATTATTAGAGTTAAACGTTAAAAAGACAAAGAAATAAAATAATAAAAAGTGCATATAATTTTGGTGGATTTTTGTGATAAAGAAAATAAACAAAATATGAAAGAGATAAAATTTAGGTAGAGAAAATTTCAATAATAAATGAGGTAAGGCGTCGTGAATCCTTCATATGCTTCGTTCTCCAATTTGAATATAATCTTCGATTTATGATTCAATTGCACGCTTCATATCCCAAATGAACAATCGAAAAAATATGGAATTAAATATCAACAAAAATAACAAAAGTGTTTTGGTGGATTAAATCTCTATGTTGAAACCAAACGGATTCATCATTACAAGTTATCCAAAATCGACAAAGTATTGTTTTTAGCAAATTGCAATAAAAGATAACTCATAAAACAAATCTTTGTCAAAACAGAGTGTGACAATAAAGTATGACTGAATTTATATAAAAGATCGGCACAAAATATTTTGAATAAAAAAATGAGATGAAAAAATTCAATCCACTAAAATATATAATCTTTACAAACCAAAAGAAAATCAAACCCAAATTGGATCACTCCACACATGAATTCATCACTAGCCTCACTAAAATATCTATCCTAACTTGCAATTCATCTCACAAAATTCTAACAAGAAAACATGAGATGAAAATGCAAGATTAAAAGAAAATAAAAGAAAAACAAACTTCAAACTCAGCCAAAAAATGGTGAGGGAAAAAAAAGCATCCTTTGCTTGCTGCAAAGGCCTTGCTTTTATAGGCCTTGTATCCATTTAGTCAGGGAGAGAATTTTGACCCACAAAATTTGCCACCCAACTGGTAAATTAGCTGGAGACTCACAACCAGCTGGAGGGATTCGCACGCGTGTGGCAGGAGACAAGGCCTGAGATTACGCGGCCCAGCATGGAGGGAAGTCTGGCCCGGAGCTTGCGCACACGTGGAAGCAAACCTACAGAAGGAAAGGAAGAAAAAGAAAATAAAAGAAAGGAAAAATTAAAATTAAAATTAAATAAACCAAAATTAATTAAAATTAAATATTTCCAAAGTAAAATATTTTGAATTAATATTATGAATATACTTAATTTTAAATTATCAAGTAAATTAAATGAACAAAAATGTATTTTTTTTTATACTTATTACAACCCCCAATCATTTTATTGCTAGTTTCTAGCAATTCAAGCGCAAGAAAAATCATGTCATGATGAATAAAATTGAGTTGGAACTTTGCAAAGCTATCAAGACACTTCAAACAAAATATTAGTGAGAAATCAAAAGATGCTATCAGAGATTATTTCAGTCATAACTCAGAGGTGTGTGTGCTCCAAACTAGATACATCTTATCACAAACCAAAACACACTTAGCTTCAAAATTTCACCAAGTAAAAGTCTCAACTCCATTGTCCACACGGGTGTTGAAAATATTTTGATTTAATGTCTTCTTCTCATAGAGTTGGAAATGAATCAGAAACCGCTCAGATGTGAGATGAGCCATTTCGGACAAGAAGATAAACATACATTGATCAAAAGATAGGTGAGCCAACTATTTAGAACATTCCATCATACTTACCACAAACCAGCTTTCGGGATTTCATCATAGTTGGAAGAAAACTAACAACTTATTGAATAAACAAAGAGAAAATACAACAAAATATAAGAAATTAATTTCATCATTTTTTTTTCTCTTTCTTTTTTATATATTTTTGTTATTATATATTTTTTTCTTTTCTGTCTTTTTTTTGTTTTTGTTTTTGTTTTTTGCTTTTTGTTTTTTGTTTTTGTTTTGCTAATATATTCATGAGATCACAAATAACTACAAAACAAATCCATAAAAAGATAACAATTATAAAGTTACCATCCGACAAAAATCGTCCCTCAAGCAGATGAATCAATCATACCACAAAACCATGTAGTGTTGTTCTAAACAGTGACTAAAACCAGCTCTCAAGATCAATGAATGTTCAAAAGCTGTTTTCTCTACACTCTTAATTTACAAAAATGAAATACTTAAACTTGAGAATTTTCTCAACTATAATGCATTCACAACCATCTTACTGCAAGTACTTTGAAGTTATTCCTTAGTAACCAATTATAGCACGATTGACTCAAACAACATCCTGAAATCATGTTTACACAACCGCAAGATTTTCAACTCAAAACTGTTCATACAAACACAAAATTCTTTATGCATGAATATGCATACCACCCCCAATTGAAAGCAGATAGTGTCCTTAATGTCTTAAGATGCATGCAATATAAAAAGAGAAGGGATATAAGACACTTGGGTGATGTGTGGTCAAAACAAGCTGGGGTGATCCTCAAAAACACACAAATTGTTAAAGAAAACACAACAAACAAATAAATAATTTAAGTAAAATAAAAGAAACCAAAGCTGAAATATGGTACAAGGGAAGGGTGTTGAGCTTACTACTTAGGATTGATAGACTGGGTTGTGAAGAATAATCTCCTTAACCTGACTTACCTATTCCACGTAGTTTTTCAGTCGCCAACCATTTACATTCAGAATCCTCTTGTCGTTTGGGTCCTCGATTTCAATAACACCGTTGGGAAATACTTGTTTGACGACAAATGGACCAGTCCACTATGACCTCAACTTGTCGGGGTGGAGATGTGGGCGGGAATCATAAAGATAAACCCGTTGGTTTGGCTCAAAGTTCTTTCTCATGAGCAGCTTATCTAGAGCCTTCTTCATTTTCGCCTTGATATTGGAATTGATGACTGGAATGTTGGCTAACTCATCAAGGCCAAAGTTTTCATATTTAGAATTTTGGAGAAGGTCTTTAGGATTATTGAAATTTCCTTGCAGATGAACCTTCTCCGGAATGAGTGTGTTTATCATGAAGGTTACCGCTCAGATCGCCATTACTTGTGAGCTCCCTTCTGCCACCCCCATACTCGTGAGTCTCCTTGTGTCAACACTGGAGGAGAGAGAAATTCTATTTTTATTATTTTTGTTTACGATTTTTTTTGTTAAATTAAATTTATAGATATTACAAAAATGACATTTCATATTAGGTCACATGTCTTGCACATGATGCATTCCGTTAAAAATTTAACGGTTTTCGATGGAAATGACTAAAATGGCCAAGAAAATAGGAGTTTAAAGTCATCACAGAAAAAAAAAACAAGGACTATACCGTCCCCAAACATTCAGCGAGGAGGATGAACGTCCTACCAACCCACCTAAGGGAAGTTGACATTATCATTAGTTTGTTAAGATCATGACACATCAAAATAAAAAAAGTAATTGGCCTAAATAGTTCCCGAACTTTTTTAAAGGTGTTTGAGTTGTCATCTCCACGTTGGTCGGGGTATATGGGAAATCCACTTCGTGAGTGATCCATTTAGCACGCGGGAGGACATCCACCTCTCCGGAATTATCTGCGAATTCCAACATCTACTTTTATAACCCATTTTTTTTTTATTAAAAAAAAAACTAACTAACTAATGATAATAACTATCATATTCATTATAATAAATATCAAAGTCATCGAGACTTCGAGAGCATTATCTAAAAAAAAAAAAAATAAAAAAAAAGAGAAAGAAAGATAGGCTTTTTTTATATCGGTCCCCTATGAACTTAGTGCATAGTTGTATTTTGCATCATAAACTTTAAATTTTGACTATTTACATTTTGAATTTGTAAATTTACTACTAACGTGTCCCGCATTGATATCAATATTAATGTAAAAAAAAAAAAAAAAAAAAAAAATTTGACACGTGATTTGTGTTTGAATCCAAATTTATTGAGGTTGAGATTTTCAATTAAGTTTTATCAAAAATATATTTTTTTAAGGGTACAATGAGGCAAAAAAAAAAAAAAAAAAAAAAAAAAGAAGAGAAAAAGAAAAAGAGTAATTGACATAAATAATCTGTGATATCTTTCAAAAGTGATGATTTGATTCCTATTTTATTTGTTTTTGACCGAAATAACCCTAAACTCCTCTTCGAAGACCAATGTAGTCCTTTCCGTCAAAACTTTGTTAAATTTCTAAAGTAATATTGCTGAAATGATCTGTTTTATAGTAAAAAGACTAAAATACCCCCTCTCCCTTTCACTTCCCGCCCCCCCGCCCGAACCTAGATCTAGGTTGCACCGCCCCCCCAACGGTTCCGCCCCATCCCTTCCCCCCTGTGCGACGAACCCATGCCCCTTCCACCCCCACACTGTTGACGAACCCAGGCCCCCCACGTCCCCCAATGAAGAATCGGATCAGATCCCCCCATCCTCCCCCCGATTTGGGTTTGTTATTGGAGAGAGAAAGATGAATTTTAATTTTTTTAAATTCATTATAATTAAATTACTTAAACAAGCTCTCAAATTAAACTTAAATACTCGTTATGAAAAGGACTATAATTATCAACATTTAAAAATTTTAAGATTATTTTGATAAAAAATAATAATTTTAAAAAATTTAGAAATTATTTACGTCACTTACTTAAAAAAAAAAAAAAAAAAAAAAGGAAGTAGAGAGGAGAGAAAGAGAGAACAAGTGAAGATTCTTCAACAGCAACAGAGAAAGTACCAGAAAGGTGAAGCCGTGAGAGAGAGCCATGGGAGATGGCGGCGGAACCAGGGGTGTCACGAATTCCAACAACAACAACAGTAGCGGCGGCGGTGGCGGCAGCAACAAGCCGGAGTGGCTTCAGCAGTACGATCTGATCGGGAAGATCGGCGAGGGCACCTACGGCCTCGTCTTCCTCGCCAGAACCAAAACCCCCGGCAACCGCGGCAAGTCCATCGCCATCAAGAAATTCAAGCAGTCCAAGGACGGCGATGGCGTGTCTCCCACCGCCATCCGCGAGATCATGGTAAAAATTTTAGGGATTTTGATTTTTTCCCTTTCTTTCTTGGTTTCTCGACAGCCAAACAGCGCAATTAGGATTATAAAATTTTCGATTGTTATTTTGAATTGTTCAGTTGCTGCGGGAGATAACGCATGAGAATGTGGTAAAGTTGGTGAATGTTCATATAAACCATGCGGATATGTCGCTATATCTGGCTTTTGACTACGCAGAGCATGACCTCTATGTGAGTGATGGTATCATCGACAGCTTAGTATTCGAGAATACGAGGATTCAGACATGTTTTGAAAGTAAGTGACGTAATCCAAATTTTTGTTTCGTTGCAGGAAATCATTAGACATCATAGGGACAAGGTTAGTCACTCCATCAATCAGTACACTGTCAAGTCATTGCTGTGGCAGCTACTTAATGGGTTGAACTATCTTCACAGGTAATGGAAATGCTAATCCCGATGCTATATATTTTGCATAAAAAGTTATAAAATGGCATATTAAATAGGTTGTTTTAGTTTGTGCTCCTATGTATAATGGTATTTCAAATGCTATATTTATTTTTTGTCATGAATTTCTAGCCTTGGAACTTGTAAAAGGAAAATTTTTTGATTTTTAAATAGATTAAAAGATGGAAATGTTGTAGGTATTAAGTGAAAAAGTCAAGTGCGTCAACCAAGAGCCACCGAATGCCAAAATTTGGCAAATGCTATACTTGGTGGCAAAATTTGACACCCAATATAGTGTAGGGCAAAGTTTTGACTGATAATAATATTGCATTGGAGAATGGTTTTCTTACCAAAGGCCAAATTTTGGCATTGTATTGGAGATGCTCCAAGGCTTTTGTTTATGTGAAACAATTATAAATATATATATATATATATATGTATATAAGTTCTTTGGTTTTTCTGTGCTCTTTAATCCTTATAGGCGAGTTACTTATATGCAACTCTTTCTGCAGTAACTGGATCATTCATCGCGACTTGAAGCCGTCTAATATATTGGTATACATGCCTTTAGCAATTGCTTCGTCTGTTATGCAATCCACATGTGGCTGTGCGTTTGTGTCTCGTCTAATGTGAATTGACAAATTTTTATAACCAGGTTATGGGTGACGGAGAGGAACAAGGGGTTGTTAAAATTGCTGATTTTGGACTTGCTAGAATATATCAAGCTCCATTGAAGCCATTATCTGAAAATGGGGTAGGATGCAACCATATCTTTTGCTACTGACTGCTTTGCTCTGTAATTCTATGTGAATGTGTTGCTTGTGTTTGTTTTTATATCTCAATATGAAAGCACACAAACCGGTCTAAGAAGAAGATAATTATTACTTATGCAATTTAAGAAAAAATTCAACGTCAAGATTAGGTTATATCTCTACAAGAATGCGGTCATCACTTGCCTGCACCAGTTTTTTTGCTAATATGTGTTAGTTTACCAATTCTCCCAAAAGCTTAAGCTTTTAGGAGGTGGGCCAACAATAGTTTTATATTTCAACACTCCCCCTCACGTGCAGGCCAGACAATGGGCAAACGTGCGGACAAATATTAATTTGAAAGTCCAACACAAATTATAAGAAGCCCGAAACATATTAAAGGCCCAACACGCAATGATAATAAAGGGGGTTAAATAGTGCAATTACAGGGGTTCGAACTCAAGACCTCCTGCTCTGATACCACTCTTTATTCAGGACTTCTTCAGCTTTAGATGGCTGGAGTTTAAGATTGGGCTCAATAGGCGTCTCGGCTGGTTTACATCCTAGAAGGCCTGTCTCACCAAGTAAATCAATAACATATTTACGTTGGTTTACAAAAATACCTTCTTTAGATCTGGCAAACTCCATTCCGAGAAAATACTTCAATGCACCCAAATCCTTGATCTCAAAGTCAGCTGCAAGTCTCTTCTTGAGTCTCTTCAGTTCTTCACTATCATCACCTGTCAAAATTATATCATCGACATAGACGATTAAAATAGCAACTTTGCCTTCACTACTATGCCTGTGAAACATGGTATGATCGGCTTGACTCTGACAATAGCCATAACTCTTCACAGCTTTCCCAAACCTCTCAAACCAAGCTCTGGGAGACTGTTTAAGGCCATATAAAGATTTCTTTAGTCTGCAGACTTTCTCCAACCCCAAATTACCTTCAAACCCAGGAGGTAGATCCATAAAAACCTCTTCATCTAAATCACCATTCAAGAAAGCATTTTTCATATCTAACTGGTGTAATGACCAGTTGAAATTTACAGCTAGAGATAGTAAAACCCTGATTGAGTTTATCTTAGCTACAGGAGCGAACGTTTCTTGATAATCAATCCCAAAGGTTTGGGTAAACCCCTTGCTACTAGTCTCGCCTTGTATCTTTCTATACTACCATCAGCTTTACATTTGACAGTAAATACCCACTTACAACCCACAGTCTTCTTCTCCTTAGGTAGATCAACTAACTCCCAAGTACCACTTTTTCTCAGAGCATTCATCTCTTCCATTACTGCTAATTTCCAATTCGGATCATCAAGTGCTTCCTGAATATTTCTAGGGACAAACAGGTTTGACACTATTGAGGTGAAAGCTCTATAAGAGGGAGACAATTTTTCATACGATAAATATTTGGCTATGGGATATTTAGTGCAGGTTCGGGTACCTTTCCTAATGGCTATAGGGATGTCAAGGTCTGATGATTCTAGATTTGGTAGAACTGAAGGAACTGAAGAAAATGGGTTGGGTTTAGAATTACCTGTGATCTCTGTAGGTCCAGTTCCCGAGGGTTGAGATTGATCAATGCTAAGAGAGATAGATTTATTTTGACTCTTAGGATGAAGTTTTCTCCGAGTATAAACCAGAAGCTCAGTATTAGGTGCTTCTACACCCGGTTGTAGTGTTTCTCCCCCTGTTTCAGATACAGTAATACTTGGCTCTATATGACTAGGGTTGTTTTTATCAAAATGAGTATCAGTGTCTGGAGTGACAATAGGATGAGATGCAACATGAGGTGAAGTAGTCAAAATTGTATTAGGTAAAGGAGTAGAATTTAATTCCCAAAAATTTTCTTCTATCACCTCATTCTCCCCCTGAAGAGAATTTTTGTGAAAGTATGAGTTTTGTTCAAAGAAATTGACATCCATACTTACATAAACTTTCTTAGTTTGAGGATTGTAACACTTATACCCCTTCTTATTAGGAGCATATCCTATGAAAACACATTTAACAGCTCGAGGATCAAGTTTCGACTGAGTATTGTTGGGTATATGAACAAAAGCAATACAACCAAATATTTTTAAAGGCAAATCAGAGAATAGCCGAGAGAAAGGAAAAGTTTTTTTAAAAAATTCCAATGGCGTGCTATAATTTAGAACTCGTGTTGGCATTCTATTAATCAAATAGGAGGCTGTCAAAATAGCATCCCCCCAAAGATATTTAGGAACATGCATCGAAAACATCATAGCACGAGCCACTTCAAGTAAATGTTTATTTTTTCTTTCGGCAATTCCGTTTTGTTGAGGAGTATCCACACAAGTAGACTGATGATGAATACCCTTATTTCTTAAAAAATCTCCTAGAACTTCATTAAAGTACTCGGTTCCATTATCAGTATGCAAAATACTAATTTTTTCTTGAAACTGAGTTTCAACCATAGTATAAAAGTTCTTAAAAAATTTTTCAACCTCAGATTTTTCATTCATCAGATAAACCCAACATAGCCGAGTGTGATCATTAATAAAGGTAACAAACCATTTTTTCTTAGAGAGAGTAGTGATTCGGGAAGGTCCCCAAACGTCACTATGTATCAAGTAAAACGGTTTTGAAGATTTATAAGTTTTTGGCAAATAAGTAGTACGATGACTCTTAGACAAAAAACAACTTTCACAATAAAAAGATGAACACTCCAAACCTTTAAATAAATGAGGGAACAAATGTTTAAGATATGGAAAACTAGGATGGCCAAGTCTTAAGTGCCAAAGCATTATTTGTTCATAAATAGAATTAGAACTAACACTACTGAGGCCCTGAGCCTTTTTATTCCTGGAGAAATCATCATCAAAGTAGTAAAGTCCATCTATCAGCTTAGCACTGCCAATCCTCTTCCTCGAGTTCCGGTCCTGAAATTCACAATGAGAATCATAGAAAACAACACAACAATTAGATTCTCGGGTTAATTTACTCACAGACAAAAGGTTACAGGCTAATTTGGGAACATGAAGAACCGACTTAAGGTTGATAGTTTCCGAGATTTTTATAAGCCCTTTGCCTGCAATGGAAGAAAAACTACCATCTGCTATTCTAATTTTTTCAAAACCAGAACATGGAGAATAAGTGCTAAAAATGTTGGATAGGTTTGTCATATGATCAGATGCCCCAGAATCTATGATCCATGGGACGGAATTTTGACAAAAAGAAAGAGTGTGAAGTGCACTACCTGTTTGTGCAAGAGAAACACTAGGAATACCCGATGAGGAATTAGATTTTAGTAGCTTTAGAAGATGATCCATCTGCTCCTTGCTAAAGGGACTTGACTTAGCTTCATTGGCAGTGGCGGTAACCTGGCTGCTCCTATCACCGGGCTTACCATTCTTCAAGTGTGCTGGTTTGCCGTGGAGTTTCCAGCAATTCTCCCTTGTGTGGCGCGGTTTGTTACAGTAATCGCACCAGACCCGCGGCTTGTCTCCAAATCTGGGCTGAAAACCGGTTGCTTTGTTGGCAGCAGTTTCTGAAACAAAGAGAGCAGAAGTCTCCACAGCTCCACCGTGTGTTTTCTTCCCCAACATCACATGTCTGCGACTCTCTTCCCTTCGGACTTCAGCAAACACTTCAGCAATCGATGGAAGTGGAGTCCTGCCAATTATCCTACCCCGGACTTCATCAAATTCAACATTAAGTCCTGCAAGAAATTTATAGATCCGATGATCCTCCACAATCCTTTTATAAAGGATAGCATCTTCAACTGATTTCCATTCATGATCGCTGAATAAGTCCAAATCTTGCCACATACGCTTCAAGGAATTGAAATACTTGGTGACCGAATCTTCTCCCTGCCGAATTTCACCAAGTTTTAAAGTCAATTCATAAACTTGAGACTGATTGCCCAAATCAGAGTACATTTGAGCCACGTTGTCCCAAAGTTCTTTGGCTGTGGAATAACATAAATAGTTGGAGCTGATATCTTCCTCCATGGAGTTCACCAACCAAGTCATCACCATTGAATTTTCTGCATCCCAGGTTGTGTACGCTGAGTCCGCAGGTGCAGGCGCCGGTTTGTCCCCTGTCAAATACCCAATCTTACCACGCCCTCGGATATACATCCGGACTGACTGAGACCACCGTAAAAAATTATCACCATTGAGGCGAATATTGGTAATCTGAACAGAATGAGAATCGGGCTGAGAGGCAAGATGTGTAGGGTTGGCTGGCTGGGTTGTAGTGGCCGGAGTTACAGAGGAAACTTTAGACATGTTTAGGGTTTTTTAGGGCTGGCTCTGATACCATATTAGTTTACCAATTCTCCCAAAAGCTTAAGCTTTTAGGAGGTGGGCCAACAATAGTTTTATATTTCAACAATATGTCTATATACTGTTGTCACTTGAACCATGTAGGTATTAGATAGACATCAAAGTGAAAATTCTTCACGATACTACATTATGCATGTGGGCCGCACTACTAATATGCCTCTCAAACATAGAGAATGTAATTGAGCTATCGTATGTACTTTTTCTTGTCAGAATCACTTTCAATATACTTCTGTGTGAAACAAGAAAGAGTTAAAGGATTGGATCTTGTACAGCGTAATAAAACTATATATATTTTTACACTAAATAGTCCCATGGAGCTGCCTGAGTGAAAGAACAAGTGGAAAGAGAAAACTATAATCTGAGCTCACTAGAGGACATTTCTTAACAAATTGTTATGCTTATATTACAGAATTAAATACCACAATTTTTCTGATAACTACAAGAGGAAATTTCATTATCTTTCTTGTTATATCTCTAGTCTGTTTGAACATATGCAACTGTTATAGTACTAAATGAGCTGTATATTGGATATAAAGTTTCATTAATGTTTAGATATTCTCTTTCAGTAAAGTTAATTTTTACTTGCAGGTTGTGGTAACTATTTGGTATCGTGCACCGGAGTTGCTCCTTGGAGCAAAGCATTACACAAGTGCTGTTGGTATCACTCTACACCCAATTCCATGTTTAATAAGCAAGCATATATTCTTAGCATTTATTGCAGTTCAGGATACAGAGTTCAGTTAATAATGAGTATTTGGCTAGTCTTTATGACTTTATGACTTAGGTGTATGCTGATTTTTGGGGGCTACAACACATGCACGCATTTGCATGGATTATGTGTGTGTGCGTATGGATATCTTTTGTATGGTGGATTCAACTGAGTAGAATAAATCTTCAACTGCATTAATAACTGCCTTTTTGTTAGATATGTGGGCTGTTGGATGCATTTTTGCTGAGCTTTTGACTTTGAAACCACTGTTTCAAGGAGCAGAAGTTAAAGCTACTCCTAATCCTTTCCAGGTATACATATCGAGGGTTATTTGTTTCTTAGTTTACTGTCCTTACCAAATTTGAAGTTTTGGTGATTTGTTTTCCTCTTGAAAGAGTTCAAGATCTTTTGATTCCTCATAACTTTCTGACATACGTTCCACCTTTTGCAGCTTGATCAACTTGACAAGATATTCAAGGTCTTAGGTACTTCATTTTATTTTATTGTGCTCCGCCCCTCTGTTTTTCCTTATATGTTGAGGCATGATGTCACTGTTCATTTTTTCTCATTAGGTCATCCCACTTTAGAAAAGTGGCCAACACTTGCAAATCTTTCACACTGGCAACAAGATTTACAGCATATTCAAGGACACAAGTAGTATGTTCTTGACGTTTAAAGGATTTGAAATAGGCTGTCAAAATAGTTGGTTACATCAAATAAATTTATTTCTTGTTCTTTGTCTTGATTCTCATTCCATTTTCTTTATTTTGGCAATAACTAATGGTGTTTCTTTTTTTTTTTCATTGTTTGTGTCTGACAGTGAGAGTCATGGGCTTCACAGTTTTGTTCACCTTTCTCTGAAAAGTCCTGCATACGACCTCTTATCTAAGATGCTTGAGTATGTTTGCCTTTTAGATTTGCAAGAAAAACTTGTTTTACTCTTCTATAGAATTGGAGTAATGATGGAGATTGTATTTTAGATTCAGTAGTTTCAGTTCCTTTAATTTCTTAACCTTTCATCGTTCATAGAGTTTCAAGAGAAACATGTGTCGTAGCTAGTAGGTAGCTTGGTTGGATTAGACATCTGACATTGAAAAGCAACGTTTAAACATTTCATTACATGGACTCAATCATGTTTTCAATTCATCTTTTCTTCTGTTCTATTAAGCATAATAAAAATCTGCAGGAAATCATACTTTTGGAATTGTGATTGTATCTATATGTATATTTTGGAGATGTAGGCTCTAAAGATTGTAGGTTTAGGCAAGGGCTTTAGGTTTAGACTTGAGCCACTAGCATAAAAATTAAAAAGAAAAAAAATGAATATCAAGGTCCCACTTTCTGAAGAAACTGAGAATGCTTCTGAAAATTCTCTTCTATTTGATAAGCAAGAGTACACGGTTTTATATACAGAAAAGAAATAAGATAGAAAAACAGGAAACCTAGTTAATAAGGAAATAGGGAAACAAATCAGTATCCCTTTAATCTAGGAAACAAATTAACCTAATAATACACAACAGCTAATCCTAAAATTATGGCAGTAACTTCCGGATTTCTACACTCCCCCTCAAGCTAGGTTGTAAATGTTGAGTAAACCTAGCTTGGAGTTGAGATCTTCAAATATCTTTCTGGGCACGGCCTTAGTTAAGATGTCTGCAATCTGTTGGTTGGTTGGGATGTACTGCAGTGATATGATGTCTGCTTCTATCTTCTCCTTGACAAAGTGTCTATCAATCTCTACATGCTTTGTCCTGTCATGATGCACCGGATTCTTTGCTATGCTGATCGTGGATTGATTGTCACAGAACATCTTCATGGAGCCTTCAACTGGAATCCTTAGCTCACAGAGTACCCGTTTCAGCCATATTCCTTCACAAATACCAAGCGATAGTGCCCTAAATTCTGCTTCCGCGCTGCTTCGAGACACAACTGATTGCTTTTTACTCCTCCATGTAACTAGATTACCCCAGACATACGTACAATAACCCGAAGTAGATCGTCTGTCCATTACAGAACCAGCCCAGTCTGCATCAGTGAATATCTCAATCCCCTTTTTCTCCGTCTTTTTGAAGAATAATCCTTGGCCCGGTGTCATCTTTAGATACCTCAAGATCCTGTAGACTGCCTCCATGTGCTCCTCTGATGGGTTGTTCATGAATTGGCTTACTACACTGACTGCAAAACTGATGTCAGGCCTGGTATGTGACAAATAAATGAGTTTCCCAACCAGTCTTTGATACCTCCCTTTGTCAGCTGGTCCACTGTTGTCATTTCCGAGCTTCGAATTGGAATCCATGGGAGTGTCTGCTGGTTTGCACCCAAGCATACCTGTTTCCTTCAACAGGTCTAACACGTACTTTCGCTGAGACACCACAATTCCTCTTTTCGACCGTGCTACCTCCATACCAAGAAAGTACTTGAGATTGCCCAGGTCTTTGATCTCAAATTCCTTGGCAAGGAAGTGTTTAAGTTGGAGTATTTCTTCATCGTGATCTCCTGTTAGAATGATGTCGTCGACATAGACAATAAGGATTGCCTTTCTTCCGGTGGATGAGTGCTTGACAAACATCGTGTGATCTGCTTGACACTGGATATACCCAACTTTCTTAACTGCTCTGGTGAATCTGTCAAACCATGCTCTTGGTGACTGTTTGAGCCCATATAAAGATTTCCTGAGTTTGCAGACCTTGTTGGTGGTGGCTTGAGTATCCATGCCAGGGGGTATCTCCATGTAAACTTCTTCTTCCAAATCCCCATTGAGAAAAGCGTTCTTCACATCCAGCTGATACAATGGCCAGTCTAGGTTGGAGGCAAGTGCGAGTAACACCCGAACTGTACTAAGTTTTGCTACAGGGGCAAAAGTCTCTTGGTAGTCAATTCCGTAAGACTGTGTGAATCCCTTAGCTACAAGCCGTGCTTTAAACCTATTGACACTTCCATCAGCATTGTGTTTGACGGTGAAAATCCACTTGCATCCCACAGGATGTTTTCCCGAAGGTAGCTCAGATATAGTCCAAGTCCCATTCTTTTGTAGAGCATTAATTTCTTCCCAGACAGCTGCTTTCCACTCAGGTACTCTAAGGGCTTCATGTATTGAACTCGGAACCTGTACTTTGTCAAGACTGCTAACAAAAGTATGGTAACAAGGTGATAGTCCTCCATATGATATAAAGTTGTAAATGGGATGATCAGTGCATGACCTTTTGCCTTTCCTTATGGCAATAGGTCTATCATCAACAGATACCTCGACAGGAGCAGAATCATCAATAGGACTAGTGTTACCTGGTAAACTTTGAGGTTCCAGATTAAGATTGGATTCATGGGTCTGATCAGGTGCCTGCGTTTCCTTCCCTTCTTGAGTTTTGTTTCTCCTAGAATAGACACGTAACTCAGTGGAATCTGCAGGTTGTGTCTGTGGAATGGTTGTTTGAACGACAGGTTGAGACACAGGCTGGATAAGGAAAGGCTCAGACTCAATTGGGATGATAGGAGTAGGAGTTTGACTAGATGACTCTACTGACCTTGTATTAGAAGGGATGAAAGGAGAGGATGAATCCAATCTATCAATATTCCAAAGCTGATATTCTTGAGTAAAGTTCTCCCCCTGAATATTAGATTGGTAATAGGGTTTGGTTTCGAAGAAGGAAACATCCATGGAGTTGTAGAATTTTCTTGTGGTTGGAGAATAACATTTATACCCCTTTTGATTTGATGAGTACCCAACGAATATGCATTTGTGGGCTTTTGGATCAAGTTTACCTCTATGTTGGGCATGTATATGGACGAACACAGTACAACCAAAGACTCTCATGGGTAGAGTGGAAAGGATACGGTTATTGGGAAATGAGTGAGAGAAAACTTGACTCGGTGTTTGGAAATGTAGGACTCGAGAAGGCATTCTATTTATTAGATAAGTGGCTGCTAAGACTGCTTCCCCCCAGAAAAATTTGGGAACATGAGTTGTGAACATGAGAGACCTGGCAACTTCTAGGAGGTGTCTATTTTTCCGTTCAGCAATCCCATTTTGTTGGGGTGTGTCGACACAGGAACTCTGATGTATAATTCCTTGACTCTCAAGATAACCCCCCAGAATTGTCTCAAAATATTCTTTTGCATTGTCGGTTTTTAACACTTGTATTTTTGTTTGAAATTGAGTTTGAATCATAGTGTTAAAATTTCTGAAAATTTGACCGACTTCTGACTTTTCTCTCATAAGAAACACCCATGTGATCCTAGAATGATCATCTACAAATGATACAAACCACCTAGTACCTGTAACATTTTTTGTTCTGGATGGTCCCCAAACATCACTATGGATCATTGAAAAAGGATGAGATGCCTTATAAGGTAGACTGTGATAAGAATTACGAACATGCTTTGAAAATTGACATACTTCACATTGGAAACTTTTCGGATTTTTATTATTGAACAACGATGGAAACAATTTTTGAAGGTACACAAAATTTGGATGACCTAGACGATAGTGCCATAACATGATTACACTATCTTTATTGGAATTTTCAAATGAAACTTGACTTTTATTCGACTTACTATTTGACTCAACACACACTGCATTATGAGTTTGTCTTCTAGGAGATTCATCAACCTTTAGAAGAAATAGTCCCGAGCACACCTTAGCATTGCCAATCGTCCTCCCCGAATCCAAATCCTGAAATTCACACAGACCCGAGGAAAATTTAGCAATACAATTATGTTCTTGAGTAAGTTTGCTAACTGATAAAAGATTGCAATCCAAATTAGGAACATGGAGCACAGATGTAATGGTTAGGTCCTTTGAAAGAGCAATAGAACCTGTTCCAACCACTTTAGATAGTGATCCATATGCTATTTTCACTGTAAGATTTTCTCGGCACGGATTATAGGTGTGGAATAGGGAGGCATCTCCTGTCATATGATCGGACGCACCCGAGTCTACAATCCAAGGACCTGTTTTTTCAGATTTTACAGTGAGAGCATTCAAGTAATTACCTTTGTGTGCCACACTTCCGGTTCCAATTGTATTGCTGGCTGAATTCTGCTGGGTAAACATCCTCTGCAGTGCTTCTAGTTGATCCTTGCTGAACGGACTGGAGTTAGTTGGTGAACTCTCTTCATCAATGGAAACATGGTTTCCACGGCTTTCTTTGTCAGGAGACGGCTTCCAATCAGCATTTGTAGACCTAGAAGGCTTCAAATCGGCAGGCTTCCCGTGGATTTTCCAGCAGTTGTCCCGTGTGTGACCTGTTTTCCGGCAATGGTCACACCATGGTCTTTTCTTCTGCCGGTTATCACTGTTATTGGGCTGAACTCCTCGGGCAGCTAGAGCTGAATTTTCGGTGATAGGAGCAGCAGTGAATTCTCCTAGCATCACTTTCTTCCGACTCTCTTCTCGGCGAACCTCAGAAAATGCTTCCCTAATGTTCGGCAATGGTTTCATGCCTAGTATGCGCCCTCGAACCTCATCGAGATTTTTATTGAGCCCCATCAAGAATTTAAAAATTCTTTTCTTCTCAACAATCTCTCGGTATTTGATAGCATCTCCTGCACAGCCCCATTGATGGTCTTCAAAAACATCCAAACGCTGCCAATGACGGGTAAGAAGGTTGTAGTATTGAGTGACGGAAGAATCCCCTTGTCGGAGATCTTGAAGGTGAGTTTCAATCTCAAAAATCTCAGCGGTATTCTCCTTGCTTGAGTAAAATTCCCTCGCTGCCTCCCAGATTTCCTGAGCGGTGCCATATAACAAGAAATTCTCGCCAATCTCATTTGTCATTGAATTAATCAGCCATGACATAACCATGCTATTTTCGATCTTCCAGGTTCTAAACTGTGGGTCCTCGGCTTTTGGAGTAGCAACTTCGCCGGTAAGATAATCATCCTTCCCTTTTCCACATATGTACATCAAAACCGATTGTGACCATTGGAGATAATTATTCCCATTCAACTTGTGACCAGTGATTTGAAGGGAAACACCGTCTGCCCCTCCAGGATGGTTGTTGACTGGGATTTCGGAGCTGGAAGTGACTTCTGACATAGAAGAGATCTGTTTTTCCGTGGCCATTCCGTACTTGGTCATCGGAAAAAAATTTAAAGGTTCAGAGGCGGCTCTGATACCATGAAGAAACTGAGAATGCTTCTGAAAATTCTCTTCTATTTGATAAACAAAAGTACACGGTTTTATATACAGAAAAGAAATAAGAAAGAAAAACAGGAAACCTAGTTAATAAGGAAATAGGGAAACAAATCAGTATCCCTTTATTCTAGGAAACAAATTAACCTAATAATACACAACAGCTAATCCTAAAATTATGGCAGTAACTTCCGGATTTCTACACTTTCAATCCAAGACGGATTAGGAACCATCCTCATCCAGCAGTTGCATACAAACATACATATATATGTATGTATACTCATGGGCACTCATACATATATCCCTCTTAGCATTTGGTCATGCTAATTGATTGGGTCTAAATCGGCATTCCTTGAATCTTGACCCTATATTGTCTCTCTACTTTTACAGTTTACATCTGAAAATATTTTTCCTGTAAAGTGCATGTTGTATGTAGTTGTGGGTGTATTTTAGGTGGTGGTTGGTCCTTCCAATGTGTTGGAATTGGTTCAGCACAATGTTTTTAGAAGAGAAGCATTCCCCTTATAATACCTTCAATTTTAAGAAAAGCCTCCCTCGTTTGACCTAACATAAAAGGGAAAACAGAAATTTGGCTCCCATATAACAAGTAGTTCTTCTACACAAAAAATAAAGGGAAAAGAAAGAAGAAATTGCTTTGCTCTTTAGCCCTATTAGTGGAGGTACCAATTTCATCAAATTCATCTTCACAAAAGCATGGGATTAGCTTTTTTGGTTTGGGGAACCTGTTTCGGACAGTAGTTTTTTTTTTTTTTGGTTAGGCTTTTGGTAGTGTAAGAAGAGAAATATCAGTTATAGCTTTCATCACTCAAAATTACCAATTTGTTGTATGTTTTTGATGCAGATATGATCCACGAAAGCGTATAACAGCAGCACAAGCTCTAGAGCATGAGTAAGAATGTTTCTACAATGATATAGTTGCTGGTTATTTGCAGAATTAACTTTTACTGTTCGGTGGTCTACTCCTAAAGATTTTCAAATTAAATTCAAGATAAAGAAATCTCATATTTTTGTAGCATAATTTCTGATATCTTCACTCTTGTGTAAGCACTAAAATTCTGATCTGAGATTTTAGTTCTAATGTCACACACACACACACGCACAATTTAGGACAACCTGACAGAAATTTGCTTTCGATTTAGCTTCAATATTTGTGTAAGGTCTCGACTTTTTTATGCTTGTATCACTTTGTCAGGTTACATGTTTTCACCAGTTTTAATCTTGATTCGATCTCAATTTATTTAATAATTATTTATCATATGCCTATCCACCTATAGATCCTTATCATGAAGGTTGTTAAATTTATGGAAGTGAACACAACTCATGAAGATTTGGAAAGACTGCCAGGACTGTAACTATTCATCAATGACAAATGACATTTTCTTCAGGAAAAAGAAAATAAATAAAAGGAATGCTACATCATGCATCAATTTCACTATTTTCATCTCCTACATTTTGTTTACCTGAGTATCATTTCTGAGTCCTTTATCATCTTGTTTCTCAGGTACTTTCGTATGGAACCTCTACCAGGTCGAAAGTGAGGTTTCTCGTCTCTATTTTGAATATTTTTTTTTACTGTGATTTGATCCTTTTTCTTAATTTTGTATAGCTATGACAATTTTGAGTAAATACTCATATTTACTAATGTTTTAAAAATGTTTATGAGAACCTAAGAGAAGAAACAGTAGGAAAAACGTTGAAATCAATTTTTGAAACATTCAACTCCGCCAAATTTCGTACATTTTGACTCTATATGTAACATCTACAATGATCAGTGCCCTGGTGCCCCCCCAAGGAGAGAAAGTTGTGAATTATCCTACTCGCCCGGTAGACACAACTACAGACTTTGAAGGGACGACTAGCCTCCAGCCTTCACAACCCGTAAGCTCTATGGTTTACAACTACTTATGTTTTTGTTTTTTCTTTTCCATATCTAAACAATTTGATAAAAGAAAAGTACGTGGAGAGGAGGTCAAGGAGCCCATGGACAGGTAAAACGAAGACTGCCTTGTGACAAGGCTACCTAATCAAGCAAGAGATTGACAAAGAAACTCATTTTTTAGTTCTATCTATGCTGTGGCTTAAAATTGGATGGATGCTTTTAGTTTCTTGTTAGTTCTGTCTTTCTGAGGTTGGGCTGCTAAGAGATATTCAATTTAAGATTTACCTCAACAAATTTTCCTTTGCCCACCTTTTGTTGTATTTCTTGCTTGTTTGTTGTCAAAGTTAGTTAACGACGTAAACCGAATAAAAGTTTAGATTGGTGCAGCAAGAATTACAACTAGGATAGGAATTAAACATTCTTTCCGATCTGTCTCTTTCTTGGTCTTGACATGTTATTGTTCTTATTGAGACCCTTGGACAAATAGAATTAAAGAACTATAGGTAGGAATTATGGTTGTTCATATATGGTGCATACCGTGCATGCAAAAGCCTGTGTTAGAACTCCTCCAGGATCTGAAGTGTCGTGGTCAAGAGATTGCACTCTCTTTTGTTTCTTTCTTCTTTTCAGGCTCATTCCAACTGGAAAGTTAATATGGAAAACGGATTCATTCTTAGGTTTAATATCATATCAAGGCATGTGTGCATGCTTATGCTTTGATTCTTTGGACCAGGTATCATCTGGAAATGCAGTTTCTGGAAGCATGCCAGGTGGTCATGGAGTACCCAGTAGAAATGCTGCTCGACCAATAATGGGCATGCAGAGGATGCCACAACAGGGGATGGCAGGTTATAATCTCGCATCTCAGGCAGGAATGGGTGGTGTAATGAACCCTGGTGGCATCCCAATGCAGCGTGGTGGTAATCCACAGGTCCATCAGCAGCAACAGGTATAGCTTTGTTCAGTGACGATTTACTAGCCGAGGTTTTAAATTTTTTTCTTTATTTTATTATTATTTATTTATTATTTTTTTTAATGCATGGCCTGAAATTTTTTCAACAGTTGAGAAGAAAAGATCCTGGAATGGGAATGTACCCTCCACAGCAGAGACAAAGACGGATGTGAGGTAAAGCAGCCATTCTGATTCAGCTGAGTGATGCTAGAAATTTTGTGATCATAAAGGTTTAATCGATTTCCAGGACTGTTTACTACATGCTGTTTGATTCGCCTTTCTGCCCAATAAAGTTTTCATAGTTATATATGTGTATATGTATGTATATGTATCCTTATTGATTATAGCATCAATTGACGTTTCCAAGTCATGGTAAGTAAAATTCTCCATCTGTAAAATGCTCATGCAGGGATTACAGAACAAAGCTGTAGATAATTAATTTAAGAGGTCCATTTGCCGAATACCTGAAAATCAACTCATTCATGACATCGTTTGATTCAAAGATCGGAAAGTTTGGATTCATGAGTTCGAACTATGTCCTTGCTAGAGCCTGAAAGGAGAAAGCTTTCAGTTCTGTTCTGTTGATATGATGGTGGGAGCCTAGGCAAAAGCTGCACTCTGGCTTGGTCCCTATATTCGACTTAAACCGACTGAATTTGCACATTTTGTTGCATTTAGGCTGATATAAGCAAGTTTATAATTAATGTAGAATTTTGTATTGATCCCATTAATCTCGGCTAATTCGTAATTCCCAATTGTAGAAATTGTGGGGGGGGGGGTGGAGGGAAAGATGAATGTTCTGTGGCAAAAACATTTGATATTATCAACTAACGAGACTTGTATTCTAATGCATGTGGTAACAGAAATATTCGATCGTGTTCTGGCTTTATATTGTCTGACGGTTTTTCCATGTTTTTTCTTTGAGCACGAAGATTGAATTTATGTTTTCTACAGATATATAAAATTTTGGAATAATTTAGTAGATGTACAAAACTTAGAAATTTATATTGAAAAATGATCCTTTTTTTGTTTATTTATTTATTTTTTAAGAAAGTGACCGAAGGATATTAAAAGAGGAATTTACCAAAATGACAACCTTAAAAATTGCAATTAGTAAAATTACTCTCTCTTTTAACACTGAAACTACCGACTAAAAAATCGATTGATACGGTATCAATCGTTCTCGGTCGTTACGAAATCATTTTGCTAACATAATTTTTTGGAAGATTGTTTAACAAATAAAAAAAAGTTGATTGATCTATTGACCAATGAAATCAAATAATAAGGAAACCATATAATCATATAAATCTGATTGATGATTTTTAAGAAAAGTCATTTTTCTAATTTTAACACTTGCGACATTTGTTAACATAGAACACTTAAAAAAAATGTCATTTTCCAACTTTCTTAAATTTTTCTTCTGAAAATTATAAAAATAAATAAAAGAAAAGAAAGGTTTGAAGAAATTGTAGACTTCAATCAGCATGAAAGAAAAGACCATGTTAAGAGGTCAGATAAACTAAGTGGGTAAAAAATTTGTGCCAAAGAACAAAGAATGCTGAAAACCCACGTCAACTCGAGCTCTAATGGGAAAAATGATGAATAATTTCAGATCAAGAAAGCTTTTATTTGAAGTTAGTCTATATCACCTTTGTGTTTCTTGGAGGCGCAAAGTTGCAACAACAGGCCAACAATGAAATCAACGGTTACTCAACACGTTAATCAACAGATCTAAAGAGATTTACATAATTTTATGATTTTGTTGAATGGGCTATCATCGTACTAGGAAATTCTCATCGAACTTCAACTTTCAACTTGCTCACCACCTGGTCCCTTACATCCCACTGCATATAGGATCACAGACAAATTAACAATAATTAAACATCTATGTGTGTGTATTTTTTTTTTCTTTATAATTTTCAGGGGAAACAACTAAGTTGTACAAAGGACTGGCACAATTATTACACTTTTGTAGTATCCAAAAATAGAGGGATAAATTGAGAAATAATCAAAACCACGAGGTATAATTATGAAAGGGTCAATTTTATAGAATCATAAAACGTTTTCATAGATTAAGCATTAAGCTAATTCTTTCAAAGGGTCAATTACATAATTATACCTCGTGGAGTCATGGTTTTGATTATTTCTCAATTTAAACCTCAATTTTAGATACTATTAAAGTATCCTTTGAATTTTAAAAACTTGTTTCAATTTCATTCCTTGCACATTTTGTAGACGAAAAAAGGGAAATAACTTGACCAAAAATATTTGTGAAAAATATTTTATTCCTTGAGAAAATTTTTTGTGAAATATAAAATTCAAGATCTTTTTACGAAAATGTGTTTGGTGCTAAAGTTTGGATTGTAATATTTGAGTTTGAATTGAATTGTGCGTTTGGTGAGGCATTTGAATTGCTGGAGTTAAAAAGTGAAAAAAGTTGAAACGTATTTGGAAAAAAATATCAATATAGAGTTTGTTTCGTCCGTCTCGAAATTCTATGTAATTTAAAAATAATAAAAAAAAAGAATAATCTTATTTGGACTTAAATATGCAAAGTTATAGACTTTTAAAGTTTGAGTTACAAAATTATGTGAATAGTAAAACTGAAGTTGACTTTTCAGAAAAAGACAAATATTGAATTGTAAATTGTGATCCACCAAACACTTATGTTTTGTTTTCAAATGGATAAAATATGTTCCATAAACTATATCAGGGTTTTTATATTGTTCTGCCCAATTTTTTTCCATTCACAAAGGATATGAAAGACGAAATTGAAATAAGTGTTTCAAATTCAAAAGACACCTTTATAAAAACAAAGGGATAAATTGAAAATAACAAAAACTAGGGAGGTAATTAAAGCCCATAGATAAAATACCTGTAGCTTATTAATTTCCTCGTCTGTGAGTGAACGTTCCATGGAGCGATATGCTATCCTGTAACAGTGACTTGTCATCCCTTTCTTGTTTGTAAAGTTGTCTATCAGTTTCACCTGGAATTCACAAGTAGGTAGTCAAAAGACAGACAATAACAGCGAACATATTTGGCGAAGTTATGAAATAAATAGACAAACTTCAAGGTTCATCCTGAGGAACAAAAATCATAACAAGTTGTAGAGGAATGTTCCGGTGAAGAAGTTTAGAAACAATCTTGATCACTTCGGTAGACGGAGGAATGTTTTATGCATCATATTTCTATCTCTCTCAAATTTATAAGAAAAACACATACCTCCTCAACCAGATCTCCAGCAACTGCTCTAACAACTTCACAAAAATTGTTTTCTGTGAAAGATTCATTGATCCAGAAACTAATATCTTTGTAACAAGGAGGATACTGCAAGACGAAAAGGGTGGTAATTTAGTATTTTGCAAGACATTGTCTGCAACTTTACATGTTCAGGATATATAAAAATATACGCATCTATATTTCTCTCTTTTTTTTTTTTTTTCCTTGGAGATGTTCAAGAGTTCTGCAACATCACACCAAGTGGTTTTGACGTACAAAATCCCAGAATGCAAACTCTAGTACCTGGTCCTCTTTTAAAAACTGTTTCAAAAACTTTATCATGATTTATAACTATACTGCACAATATTTTTATTATAAAGAGAAGAACAGAAATAAAATTACATGTCCAGACCAAAATTCCCGAGAGCGAGACTCAGAGTGATTAGAGAGGGGGAGCTAAAGAAAGCAAGACACAGAGAGTGAGGGAGGTATGGACAGTAAATAAATAACTCTCATCATATAATTGATCCGGAAAAAAAAATGGTCTCAAAGTACTCGAAGATCATCTCTTCCAATTACGTGTACCGAATTGGTATTACTAAGCACTATGGTACCAATCCACTGATTTGGTAGAAACACATGCTACCAGGTTGTAGTTTTCTCTTATTTGATTCCAAGTGTTATATAATACATGTCTCCAAATGTACCATGGTGCATGCCTAAAAGAAACAAGTCCCTAATCCATCTTCCCATCTCCACAAACTTTTGGACCAAGAGCTTAAAAACATACAAACTCGTTGAAAAAAAATAAACAAAAATAATAATTAAAAAAAAAAAAAAACCCAAACCCAATGAGATTTGGTAATATCTTCAGCTGAATCCCAATTTTAATGGTTTCTATTTTGTTTTGCAAATGAAGGATTTTGGGAACAAGTTGAAGAGTTGTACTGTTTGAATACTTTTACCTTTTAAATCATGTCATTCAAATGACTATTACAACTGATATGCACATAGTGGTGTTTTTTTGTAGATATTACCTTGGAAAACGGCTTGAATTTGACACCCAGCTGGCCAGAGAAAAACTGTATACCAAAAGTATTAAATTAGAATACCGCACGCACACCAGTTATTTTAACCTTTTGCACAAGCTGATTATTATTTTCTTTTTCTTTCAAGTAGAATTGAAAGAATTGAAGAATTACATAAAGGGGAGGAAATAGCAGGTGCAAAAAAAAATTCAGGAACTAGACTACCTGAGATGTAAACCTCTCGTCACTTGACCAAAAAAGGCGTATATCCGGTATGTCAAATAGAACCATTGCTAGCCGCTCTAACCCAAGCCCAAAAGCCCAAGCAACATTATTCTCTTTGCCACTTCTTCTTAGTATTTCTTGCTCTGTCACCCCACATCCCAAAACCTCTAACCAATTCTCCTGAAGGTATAGTAATAAATTATAAGCACTGCTAAAAATGAAGATCTAGCAATACTTCCAAAATTTTTAAAAGTACATGTACTTTGATAAACAAGTTTTAACTTGTTTGAACAATAAAATAAAATCTGATAAAGCCGCTGCATAAGAGAGAAAATCAGGAGCAATGTTTTGAAGGAAGATAGCTTGAAGTTTGAAATAGATACTCAAGACCAAGAAGAGAAGAAAAGGATATGAAATGCCATTTTACGGTATAATCAAAACTACCAGCATACCTGGAAAAAGATCTCAAGTTCAAATGAAGGATTGGTGAAAGGAAAATATGTATCAATCCAACGCATTTCCACAGAACCTGAAAATTTCCACACAATTGACTCGTTGTTAAAAATAAAATAAGCAAAATAATTATAAAAAAAAAGAGTATATTCTTATGATATGTAACGAAATGTTTTAGAGAAATTAAAATTCTCGTCTACTCAGCAAGTCATCCACAAAAAAGTTTCAAAATTACCAAGCCAAAAAAAAATATTTTCAAATTTTCTAAAAGATTGCACGATCCATACTATTGAAGCTTCTCTATTTCATTTTGCTATAATTACAGATGCTGAATAGAGTTTTCATCCTCTTTTTTTTTTTCTCCAAGAAATGAACTGCGAGTCCATCTATGTCCACCTCCACTACAGCAACACCTGCTACCGTTTACGTCATGTCCCCAACAAAAATTTTAGATTTACCAAATAAGTGGCGTGCCAAACCCTCAAGGCACTCCTTTAAATCTCTAGCTGCAACAGATGTGCCATCCACTCCAGATCCGTCCCAATCATTCGGAGAAAAGACCCGAACACCCTCCATCTGTGAGCAAGAAACAATGAGCAAGAAACAAATATATGACACAAGATAATGACATTCATGAGAAAAGATCGGAACCAATTGCTTATGCCACATTACAAGTCTTTAAACGTGTAATTGTCTGGGTGAATGCGCATGTCAAATTTAGAGCTTTGAGAACAAACTATAGTGTGAAAGAACAGCCTATATCTGGAGGGAAAGTTGCAGAAAATTCTTGGCAGTTTCTATTTTGAGGCAAAAGACTGTCAATATGTTTGGGAATCGAGGGTTTCATTTTGGAATGAAAGAACCCTTACATTACAAAACCACTTTTGTTTTCCTGTTTAACACCATGCAAGAATTGTGTCATACAATGTCACACATTGGCCCCAGCCGAAAATTACACAAGAAACTGGTTCCCTGTACTGTACTGGGCATAAAAGAAGCTAAATTGCATAAAATTCGGATTGAAGATAATAGAAACCTGATGGAAAACAGGGTAATGAGTTGAGTCAATGGAGTCCCTACGATAGACATCCCCTGTAACAAGGAAATGAGTGTGTCCTTCTCTTAACAGTTCCGCCTGATGAGCACTTGTATGGCACCTCAAAACTGTTCGGGAGTCAGCGTAATACGTATCGTTATAGCTTCGGCTTACATGATCAGCAGGAACAAGCACATCATCAAAGTTCTGCAAGGAGTAGGTTTAGCATTACAACGAAACATTATGGATACAACAAATACCCATCTACACTTGCACTCCTCAAAAGGATCGGCTATTAGGAAAGATGAGAGTATAAGGACAGAAACACAGTCAACTAACTCAAAAAGAACAGTCAGAAAAAACATAATGTCTTGAAAGTTTTATCTCTTGCAAGACTAAAGTAATGTAAAATTCATTCTGGATCTTGGTACTTAAAAACAGATAATTTCTTTTGGTCTAATCCATCAACAAAGTTTTTTCATAATTGAGAAGCAAGAGTTTTATTGAAATGGCAAAATTAAAAGCAATTCTGAGGGGAGAAAAAAGTACAACTATGCGTGAAAAAATTCCAAACAAATAAAAGCAAGTTACACAAAACAATTAAACAACATTCTGCCAAAGGAATACAAAAGGTATCCTCTAAGCATTAAAGTAATACAAAAATAAAACAGAAACATAAAACAAAAGTACATAGGGAAAGCTGAATTATAAAAAATAAAAATAAAAAAAAGAAGAAGAAGAAGAAGACATAGAAGGCACAGTAATCATCTTCCTAATACATCTTTCCAGTTTAGAATGGTCAAGGAGAAAGGAAACTCCATTAAAGCCTTATTTGTCGATGCTCATAGCGATTTAAGAACACGCCAATTCTTAAAACTCAGATAATGGAAAATTCCTGATCTCCTTTCCAGTGGAGCTCTGTTTAATGCATAAACTTTTTTTTTTTTTTCCCCTATAATAAAAAAAAAAAAAAAAAAAAAAAAAGCCTTTTCATTGATTATAAATCAATTACAAGGAAAGAGGATGAGAAATCCTCAACAACAAAGAGACAACAGAAGATAAAAATTAAGCCATACAAAAATTAAACTGACAATCTAGGTATCTCTAAACAATTCTAATCCTCAGACACCCACTATCCACCAATTACATCCATCCAATTTAAAATGATCAAGGAGAATGGAAAGTCCTTGAGTGCTTTATCTGTTGAAGCCCATAAGGAGGCTAAATATTTAGCCTTTTCAAAAATATCAATCAATTCCATACTCCTTTCCTCAAAAATCCTAGAATTTCTATCCATCCAAATGGTCCATAATAAAGATAGCACCATCCATCTCCACCGAACTTTTGCTTTTTTATTGGACCCCAATCCCACCATGTCCTCCACCATCAACGATTGACAATGCGCTGGAAAGACCCACAAGAATCCCGCTTCCTTTAGCAATATCTTCCATAAGGTACTCGCCACTTCACAATGAAGCATCAAGTGATCTAATGTTTCGCTGTCGTTCCTGCAGAGAATACACCAAGAAGGAGACAGTGCCGGATGAGGATTTCTCCTCTGGACCATTCCACAAGTGTTAATCTTACCATGAAATACCAGCCATGCAAATACTTTGACCCTATAGGGAACACTAGATTTCCATATGAAACTTAAGGGTTCAAACTTTGGTATTTCGGGGTTATCCAGTAAGGAAAGAAAAAAGGACTTGCAAGTAAATCCTGATGAATCACACTCCCATACCCTACAATATGGCCTCGACCCATTTTGTGAAAAAGAATGGATCCTTAACAGCAAAGATTGCATCTCCTCAGCCTCCCTATTATTGAGCCCTCTCCTAAACCCAAAATCCCAACCTAAATCATTATTTGCATCAGTAGACAAAATATCGGCTATAAACACATTAGGGAAAACAGATAGTCTAAATAACAGAGGGAATGAAGACTCAAAGGTTGTGTCTCCGCACCAAACATCTTTCCAGAACATGAATCGATTCCCCACTCCCACTCTCAAGGAAATATATTTAAGAAATGCTTGCAAACCCTCAGATATAAATTTCCAAGGATTTCTAAAGATCCCCTGCTTACCACATTCGAGTCCCAACCTTTTGATTGAATTGCCATGTTTAATGCATAAACTTAAAACTACTTTCCTCACAAATGGACATACAAAAAAGACAAACAATGATACAGGCATCAAAGCAGCAAGGCCATTCTTGCATTTATTAGATTAAAATATGTATCCCTATATGTAATTAAGAATATGTCCTAAGAGTCTTCCAATGTTCAGAGCAGCCACAAAAACGAGAAGACACAATAACAAATATATATACCAAGCACCCCCAAAAAAATTTTAAAAAAATAATAAATAAATAATAAATAAAAATCTCACAACTATGGAATAGTAAATCAACAAGGTTATATAAACATAAACATATACATACATATATTCATTTATTTATGTATTCTGCAAGACATGTAGAGCCAAAGTTGACAACTTGAGCGTTGCCCCGACTGGGCCAAAACTCTAGTAAAATATTTACTGATCCTTGACCTACCTGCTTCAAAGAAACCAGTGGACATAGGTCATCAAATTTATCAAACTTGTTGGAGTAATTGGTATCGAAGTACTCGTATATTGCATTCTTCAAGATTCCAATCGGGTGCCTATCTCTTCTGTGGAGTTGCATTCCAAGTTTAGCAAAAATTGTATCCGGAATGTTGTTCGTAGGATCATCCCTAACCACATCTACAAAACCAATAATCCAAACATGCATAAGGAATAAATGATTCATTTTTTTCTTTTTCCATTGAGTAGAAATAGTAGGGTACAAAGAAGTGCAAATTATGAGTTGTGCAAAAAAATGGTTTGAAAATGGTTGTCAACTGTTCCAACAATACTATGAAAGATGCCACATGGAAGGGCAACCAGATAGTAGATAAAATGGGTGAAAATAAGGAATTTGTACACAAGTATCATAAGTAATTGAGCATGAAAATACAAACCATTGTTTTGAAAGAAAAGGACAGAACTGGCAATACAAATTTTCAATGTGTGTAAACATTCATCGTACTAGTCCATTTAAGGTTGCACCACTTCTGAAAAGAACCAATCCAGTACAAAGAACTCTGCAGAACCAAACTTGTGTTCTAATTAAAAAATATCATACAGTATCATTTCAGACAAAAGAAGCTGTCAACTTCAGACCAACTTAGGACATAAATTTGAACTAAATGCCACATTAACTTTGAATAGCAAAGCAAACCCAAAACAGTTTATACAGTTAAGAAATCGGACCAACCCACATCAGAAAAGGAGATAAGTTACCATCTCTAGCAATCTTGACCCCACCAAGCTCCAGCACTGAAACCACTGGCTGTCTCCACTTCTTCCTCTTCAGCTTATGAGGAGAAATGACAGTAGTGGACGCCGAGGAGAAAGGTGCAAAGAGAGTGAAACTTCTCAGACTTCTTTGGAGAGAGATTGGAGTACTAGAGAAGCGAAGGGCTTGCGCAAAGGAGAAAGCTGCAGCCATGGTTGTCGCAAACGTGCAGGGTGCTGCAACTATGGCTAGATTAGCAATTATATTACGTTCTTTTAAGTACAAAAATAAAGCCTTCAAGTAAAAATTTGGTATAATTACAATAGAAACATATCAAACAGTCTCTCACTGAAAACCTCTTTTTATTCTAGAAAATTAAATACCAGGACACTGTCTGCACTCATGTTAGCCATGTTGTAGGTCCAATATCTAAGCACGACAATATTAATAGACTGACACTAAACCTGGCAGACAACAATTATAAGTGATAGCCACATAAAAATGCAAAGAAATAGAAAACCATATAAGCACTTCAATGTTTTCTGAGCACCACCACTAGTTTCCACTATGTCTAAAAGTATTCGTCCACAAAAGTTTTCTGGGAATTTCAGAATTTATAAACCAAATGTACTTTCGAATATAGTTGCTACTTCACTAATAGTACATACTTGCTTTGGTTTATCTATGTGCATTTACTGCTAGCTAGGCTGTTCAATCTCTCTTAGGAATCAGAATGATGGGAGTCAAAACACAAACACACACACAAACACACACACACAAATGGGCCGTTCTATCTCTCGTGGGAATTGGGAGGTGGGAGTTGGAACACACACACACATGACACATTTATTTGGTTTTTTTCCAAAGCAACAAAAGTACCATTACGTTCCAAGACTAGTCCATCACGTTATTAGCTTCTGAATTTCCCACCTCTACATTGTCCTACACATTCTTCTTTTTTTGTTTGATTAATTCGCCACCTAGATATAGTAGGAAGTTTATCACATCTTAAGAGCTGGAAAACAGCCCAAATATAAAAATTTGCTTTGCATCAACGTCTCAACTAAATGAAGCTAAAATTTAGCTTGTACAGTCCTTAGATCACTTTTTTCAATTATTCTTTGCGTTTGACTCCTGAAAGTCTTTTTCGCAAGGTGACTCAAACTAGTGTTCTTCCAGCTGCAAAGATGCTTCTAGTTTTGTCAACACACACACACACACACACACACACACACACACACACACATATTTATATATAAACTCGACAACATCAAATCATTTGTTACCCAAGTTGTGAGTTCTTCAATCTTCCAATAACTTTGCTTCTGTTATACCACTTCAAAAAATTAAAAAAATTAAATTAAAATAAAATAAAATAAAACTCAAAAGATTAGGAGATAGAACCTTGAGGATTAGCTTCGAAAATCGCAAAGTTTGTCTGATTATTATCCTTTTATCTTCTGTTCTGGGTCTAGTCTTCCATGGAAGAAGGGAACACCAAACGGAGAGAGACTCAGAACTCGTTGGGAGTTTTGGATGAGCAGCGGCAAGTGAGAGATATGGAAGGACTTTTTGCACGTATAGCCCCTCCAAATAAAGCTCCACTCAGTTTTAACCAAAAAGACCAAAAAACCCCTCCCTTCCAAATCTGAAGTCTGTCAATATCCCGAACCTCATTAATTAGCCAAAGAAACAAAAAAAAAAAAAAAAAAAAACCGAACTGACCACACTCTCCCTTCCTCTTACCGCGCCTCCCAACAGCAAGCCGCCGCCGTCCGGTGACGTCCTCAGTCGCGCCTCCTCTTCTCCGGCGTCTCTCCTCAGCCGCGCATCCCGACCGTCGCCAGCCTCCCCCACAAACTTCTCCTCTGTCCTCCGTGCCGGCCGACTCTTTTTTTTTTTGGCCAAATTATATTTTTCCCCCTGAACTTTAGGCATTGTCACAAAATGCCCTCGAAATTTTAATTTGTAACATTCTTTCCCTTAAACTTTAAAAAAGTTTATGAATTTTCTCCTTCAATTAATTTTTGACAAAAAAATTATATATAATACTCATTTAAAGTATGAGTTGCGGATATTAAATATGAAATGCTTATAATTAAGTTAAAAGAGTAAGGGGGTATTTAGTGTTTGAGTTGAGATTTTTAAGTTTGAATAGTAATTTTTGTTGACTTTTTCAGAAAAGACAAAAAACTTTTTCAGAAAAAGACAAAAATTGAGTTGAAAAATTTGAGTTTGAGTGAGTGAACAAAACGGACCCTAAATATTTATGGCTAATTATCATTTTTTTTTTCCATATCTCTCTTTTATAGGGACGGTTTGCAAATTTAACCTTAAAAAGGCCCTTTCATTACATGACTAACCTTCAATGAAAAAGCTTTAATTGATGACCCCCACTTTTAATGAAAATTTTGTATCCTCTAGAACACTCTTTTTGTAAAAATAATTATTAAATATAAAAAGATGACAAATCATCCCATTAAAAAAAAAATCTTCTTCTTCCTCAAAAAACCCACGTTCCTTAAAAAAAAAAAAAAAAAAAAAAAAAAAAAAAACTCTCACCATCTCTATCATCTCTCATCCCCTTTTCCATCATTGTCACCACCATTGTATCACCGTCATCCATATATTCCGGCCGACATACTCTACATGTTCATATCATGAGTATTTCTTGAGAGAAGTAAAGATTGAAAAGTTTTGAAGAGTTCCAAATTTTTTAGGAATCAAGCTTCAAATTGAGTATGTTAATCTTAAACCATCTTTTTTTTTTTTTTGCTTGAAATTATTGTGCAAAGTATGGGTATTTAGATTTTGGAGTTTAAGTTGGAAAAACAACAAGATTCGTCTTCTTTGCATCCTTTTTTTTTTTTTTTAATTTGAAATTTTGAGGGGGGAAAAAAACGGAGACGAACAGTTAGGGAAAACCATACAGACCTTTTGACCGTCGGACCTATTTTGTCGATTGGTATGGTTGGGACGGTCAATACAATCATCTCGGTCAGTATTGGCTGGAATTTCAACTATAAGGAATTTCTAACCGTGAACGCTCGGCCTTACTAGCCCTTCCGACTGTTTGGACAATATATACGGTCTTTTCATTTATTTTTCATATTCTTTTAAAGTAATTATTATTATTATTATTATTATTTTAGGAAAATTACTGAGATTGTCATATATTATCGATTTGATAGAGAATGGAAGAAAAAAGAATATAGTTCTTACAAATGGTGTCCCAAGAATAAGGAATTGAATAGCATAGTATTATTGGATGATCTAATTAAGGTAAAATATTCTGAGATTGTTGATTGCATATTTGAAAGGCTTATCGTTAGTCGAAGGAGTACAGATTTAAAACTAAGTTACATCCCTTTGGTTTCAATAGAACCAGAACCTAAGTTTATTTTGGATGATTTTGATGCAAAGTGTTATCTTTTGGACTGCTATATATGCTATATCACAATGTAGAAGCGTAATATATGTTGAGCTCATAAAAAAGATCGAAAGTGGTGAAGCAAATGACAAAGAGAGACTTGATGTTGAAGGAAATGAAGGACTTCATAATTTAAAGGATGAAATCATTGAAAAAGACTATTTTGATAAAGACATAGAGGAACCCATGGTGTATGATGCTGCTTTTGCAAAAGGCTGTGAGGGTGACCGCCTAGAAGAAACTACATTAGAGGAAACTTTCCTCCAAGAAACAACGGCTTTTGCTCCAACACCAAAACAAAAACCTTCATGTGGAGAACAAGATATTGTGGTGGATCATTGTGAACCATTAGCGATACATGATGGTTATGTGTCTTTCAACTTCTATGATGGTATGGGTATTGCAATTGGTCAAGAATTTGCGAGCAAGAGTGAGGTGAAGAATTTGGTAATCAATGCTTCATTGAAAGCTTTTTTTGATTTTCACATAGTCAAGTCTACTACGAAGTTATTTGTGGTGAAATACGTAATTCAAGATTGCAAGTGGGCATTGCGAGCAGCAAAGATCAAGAACTCGGATCATTTCTCCCTCCGAACATACTACAATATGCACACTCGCTCTACTAGTTCGCTGGATGTGAGGAATAGGCAAGCAACGGTAGAGTTAGTTGCAGATATGTTGAGAAAGGAGTTCCCAGGAAAGCTTGACACACCGGCTCCAAGTAGAGTAGTGGACATGATGAGAAATCGTAGGGTGTCAATATCATACCACAAAGCTTGGAGGGGCAAACAGAAAGCTGCAAGTGATGTTTGGGGGGCACCAGAGCATAGTTTCAAGTTGCTTCCTAGTTATTTTCACATGATGAAGATTGTGAATCCTAGCACAATCACACATTTGTTGGTGGACAATGATCAAATATTCAAATACTTTTTCATCGCATTAGTGGCGTGTATTGAAGGGTTCAAGGCAATGAGGAAGGTTATTGCGGTGGATGAGACTTTTCTAAAAACCAAATACAAAGGGACATTGATTATTGCCAATGCTCAAGATGGGAACTACCATCAATATCCACTAGCTTTTGGAGCAGTTGACTCTGAAAATGACAACTCGTGGAAATGGTTCATGCTTAAACTTCAAGAATTCATACTTAATGATGAGGATTTGGTCATCATTTCAAATAGGCACCAAAGAATCCGAAATGCAGTCGCCGATGTATACAAGAAGTCTCAACATGGGTTTTGTGCATGGCACATCTTTCAAAATATCATATCACACATTAATTGAGAATCCCATGCTAAAGCTGCCAAGGGCAAGGGCAAGGTGAAGGTGAAGGATGCCGTTGTCACGAAGTTCATGCAAGTTGCAGCGGCATATACAGCGCAAGAGCTCAAGAAACGATATGGCGAACTAAAGAATATGTATCCAATTGCACCCGAGTATCTTGAAGACAATGTTGATGTTAACAAATGGGGTAGATGCTACTTCACAGGTTTGCGATACAACATCTTGACTACTACTGATGCCGAGAGCATCAATAACGTGTTAAAAAAGGCTAGAACATATCCTTTTCTACCTTTGATTGATGCGATAGTGAATAAAATTTATGAATGGTTCAACAAACACCGAAAGGACTCGAGTCTCAAATCTTTATCGCAGCTTTTAACTCCGATTGTATAGAAAGCATTGCACACGAGATACAAAGAGTCAACAATCCTAAAAATTCAAGAACTGAATAGGACCGTACTCGAGTACTTTGTCACAGGGTCGAATGGTAGTTGCTTGGTTGATCTTAGGAGGGGAACATGCACTTGTAAAGTGTTTGACATTGACAAGTTTCCGTGTGTATATGTCATAGCCACCCTTTTTACTGATTCATGATTTCCTCTTTAAGGAATATGAATGTTTATGTGAAATACCTGATCTGATTTTATCAGGATAAATTGAGTTCTTATAATATTATAAGACTCAATAATAGTTTACTTAGCCGAGCATGAGGCCTTTTGATGAAAAAGGACAAAATAAGGATTTATGATTTTATTCCGGTCAACGTTTGACCAGGATGATCTAGGATATGATTAAGACGGTACTGCAGTATGATAAGCAGTATGAAAATTATACTACAAGAAATCGTCATTACAGATGAAAAAGTAAGAATAAGGTATGAGACCACTTTAGAAAAATCAAGCACAATATTTAGAGCAATAAGGATTAAGTGGCTTCAAGTCCTAAGAAAAAACATACATGCAGTCCAGTTAAGTGCAGATAAATTCTGAACTGCAGTTTAGTACAACTGTACTGTTATTAGTTGTAAAACAATATTAGCAATATCTGAGTTATTAAGAAATGGACTGCATATTAAGGAAAGTACCAAACATGGTCTTATTTGGTGACACCTCATTAAAGATAAATAAGTAATTTTTGGAATTAAAAATTAATTGGATAATTATGCATTAATTGGGAGCAAAGTGGCTCCACCATGGCCGGCCACCTCAAGGGGGTATTTGGCAAATATTTTGCTTTTAAGGTTAGATGTGCAATTTTAGGAATAAAAATAATTCTAGAAAATTAATTAATTTTCACCTATAAATAGGTGATGTTGGGGTTGTGGTGAACCATTTAGTTGAACCCCAAAAATTTTAGTCCATTCTCAACTCTCCCTCTCACCCTTAGGAACCGAAGAAAAAAAAAAAAAAAAAAAAAAGAGGAAAGTGGCCGGTTGTGTGTGAGTGAAGTAAGGAAGAAAATTTTCTCAATCTAAGGTGTAGATCCACTCTTCAAGATTTAGAGGTAATCCTTTTAATCCCCTAAGCATTCAATTAAGTTTTGATCAAGGATTTAAATGTATTTTAAGCTTGGGTTTGTAAGAGCATAAGCTCACCCTCTTTATTTTTCATGCAATAACTTTATGTGATTAGTATGTGCTTGATTTAAGTTTAGATGGTCCTGATTGATAAGTTTAAGCATGCATTTGATTTTATGCTTAGAAGAATGTGGTATTTTTGTATGCCTATTTTGTGTTTGTGATATGTCCCCACATGCTTAAGAAGAAGTATTGTATGAATGATGATGATGGTGTTGATGTATGATAAATGAAGGGTTAAAAACTAACCTAAAACCCTAATTTGGTAAGACAAGTAAGGATTACCTATTTGGGTTTTAAGTAAAAAGATTAAGTGTATGAATGATAAGAATTCCTGCACTGTATGGGTTTTTAAAACTGTGCAGGGTACAGGAAATTCCTGCACAGGATTTTCAAAACAGTGCATGAACAGACAATTACGGCACATGCACTGATAACCAAATTTACGAGACTGTTTTCAAAGATGGTTTTCAGAAAATTACAGTGTTATAAAAACTTTATAAATAAGTTTAAAAAGGTTAAAACTTTATAAATAATTTTAAAAGAAAAAGGAAAGACAATATCAAACAAGGTTTTGTGAAGAAAAATAAATAAATAAATAAATTAGGCCAAGTTATAGGGTAAAAATAGTAAGACATATAGTAATCGGAAAGGATACTAAAATTTATTGGGCCTTGTATCCATGGTTACTTACAGAAACCAAATAGGATACCACTATAATATGTGGGGCTTATATATAGGGTTACTTATGGATGTTGGATTGGATACCAACATTGAATGTTATGGTTTATAATAAGATAGGATGATTTTTATCTTACGTTTTTTTTGAAAACAGGAAGGTAACCTATTGTTGTGACCTGTCGGAACAACAAACTCAGAATCTAACATAACCTGTAAATACAACTCCGCCTACAGCATAGGCAAACTGTTTTATCGCTTTACATGTTTTTCAAAGCTCATACATTCATATATGTATTGCATATGATGTATGTTTTATTATTGTGACATCATGAAGCATGCTTACTAATGATAATTCACATGGTAAGAACAAGATTCAAGTTTTTAAGTACGCAAGGGTTGGTCCTAAAAAAGACTTAAAGAAAACACACACAGTTAGATACTTTTAAAAATACAAGTTTTAAACAAAACAAAACCATAACATAGTAGAAAGTGACCATGGGACCCAATGGTTGTTAAAAATCTTGATTGCCATCTTCTTTTGATAAAATTCAATCATATCATCATTTATCAAGTTCAATTTGATGCCTTCCATATCAAACTCAATATATATGATGGCGTACACAGCATAATCCCCCTTGTTTTAAGTAGCAATTGAAAAAAAAAGTTTATTAGTTTTTACAATTCTAAATGACAAATAAAAAGTTAAACATTCAAAATGTACTTACAAAATATTTTGAGGATGATCACGTGGGCGCCTGTATGGCCAAAGAGTATTAAGACGACTGATCATATCATTGAAAAATTCAGATTCCCAAAACATCAAGGGAATCATTGTTTGGAGCGGTTTCATAAATTTATCCATCTGTATCTCATTGTAACATCCAATGTTGTAGTAAAAAACAACCAACTCTAGTTTGACCAAATCCACCTTCACTGAAACCCAATGTTTCCCTCTAGGGAAGTGATTGTTCTGCAAATTCTTTTTCTCTTCCACATTAAACGAGAAATATAGTGTCTTCGTGCCCTTCCAAGATTATCCCATTTTAGGGACCTCGCCACTATTATATTTCCTTAAGTAGTCATCTATGGCATCACTGTCATGAGTTACTCACCAACAATTGACCAAAAACCTCATCCAAAACAGCGGCGTTTTGATTGATAATATCGGAGTACTTATGTTGTCTTCTTCTTAATCCATAAGTGGCTTCTTCCATGAGCTACAACAAGATAAAGGTTGATCAAAAATCTTTTGTAAGAAAAGAATGAAAAAGAACTTAAATATAACAAACAAATAAAAAACGGCTTATCTCGGTGAAAAGCCAAATATTTCGAGTCAGTATTTGACGAAATAATTCCCAATTGCGTGTACAACCAAGACCAGAAGTGATCTCATTGTTATGTTTCCAATATTGATCGAATGAGTCATTTATCTCTTCTTCAAAGCATAATGGATTGAAATGTTGTATTGAGCCTCTAAGAAACCTCATTTTCTTTATACCAGTAGTGGTATTAGGAGTCCTCCTATACTTTGATTTCATCAACCATCTTTAGGGTCATCTCTCCGGTTGCTTAACCTCAGAAACATCCTCCTCATTTGCACAATCATTTGAAGAAATTGGAGAATGATAGTATAAAACATTAATTTCAGTATCATTTAAATTATCACCTCCATTTTCACAATTCTCAATAACACCACCTCCACTATCCTAAAAACCAATATCTCTATTATTCTCAACACCAATACCTTCACCATTCTCAACACCAACTCCTTCATAATTCTCCACACCAACATCAACACTATCCCTAACATCTCTCACTTGAACATTCAATTCAGTATCATCGACGTTAATATATCCATCTCTAACATTCTCAAAGCCCCCAACATTGTCAATACCAACATCTTCATTGCCACTGTCCATAACATTAACATCTCTATCATTCTCAAAACCAACACCCTCACTGGCAACCCTAGCTCCACCTCTACTTTCACCTCTTGCCCAAGTTGATTGTTGTGGAACTAACCTTTCCATGATGTTTATCAATTTATCAAGGCGCTCAATCACTATCTTCTCTTATTGAGAATATTGGGATTTCACCTCCCTGTTCATTTTTTCTATTTTCTCCTCCAAAGCCTTAAGCTTACGTAGCACCCTAGGGTCATCGACAAGTTGGCTAGCCTGTGGTAGCATGGACTCGTCAGCGAGAGGACTATGACAAGGCATAGATCTAGATTGGCCCACTGGAGAGCTAGCCTGTTAAGGTCCAGACTCCTCACGTCGAACATTCTCATGCCGAATATTTTCTACTTCGGTCAGATCTTCCCGCTGTACTTCCTCAGTGGAACCATGCAAACGAAGGAAATTTCGACGGCCTTCCAGATTAGCATACCATACATTCTCCCAAAAGATGCTGCTAAGTTCATTTTCTAGTATGATCGTCCACTGATTAATAATGGCATCGGATTCATCGTCATCAGGAACAAAGCTTTGCATGTACCCAGTGTCCTGTTCCCTTAATGTTGGGATAAAAATACTTCTTATATCCTGATAGTTAAGCACTTTGAATTAGTAACCTGTGAACCAACATCTAATTTAATATTCAGAAAACAAAATTAACTTTTTTCAAACACCAACCGTGGTATCCCCGACCCTTTTTAGAACGTCTTCCAATGTTGGAGCCTTTTTCTTTTTAAAATTCGTTTTCCATTGACAAATCCTCAGCACTGGTTCTACGACATCCTTCTGGACCGTTGCAAACTTTGGAGTTAGGGATGGGATGCATTCGAATGGAAAAAGCTAAACAATTTAAAAATCAAGTTAATATATTAGAAATGGTCTAAAATAAATTAAATGTCAAGATTTTATGTTCAAGCAAAATGTACTTACCATCAACGGTAATATAAACCCAGGACATGCCCACGTTGTCTTTTTCATCTCAAATGCATTTGCTGACTTTCAGCAAGGTTCAAATTTTGGACATGAAGGATCAAATAATGGTACGAATGTCTTCCCCACGAGAATGTGTGACATCGATCTAGATCATCAACAATTTGGACAAGTCCATCCGCAATCTGTGTATCGTCCTTTTCATGAGTGATCAAGACTGAACACAAAAAGTATAAGACAGTCATCTTCAACTTATCTTCTTGGCGAGTCGATCTCTGTCTTTCTCTTTCACTAGTGTTGCCACCTAGCCTCCTGCTACTGCCCTGATCTTCTTCATGAGCTCATCTTTTCCAAGGCTCCTCTAATGCTTCTTAGCGTGATTTTTTTTTCTCTTTGGGGAAGTTTCTGTTTTTGAATCTCTGGCTGCCTATATCTTTATAATCCGTTGGATAAGCAGAGCAATTGAGGCCACTTATTAGATCATACTCCATAAAAGAATACCTTATAAGAATTCCGTTCACAATGAACCACATTTCAAAGTTCTTTTACCATATTGTAGCAACCACAATGGTGCTAAACAAATGTCAAGGTGTTATGGAACAGAAAAAAGATGGGCAAACTGGGAGCTCATGAACCATTCCATACCACGTGGGTAGTCTTTTAACGCCTTTGTCATGACTTCAACCGCATTGGCCAATAAACATTTTGTTGTTGTTTTGCACTTGAAATTCATCTGATATGGTTTCAATTGAAAAGTAGGTGATGGGGCGTCCATAACCTACAAATGAATTAGATTGCTTATTTCTTAAACTAACAAATTAGACAAAACATTTCTTTTTGTTAACTTTAACTACATAAATCTAATAAATAGAAGGAAAAAAATACGAACCGGTGTTATCAAGGCTCATGATTGCAGTGGCATGTTGTCATTTGGTCGAGGCGGAGTTCTGCTTACTCCTTTGGAGTCATTTTCCGACTCCATCTATGATGGCTTTAAATATCTCCGCCGTTAGGTAGGGCGAGGAGAGGATGCCTGTGTACTACGGCCTCGTGACATAGCTAGAAATGATCCTAAATTCAGAGAAGATAAGGAACTCGTAGGTTTTCCTGATTTTGCACCTTGAAGATAAATTAATCAACCGTTTCAACAAAGAAAGTCTGGGAATTATTTCGAACTAAATAGATATATTATATATATATTTACTTTAATAGGTCATTTATTTAGGCACCCATATCTAAAAAACTAAAGTTTAATTCTGTTCAAGAGAGTTGCATATCTTCTGTATGTCTCTCTAGAATCAATGTTATAAACAATTTTTGAAAAAAAGAACTATTTAAATTTACAATAATCAAGCATAATATATGTAAAACACTAACTTTTTCATTAAAATACATGTATGTGCATTACAAATAAAGTTATATATGTATGAATTATAATATATAAATACAAGTTCAAATAATTAACCTTATCCAACATAATTAAGTAGACACTAATAGGAAATATTGAACGTAACAATGACGATAATTCTTCCACACATTCAAAGAGATTTGGACTTAAAATATGGTGAGGCAGGACATGAAGTATATAACCATATACATACATATATCTGTAAAATTGGAATTTTAATCATCAAAAGTTATGGTAATTAGTACATATATTGATCAGATCAATTTGATAGAAATGCATATAAGAATGAGATGGAACAAAAACATGCATAATTGTGCTGCAAAATTATTTGGGGATAATCGGAGAAGAAAATTTGGAAATCGTAAACCTAACATCTCTGCATATTGACGATAGAGAAGGAGAACAACGTTGGTTCCAACACATCGGCGGCAAGCGGTTAGGCCAGTAGTAGGAGAGAGAGAGCAAGAGAGAGAGAGAGTGCGAAGAGTGATTTGTTTGGTTTTGCAAAGTGCAAACAACAATGTTTTCTTATACTTAAAAAACGTCAACACTGGAAACGATAATTACAATTTAAGTATGAAGTTCTCTGTTGATATCAAAATCTGCTCCAACCACAAAGTACAATTCCCGACCACGCTCGGCAGTGTAAGGAGTCCCCGTCTTCTCGGAAACTCACCGAATAGCCGGACGTTCGCCGAGAACAGAATCATTGGCCGACCACGTTCCCCGTTCTCGTCGGAATGGGCCATACGCGCGGACGAAGCAGTGCTCCGAGCACCTGAATCCGAGCAGTAGATTCCATACCGGCATAGGTTTTCTGAACCTATTCTCCACCTCTCCTCGCAGCTGACGCCAGCCTTGTCCCTGTACCCATCGGCTACAGGGGTCACCCACCTACTTCTGCAGCACATCACATCACCAACGACCGCCACCTGCTCTGGCAGGATCTGCCCATGCGGGCGCCAGAGACAACCACCCCTCTGTCCCCCGCGTCGAGTCAGGCCCCACGTGGCGCCAATCTGTTGGGCCAATAGCTCCTGCAGGCCTGGGCTCTAGCCGCCCATCGGGTGCCCTAGGCAGCTGACCCGACCGGGTCTCCCCGAGTACCCGGGCCCGCGAGGAGCGCCTTTAAATAGAGGAATAACCCTCAATTTCAGGTATGATCATTTTTGCCTTGCCAAAACTCTGCCTCTCCTCTTGCATATCAGTATCCCTACTGACTTAAGCATCAGAGTGCCCTCGGCAGACACCACACCGGTGTCCCCATCATTCTGAGGTGCTTCCATTTTACAGGTTACTGACGACGGAGTGACCGGCGAGTGTTGGTCGGAACACACGATCACATTGGGTGTTGCTGCCGAAACCATTTCTGGCATCAACATTTTGGCGCTAGAAGGAGGGCAATGCGCCTTTCCAGCAACCTCAACCCCTTACAGCGGACGCTCTCCGAGAGCCCGACCACCGGCCATGGCGGAGCGGGATAATCAGGATTTCCACGACGTCGATGACCCGGCTCCTACAGGCTCGCGGGCAACTCAGAGGACCCAGCGAGGAAGAGGAGCCCAGGCACGACGAGGGCCATCTCAGACCGAGATTCTCGCCGGGAACGTCAGGGACCTAACCGAGCTAGTAAGGACACTGGTGGATACTCGTAGGGACGCCAACGTTGTTCAGTTCCCCGAGGAATCGCCTGAAGTGGCCGAGTCCACACCGAGTAGGCCCCCCAAGTCAGCAGCCGACAGCGTAACCCCTCGCCAATGGGCGACCGGGGGAGCGATCGGACGCAGCACGAGAGCCCGAGGCGGCAGCCGCAGGAGTGGGCAGAACCGAGTAGGGTGTGGTCAAGGAGCCGCCACTCCCAGGCTACCCGCTCAGAAGCAGCCGAGCCACCGGCAATGACCGGCGGTAACCCAGACAACCGAAGAAGGGAAACTGTGAACGTCAGGGGGAGCACCACCTCTGTTTTCGATCGCCTGGGGAGGCCCGGAGTCCATCGACGCATAGGCCGGGAACGTTCTGTTGAAAGGCCTGCGAAGGAGGAAGGCTACAACCAGAATAGACTGGACCAGCTCCAGCGACAGCTTGATCAGCTCGTGGGCCAGCAGTACGGGATGGACCAGCTGGGAGCGGTGGACCCCGCCTTTACTCCAGGCATCATGGCGTCCCCGTACCCGACTAGGTTCAAAATGCCATCGGTGGTCCCTTACGATGGTTCCACGGATGCAGATGAACACATCGAGAATTACCAAGCCCACATGCTGATCCAGAACGCCAATGAGGCTGCCCTATGCAAATCGTTCTGCCTAACCTTAACCGGAGCTGCTCGCCAGTGGTACCGGAGACTAGCCCCCGGATCGATCGGCTGCTTCAAGCAGCTGGCCGACGCCTTCGCAGCCGCGTTCCTGAGCTCGAAGACTAGGAAGCTAGGAGCATCCCACCTGTTCGGCGTCAAACAAGGAGAAACAGAGGCGTTGAAAAAGTATCTTGAGCGCTTCGACAGAGCCGTCGTGCAGGTCGAAAGCTGCACTGACGAGACCTTGATGCAGGCATTCCGAGAAGGCATCAAGGATGCGTGCCTCGTTTGGACGCTCGCCTATGATAGGCCACCCACCTTCGCACAACTAAGGGGGATCGCTTGGAGGCACGTCGAAGCTGTCGAGTACGTCAGGGGACGTGGGCTTGTAGCCGGAGAACATCCCCGGCTTCCCGGAAGGAAGTCGGAAAAGAACCAAGCTGACCAGGGCCGACAAGATAAAGGGAAGGTCGTGGTCGTGGACAAGACATGGTCCAATCCTAGCCCGAGAACGCCAGCGGGGAGGTTCCAGCAATACACCCCGCTGGTGACGACCATCGAGCATGTCCTCAACCAGGTGACTGGACGGGGACTGCTCCGAGACCCACCACCGCTCCGGGCAGACCGTGCACGGAGAAACCAAAACAAGTATCGCAACTTCCACAAGGATGTGGGCCACGACACAAAGGACTGCATACAGTTCCGAGACTAGATCGAGCTACTGATCCGCGATGGTCACTTGCGGGAGTTCGTGGAGAGAATAATTACTCCGGCGGGGCCGAGCAGACCCGCACAGGCAGCCAGACAGAATCCGAGGCCGAGCGATCAGAATGACGAGTAAGAGCAGGAACACATAGTCCACACCATCTTTGGTGGAACGGCTATCGGGGACACCGCAAGTAGCCGGAGAAGTTATGTCCGCGAGGCTCGTCAGTACGCTCGCGGGGAGTATATCAACATGGCGGAGCATATCTCCAAAATATGCCGTCAGGACAGTGCCTCGATCACCTTCACGGACGATGAGGCTGACCGGCTACTCCACCCCCATAACGACGCGCTGATTGGGGAGATCCGAGTAGCCGGCAACGTCATCTGTCGCGTCTTGATCGACAATGGGAGCTCAACCGACATCATGTTCATGGACGCGTTCTTGAGGCTCAAGATCGAGGGTGCCGCGCTCACACCCGCTCGAACGCCTCTGTACGGGTTCTCTGGAGAATGCGTGTGAGCGGCCGGTACTGTTAGCCTCCCGGTCACAATCGGGGATGGCCCGGAGAGGGTGACTCGGATGGTGGACTTTATCGTTGTAGACCGGCCGTCCGTCTATAACGTCATCCTGGGAAGGCCGACTCTCAACGCAATAAAGGCGGTAGTCTCCACCTACCACCTAGCGATGAAGTTACCCACCGGAGGTGGGGTCGGAGCGTTCCGGGGAAACCAGGAGGGTGCGAGGAAATGCTATATGGAGGCGGTCAACAAAGTGTGCCGAAAGGCCCCTGCCCCGATCACTGTGGCAGCCGTCTTCACGGTGGACGAAGCCGAAGCCCCGAGCGGATAAGTTGCATGGTTGAGTGACTTAGACCCCAGGATACCCGATGAGGAGATCCGAGCACACCCGGTTGAGGACCTGGTCCCCTACCACCTTGACCCCGAGCATCCGGAGAGGACGGTGATGCTCGGATCGAGGCTCAACCCAGGAACCCGAGCAGCCCTCGAAGAATTCCTCACGGAACACAAGGACGTCTTCGCCTGGTCACACGCGGATATGCCCGGAATCGACCCGACTGTGATGTGCCATCAGCTGAGCGTCAACCCGAAGCACAAACCCGTGATCCAGAAGATGAGAGCCTTCAACCCAGAGAGGTATGCGACCATCAACGAAGAGGTGAAGAAGCTGCTCGCGGCAGGATTCATCCAGGAAGTCACCTATCCGGAGTGGCTAGCCAACGTAGTGTTGGTAAAAAAGACCACCGGGAAGTGGCGAGTCTGCATAGACTACACGGACCTCAACAAGGCGTGCCCAAAAGACTGCTTCCCACTTCCCCGGATTGACCAACTCGTAGACGCGACGGCCGGGCACGAGCTGCTCAGCTTCTTGGACGCGTACTCGGGGTACAATCAGATACCCCTTAGCAGATCCGACCAGGTCAAGACGGCCTTCACCACCGACCAGGGTCTGTACTGCTACCAGGTCATGCCGTTTGGCCTGAAGAACGCCGGGGCGACCTACCAGCGGTTGATGAACAAAATGTTCGCCCCGCTCATCGGAAGGTCTATGGAGGTGTACGTGGATGACATGTTGGTGAAGAGCCGAATCGCGGACGACCACATCAAGGACCTCAGGAACTGCTTCGAGACCCTGCGGCAGTACAGGATGAAGCTCAACCCAGCCAAATGTGCCTTCGGGGTGGAATCGGGGAAGTTCCTGGGGTTTATAGTGAACCACCGGGGAATCGAGATCAACCCCGCCAAGGCCCAGGCTGTTGTGGACATGCTACCATCACGAACGACCAAGGAGGTACAAAGGTTAACCGGGATGATTGCAGCCCTATCCCGGTTCATGTCCCGATCGACCGACAAGTGCTTCCCCTTCTTCCAGGCGCTCAAAGGCCAAGGCAAGATCAACTGGGATGACCAGTGTGAGGAAGCCTTCGAAGGCCTAAAGGAGTACCTAGCAAGCCCGCTGTGGCTGTCGAAACCGCTTCCCGGGGAAATACTGTACGTCTACCTCACTGTCTCCGAGAAAGCCGTAAGCACCGTCTTGATCCGAGAAGACGACAGGGTGCAGTTTCTCGTCTACTACAGCGACAAGGCATTCCAGGGAGCGGAGGGTAGGTACACCCCTCTAGAAAAGTTAGCACTGGCACTGGTCTCAACGGCCCGCAAGCTGATGCCCTACTTTCAGGGTCACCCGATCCGTGTCCCGACCAGCTACCCACTCCGTCAAGTCCTCCAGAATCCCAAATTATCGGGACGAATCGCCAAGTGGGCTGTCGAGCTTGGAGAGTTCGACATCGAGTACATCTCGCACACCGCGATCAAGGCGCAAGCGTTGGCCGACTTTGTGGCCGAATTCACCGGCGCACCCGAACCGACACCGGGGTTCCCGGAAAATTCGGTCGATGCACCCAGCGAGAACGACCCAGCAGCTAGCGGCCTGAGTGGCCAGAGGTGGAATCTGTTCGTCGACGGATCCTCCAACTTGGGAGGCTCCGGGGCAGGTCTTGTCCTTGTGAGCCCCGACCAATATAAGACTAGCCAAGCGCTGCGCTTCAACTTCAAGGCATCAAACAACGAAGTGGAGTACGAAGCTGTTATCGCAGGGCTTGGCTTAGCCCGGGAACTCGGTGTGCAAGACATCGAGGTATTCAGCGACTCGATGCTCATTGTCAACCAGGTAACCTGGGAGTTCCAGGCAAATGAGGAGAGAATGACTAGGTACCTAAAGAAGGTGAAAACCCTTCTCGGCCAATTCAAGAGCCAGTTTGTCACCTGGATACCTCGTTCGGAGAACATTGAGGCAGATGCTCTAGTTCGGCTCGCCTCGGGGAATGACTTAGACGGTCTCGTCTCGTTTCCCATTGAACGGCTAGACCAGCCGAGCATCGAACGGGAGGAAGTCCTCTGTTCCGAGAACGCCGCAACTTGGATGGACCCAATCGTCCGCTACCTCGCCGAGTCCCAGCTGCCCGAGAACAGGGAAGAGGCCCGGAGGGTCAAGAACACATCGGCGAGGTACACACTTATCGATGGAAAACTGTACCGTCGGGGATACTCTGCCCCATACCAACGGTGTGTTGGGCCGACTGAGGCCGAGTACATCATGAAAGAGATCCACAGCGGAGTATGTGGAAATCACTCGGGGGGAAGGCCCTGTCATTCAAGTGTCTCCGTCAGGGGTATTACTGGCCGACCATGAACAGAGATGCTATGGAGTTCGCCCGGAAGTGTATGAAATGCCAACAGTTCACCAAGGCTATCAAGTCTCACCCCGAGAGGCTCACTTCGGTAGTATCTGCGTGGCCATTCGCGAAGTGGGCCATCGATTTGATCGGACCACTCCCGATGGCCCGGTCGCAGCTTCGTTACTGTCTAGTGACGATAGACTACCTCACTAAGTGGATCGAAGTGGAGCCCCTGGCTCAACAAACCGAGGCGAAGTGCACAAGCTTTCTGTGGAAGAGCATCATCTATCGGTTCGGCCTCCCCCACACTATAGTCACGGACAATGAGAAGCAGTTCGGGGACAAGTTCCTCGCGCTATGTGAGCAGTTTGGGATCAAGAAAGTCTTCTCCTCCCCCGGGCATCCTCAAAGTAACGGACATGTGGAGGCCGCCAACAAAACGATCAAGAAAAATTTAAAAAAGAACCTTGAAAGACACAAAGGGGCCTGGATAGATGAACTCCCCCGAGTACTCTGGGCGTATCGGACTACTAAGCGTACCGCGACCGGGGAAACACCTTTCGCCATGGCTTTCAGCGTAGAAGCTGTCATCCCGGTCGAGGTCGGATTGCCGAGTTTATGGGTTGAGAACTACGATGAGGAAGATAATGCTGGTCGGATGCTGCCCGAGCTGGACCTGGTCGAAGAAAAATGAGAGCAAGCCCTGATCCGGACGGCTGCTCGCAACCAAATTGTGGCCAGACACTACGACAAGAAGTTCCGACCAAGAGTCTTCCGAGTAGGGGATCTGGTAATGAAAATGATACTTGTCCAAGAACCTGGACTCGACTCTTTTGGCCCTAAGTGGGACGGGCCCTACACGATCACCAACGTTGTCAGACCTGGGACCTACCGACTATCCGACCAAGACGGTAGAAACTTAGGACTTCCGTGGAACGCCGACCACCTGAAGCGTTTTTACCAGTAGTCTGAGTTGTACCAATTCTTCTGGAAAGATTCACATAATAAAAGAAAAACATTTTCAGCTTGTTGCGCATGAAGGTATCTGTTAGGTCCCTAGACCGGGCAACCCAAAATGGCAACCCGACCAGGACCCAACTGCCCTTGCAGGCATTCCAACTTCTGTGGTTCTCGGACCACAGAATTAGGTCCCTAGACCGGACAACCCAAAAGGGCAACCCGACAAGGACCCCGGACCACATAGTTAGGTCCTTAGACCGGGCAACCCAAAAGGGCAACCCGATCAGGACCCACTTGCCCTTGCAGGCATTCCAACCTCTGTGGTTCTCGGACCACAGAGTTAGGTCCCTAGACCGGGTAACCCAAAAGGGAGCCCGACCAGGACCCAACTGCCCTTGCACCCAAACTCCTGTGGTTCTCGAACCACAGAGTTATGTCCGAACTCGGGATCCCATGTCCCTAACTGACCAAGGTTGGAGTTGGATGAAAAACACCCAAACCAACCGGGGGGAAAATACGTGGTACCATGCAAAAATTAATAATAAACATTTCATTTAACAAAAGGCTGGAGGGGGGTACAAATTAGGCCCCCCAAACCCAAAAAAAAAAAAAAAAAAGCTTCAATCCAGCTGGTCCGGGAATAGGTCGCTCATGGACACGTCAAGTGCGGGAGAGGTCGGCTGGTCAGCAGCGGACTGATCGGGTACTTCAGGCTGATCGAGGTCATCGAGGACCACCACATTCTCGGGAGCAGGCGCAGCGCCCGTCACCTCGCCCTCTTCCACGGCCCCCTCAGCGGCGGTTTCCTCCAACTCCTCGGGCACGAAGGACCAGTCTACCCCGACCAATGACGGGTTGGTCGCGATAAAATCGGCCTTCATGTCCCGCATGCCTTCCTGGTATTCGGAGACAAGGCGAGCCCTAAAGTCCTCGGAACGAAGGTACTCCTCTACCGCTTGAACTCGGGCATCGACGAGTGCGGCGGTAAAGGCGACCTCGAGGTACCGCCTATGCTCGGCACGGGCGGCAGCGAGCTCCTGCTTGGCCCACTTCAAAGCCATCTCCATTTCCAACCGCGAGGTCTCAGCCTCCTCCGAGTCCCGCTCGGCCTTTTTGGCCCAGTCCTCGACACGCCTCAACTCTTCATCCGCCAACCTTGCCCTCTCATCGGCGGCCTTCGCTCTGTCTTCAGCCTCTTTCTTGGCCTCCTCCGCGACGCCCCTGGTGGTCCTCGCTTCCTTCTCAGACCTCCTAGCGCTCCGAGCGTCGGCCTCAGCGGACTTCACCTCGTCCGCCATCCGGTTGGCGTGAGCCTTGGCTGTCGCGCTCCCGGAGAAGAGGATGCACACAGTCTGGCGACTAAAAGGTTCAAGAAAACATTATACATATGCGTCGACGAAACCGGAAATAAATATCGTAGCCGTACTTACCTCGATCAGCTTGGCCGTGGAGTCGCTGATGGCTGCCACGTGGTCGGAGCGCCTGGAGGACCCGGCCACCTCGGCACTCAGCTGGTCGGTGAACTTTGAAACCAGCACTCGATGGACCGAGGACTCCGGACTTGACTGCCCGGATGGGAGAGGTGTGTCGCGAGGCCTCGGCTCATCCTGGCCGCTACGTGGCACGGGTGGGAGGACGGTTGGCCGGTCCTCCCGGGAACGGTCGGAGCGAACTTCGTGGCAGCCCGGTTGGCGGTCCTCCCTTGGGCGTTCCTCCCTTGGCCTATCCTCTCTTGGCTGGTCCGTGCGCACCTTTGGGCGGCTCGCCGGTCGGCTAGTCTGCGTCACAGGAGGGATGGCCGTTTTGGCCGGAGCAACAGTGGGCACTGCCCCGCCACTTGGGGGTACCGTTGACGCCCCCTCCTTGCCCTTGCCCTTGCCCTTCCTTCCCTAGCCTCGCATTCTTCTGAAGCCGGGCGATCCTCTCCTCCGCGCTCGGACGCTTGGTCCCACGGCGCTCGCGATCAGCCATCGGTTCTGCAAAAAATATATATACATACAAGTACGTAAGTACTCGGGTAACGAAAGGAAAAAACATACTAACAGATAATAAAGTGACCTTCGATCCGTAGGCCTCGGGCCGGGAAGAACTCCCGGATCACCAGATCCAAGTCCTCGTCGGCGACCCGAGGACCCCAGGCTCCAGGGGACGGGTCGCCGGACGAAGACCCACGGACCGTGGCCTCGGGCACCCCCCATAGAACTCCGAATCGAACGTCCGCGGTCGCGACGACAGGGCGGCTTGTCCAAAAGCGATAGTGGACGGCAGGCTCCGGCATACGAGCAATCGTAACCCTAGGTGGGGCGGTCCTCTGCTGGTCGTCGGGACGGCCGGACGTCGAAGAGGAGCCGACCCAATGCGCCTTTAGGCTGCCCTCGGCTAGCAACCTATGTTGGCTCCGTTCAGGGTCGGACAACTCCCGGAGCTCCTCTATCTTCGCCAAAGTCTGCGCTGGGGCGTGTGGTGCTCGAGTCCACACGTAGCCTCTCCTGAATGCTACGGGGATTATCTCCGACGGGGGAAGTTCGAAGTTGGAGAGGTGTCCGTGCAGCCACCGGCCACCTGCGTAGAACCACAGGTGCTTGAACTGTTTGTCGGAGTCCGGACACCCCGTGATGAACGTCCCCTTGAAGCCCTGGAAGTAGTAGAACCCCTTGGACGAAGGAGCCGTCTTCATCCTGTAGAGGTTCTGGAACGCGACGAGCGGGAGCGTCTCGGAGAACTTCGTCGCCCACAGAATGTAGCAGCCGACCAGGACACGATAGACGTTCGCGTTCAACTGGGCGGGAGCGACATTCAAACTGGTCAGCGCTCGCCTCAGAAACGGATGGAACGGGAGGCGTAGGCCGGCTCGGAAGTACTTTGCTGAAAGGGTAATATGGCCAGAAGGTGGACGAGAAGGGAGGTCGTTTAGTCCGGGCACCATAAGGTCAACATCGTCGGGGATACTGAATTCTTGGTGGAGCGCGGCTAGATACCTTAATGTGACGGCGGAAGTGTAATAGTCCGCCGTGTACACTGGACGGTCTCCTGCCAATTCGACCATCTCCGCGTCAGCCCTGCGGTACACCTTCATGTCGTTTACGCGCGCCCCTCGGCTACGAGGCCGTTGGCGGGCCTGAATCTCCTCCCTGGATGGGTCGGTGCTGTCAGACGCCACACCGTCACCTCGACAGGATGTGATGGCCTAGCTGGCAGTCCTCTTAGAGGAGCCCCCGCCATCGGCCGTGAGATCGACGACTGGAGCCGGTCGCGCCTGGGCAGCCCCGCCTAGTTCTTCGACGAATTGGCGGTCAGGGACACTGCTCGGACCCGCTCGCAGAATCTCTTCCAATCGAGCAGCGCCTGTCTGTTCTTGGCTGGTTGGCGTGACTGGATCACTCCTAGACAGGATGTCCGAGATTCCCAACAGGTGGTAGGGTGTTTGGTCCTTTGGGCCCGTCGCTTCTCTGGCAGACGACGATCTCGTACTCGAGGTCGAAGCCGTGCTCCCCGCGGCATCCACGCTCTCAGACAAACTGATGTTCTCGGAGTCTGATATATCGCTCATATTGACAAATTTGAAAATATTATTACCTTCTCGGAAGTTATCGGTGCTGGTCTTCTAGATCCTTCGTTTGGTTGTCCTCGGCAGTCTTCGGCAGCTCTCGGCAAAAATCTAAACTCTTGTAAGCGATGGGGAAAATGAAGATTGCCCCTCACTATTTATAGGCGAGGGTTGGGCGTAAAATCCGGACGCGTTTTTCGAGACAGCGATTCGACTTCCCGCCAATTCCCCATTTAAGTTCGAAATTCAAAATTTTAAAATTTAAAGTGCCGCTTTGCCTTCCCGCCCGTGGTGGGGCGACACGTGGCACCGACGACACGTGGCACAATGACGTGCCTCTCCCAGAGCTATTTGTTGTCCAATATGCCAACTACATCCTGACTACAAGAAACATGGCCGGGCACGGAACGACCAGACGACTACACCAAGCATCCCCGACCACGTCAACCTGGAGATGCTGGGGGGCTTATGTTGATATCAAAATCTGCTCCAAGCACAAAGTACCATTCCCGACCACCCTGGGCACTGTAAGGAGTCCCCGTCTTCTCGGAAACTCACCGAATAGCCGGACGTTCGTCGAGAACAGAATCATTGGCCGACCACGTTCCCCGTTCTCGCCGAAACAGGCCATACGCCGGACGAAGCAGTGCTCCGAGCACCTGAATCCGAGCAGTAGATTCCATACCGGCATAGGTCTTCTGAACCTACTCTCCACCTCTCCTCGCAGCTGACGCCAGCCTTGTCCTTGTACCCATCAGCTACAGGGGTCACCCACCTACTTCTGCAGCACATCACATCACCAACGACCGCCACCTGCTCTGGCAGGATCTGCTCGCATGGGCGCCAGAGACAACCACCCCTCTGTCCCCCGCGTCGAGTCAGGCCCCACATGGCGCCAATCTGTTGGGCCAATAGCTCCTGCAGGCCTGGGCTCTAGCCGCCCATCAGGTGCCCTAGGCAGCTGACCCGACTGGGTCTCCCCGAGTACCCGGGCCCGCGAGGAACGCCTATAAATAGAGGAAGAACCCTCAATTTCAGGTATGGTCATTTTTGCCTTGCCAAAACTCTGCCTCTCCTCTTGCATATCAGTATCCCCACTGACTTAAGCATCGGAGTGCCCCCGGCAGACACCACACCGGTGTCCCCATCATTCCGAGGTGCTTCCATTTTGCAGGTTACTGACGACGGAGTGACCGGCGAGTGTTGGTCGGAACACACGATCACATTGGGTGTTGCTGCCGGAACCATTTCTGGCATCAACATTCTCAAAACGACAATTTGCATAGAAACAACAATATCATTTTAACAACGGCATTGTGACAAACGACGAGGTATTTGAAACAGACACATTGTTTTAACTTGGAACACACAAAATATATTTAATAATTTTCAACAAGTTTTTTTAATTAAAAAAAATAAAAACAAAACAAAAGTTCTCTTCTACCCGGCCAAAGAGGTTTTGCAAGAGAGCGGAGGAACTTACGGGAGTGATCGAGTCGCCGGAGACAATGCAGCTATTGTCGCCATCGTGGTTGGTTAGGTTGGTAAGATGACGGTTGGAAGCACAATCGGACGGGGAGGGGTCTTCAAGAGGGACAAAGTGATTGAGTTTTTTTCTTTTTTTTGGGTTGATAGATATTTAGGGGGGAAGATCAATGGGGTTAGGGATTTGGGACATAGTGGTTGGGGTTAGGAATCGAACGAGGGGAGAGGGACAGAGTGATTGAGTTTTGTTTTGTTTTTGGCTAATAGATATTTGGGGGGAAAATCGATGGGGTTAGGCATCTGGGACTTTCAATTTTGAGGGGAAGGGTTTTTTTTTTGTTTTTTTTTGTTTTTTTTAGGAATGGGTCTTTTTGGTTTTTTAACTTAAAAATTGAACAAAAAAATAAGAAGGAAAATTTTAGAACAAGGTTATATTTGTAGTCCCGTTTCATTTGGAGGTTAAATATACAATTGTTCCCTTTTATAGATAACTCCATAATTTCATATTTAATAAGATTAACGGGTGTCATGAGTCTGTAAATGTGTGTCATTTCATAAGTCTATACTTAATGCTCCCAATTGATGCTTTCAACGAGTGTTAGATGTCTTTTTCGTTAAAAATTTAATTGACGGGGAAAATTCGTAATTTTTTTCAAAGTTCAAAGGGAAAAAATGTTACAAATTGAAATTCGGGGGGCATTTTATGAGAAGACCTAAAATTTAGAGGGAAAAACTGTAATTTGCCCTTCTTTTTTTTTGTATGTTATCAGATATGGAATTTCATTTTTCTTAATTACATGTAATTAGTTTGTTTTATATTCATGTTTTCATAATTATGTATTGCAAATGCAATTATGATATGTTTCTTTATGTGATGTTAAAAAAAGGGTAAATTACTTCCATGATCCTTGAATTTTTAAGCAAGGTGCTATTTGATCCTTCAACTTCTTTATTTTTTTATTTTTTTATTTTTTTATTTTTTTTATATTGTAACACTCCCCAAACCTTTAAAAATGGTGAAAGTTCAACCTTTTTGCTAACAGGTGTTAAAAACAGAACGGAAATCTTTAATTGATCTTTATTTTTTAGTTGAATTTACGAAACTATCCTTGACAAAATTATTAAAAAATTACCCTTAAATAAATAAATAAAAAGAAAAGAAATAGGCAAACCACCAACAAAGCATACCAAAACCGTACACCCAGCCACTGCCATCGCCCCTGTTGATGCCAGAAATGGTTCCGGCAACAACACCCAATGAGATCGGGTATCTCGACTAATACTCGCCGGTTACTCCGCCGTCGATCACCTGCAAAATGGAAGCACCTCGGAATGATGGGGACACCGGTGTGGTGTCTGCCGCGGGCACTCCGATGCTTAAGTCAGTGAGGGTACTGATGCAAGGGGAGAGGCAGAGTTTTGGCAAGGCAAGAATGACCATACCTGGAAATGAGGGTTTTTCCTCTATTTATAGGTGTTTTTAGTGGGCCTGGGTGCTCGGGGCGACCCGGTCGGGTTGACTGCCTAGGGTACCAGGTGGATAGGTAGGCCTGCAGGGGCTACCAGCCCAATGGATGGGTGCCACGTGGCCCTAGGCGTTGCGCTGTGAGCAGCAGGACGCAATGGGCGTCACCGGCAAGGGGGCAACAGTGCCTGTCAGAGCGGGGGGCAGAAGGGTGGTTGTCTCCTGCTAGGGCAGGTGGTAGTTGCTGGTGATGTGATGTGCTGCAGAAGTAGGGGGATGGTCTCTGTAACTTGGCAGGTACAGGGGCAAGGCCGCCGTTAGCTGCGAAGGGAGAGCGTTGGTCCGAGAGACCTAAGCCGGACCTGGTTTTACTACCCGGATCTAGGTGCTCGGAGCACACCACCGTCCGAGCACATGGCCTGTTCCGACGAGAGCAGGGGAGGTGGTCGGCCAAAGGGCCTATTCTCGGAGAACGTCAGGTTCTAAACACTGCCGAGTACTGCCGGAGACAGTATTTTTCGATCGGAGAATATGTCGATATCAACATAAGCCCCCCAGCATCTCTGGGCTGACGTGGCCAGGGATGCTATTGTAGTCGTCTGGTCGGTATGTGCTCGGCCATGTTTTTAGTAGTCGGGACTTGGTCGGCGTATTGGGCAGCAGACAGCTTCCGGAGAAGCATACCCTCGTGCCACGTGTCGCTTGTGTACCGTGTCGTTGGTCCCACGTGGCACACAACCATGGGCGGGAAGGCAAAGCGGCACTTCGAATTTTTAAATTTCAAACTTTGAATTCGAGTGGGAAGCTAGCGGGAAGTCCAATCGCCGCCTCGAAAATCGCGCCCGGGTTTTACGTTCGACCGTCGCCTATAAATAGTGGGGGGCAATCCGCACTTTCTAACGTTGCCTGCGAGAATTCAAGTTTTGCCAAGAGCTGCTGAGGACTATCAGCGAAGGATCCAGAAGACCAGCGCCGACAACTTCCGAGAAGGTAATAATTTATCATTTTGTAATCATGAGTGATATTTCTGACTCCGAGAACGTCGGTTTGTCCGAGAGCGTGGACGCCGTTTCGACCTCAAGTATCAGCTCGTCGTCGTCCGGAGGAGCGACAGGTCCAAGGGAACGCACACCCGACCACCTGTCAGGACTTTCGGATATTCCGTCCGAGAGCGAACAGGCTAACGCGGCCAGTCGAGGACAGGAGGGCGCCACTCGACTGGCAGAAATTCTTCAAGTGGGTCCGAGTACCGCCCCTGACCGTCGATTTGTCGAAGATTTGGGCAGGGCAGCCCAGAAGCGACCAGCCTCAGTCCCCGGCCCCACGGCCGAGGGGGGGAACGCCGCGGAGAGGACTGCTAGCCAAGCCAGTACATCTGGTCGGAGCGACGAGGTGGCGTCCGACAGCACCGACCCGTCTGGGGAGGATATCCACGCCCGCGAACGGCCTCGTACCCGGGGGTCGCGTGTCAACGACACGAGGGTGTACCGCAGGGCAGACGCGGAGATGGTTGGACTTGCGGGAGATCGTCCCGTGTACACGGCAGATTATTACACCTCGGCCGTTACACCGAGGTATCTGGCTGCGCTACGCCGAGAATTCAGCATCCCGGACGACGTTGAGCTCGTCGTGCCCGGACCAAACGACCTCCCATCTCGTCCGCCTTCCGGCCACATTGCTTTGTCGGCCGAGTACTTCCGGGCCGGCTTACGCCTCCCATTTCATCCATTCTTGAGGCGAGCTCTGACAAGCTTTAACGTCTCCCCCGTCCAGTTAAACGCCAACGCCTACCGCATCCTGATCGGTTGCTACGTTCTCTGGGCGGTGAAGTTCTCGGAAACGCTCCCGCTCTTCGCGTTCCAGAACCTCTACCGGATGAAGACGGCTCCTTCGTCCAAGGGGTTCTACTACTTCCAAGGCTTCAAGGGGACGTTCATCACGGGGTGCCCGGACTCGGACAAGCAGTTCAAGCACCTGTGGTTCTACGCAGGTGGTCGGTGGCTGCATGGGGATCTCTCCTACTACGAACTTCCCGCGTCGGAGAGAGTCCCCGTAGCGTTCCGGAGAGGCTACGTGTGGACCCGAGCACCGCACGCCCCGGCACAGACCTTGTCGAAGATCGAGGAGCTCCGGGAGCTATCCGAACCTGAGCGGAGCCAGCACAAGTTGCTCTAGGAGGGCAGCTTGAAGGAGTATTGGGTCGGCTCCTCTTCGACGTCAGGGCGCCCTGACGACCGGCCGAGGACTGCCCCGCCTGGGGTTACAATCGCGTCTATGCCGGAGCCAGCAGCCCGATACCAGTCTCGGACAAGTCTCCCAGTCGCGTCGGCGGACACTCGATCCGGGGTTCCCCGGGGGGTGCCCGAGGTCACAGGCCATGGGTCTTCGTCAGGCGACCCGACCTCTGGAGCCTGGGGTCCTCGGGTCGCCGACGAAGACTTGGATCTGGTGATCCGGGAACTCTGCCCGGCCCGAGGCCTTCGGATCGAAGGTCGCTATTAACTTGTGTTTTGTATTTCGCAGTCTGTGGTCCGGGTACTAACTCACTTGTGTTTTGCAGAACCAATGGCTGATCGTCGCGGAACAAAACGCCCGAGCAATGAAGAGAGGATCGCCCGCCTCCAAAAGAACGCGAGGCTCGGAAAGGGCAAGGGCAAGGAGGGGGCAGTATCCGCAGCTGCTCCGGCTAAGACTGCTGCACCCCCAGTGGCGCAGTCCAGCCGACCACCGAGCCGCCCAGAATCGCGTGCGGACCGGCCGAGAGAGGAGCGGCCAAGGGAAGATCGGCCTCGGGAGGAACGGCCGCGGGAGGACCGCCAGCCGAGCCGCCATGAGGTTCGCTCGGGTCGCCCCCGAGAGGACCGACCAGCCGTTCCTTCACCCGCGCCACGCAGCGGCCGGGACGAGGCGGGTACGGAGTCCTCGGTACGCCGGGTGTATATTACGAAGTTCTCCGACCAACTCAGCACTGAGGTTGCCGAGTCCTCCAAGCGCTCCGACCACGTGGCCGCCATCGACGACTCAACGGCCAAGCTGATCGAGGTGGGCATTGCTACGCAATTTTCCTTTTCTTTTTCCATTTTTTTTTTAAATTATTTTCTTGGCTTTTCTGGTCGGCAGACCGTCTGCATCCTCTTCTCTGGGAGCGTGGCAGCGAAGGCGCACTCCAACCAAATGGCGGACGAAGTTAAGTCCGCCGAGGCCGACGTTCGTGCTGCTCGGAGGTCTGAGAAGGACGCGAAGACCGCCTTTGGCGTTGCTGAGGAGGCCAGACGGGCGGCTGAGGCGCGCGCACAGGCCGCGGAGGAGGAGCTGAGACGCGTCGAGGACTTGGCTAAGAAGGCCGAGCGGGACAGGGAGGAAGCCGAGACCTCGCGGCTGGAGGTGGAGGCTGCGAAGAAGAAAGCCGAGCAGGAGCTCGCTTCAGCCCGCGCCGAGCACCAACGGTACCTCGAGGTTGCCTTTCCAGCCGCACTCGCCAATGCCCGGGCCGAAGCGGTAGAAGAGTTCCTCCACTCCGAGGACTTCGAGGCCCGCCTTGTCTCCGAGTACCAGGAAGGTATGCGGGACATGAAGGCCGGTTTTATTTCGGTCAACCCCACCTTGGTCGACGTGAACTGGTCTTTTGTGCCCGAGGAGTCGGAGGAACCCGCTGTCGAAGGGGAAGCGGAAGAGGGCGAGGTGACGGGCGCTGCTCCTGCCCCAGAAAATTTGGTGGTCATCGACGACCCGGATCAGCCTGAGGCACCTGCTCAGCCCGAGGCGCCCGATCAGCCTGCTGCCGCCGAGCAACCCGCTATTGACCAGCCGACCTCTCCCGGACTCGACGTGTCGATTAGTGATTTGTTCCCGGACCAACTAGACTGAGGGTCCTTTTTGTATTTTTTTGTTTTTGTATTTTTGGGTTTGGGGGTGCCCAACTTGTACCCCCCTCCGAATTTTGGAAATTAATAGACATATTTTTGTTTTGTTTTTTCTTTTTGTTATATAAAATGTACAAAGTGTTTTTCTGGTGTGCTCTCTCCCCCCTAGTTGGTTTGGGTGTTTCTCATCCAACTCCAACTGTGATCCTGGTCGGGCACGTCCAATTCTGGCCGGTGCCCGGTTATAATACCTCTTTTCCGAGAACCATTGGGGTTAGGTGCCTGCAAGGGCAGGTGGGTCCTGGTCGGGTACGTCCAATTCTGGTCGGTGCCCGGTCATAAGACCTGTGGTCCGAGAACCACATAAGTTGGGTGCCTGCAAGGGCAGGTGGGTCCTGGTCGGGTACGTCCAATTCTGGTCGGTGCCCGGTCATAAGACCTGTGGTCCGAGAACCTTATAAGATGGAAAAGATAACAAAAGTTGGAAAAAATGTCGTTGTATAAATCAACCCGGCTTTTACATTGCGTTAACCAAAAATAAATAAATAATTGAAAATTTATTGGTAGAAACGCTTCAGGTGGTCGGCGTTCCACGGGAGCCCTAAGTTTCTACCATCTTGGTCGGACAGCCTATAAGTTCCGGGTCTGACAACGCCGGTAATAGTGTAGGGCCCGTTCCACTTGGGGCCAAAGGAGCCGAGCCAAGGTTCTTGGACAAGTACTTTCTTCATAACCAGGTCCCCTACTCGGAAGACTCTTGGTCGGAACTTCTTGTCGTAATACCTGGCCACAACTTGGTTGCGAGCAGCCGTACGGATCATGGCTTGCTCTCGTTTTTCTTCGACCAGGTCCAGCTCGGGCATAATCCGACCAGAATTGTCGTCTTCACCGTAGTTCTCAACTCGGAAACTTGGTAACCCGACTTCGACCGGGATGACTGCTTCTACGCCGTAAGCCATGGCGAAAGGCGTTTCACCGGTCGCTGTACGCTTAGTGGTCCGATATGCCCAGAGTACTCGGGGGAGCTCATCTATCCAGGCCCCTTTGTGTTTTTCAAGGTTCTTTTTAAGATTTTCCTTGATCGTTTTGTTGGCGGCCTCTACTTGCCCATTACTTTGAGGATGCCCAGGGGAGGAGAAGACTTTCTTGATTCCGAACTGCTCACATAGTGCGAGGAACTTGTTCCCGAACTGTTTCCCATTGTCTGTGACTACAGTGTGGGGGAGACCGAACCGACAGATGATGCTCTTCCATAGAAAACCCGTGCACTTTGCCTCGGTTTGTTGGGCCAGGGGCTCCACTTCGATCCACTTGGTGAGGTAGTCAATCGCCACTAGACAGTAGAGAAGCTGTGACCGGGCCATCGGAAGTGGTCCGATCAAATCAATTGCCCACTTCGTGAATGGCCATGCAGACACTACCGAAGTGAGCCTCTCGGGGTGACACTTAATAGCCTTAGCAAACTGTTGGCATTTCATGCATTTTCGGGCAAACTCCACGGCGTCTCTGCGCATGGTCGGCCAGTAGTACCCCTGTCGGAGACACTTAAACGATAGGGCATCCCCCCCGAGTGATTCCCACATACTCCACTGTGGATCTCTTTCATAATGTACTCAGCCTCGGTCGGCCCAACACACCGTAGGTATGGGGCGGAGTACCCCGGCGGTACAGTTTCCCATCGATTAATGTGTACCTGGCCGAGGTGTTCCGGACCCTCCTAGCTTCTTCCTTGTTCTCGGGCAGCTGGGACTCGGCGAGGTAGCGGACGATCGGGTCCATCCAAGTTGCGACGTTCTCGGAACAGAGGACCTCTTCTCGCTCGATGCTCGGTTGGGCTAGCCGCTCAATGGGAAACGAGACGAGACCGTCTAAGTCATTCCCCGAGGCGAGCCGAGCGAGAGCATCTGCCTCAATGTTCTCCGATCGAGGGATCCGGGTGACGAGCGAGTACTTGAACTGACCGAGAAGGATTTTCACTTTCTCCAAGTACTTGGCCATTCTATCCTCCTTCGCCTGGAACTCCCCGGTTACCTGATTGACGATGAGCATTGAGTCGCTGAATACCTCGATGTCCTCCACACCGAGTTCCCGGGCCAAGCCGAGCCCTGCAATAACAGCTTCGTACTCCGCCTCGTTGTTTGACGCTTTGAAGTTGAAGCGCAGTGCTTGGCTAGTCTTATACTGGTCGGGGCTCACGAGTACAAGGCCTGCCCCGGAACCACCCGAGTTGGACGATCCGTCCACGAACAGTTTCCACCTCTGGCCACTTTGGCCGCTTGTTTCCGGGTCGTTTCCCCCGGGTGCCTCGACCGACTTCTCCGGGAACCCTAGGGTTGGTTCCGGCGTGCCCGTGAACTCGGCCACAAAGTCGGCCAAGGCTTGTGCCTTAATCGCGGTGCGCGGGATGTACTCGATGTCGAACTCTCCGAGCTCCACGGCCCACTTGGCGATTCGTCCCGATAATTCGGGGTTCTGGAGGACTTGGCGAAGTGGGTAGCTGGTCGGTACACGGATTGGGTGACCCTGGAAGTAGGGCCTCAGCTTACGTGCCAACGAGACCAACGCCAGTGCCAACTTCTCCAGGGGGGTATACCTCCCTCGGCTCCTTGGAACGCTTTACCGCTGTAGTAGACGGGGAACTGCACCTTTCCGTCTTCTCGGATCAACACGGAGCTGACGGCCTTCTCGGAGACTGCGAGATAGACGTACAGCATTTCCCGGGAAGCGGTTTTGACAGCAGTGGTGGGCTGGCCAAGTACTTCTTCAGGTTTTCAAAGGCCTCCTCACACCTGTTATCCCAGCTAATCTTGCCTTGGCCTTTGAGCGCCTAGAAGAAGGGGAAGCACTTATCGGTCGACCGGGACACGAACCGGGATAGGGCAGCAACCATCCCGGTTAATCTCTGTACCTCCTTTGTTGTCCGCGGCGGCTGGAGGTCCGCAACTGCCTGGGCCTTGGCGGGGTTGATCTCAATCCCCCGGTGGTTCACCATAAACCCCAGGAACTTTCCGGATTCCACCCCAAAGGCACACTTGGCCGGGTTCAGCTTCATCCCGTACTGGCGCAGGGTTGCAAAGCATTCTCCGAGGTCTCTGACGTGGTCGGCAGTGATCCGGCTCTTCACCAGCATGTCGTCCACGTAGACCTCCATAGACCTTCCGATGAGCGGGGCGAACATTTTGTTCATCAACCGCTGGTAGGTCGCCCCGGCGTTCTTCAGGCCAAACGGCATGACCTGGTAACAATACAAACCCTGGTCGGTGGTGAAGGCCGTTTTGGCCTGGTCGGACCTGCTGAGGGGTATCTGGTTGTAACCCGAATACGCGTCCATGAAGCTGAGCAGCTCGTGCCCGGCTGTCGCGTCTACGAGTTGGTCGATCCGGGAAAGCGGAAAGCAGTCTTTCGGACACGCCTTGTTCAGGTCCGTGTAATCTATGCAGACTCGCCACTTCCCGGTGGTCTTCTTGACCAGGACCACGTTGGCCAACCACTCCGGGTAGGTTACTTCTCGGATGAACCCTGCCGCGAGCAGCTTCTTCACCTCTTCGTTGATGGCGGCATACCTCTCCGGGTTAAAGGCTCTCCTCTTCTGGATCACGGGTTTGTGTCTCGGGTTGACGCTCAGCTGGTGGCACATCACAGCCGGGTCAATTCCGGGCATATCCTCGTGCGACCAGGCGAAGACATCCTTGTGCTCCGTGAGGAACTCTTCAAGGGCTGCTCGAGTTCCCGGATCGAGTCTCGATCCGAGCATCACCGTCCGCTCCGGATGCTCTGGGTCAAGGTTGTAGGGGACCAGGTCTTCGACCGGGTGTGCTCGGATCTCCTCCTCGGGTATTCTGGGGTCCAAGTCACTCAGCCGAGCGACATCTCCGCTCGGAGCTTTTTCTTCGTCCACCGCGAGAATGGTCGCCACAGTGATCGGGGTAGGGGCCTTTCGGCACACTTTGTTGACCGCCTCCATGTAGCACTTTCTCGCGCCCTCCTGGTTTCCCCGGAACACGCCAACCCCTCCCTCGGCGGGGAACTTCATGGCAAGGTGGTAGGTGGAGACCACGGCCTTTATCGCGTTTAGGGTTGGTCTTCCCAGGATGACGTTGTAGACAGACGGTCGGTCCACAACAATGAACTCGACCATCCGCGTCACCCTCTCTGGGCCGTCTCCGATCGTGACCGGGAGGCTGACGGTACCGGCCGCTCGGACGCATTCCCCCGAGAACCCGTATAGAGGTGTTCGGGCGGGTGTGAGTGCAACACCCTCAATCTTGAGCCTTGAGAATGCGTCCATGAACATGATGTCAGCCGAGCTCCCATTGTCTATCAGGACGCGACGGATGACATTGCCGGCTACTCGGATCTCCCCGATCAGTGCGTCGTTGTGGGGGTGGAGTAGCCGGTCAGCCTTATCATCCGAGAAGGTGATTGGGGCACTGTCCTGGCGGCATATCTTGGAGATATGCTCAGCCATGTTAATGTACTCCCCATGAGCGTACCGGCGTGCCTCGCGGACATAGCTCCTCCGGCTACTCGGTGTGTCCCCGGTAGCCGTTCCACCAAAGATGGTGTGGACTATGTGCTCCTGCTCCTGCTCGTCAGTCTGATCGCTCGGCCTCGGGTTCCGTCTAGTGGCCGGCGCAGGCCTGCTCGGACCTGCCGAGGTAATTACCCTCCCCACGAACTCCCGCAAGTGGCCATCGCGGATCAGCAGCTCGATCTGGTCTCGGAGCTGGATGCAGTCCTTTGTGTCATGGCCCACGTCCTTATGGAAGTTGCAGTACTTGTTCTGATTTCTCAGGGCACGGTCTTTCCGGAGTGGTGGAGGGTCTCGGAGCAGTCCCCGGCCAGTCACCTGGTTGAGGACATGCTCAATGGTTGTCACCAGCGGGGTGTACTGCTGGAACCTCCCCGCTGGTGTCCTCGGGCTAGGATTGGACCCCGAGTTGTCCACGACCGCGGACTTCCCCTTATCTTGTCGGCCCTGGTCGGTTTGATTCCTCTCCGACCTCCTTCCGGGAGGCCGGGATTGTTCTCCGGACGCGAGGCCGCGTCCCCTGACATACTCGTCGGCCTCGGCGTGCCTCCAAGCGATCCCCCTCAGTTGCGCGAAGGTGGGTGGCCTGTCATAGGCGAGCGTCCAAACGAGACGCGGGTCCTTGATGCCTTCCCGGAACGCCTGCATCAGGGTCTCGTCGGTGCAGTTTTCGACCTGCACGACGGCCCTGTCGAAGCGCTCAAGATACTTCTTTAACGCCTCGGTCTCTCCCTGCTTGATGCCGAACAGGTGGGATGCTCCTAGTTTCCTCGTCTTCGAGCTTAAGAACGCGGCTGCGAAGGCGTCGGCCAGCTGCTTGAAGCAGTCTATCGACCCGGGGGCTAGCCTCCGGTACCACTGGCGAGCTGCCCCGGTTAAGGTCAAACAAAACGATTTGCAAAGGGCTGCCTCGTTGGCGTTCTGGATCAGCATATGGGCCTGGTAGTTCTCGATATGCTCATCTGCATCCGTGGAGCCGTCGTAAGGGTTCATGGATGGCATCTTGAACCTGGTCGGGTACGGAGACGCCATGATGAATGGAGTAAAGGGTGGGGCCACCGCCCCAAACTGGTCCATCCCGTACTGCTGGCCCACGAGCTGGTCGAGCTGCCGCTGGAGCTGGTCCAGCCTATTTTGGTTGTTGTCTTCATCCTTCGCTGGCTTGTCGACTGAGCGTTCTCGGCCTATGCGGCGGTGGACTCCGGGCCTCCCCAGGCGGTCGAAGACGGAGGTGGTGCTTCCCCTGACGTTTATGGTCTCCCGTGCTCGGTCACCCGGCACACCGCGGGTCGCGGCTGGCGGCTCGGCAGCGACTGAGCGGGTAGCCAGGGAGTGGCGGCTCCTAGACCGTACTCTGCTCGGATCTGCCCGCTCTTGCTGCTGCCGTCTAGGGCTCTCTCGGCGCGCCCGATCGCTCCCTCGGCCGCCCGTTGGTGAGGGGTTACGCGGTCGGCTGTCCGACCTGGGAGGTCTGCTCGGCGTGGACTCGGCAACTTCAGGCGGTTGCTCGGGGAGCCGAACAACATTGGTGTTCTGGTGGTTATCCACCAGTGTCATTACTAGCTCCGTTAAGTCCCTGACGTTCCCGGCCAAAATCTCGGTCTGAGAGGGCCCACGTCGTGCCCGGCCACCTCTTCCACGCTGGGTCCTCTGAGTCCCCCGCGAGCCTGTAGGAGCCTGGTCGTCATTCTGGAAATCCTGATTATCTTGCTCAGCCATGGTTTGTGGTTGAGTTCTTCGGGAGCGTTCGCGGACGGGGGTTTGTGTTGCTGGAAAGGCGCGGTGCCCTCCTTCTAGCGCCAAAATGTTGATGCCAGAAATGGTTCCGGCAACAACACCCAATGAGATCGGGTATCTCGACTAATACTCGCCGGTTACTCCGCCGTCGATCACCTGCAAAATGGAAGCACCTCGGAATGATGAGGACACCGGTGTGGTGTCTGCCGCGGGCACTCCGATGCTTAAGTCAGTGAGGGTACTGATGCAAGGGGAGAGGCAGAGTTTTGGCAAGGCAAGAATGACCATACCTGGAAATGAGGGTTTTTCCTCTATTTATAGGTGTTTTTAGTGGGCCTGGGTGCTCGGGGCGACCCGGTCGGGTTGACTGCCTAGGGTACCAGGTGGATAGGTAGGCCTGCAGGGGCTACCAGCCCAATGGATGGGTGCCACGTGGCCCTAGGCGTTGCGCTGTGAGCAGCAGGACGCAATGGGCGTCACCGGCAAGGGGGCAACAGTGCCTGTCAGAGCGGGGGGCAGAAGGGTGGTTGTCTCCTGCTAGGGCAGGTGGTAGTTGTTGGTGATGTGATGTGCTGCAGAAGTAGGGGGATGGTCTCTGTAACTTGGCAGGTACAGGGGCAAGGCCGCCGTTAGCTGCGAAGGGAGAGCGTTGGTCCGAGAGACCTAAGCCGGACCTGGTTTTACTACCCGGATCTAGGTGCTCGGAGCACACCACCGTCCGAGCACATGGCCTGTTCCGACGAGAGCAGGGGAGGTGGTCGGCCAAAGGGCCTGTTCTCGGAGAACGTCCGGTTCTAAACACTGCCAAATACTGCCGAAGACAGTATTTTTCGATCGGAGAATATGTCGATATCAACAGCCCCCTCCCCCAACAAAACCTGCAACCGTACACCCACCCAGCCACAGCCTCTGCCTGTTGCTCATGGTGGGTGGAGTCTTGTTCAGCTCTCAATGGAGGAGGGAGACGTGGGTTTCCATGGGTTGGTTTCAATTTAAAAAAAAAAAACCTGCAGGATTAACTTGCACCATGGAAACCAACGTCTCCCTCCTCTATTGATAGCCGGACAAGACTCCACCCACCATGCCCCCCACCCCCCCTCAAAAACCCAGAACTACAAGAACCTAGTACCCGTCGACCCCCCCCCCCCCCCCCGGGTAAACCCACGGCCGCTGTGAACACAGAGCTTGCACCCGCACCCGACGCGCTCGCCGTCCTAGCCCGAGCCTCAATCGTCGCAGCCTCAACCGTGAGCAACAGGCCTCCTGGCTCCAACCCGAGCGACGCAGCCATCGCCGCCACTCTCCCGTGCGATTCAGCCTCCGCCGCCCCTCCCTCGCGCCATCCAGCCTATGTCGTTCCTTCCCCAGCTCCGTCCAGCCTTGGCTGTTCCTTCCCCAGCTTTGTCTAGCCTTGGCCGTTCCTTCCCCCACGCCATTCCCAGATCAGGAAGGGCACAGGCTCGACGAAATTGGTGGCTCTCATGCGTATTTATTCCATGCGTTTTTTTTTTTTTTAACTTTAATTTCTTTGATTTTAATTTTGTTTATTATCTTATCAAAATAATTCATTTTTATTACTAAAATGCCCCTTAATTGAAGGGATGTGCAGTTCATGTGCGATAAAACCGTCTCTTTTTTTACAGCCATCAGGGTTTCCCCCTTTTTTATTTATTTATAAATTTGGGGACCTTTCAAAAAAAAACAAAAAACAAAATTACAAAAAAAGCAAGAACAAAGGCACCTTGCTTAAAAGTTCAAGGAGCATCGTAGCAATTTATCTTTAAAAAAATATTATTCATTTTAAAGTGTACCGTTTCTTTTGATTTGCTTTGCAACTAAAGTAGTTCTGCTGTCTCTTTCTTTTTGATGTTTAATCAAACCAAATTGATATTTTACTCGCAACATAATCTTTAAGAACTTCTCTGTATAACAACCATTCCTCTTTATTTAATCATATTAAATTGATATTATCTTTCTCTCTATTCTCATGTTTCTGATGCAATTTTTCAGAAGTTTGATTCATTGATCATATTGTAGAATTTTTGAGTTTGATACATACAAGGACCCAATTTTGAATTGATAAATGACATGATGGTCTAGTTTTACCAAGAGAGAGATTGTGATTGAATTTACTATAGTGATTGAGTTTTACAACCACTTTTTCATATTTTTTGTTATATTTTTGTAATTATATAACTAGTAAAAATGACTTAGTTTGATATAAAAATAAATAAAAAATTAAAAAACATTCCAACTTTTAATGACTTCGATAATATGAATTAAAATGTTATGGGAGACACGTTTTGTAACTATGGGAGACATGTTTTGTAGTTATGACGTAGCGTAAATCTTTTTACATTATTTCTGCAGGGTCCTAAGATTTGATATTTGATTAAAAATAAGTTGTCATGATGTCAAATTTTTATTTTTCCATAAACTTTACTTTTTTCAATTTATATTAAAATTTCTAAATGTCTACAATTATTTCAATTAGAAGACGCGGGTAAGTTGATCTGGTCGATAAGATTCTTATGATAGTTGGGTGTCCTGATCGGCAAAATCAAAAGTCGGTCTGACAAAAAAAAAAAAAAACAAAAAACAAAAGAATACTGGACTTGGGGGTCTGGTGTTGCGGAAAACCACTCACAAATATACAAGTTCTATAAATAATATAGTGATAAATAAGATTGTCGAATTTTTAATTAAATGTATACATATATGTATACATAAGTTGACAACATCAAATTATTTATAATCCAAGTTGTGAGTTCTTCAATCGGCCAATAAATTTGCTTCTGCTTAAACCACTTTAAAAAATTAATAAATATTAAAAATAGGGGTAAAAAAAAACCCAAAAGATGAGGAGATAGAAGGAAGAAATACCTTTAAAGGATTAGCTCCAAAAAAACAAAAAGTCTCTTATTATTTTTCTTGTCTCTCTGGGTCTAGTAACCAAAAGAGAGAGGCTCGTGTGAGTTGGTTTTATATGAGCATCCACAAATAAGAGACATGTAAACGAGTGAATAACACTGACACCACTATATTTTATCAAAATTATAGAGACACCCCTTGACCAATACAAAAACCATTTTTGTGAAGTTATAGTGACAAATAAGGGATAAAAATTCTACTCTTGTGACACTTTTGTATTAAAAGACGGGGCAAAAAAACCTATTTCGTGACGTTTTTGTGCCAAAAGAGGGACACAAAAACCTTTTTATGATGTTTTTGTGACAAATAAGGGATAACAAATATATTCTTTTGACATATTTGTGCTAAAAGACGGACAAAAAAAACCTTTTTTGTGATGTTTTTGTGCCAAAAGTCGGACACCAAACCCTATTACATTACATTTTCGTGCTAAAGTACGGACAAAAAACCTTTTCTTAATGCTTTTATGCATAATAATAGACATACAAACCATTTTTATAAAGTTTTAGAGACAAATAAGGGGGGGGAAATCTATTTTTGTTACACTTTTGTGCTAAAAGACTGGCATAAAAACCTTTTTCGTGACGTTTTTGTGCCAAAAGAGGGGACACAAAAACCTTTTTATGATGTTTTTGTGACAAAAAAGGGATAAAAAAAATATATATTCTTATCACATTTTTCTGCTAAAACACAGGCAAAAAAACATTTTTCCTGACGTTTTGTATCAAAAGAGGGACACAAAAATCTTTTTGTAGGGATAAAAAACTGATTCTTATAACATTTTTCTGCTCAAATACAGTAAAAAAAAAAAAAAAAAAAACATTTTTCTTGATGTTTTTGTACCAAAAGAAGGAAACAAAAACCTTTTTGTAAGGATAAAAAACCTACTCTTATAACATTTTTCTACTCAAATACAGACAAAAAAAAAAAAAAAAAAAACATTTTTGGTGACGTTTTTGTTCCAAAAGAGGGACACAAAACCCTTTTTGTAAGAACAATATAAGTGGGGTTTAGCGATCTCACCGAAAGATGGCCATTAAAAAGGTTTTTTTGTCAGTTTTTTAGCACAAAAATGTCACAAGAATAATTTTTTATCCTTTATTTGTTATAAAAACATCACAAAAAGGTTTTGTGTTCCTCTTTTGGAACAAAAACATCATGAAAAATGTTTTTTTTGTCTGTATTTGAGTAGAAAAATGTTATATGAATAGGTTTTATACTTACAAAAAGGTTTTTGTTTTCTTCTTTTGGTACAAAAACATCAGGAAAAAGATTTTTTTGTCTGTATTTGAGCAGAAAAATGTTATAAGAATAAGTTTTTTATCCCTACAAAAAGGTTTTTGTGTCCCTCTTTTGATACAAAAACGTCAGGAAAAAGGTTTTTTTGCCTGTGTTTTAGCACAAAAATGTGATAAGAATATATATTTTTTATCCCTTATTTGTCACTAAAACTTCACAAAAATGATTTTGTCTCTTTTTTGGCACAAAATCGTCACGAAATTTTTTTTGGGCCCTGTCTTTTAGCACAAAAGTGTCACAAGAATAGATTTTTAATCCCTTAATTATCACTAAAACATCACAAAAAGGTTTTTGTGTCCCTTTTTTTGGCACAAAAACGTTACGAAAAAATATTTTTTGTTTGTATTTTTAGCAGTAAAAATGTGATAAAAATCGATCTTTTATCCCTTATCTATTACTAAAACATCACAAAAAGGTTTTTGTGTCCCTCTTTTGGCACAAAGCGTCATGAAAAATGTTTTTTTCGCCTGTCTTTTAGCACAAAAGTGTCATAAGAATAATTTTTTTATCCCATATTTGTCACTAAAATTTCACAAAAATGGTTTTGTCCCTCTTTTGGCACAAAAATGTCACGAAAAAGGTTTTTTTGTCCGTCTTTTAGCACAAAAATGTCACAAGAAAATATTTTGTATCCCTTATTTGTTACTAAAACATCACAAAGAGGTTTTTGTGTCCCTTTTTGGGCACAAAAACATTATTAAAAAATATTTTTTGTTCATATTTTAGCAGTAAAAATGTGATAAGAATAGATCTTTTTTCCCTTATTTGTTACTAAAACATTACAAAAAGGTTTTTGTGTCCCTCTTTTTGTGCAAAATCGTCACAAAAAATGTTTTTTTTGCCTGTCTTCTAGCACAAATCTGTCACATGAATAGATTTTTTACCCCTTATTTGTCACTAAAACTTCACAAAAATGGTTTTTGTGTCTATTAGCACAAAAACATTAAGAAAAGGTTATTTTGTCCGTACTTTAGGACGAAAATGTTATGTAATAGGGTTTGGTGTCTGTCTTTTGGCACAAAAACATCACAAAAAGATTGTTGTGTCCCTCTTTTGGCACAAAAGCATCACAAAAAAAGTTTTTATCCGTTCTTTTGCACAAAAATGTACAAGAATATATTTTTATTCCTTACTAAATAGTATGATTTTTCTATTTCATGTTTCCCTTAGTGTTCTTCATTTTTCCCTTCTATTTCATGTTTCTCTCGGTATTCTTCAAAAAAAAAAAAAAATAAATAAATAAATAAGAGAGAATGATTATCCAAGGAAAAAAAATTAAGTGAAAAAAAAATTTATTTATTTATTGTTTAATAAAAACCACTATCGAAAAAAATAGGAAACTTACATTCAATTTGATGACTGCAAAACCATAGTATATGAATGAAAAAGAAAAAAGAAATTCATAATAAAATTCGGAAAGAAAAAAGGTTAAATCTTAAAAATGGGTAATAATATACAGAACTACAAAACATATACAGATAAAAGAAAAAAGAAAAAAAATATAGATAAAGTCCTTAACTGTGTCATCTCCTAAATAATCAAGATTAATTCTAAACAAAAAATTTGAACGTGAGAATCCTAAAAATATGTTACAATTGCTGAAAATGGCGTAATATTTCTAAAATTAAAAAAATCCTATATTAATATTCAAGTTGAAATGTATTACCATAAATAAGGAGATAATTACCTCTACAATCTCTGACTTTAACAAAAAAAAAATTCTGCTAATGAAAAATCCATAAATATTAAAAATATTTGAACTAAGCAATTATCCACCATATTACATGGAGGGGTGAAAAAGAAACACAAATTAAGTCAAATTCAAATTTTGTTCAAATCCATAAATAAGTTTATTAGTGTTCATTTTTTAATATAGGTGTTTCAATTTGGACATTTTGTGTAAATACTTCATTGTTTAATGCGCTAGTGTGAAGTAAACCTCCAGCAGACTACTAATACATTTGCGTACATACAAACGTCTCTATGCATGGTCGCCTATTTTCTCGATCATTCTTGGTACTTTCCTCATCTTCCAAAATCTTGTGTCCAGGACGAAATCTATACTGTTAAGTAGGACGTAAAGCTCATGGCCAACTTAGATATGTTGTACTATCATCGCTTATGTTCCAAGCTCCTTCAGCAATCTCATCAAATAGCTGGTCCCAACCCCAGCTCGAGTACCCCAAGAAAAACCAGTAGTCGGTGATGGACTGATTCCCTGATTTAAACTCTCTGATTGTGCGATACGTGGCTGATTGATCGAGATAGTAGATTCCTGGTAAGACTTGAGGATACTGACTGTCCGCAGAGTTGCGTGTTAAAGCAACAAGAAGCATGCCACGCTGTACGAGCGGTCCTCCAAAGGAGAGAGGTGCCTCCGCTAATATCTGCAGCCCTTCTTCCAGGTCATCTAGAGCTTCCCATCTTACATGCTTGTTGATAATCAGACCTAGAAACCCAGCACTTTCATCCGCCTTGACAATGAGAACTTTCGATTTACCAAATGGCTCTGTGTTTTGAAGTTCATCAGTAGCAATGAGAATGGAACCAGCCACCACTCTAGTAGCTGCTCCACACGGGCCTTCTGATACGCGAGACTCGAGCTCATTGTGTTTGACCACTCTTTTAGGTGTCAGGTGTGTCAATAAAACTTCATGATATCTGTCCTCTGTAGAATCAACTTCCTCGCTAATGTCACTTGATGAAGAGGTACCATATGATTCTTGGTTCCTTTTATCCTTTCTAGCTACAGACCATAGGATTCCTACAAAAGTAACAAATGAGTTGAAAACAAATTAGCAGATTGTTGCCGAAAAGAGAGAATCGTAAAGCTCATCTAATCAGACCCGATCTGCCCAGAGATAAAAGGGAACTTTGGGGAATAATATAGGAATTAAAAATGAAAGAATACTATATCAATTTCATAGATATGGATGTTTCACAAGATTATTCAAGATATATTCCTGTTCTATATTGAGAATTATGCAGTCCCAGATTTCCTTCCATCCTTTTTAGACAAAAACCATAAAATTCTTACCAAAAGAAGCAAATGGAATTTACGATAAAATTAAGAGATCATTAAAATTAGACACCAATGCCAAATAACTGCCAAAAAGAGAGGAAAGCAAAGCTCCTTTATAAAGACCCAGAGAGAGAGAGAGAGAAAGAACCAAAAAAACAATAGGAAACTAATATTTAATAGCCAGTTTGATATTGATGTTTCCATATGATCACTAACTTTAGTTCATAGTTGTTTTCCTTCTATGTGCTAAAAATCCCGCCACCGTTGCAGTACAAGTGTAATGCATAGTATTTCCAATCAAATGAGCCTTATTTATTGCCTAAAAAACGATGTCATTTAGGTTCCCTTGTTTGCTTGTACTGCCCCATGCTGGTGTTTGAGTTTAGTATACTGTTAGGGCTTAATTTGAGTTCTACTTTGGCTATTCACGTTGTAATTCATACAAAAATTATCACACAAAAAAAAAAAATAAAAAAAAGGGAAAAAAATTACTGAGCAAGCAAATTGCCCATCAGAAATTTCAAAGAAAAAGAACATAAAGGTTATCAAATATAACAGGTTCCTTCTACCATTTGCATCAGTTCCAAGTACCCCCACTTTTAATGATTACCTTTCTCATGTATAAGATGATGAGAGTTACTTCCGTGATCAGCAATAAACCTGATAACATCAGCAACTCCCATATGCCCGTCATAGGGGAGAGCATTCTTCTTTTCTGCTGGAAATAATACCAGAGCAGGATAAACCTCTGCCTGCAAATTTCAAGTACACCAAACCCACGGAACCGATAAGACATTCAGTTGAATGATATAGAGAAATTGCATTTTACGTGGACAGATTATGTTTACAAAATTGGGGGTTTTCGGAAATTACACACACGTATACACACCCTGCATTTCTTTTTTCTTTGGAAGTACAGATTATGGCTATGAAAATGGGGGTTTTCAGGGAAAACACATACACACACACAAAGAAAGTTATTCAAATTCAGAAGATGCCAATTTCAAAAAAGTCCAGCATACGAAAAGCATTAAAACTAAAATTACAAACATTTTTAATAGAACTTGCACAAAGAAATCCATGTGCAAGCAAATTAACACGCAATTCCTAGGGTTCCCCATATATCCCTATCCCGAACAAGGGAAAAGCCCATTTACCATGTAAATCAATTTGCAATAGAACCAACTAGGAATATTCGAAAAGTTGAACAAAGCTTTGCAAATATTATCCATCAAGAAATATTTGAGCATTCCAAAAGGCACACCTGATTTATTGATCTCAGTATCAAAACTACAATCGTTCAGTGTGCAATCCAGCAAATATATTAATGGAAGCTTCAGCTTTACATCCTTCGAGTTGTCTGCCACATGTAAAATTTTATAGTTAACTTGAAATTGGGAATAGTTGTGAAATTTATTTATTTAAAATAAGAAACAAAACAGTCACAATTATTTTGACAGCCATGAAATAGGCCTCTTGGTTGATTATACAGGAACCCTAATTACAAGAGCTGGCAAGTTAATAAATGAAAATAAAATGAAGAAAAAAAATTTCAGAAAACTTTCAAGGAACAAAAATAAAAAAAAGGAATTTTGCCTTGTCTTTTACTTCTTTGTTCTCTATGTTTTTAATGAAATTCTGTTCCTTTTCCACACACACACAAAATATATATAAATATATATCCCCTCAAAAATTCATAGCAGTTAATCGACCCATTACGTCTTTCCCAATGGAGAGTCTTTAAATTTTAATAAAACAAGAAAACTATCAAAGTAAAGTTCTCAAAATAATTAAGAACCAGTTACATTTCCTTCTACTGACTCACTCCTAACCAATAAAGAACCTAACGATCAGTGGGCATGTTTGAAACCATACAGACTTCTTCCACCATTCTCCAATTTATCAGTAGAAATATAAAGCATCATATTTCCACATAGAACTCATACAAATTTAGCTTAAATTTGATAACAATTTCAAAACCTAACAAGTATGAGCTACAGAATTCAAAACACTTATGTTACTAAACCTATAACCGTCTAATAACGATGAATTATTACAAGTACGACTTTAAAGATGAATTATTACAAGTACTACTTTGTCTTCATCAATTTTACTAATTATTGTTTTCACCATTTAAACCTTCGACATACATATTCATGTATATACGTCTCTGTATGTGTGTTGCCCATATTCTTGACTCTTGCAAGAATGGACTAATAGGGTCAGCTGCTCGACTAATCTTCATAAAAACACCGTACTGTATAGGTGAGTTTCGGTAAAAAACTAATTTTGGATACTTTTACTAACATCTTAATACTGGAATAACCTTCTTTCAAATGCAGACAATCATTTTTGCACTCAATTAAGTTCAGGAAAAAAAAAAAAAAAGAACAAAAAAAAAAAAAAAAAAAAAAACAAGATACAAAATTCTTATGCTAGAGTCCAGATTTGGTCCCCATCAACAAAATTTCATCTAAAAACGCCCTAGCTTTCGTGGACTTGTGGCTAATTTAATAGGGAACGGCAGGTTAATATTTTTAGCCTCTGAACAGCCTAGAATACCTGAGTGCTTTGCAAAATTTAAAAAAAACAATCAAAACTAGTTTCCAGCATTATCCCCCCCCCCCCCAACAAAAAAAAAGGGGTACTTACCACCATGAAGCATTGTTTCATCATTCATTGATCCACTTTTGAATGTGCCAATATAACCTCTCGTGGCCCGATATAGTTCACGAACAATCAATTCCATTCTCTGGCAAAAACCACACCACCTATTGCTGAAAAGGACCAACACATCCTTATACCAAACATCCGAGTCCGATTGATTTAATCCAAGAACCATCGCAGAGAAACTATTACTTGTAATGCGAGGGATGGAATCCACCTCATGGAAATCCACATTAACAAATGGTGGTTGCAAGGCTTCCTTGGGGTTCTGAAGAACAGATTCAGACTGTATATATGGAAGAAGACTTCCATTGAGAAACCTAGTGAGGAAATCAGTCATTGAAGAATAGCTTAAATCATTCTCCTCAGGGAAGACATAATGCTGCTCCACAGCAGGATCAACTATTACCAAGCCAGGAATTTTAGATCCACCAGTCAAAGCTTGCAGTAATCGATAATTAATGTCAGAAAATACAAATGATCCCTTGAGGCCTGGAAATTGGATCTGTTGGTGCACTGACTTGTCCACTTGTAAACAACTTGTTTCTTCATCTTTCATGCCTACGGCATTGTCAAGTTTATGGCCGGAGATAAATTGTTCAGTTTCTGTGGATGACTGTATACTTGGATCTGCATTTTCTTTTTTCTCTTCATCACACTGAGATTTTAGTTGACCGTCACTTGCTGCATTTGGTGATTCGTCTGGGTCCAACTCAACACCCCTCGAAACAAGATCTTCCTTGGCTGCTTTTCGTGAAATTGAGTCGGACTGAATTTCTGTCCGTGGTGGCAATGGATTTACCAACTTAATGTCAATATCATCAGATAAAAGTTGGAAACCCAAATCCTTAGCAAGTGAGCTTAATTTGGCTTCCTTCTTTTTCTGAAGAAGGTGCTGCAATATCTCATGCAAGGAACTAACCTGGAGATCTGAACTTATTTGATCCAAAGTTACATGTTTACCCTCGTTTACAATCATGATGGTAGACATCTTTTCCTTTAATTTTATCACCTGAGCAGTTGGAGACAATTTTAATTTAGGAGGTCCAATTGTACTCCTGAATGCCTGATAATCTTGGAACAATCTCTCAGAACTGTGACCATCTTGCACTTTATAAATATGCAGTGCCAGTTCTCGAAAAGCATCAAGAGCTTCCTTACTCTTGCTTCTAATTTCCACAGAGTTCGATGATCGATCTACAAATAAGAGTATAGACGGCCTATTAGCAGGTAAAACAGGCTCCAGAGCATGGCCATCACCTTCCAGCTAAATAATATGAAAAAGACACTCGTGGGTTAATATGTGACCAATAAAACAGTAATGATTAGGAAAATCAAAATAATAATAACAGATACAAAGAATATACAAGAAATAGACACAAAAGATCAAGAGACAGTGAGAACGACAGTATGAAGCTTCCCCAGGGGTCTTAATAATCTGCCACTAGGCATCGAAATTGGCATGATAAATAGTTAATACCATAATCGCAAAAGACACGGGTGTAAAAAATGACAATTTTCTCAAGAATCATAGGTTTTGGTGTAATATGATATAAGAAAGCTGCATGAGAAAAGTAATCAACTAGAGATTACTAACAAAAGGCAAAGTAAGATACACTAAAAGCCTGGAAAGAAAAATGAAATTAGCTACAAAATAATATATAAATAAGGCAGGATGCGCATAAAGAATCCACTACACCGGAAGGTGAACGGTAGAAGGCATGTAAAGAAAGATGCGCAAGAAGAAAAGAGATGGAATAAATTCCATGAAATGCTTGAGTAATTTTTGACATTTGAGAATTTGGTGAAGATTAGCTTCTTTTCACTTAATAGTTATACAGGAAACGAAAGGAGCTCAGAACTTAAAGGATTTGTTTTACAAGTCTGGAGTTAAATTGATAGTGCATTTTAGATTGACAAGTTCATGTCGTCCAACGGAACTTACGTTAACAAAAACCAAGTGGTTTTCAGGCAAACCTTTAGATCTTATTTACCACTCACAGCCAACACCTGGTAGTAACTACAAACTTGGGGCCTGGAGGAAAAACAAAAATACACCGAGGCTAATGGACAAAATTGAAAAAATAAGATAAAAAATTCTATGTCCCACCACTTTCCCATCTATATCTGACATAAAAGGCATATGCAACTGAAATAAATTAAATTATCTGCTCTTTTTCTTAGTTGAAAGTTCTTTAAATCAAATACATATTTTTGCTGTGAGAAACTATAGGACTGTGCTGCTTAAGATTTGATAACATCAAATAGCAACCATTTTAAAGTCCCATCAACCGCACAAATATGTTGCATAAATTACGCAAGTGCTCAAAGTTTCAAAATAAGATAAAACTATAATTGCTGAAGTTTCTTACCCAAAAATCAAAATGCAGAGTTCTTTTAAGGAAAAGAGAAGTGTATAAGGCTTAATTATTACTTGCATTCTCATGTAGACCGATTTGGAACTGGAATGCAAAAATTAACAAACACATTCTAGGCCGAAACAAGTCTTAGCGGTTTAACCAATGCCAACGGAGCTAAGCATATGCCGTGAGGATTTAATTTGCAGTTGCATTCATGATAACATAATTATACAAACAGCAAACTTGAAAAGCTTAGATAAACCCACCTCCGAAATTACAGGATTTTCCATCTGTAAAAAATCCTGAAGGTCATCCTCTTTCTCTATAATCTTCAAACAACTTGGACATCTAGCAAAGTGAAGCACTGCCAACCATGAACCAGATTCTCCAATCCCAAGAGTTGAAAGCATTGATCTTTCCGAGACCAGACCGTACCTATGCCTTTCAGACGGTAGAAAGAAATCTTTTGCCACTGCCATGAACTTTGACAAAAAAGAATCAAACCGCTGATATTCTTCTGATGTACAAGATGATAACGCATCAGGCGCAACATTTTCAATCTCCTCAAAAGAACTGTCGTTCACTGAGTTGAAGTCCACATGCCAAGGCACTCTTTCAAACTCATTACCAATGTCACACATCACTTTTCCACTTTCCATACCCTGCATTCATTTATTAAAAGGAAAACAACAAACTTTCAGTAAAAATTCTACTTTATCTTTTTGAGAAACGAGTTTACAGTATTGCACAGTTATAATCTACCCGCCACCTTCTGGATATTCTTCCCATTGGGCCTGTTTGTCTCGGTGTGAAAGTCTGTTCCAAGATGATAAAAAGAAAAGTCAAAAGGTAATTTCTAATACTATGGTCTGGTGTATATTTACCAATCAAAAACTCACAAAACCTAATCTAGATCCTAGATTTCCTAAGCAAACTTGTATCAGCAAAGTGGCAAACAAAACCATTGCAAATTCATATATTCGAGAAGTATAACTGAAAAACAGATGACAAAGTGTAGAGGTGATGTTAACCTCTGAAATAGAGCCAGTAAATAGAAACAACATGAACCTTAGACTCCAGATTGCAAACTGTGTATATTGTTAGCATTTTTATGAAAACCTCCTAGGTTTCGAACCTGGGACCTAAGACCTTGAACCCCCCTACCCACCAACTGAGCTAGCCCTAGCGGGTAAACTGTGTACATTGTTTGTAATGTAGTATAAGAAAGCAACCCATCTCAATAGTCATATTGATAGTGAGTGAATGCTTATTAACATGCCCAAGGTTCTGAAGAGCAGCAACTGAGCTAGCCCCAGCGGGTAAACTGTGTACATTGTTTGTAATGTAGTACAAGAAAGCAACCCATCTCAATAGTCATATTGATAGTGAATGAATGCTTATTAAAATGCTCAAGGTTCTGAAGACCAGCACATAGCATACAGGTCATAGAATTGAGAAATGACCAAGGCATTTGTGAGCAAGCCAACGTTCACACTCTAATACCTTGGCTTAAACTACATTTGAATATTCACTGTTCAAAATGGCAACTAAACGTTAGCACTAGGTTACTACTACTGTTAATAACAATACTATTATCCAAACATCAAATCCATCCAACTAATGCATCGCTTCCACCAAGAATAATGATTTGGACAGTAACTAAACTTCAACTCGTCTTAGGTCAATGTTATTCAAGACGGCTTAAAATAAATTGAAAACCAAAATCACAGTAACTACCAAGACGGGGATCCTACAAACATTAACTTAAGTACGCATAATTGGATTGGGGGAGGAGGAATCAAGATAGTTGTCTAGGTTACCGAAAAACTTCCAACCTACCTTGCCCACCAAAGCCATTCACAGTAGCATTCTTCTTCCCCTTGGGCAGCAACTTGGGAGTCCATTCACAAAATTCGAGGATAAGGAAAGCCCTGTCGGTTGAATCAAGGAATGTCTTCAATTCTGATGGAGTTCTCAAGGATTTGAGAGGAAGCTCGTCAGGGAAAGCCGACATATGAGGATAAACTGAAAATAAAATGTTTTGTGCCCGAAGCCTTCCTCGATACTTGTAAGATACGGAATGGTGATAGTACAAAATTGTAATTTCATCAGCCATAGCACCAATAGCATCCGCTAGCATCTTCTCTCTATTTCTATACATACACATCAACTTTAGGGAGTTAAACTTCTCTTGTTTACTAGTAACAAAACTTGACACTTCTCTCATTAGTGAACGAGATTCTCCAGACCCTGGTCATCAAAGCCAGTTTCAAATAAATCATCACATTAAAAGGCATCTAAAGCTATAGTTTTTCAAAAATAGGAACTAGAACAATCATAATCAGCTTGTAACTCGAGCAATAATGAATTTAAGCATTTAAATATATGTACATACGTGTGTGTAAATATACATGTACACATATCAACATCATCTTTTCAGTACAAACATTTTTCTTTCATTTCCCTGTTTCCTTTCCTTTATCTTGATGTAATTACCAACGAAGGAGTTTTTGTTTTTAAAAAAATAAAAATAAAAAATTTTCCATTCCGACATCCTCTATATACTCCCATCAGTATTGTTTGTTGTTATCAATGCAATACTCTAATTATCATTAATCTTCTCTTAATGATATAACTATAAAGAAAGAAAATGACTAAAATAGCATCTGGAAATAAGAAAAATAAGACCATTCTAATGTATATGTATATGTCTATGTCAATGTATATTTCTTATAAAAGAGTACGAAAAATAGAATTATCCTACGCTCTAATGTATAATGTTAATTCTAATACTATATCTACTTTTTATCATCATTATTATGTCTTGAAACTCATAAAAATGAACTTTAACATTTAGATAATTTAAAAATAATAATATTGTAATGATTACATATTAAAAAAAAAAAAAGCGAAGACGCCAATCGTCAAATGTTAAATTTGACATTGACTATACCTTGACAAATTTGCAATAAAATTTAACATATAATAAATTTGGCATCAAAGATAGCACTTCATTAGAGAGTTTTTTTTTTTTTTTTAACCCCCATCCAAATACCAAAATTTACTAGCACAACAATCTAGCATTCTAGCATTGCATTGGATATGCTCTAACATAAGACAATTCCAATAACTTCAACCTTGATCTTTTTCCCTTTGGTTTAAAGGCAAAACAATTAGTATTAATTCAGTTAAAAAATGAACCCTTCACGATGAAATTCAAAGGCAAAATACTCCAAGCATAACAGTAATCAGCCATTGAAATGCAAGCTTAAATAGAAAAAATAAATAAAAATAAAAAGTGGGAGAGAGAATTACATGGAACAGTGACGACGAGGAGGATATGGCGATGGAGTCTGATCTGAGAAGAGAAGTTGAGCTTGGTGAGGAGTTGCCATTCTCCGATGCCGTCAGATTGCGAATGGACGGCTGGTGATGCCGCGAGCCACATACAACACCAGACGAGGAGCAAAGATTCTGTCTTCATCGTCACTTCAGACTCTCTCTCTCTCTCTCTCTACCTCTCTCTCTCTCTCTAGATTACAGATCGCTTCAGCTCCAAAATGGCTATCCAGACAAATTCAAAGCAACGAAACCAACCACCCAATTGGACAGCGACAAAGCCATCGGAGCGGCTACGGTTTGGGCGAGGCAGAGAAACTCCGGTATACGCTCGTCGGAGGGAAGGGACACAGATTTGGGAGAGAGCGAGTGCGTGTGTGTGTGCGCACCTTACTCTTACTCAAGATTTAGAGCCTGAACTTTTCAATTTGGAAAAGGGTTAATTTGATTAATGACTTTCACATTATGTGTATCTTGTATTAGCCAGTCATAATTTAATTCTTTTTTTTCTTTTTTGATAATTAAAAATAATATGGTGGTGATCCTATCATTTCAGATTCTTCAGCCCCACACGTAGGAAACTTCTCTAGGTATTGAAACCGAACACGTTCCATAAAATCGTATTGAAATATTTTTTTATAAAAAATATTTTGAAAGTAATTTACCCTTTCAATAAAATATAGATATAGATTATTTGGATGATAGATTATATTCGCATGTTTGTACAAATTGAATGTTTGTATTTAAATATAGAATTTCAAATAAAAAAAATTTGTAATAAATAATATATTTTATAAGTAATTTAAAGTTTTATAGTATGTTTTTTAAAAGATAATAAATTATAACATTTATTTTCTGAAAGATTTTTAGGAAGTTTCTTGAATTTTCTAGTAAATCCTTGAATTTTCTTGGATTTTCTGAAAGATAAAGTTTTACGATTAATTTCTAATAACAAATCTATGTGTATTATCTTATGTTTAAAATTTTAGGCTATAATTAATTATAACTCTTTTCAAAAATGGTTTTGCTCTTTCTCTCTTTAAATTATATATTCAAAAATATGTTTGGATAGTTTTTATTAAAAGTAATTTAAAAAAATGTAAAAGTAGAAAAATACATGTGATACATATTTTTAAAAAATGAAAATTTAACTTTGAATTTAAGTTGAATTGTTTTAAAATAGTAGGAAATTTGTTTTGATATTTGTATTTGTTTATTTTTTATATTACTTGATATGGTTTTGTAATGTAATTACAATATATATAGTATTTAAAAATTTTAGAAAAATTTTCTTTTTTTAATTTTGTTTTTTAGTTTATAAATTTAGTATGTATTTGTATCCTTATTGGATTGAAATTTCAAATCCGTCAATAATAGCAACTTTTGTTTTAATCATTGGACTAAATTTTCAACAAATCTATAATTGAAGTAGTTTTGTATAACTTTCTATAAATTTTTATGATAAATATTCATAAATCAAATTATTAAAAAAAAATAAAATTCAATGGCTAAAATATAATTCCTAATGATAATAATGTACAATGTCCTAACATAGCTTATCTTAGTCTATACTAGTTTAATACACATGCGTTGCATATGAGAGGAAAATAAATAGATAAATAAATAAGAAAATTAAATAACATTTAATAATGACAGTTAGTTACGATAAATAATATAATTATAATAAGTTTCCAAAAAACGTAAATCCAAAAAAAAAAAGGTCTTCAATAGTTCTCTTTGCTTTCTTATTCTAAACTATCATCATCGTAAGCTAGAAAAATAAATTAACATAAATCAAAAAGTGAAAAACAGAATATATAAATCTGGGAGAAAAAAACAGCTAGAAATAACTTATAAAAATAAAAAACAAAACAAAAGAAAGCAGAACATCCTATATTTTGCTCCATCTTTTTTGTCTTTAATTTTTTTTTCCCAGGATCTCCTTCAATCATAAAAATGTAAACCAATAACAATAATAATAATAATAATAATAATATAAAAAAAACTTTTCTCCGGTGATACGGAGATAGAGATAGAAAAATAAAATGATCATGAGAATTAAAAACAAAAACAGAAAAAAAAAACAAACGGAAAAAAAAAAAACTCTAAAGGGGAAAAAAAGATTAAAGAAAAAAAAACAAAACCGAAAACCGATTTTATTATTATTATTATTTAATATTTTTTATCAAAAAAAAAAAAGAAAAGAAATAAATTTGAGTTAGATTATATACATGCAAAACACAAAAATTAACTATAACATCTAAAAAAACAAAACCCAACAAATGAAAAAGCCAAAAAAAACCAAGCACAAATTGAAAAAAGAGAATAAAAAAATTTTTGAAAGTGAAAAAAATATCATTAAAAAATAACAAAAATACAAAGAAAAGATAAATAAAAAAATGAACTTTAAATTTTAAATCTCAGAAAGCAGAAAACAAAAATAAAAAAAAAACAAAAGGAAAAAATAAAAACTCAAAAGGGGAAAAAAAAGATTAAAGAAAAACAACAAAATCAAAAACAGATTCAATTAATTTTTTTATTTACTGATTTTTACAAAATAAATAAATAAATAAATAAATTTCAGTTAAATTATATACATACAAACATTGCACTTTAACACATCTTCAAAGGACAAAATCGAAAATGCACGTTAAAATGGTAACAATGTCCAATTACTGTAGCTATAAAAAAAAAAAGCAACTACAAAGGAAGGGCAAAATTATCCATAATTAATTTTAGAAGTATAAAGTTTTCTCAACACTGTAGCAAGCTGTAAAAGTAACTAAAGTTTAAGGGCAAAATTGCCAATCGACCTAAAAAAGAAAGGGTAAAACCGGCATAACATTGTAGCAAAGAAAAAAATAATTGGTAATGAAGGACAAAAAAGTCAGAACACTGTAGAAAAAACAGTAAAACTTTGCATCCTTTAAGTATATTACTAGTTTAATGCTCGTACATTGCATATGATAGGAAAATAAATAGATAAATAAATAAGAAAATTAAATAATATTTAATAATAACAGTTGGTTACGATAAATAATATAATTACAATAAGTTTCCAAAAACTTAAAAAATAAATAAATAAATAAAAAGGTCTTCAATAGTTCTCTTTGCATTCTCATTATAAACCATCATCATCGTAAGCTAGAAAAACAAATTAACATAAATCAAAAAGCGAAAAACAGAATACATAAATCTGGGGAAAAAAAAAAAACAGCTAGAAATAACTTATAAAAATCAAAAACAAAAGAAAAGAAAGCAGAACATACCTATATTTTGTTCCATCTTTTTTGTCTTTAATTTTTTTTTCCCAAGATCTCCCTCAATCATAAAAATATAAACTAATAATAATAATAATATAAAAAAAAACTTTTCTCTGGTGATTGCAGATATAGAGATAGAGAAATAAAATGATCACGATAATTAAAAACAAAAATCGAAAAAAAACAAAAGGAAAAAAAAACTCAAAAGGGAAAAAAAAGATTAAAGAAAAACAACAAAACCAAAAACCGATTCTATTATTTTTTTTATTTACTGTTTTTTACAACAAAAAATAAATAAATAAATTTGAGTTAGATTATATACATGCAAAACACAAAAATTAACTATAACATCTAAAAAAACAAAACCCAACAAATGAAAAAGCCCAAAAAACCGAGCACAAATAAAAAAAGAGAATAAAAAAAATTTTGAAAATCGAAAATGTGAAACAAAAATCATTAAAAAAATTATAAAATAACAAAAATACGAAGAAAAGATAAATAAAAACTGAACTTTAAAGTTTAAATCTTAGAAAGCAGGAAAAAAACAAAAACAAAAACAGAAAAAAAAACAAAAGGAAAAAGAAAAACTCAAAAGGGGAAAAATGATTAAAGAAAAACAACAAAATCATGAACAAATTATATTATTTTTTTATTTACTATTTTTTACAAAAAAAGAAAAAGAAAAAGAAATAAATTTTAGTTAGATTATATACATACAAATATTGCACTTTAACATATCTTCAAAAGACAAAATCGAAAATGAACATTAAAAGGTTAACAATGTCCAGTTACTGTAGCTATCAGAAAAAGCAACTACAAAGTAAGGACGAAATCATCTATAAATAATTTTATAAGGATAAAATTATCCTAACACTATAGCAAGCTGTAAAAATAACTAAAGCTCAAGGGTAAAATTGTCAATTGATCAAAAAAAGAAAGCATAAAATCGGCATAATACTGTAACAAAGAAAAAAATATGGATAACAAAAGGTAAAAAAGTCATAACACTTCAAAAAAAAAAAAAAAAAGTAAAACTTTGCACCCTTTTATTATATTATAATAATAATAATTTGGTAGAGTGAAAAATGAGTTATTTGGTATAAAGGAAATTGGAAAAGAAGGAAATTGAAAATTCACCTTTCATTTCCAGCTCCAGCTGGTGAACGAAACTGGAGGAAAACTTTTACAAAATAAATAATGGGAAAAACTCCTAGCAAAAAAAATAATTGGTAAAATAATTATAATAATGTTAATTACTACCCTTCTTCTTATTTATATACGGGTTAATTGTTAAATAAATTGAATTATATATTTAATTTTCATTTTTTTCTCTTATCAAACACCATGAATAAATTTTTTTATAAAATTTTTCTCACCAAAATATCTTACTCTTCTTTCAATTATATTTTTCATCACTCCTACCAAACATAACATAATATAGAGTTGTTGGGATGATTTTCTTCACTATGAATCCCAAACGATAAAATTCAAGGATTTGTTCTAATAAAATTCTTTATTCTCAATAAGTACGATTCTAGAATTTATATCTCTAGGAAATCTCTATGAAGAAATCTCTAGCTCTCAAAATCTAAGAATTTGATAGCTACTTATATGCTTCGAAGGATCTTCTCTATCTTTCTGCCAACTTACCTTTCTTATTCTGCCAGCTCAGCTTACTTCAGTCTGACTCTCCTTTCTTATTCTAAATTTTTTTTATAATTTCAAATTTTTATTTTTTATAAATCCATACTACACTTTTTTCTTTTTATGCTTTGTTTGACATTTCAACTCAACTCCAACTAAACTATACTTTTTTGTCTTAATTTTTGTCTTTTTTTGAAAAGTCATCAAAAATTATAACTAGTTTTTGAAAGGACAAATTACATTTTTTACCTTGAACTTTAGGTCTTATCACAAAATGTCCCAGGAACTTCAATTTGTAACATTCTTTCCCCCTGAACTTTGAAACAGTTTGCGAATTTTCCTCTCAATTAAATTTTTGACGAAAAAATACATCTAAAACTCGTTGGAAGCATCAGTTTCGAGTTTAGATTAATGAAATGACACATATTGACAGCACTTATGATAATCAACTTTAAATATTTACTTTTTTAACTTAATTATAAGTGTTTCACATTTAATATCCGTAACTTATACTTTAAAAAAGTTTTATATGTGTTTTTTCATCAAAAAATTAATTGAGGGGGAAAATTCACAAACTTTTCTAAAGTTCAGGAGGAGAGAATGTTGCAAATTAAACTTTAGGGGACATTTTGTGACAAAACCTAAAATTCGAGGGGGAGGGGAAAATGTAATTTTTTATTTTTGAAAAGACAACCAACTCCAACTTAAAAATTTCATCTCCAACCGGTGAATCAAATGCAAGCTAATTTCTACACTATTCAAATGTTACATTTAACAATGAACTATCTGATACATATTTAGTTTAATTGCAAACATTTAAGTGCGATTTATGATTTTAATCTTTTAAGTTCCATTTGGTGTGTACACTTGAGTTGGAATTTTGGATATATTGAAGTTGTGTTGATGTTTTGAATTGTACATTTGGTTGAAAATGAATTATTTAGAGTTAAAAAATATAAAAATTTGAAATATTTTAGGAATACAAAAATTTAGAAATTTATGTATTTGTCTGAGTTTTTAAAAGAGATTTAAATATATGAATAATAAAATTAAGGGTTAATTTCAAAAGTAGCACATGTGAGAAAAATATTATTAAAAATAACACCATTTTTGTTTCCCTTCATTACTAGCACTGTCACGTCATCAACATCAATTGAGGTGGCTGTAAAAAGTCAAATATACCCTCAACCAATCCTAAACTGAAGTTTTTCTCACTTTCCCGCCCCCCTAACCCCTCACCCACAATATACAAGTCATAGTTCTAAATCTCATTTTTTCTTCGCTCGTTTTCCTCTCACCCTAGGTTCACGCACTTTCTCTACACCATTGTTGAAGATCTGAGCTCACTCTAAGTCCAACAAATCTTTCCCCATCTTTATTCACTCTATTCAACTCACCCTCTCTATCCTCACCATAGTTGAACCGAAGCTGTCAGTGCAGCTCCTAATCCATTTGAAACTCTTCCCACTTCCCATTAGCCTCGTTCTAGCTTATATCAATTGCAAATATGAGGTAATACTGCTTGTTATTTGGTTTTATTTATTTCTATATAATTTAAATGGGTTTGTGTTTTGAATTATAATCTGAAAAATGACTATGTTAAACTTTTGAGGGTAAAATCTTGATCTCCTGTAGCACCTGTGAGTAATCTTCAAATTTCCTATGTTTTTTGGGCTCTTATTGTAATATTTCTTGTTCCGAAAAATATTCAACACTACTAACGGTAAACAACATAATGACCTTTTGGTCATCATTATGATGACCAAATCGGTGAATAATATTTTTACCAAATGGAAGTTATGATTTTCACCATAATGGAAAAAAAAAAATTTGCATATCATTTGAAAGTCTAACCCAAATGGTCATTGTCATAATGACTAACAGGGTAACAACAGAGGTTCTAAATGACAAATAGAAGTTGTCATAACATTTAAGAGTTGGACACAAATGGTCATTTTCATAATGACTAACAAATCAATTTCATTATGACCTTATCAGTGTTAATGATGTGATACATTTATTTTGACATTGACGTAATAACAGGGGTTCTAAAACACAAATGAGAGTTGTCATACGTTGTGTGTAATGTGTATAATGGGGGAAAAAAAAACATATATTTGCCTAACTCTTGTTTCGCCTAACATTTGAGAGTTGAACAAAACTGGTCATCTCCATAATGACCACAAGGTCAATTTCACAAATTTCATTGTGACCTTTGTGCCAATGGAAAATATATTAAAATTGATGAAACAACAGAGGTTTTAAAGTAGAAATTGGAGTTGTCATACGTTGTGTATAAAGGGATACAAGCTTTTTACTGCTACAGATGTTCTATGGATACAAGCTTTTTACTGCGACAAACTCTTATTTTGTCGATTCTGGGTCGCGAGAATTTTTTGTTTCGATCTCTATTCTATTACCGTAATAGCTATTGGTATTTATCCAGATTTCATTTTCTCATTATCAGTTGACAAAGTCGAAGCTCTTCTATCTAATTCTTTTTATCCATCATTTTGGTGAGTAAACCAAAAAAGCAAACATAAATCAATCATATGATTTTGAAAATACATGGATTTGCCTAACTTTTGTTTCGCCTAATATTTGAGATTTAAACAAAACTGGTCATTTTCATAAGACCACCCGGTCATTTTCATTATGACATCCCATAATATATAAGTCATCTCTCTATATCTGTCATCATTTTCCCTTTCTCTATGATGTAAATATAATATTGACTAACTTCTTGTTGTTTCATTCAGGAATGGCTACGGTTTGTGTTTTTATCAAGTATAACAATCATTGGGACAGTACATTGAGATATGTTGGTGGTGAAATGAAGGAAATATTGGTGCCCCTTACCGCAACTTATGTTGGTCTTATTGAGTTGGTAATGAGTGTTATTGGAATTAAGGACCTAGACAAGACTATAGTCATGAGATACGTTGTTGAACCTGGAATGCCTCTTGTGAGGATACAGTGTGATGCTGACGTTAATTTCTACATACAACTGAACAAGAAGGATGTTCATGTGCTTAGCAAATTCCCAATTAGCATCGATGTATTGGATGAGTCTGTGGCCGAAGCGATACCACTTGAGGTAGGGAAAAGCAACCACATAGACGTTCAACCTTCTAGGGATGGTGGACAAAGTGATGAAGCCATGCAACATGGAGCTGTTAACAATCTTATCATCCGTTCTCCTAGCCCTCCTCATATCCATTTTCCCACAGTAGGTCTGGATTTGCACATGGAAGATGGAATTGAAGAGCAACATGAATTATTGAACAATGACTTAGGCATGGACCATGATGATTGTAATGCCGAGGAATTGAATGTTGCGGATGCTGCTCGTGATTCAAACGAGAATGGTATCGCAGCAAGCATTAGAGCCCATTCTATTGTCAATACTACTAGAACACAATCTGTTAATGTACCTAGTAGTGACAGTTTTTCTAGCTCAGTAGTTGTTGCTGATTTTACACCTATCACAATGCGCATAAATTATATTTTTGATAACAAAAAGTTACTGCAATACCATCTTCATCACGATGCCATGAGTAAACACTGACAATTCAAGGTGAAGAGGTCGAACTCTACTCTATTGCACGTGATATGTATAAATAATGAGATATGTCCATGGCAGTTGTGTGCGACTAGGATGAAAGGTAGTGAATTGTTTGTTGTGAAGATGTACGATGATGTACATATTTGCTCTATTGAAATCGTTCAAGGGCATCATCGTCAAGTCAAGAGTTGGATGATTGGGGAGTGTGTGAAGGCAAAATACTTGGATCCGACTAATACCGCATATAGACTTCGAGAAATAATGCGGGACATGCATGACGAATTTGGAGTGTCTTTCAATTATTTGATAGCATGGCGAGGGAAGGAAGCTGCACTGACCAGCCTGAGGAGCGATGATGCAGAGTCATACAAAGGTAAATCCCCAGTGTCATTATATTAATGACCGACATGGTAACTTATATTTTACCACATAGTGATTATTTTTTAATAATGACCTTTCTTGGCCCTTTACAGTTCTGCCCGCCTAGGGTGAAATGGTAAGAGAAAAAATCCTGCCTCCGACATTCACATTGAGACCGACTCAAAAATAGTTTAAAATACTTCTACATGTGCTTAGCTGTATCGAAGCAGGGTTGGCCTCATTGTCGTCCAGTAATTGTGGTTGATGGATCAGCATTAAAGGCTAGGTTTGGAGGAATGCTGCTTGCAGCTTGTGGTCACGACGCAAATGGCTCCATATTTCCACTCGCTTTTGGTATCGTTTCGTCAGAGACCAATGAATCGTGGAAATGGTTTTTCGAGAAGCTACAAATTCAATAGGCACACGAGAGTTTCTTGCTATTGTGACTGATAGGCATGAGGGTATAGAATATGCAGCCAGCATTATGTATCCAGATGCTGATTTTGGGATATGCGTTCAACACTTGGCTGCAAACTTGAAAACGAGGTACAAAGATTTCAAATGCCCTATGAAGACCTATTTTGACGGTGCATCGAGGGCGTATCTTGTCAGTGAGCACCAGCGTCATATGGAATCCATCCATAATCGTAACCCCGACATGCACCGATACCTTTTGTAGGCAGATCCTATAAAATGGTCGCGAGCATACTTCAATGGACGGAGGTATGTAATCATGACAACCAACATTGCAGATTCATTGAACAGTATGGATCAGATTGCCAGGTTAATACTAGTGGGATTCTTGGTAGAATGGTTAAGGGAACTACTATAAAGATCGTTTGTCAAGAAACGTGAAGAGGCCTTGAAAATTACATCGAAACTAGCCCCCAAGGCAGAGAAACTTCTTCGCACACAGTTTTCATTGGGACTAACAGTAACGGTACGTGATAACGACCACAACATGACTTACAGTATACGCTAAATTTTGTAATGATCGGTAATTTTATAAACGACATTGCACTAATGTTGATAATGACTTCGAAGAAACTAATGTCTTCAACTTCCCTTTGTTTACAGCCTCGACCAGCTGATCAGTTTGAGTACGCCGTTACTAACAATGTTGCCCAGACCTGGATTATGGATATTAGAGAAAGGACCTATACCTGCAGCGCTTTCAGGTCGATCAAATTCCTTGCCCTTATACTATGGCTGTCTGTAACTACCGACGAATTGATCCGTACAATTGTTGCTCTCATTACTACACGAAATATTATCTCTATACAGCCTATGCACCTGTAGTCCATCTGATTGGCAGCGCGAAAGGCTGGGATGTTTCTGAAGAAGTTAGATCGCAAATTGTCCATCCTCCCAAGACAAAACGTGGTCCCGGAAGGCCAATGATTCGTAGGATTTTGTCCTAAGGTGAGGAACTGGAGACTATTCTGTGCGGCAGATGTCATGGTTATGGACACAACCGGCAAACTTGTACTAATCCAGTACCATTACACATAGGTCCAACAATGTAATAACCAACCTGTTTGTAAACTTATGATTTCTTTTGTTAAGAATCAAAGTTGTGTTATGTACGTTTAGGTGATATGTTTGACTTGTTTTATGAAGAAATGTATTGAATCTTTTGTTAAAAGATTCAATAATTTACTTATGCTAGTTTAGAACCTTTTGTTAAAAAGGGTAAATTTATCATTTTTGATTCTATGACGATGATTTCTAGTTTCCAGAAAATCCTATACGCAGTTCAAATAAGTTATGGATAGTGATCCAGTACCATTATACTGTTAACAGTTGAAAACAGTATCTAAGTATCTATGTTATGAAAATGGACTGCATTCAGGAAGAAAGCCAAACGAGGCTTTTTAGAATGACACCTCAAATGACAAGTGTCACTACAATAGTTGGTCACCTTAAAGGGACCAAAATGTAAATATTTTAAGTTTAGGGGTCAATATGCAAATTTAAGAAAAGTTCATGATTATTAATTTTTAGAAGTTAAGAAGTCTTTTAAGGGATGACTAAGCAAGAAATGATGCTTAGCAGCTTCACCTTAGTCGGCCACCTCATAGGGACTAAAGTGCAAATATTTTTGTCTTTAGGGGCCAAAGTGTAATTTTGAGAAAATTATGGATTTTTAAGTAAATATGTAAATTCTTGAAACGGTGGACTTTTCAAGTTAAGTTTCCTAGTTCAATTAAGCCAATGATTAATTACAAGTTTAGTTAACCTAGTTTGAAACCAAGAAAATAAGTTTGGATTGGATAATCCCAATTGGACCAATCCTATCCTTCCCCGTGGACACCATAGGGACCGGCCATCTCATGGTCTTATGAGCAAGCATTCTTGTTTTTTAAGGAGTATTATGCAAATTGGAAAGATTTAAGTGTCATTAAAATTTGACAAATCATGCCCTAGGATTAGTGATTAAACACTTTAATTTTGATTACTTGATTATGTTTTGTGATTCAACTAACAAGTTGTTTCACTTGGCACTCTATGACCGGCCATCTCATGATTCTAGAGGCAAATGTTATACTTTTAAGGACCAATTGGTAAAGTATGAAAAAAATTTGTGAGTCATTAGGAATTGACACCTCATAACCTAGCTTTGCTTAGTAAGCAATGTAGCTTGGCTTACTTGGCTATGTGTAATGTATCATCAAGTAAAATGTTGTCAATTGTATCACCTATGGCCGGCCACCATGAGGGTAAGACACCTCATGCTTCTAGCTTTGATGAGCAACCCTTCCTAGCCTTGCTCACTTGGCTAGCTAAGGCTTGCACAACTCATCCCCCATAACCAGCCATCACAAGAGGGAAACACCTCATGGACTAGCTTTGGTGAGCAACCCTCCTAGCTTTGCTCCCTTGGCTAGCTCAAGCATTGCCAAATCACTAACCATAACCGGCCACATGAGGGTGAGACACCTCATGGACTAGCTTTGATGAGTAACCCCCCCTAGCCTTGCTTCTTTGGCAAGCTAAGGCTTGCACAACTCACCACCTAAGGTCGACCACTACATGGAGAAGACATCTCATGGACTAGCCTTGGTGAGCAAGCTCCCTAGCTTTGCTTACTTGGCAATTTGGGACAAGAATGGCCGGCCACCACATAGGGATTTTGAGTAAATAATTTGGCCTTAAGGATCAATAAGCAAAGTATAAAAATTTGAACCTCATTAGGACTTGACACCTCATGCTTTTTAGCCTTGCTTAGTAAGCATGCTAGCCTTGCTTATTGGCTAGCTAGAGCAAGCTCAATGCTCCACATATGGCCAGCCATCACAAGGAGTGGACACCTCATGCTACTAGCCTTGGTGAGCAAGCTTCCCTAGGTTTACTTACTTGGCTATTTGGGACATGCTTGGCCGGCCACCACATAGGAAGTCATGAGCAAATGTTTTTCTTTTGAGGACCATTGAGCAATTTGGAGAAGTAAGTTGGTTCACCTATAAATAGGTGAAGGTGTTTCATTGCATTTTTGTTTAGTGAACTTTAATTAGCAGCTCATTCCCTAACTCTCCCCCTTAAGAGCCAAACCAAAAAGGAAAAGAAAGTGAGAGAGAGATTCGGTTTTGGTGATTAGGTTAGTGTGAAGAAAATTTCAAAACCCTGGACTAGAATTACACCCGTGGAACTTGAGGTAAATCTTTTTATCCTCTAGTTCTTCATTCAAGTTTCAGTTAAGATTTAATATATGTTCAATATGTATGAGCATGAGTTCATTTTGTAAGTTTCATGCACTAGGGTTTTGGTATGCTTGATTAGGGTTTGTAACCGGACGGTTTTTCTAGGAACAAGATTTTGAGGCATTTAAAGGCCGAATTTGAAAAAAGTCAAAACTGTAAAGTTGTAGAGGAGGGAAAATCCTAGGGATTAGCATGAACCGTTTTTGAAAATAAGACCTCTAAAACCTTTGTTTTTACAAAAACCCGAGACTAGGTTATGATTAGTAAATATGGTCGAAAAATTTTCAAAGGAAGAAACAAGCAGGTTAAGGACAGAATTGGGTTTTGAGTTAAAACAAAAGTTGTAGGAACTTCAAGATCTACAACTTTCATGAAGGAAACTTTTTCAAATTTAAAACAGATTTGTAAGAAAAGGACCAAACTTATGAATTGGTTTCAAACCCAGTTTTCAGAATTCTAGGGTTTTACTAAAAAGAGAGTTGAGTTTTAGGGTTTGTATTTTGTAATGAGTTAGTAACTAGAATTGTTTATGATATCCTGATAGGATGATTCTTATCCTATGATTTTCTTGAAAACAGGAAAGAAACCTGTTTAAGTGAAGTATTTTAATTCAAGGTGCAAAATAACTGTTAAGTACGACTCCGCCTACAGCATAAACAAAAATGTTTACTGTTGTATGCTTCAAGTTCAAGTTGATATGTGTATGATAAATGTTTATGGCATGTAAGTTTTCAAGGTCTGATGAATAAGTATGGCTTGTATGTTTTCAAATTTATATTGATAAGTATATGATGAATGTTTATAGCATGTATGTTTATATGATGAATATTTTGATATTATGGCATCACGATGTATGCTCATTAATAATAAGTCACTCGGTAATGAGTAAGAACCCAGTTTCAAGTTAGAAACTGTTACAAGTATGAAATGTTTTCAAATACAAATAGAATATTTTTCTATACTTAAAGGTAAGAATAAGTATGATGATAAGCATGATGCTATATGTCGTATCGACCCGCACTAGGTCGGGTTTGGTCCATGGTTTGAGTTGGACAGGGCTGGTCGCCCCAACCACTCTATGGCTGCGCGCCACATTACGTACATTTATGTTATGTAAGGGCCCAAAAAGTATGCTAACCTAAGAAAACAATAAGAAAGCATAAATGGTTCGTGCATTATGTTATTATGAAATATTTTGCGGATTAATGGTTGTGCTTGCTGAGCGAAAGCTCATAGTTCATGTTTATGCTATAGGTAAGCAAACTTATGGCAGTACTTGATACAAGACAGTGGAGCGTGGTAATGCAAAACTGTGAAACTGTGGGTCGGGAACTACTACGTTTCTTTTTGTTAATTTATGTTATCTTAAATATGTTATATTTAAGTACAAGACTTCAGTACTATGATAAGTAAATAAATATATGTACATGTATGTATACAAAAAATTGCTAAAAGGATTTCCCAAGTTCAAGTTATATATATATAGTTTGTATTAAAAAAAAATTTAGCCCAAATTTTCGTAGGTTATAAGTAAGTATGTATGATAACGGTCTACGTTAGGCGGGTCGTTACAAACAACAAGGTCCCAGAGATCTTTGACAACTCACAGCACCATTATGAGATGATTTTATCATTAATTTTAATTTTATATTGTATCCGAAATTACGAACAATTGACATTTAAACTTTAAGTCATTGACTACGTTTGTAGGTTTATGGAATTAGGTGTCAGCAGTAATTGTGATTTCCCAAAAATATGGATTTTCCTAAAATTTGGGACTTTTACATGAAATTTCATTTTCTTAATGACCACCTGATCAATTTTGTTGTGACCTCTGTGCCTACGGTTTGACAAAAATATTTACAAAGTGATGTAACAACAAATATTCTAAAACACACATAGGAGTTAGCATACGTTGTATGTAAAAGGAAAAACAAAAAAAAAAATAAAAAGGATTTGCCTAACATTTGGGACTTTTACATGAAAGGTCAATTTCATAATAACCAGGTGGTTAATTTCGTTGTAACCTCAATGCCTATGGTTTGAGAAAAAAATTTACAAAGTGATGGAACAACAAGTATTCTAAAACACACATAGGAGTTAGCATATGTTGTGTGTAAAAGGAAAAACAAAAACAAAAACAAAAATAAAATTTTTTTCCTAACATTGGGACTTTTACAGGAAATGTCATTTTCATAATGACCACCTGGTCAATTTCATTGTGACATCTGTGTTTACGGTTTGACAAAAATATTTACAAAGTGATAGAACAATAAGTATTCTAAAACACACATAGGATTAGCATACGTTATGTGTAAAAGGAAAAAAAAAAAGATTTGCCTAACATTTTGGAATTTTACAAGAAATGTCATTTTTATAATGACCACCTGGTCAATTTCATTGTGACCTCTGTGCCTACGGTTTGTCAAAAAAATTTACAAAGTGATGGAACAATAAGTATTCTAAAACACACATAGGAGTTAGCATACGTTGTGTGTAAAAGAAAAAAAAAAAGATTTGCCTAACATTTGAGACTTTTACAGGAAATTTCATTTTCATAATGATCACCTGATCAATTTCATTATAACCTCTGTGCCTACGGTTTGACAAAAACATTTACAAAGTGATAGAACAACAAGTATTCTAAAACACACATAGGAGTTAGCATACTTTGTGTGTAAAAGGAAAAAAAAAAAAAAAAAAAGATTTGCCTAGCAATTGGGACTTTTACATGAAATATCATTTTCATAATAACCATCTGGTCAATTTTATTGTGACCTCTGTGCGTACGGCTTGACAAAAATATTTACAAAATGATGGAACAATAAGTATTCTAAAACACACATAGGAGTAGCATACGTTATGTGTAAAAGGAAAAAAAAAAAAGGATTTGCCTAACATTTTGGAATTTTACAAGAAATGTCATTTTCATAATGATTACCTGGTCAATTTCATTGTGACCTCTGTGCCTACGGTTTGACAAAAATATTTACAAAGTGATGGAACAATAAGTATTCTAAAACACACATAAGAGTTAGCATACGTTGTGTGTAAAAGGGGGGAAAAAAGATTTTCCTAGCAATTGGAACTTTTACAGGAAATATCATTTTTATAATGACTACCTGGTCAATTTCATTGTGACCTCTGTGCCTACGATTTGACAAAAATATTTACAAAGTGATGGAACAACAAGTATTCTAAAACACACATAGGAGTTAGCATACTTTGTGTGTAAAAGAGGAAAAAAAAAAAAAAAGATTTGCCTAGCAATTGGGACTTTTACAAGAAATATCATTTTCATAATAATCACCTGGTCAATTTTATTGTGACCCCTATACCTACGGTTTGACAAAAATATTTTCAAAGTGATGGAACAACAAGTATTCTAAAACACACATAGGAGTTAGCATACATTGTGTGTAAAAGGAAAAACAAACAAAAAATAAAAAAAAATATTTGCCTAACATTTGGGACTTTTACATTAAATGTCATTTTCATAATCACCACCTGGTCAATTTTATTGTGACCTCTGTGCCTACGGCTTGACAAAAATATTTACAAAATGATGGAACAATAAGTATTCTAAAACACACATAGGAGTAGCATACGTTATGTGTAAAAGGAAAAAAAAAAAAGGATTTGCCTAACATTTTGGAATTTTACAAGAAATGTCATTTTCATAATGATTACCTGGTCAATTTCATTGTGACCTCTGTGCCTACGGTTTGACAAAAATATTTACAAAGTGATGGAACAATAAGTATTCTAAAACACACATAAGAGTTAGCATACGTTGTGTGTAAAAGGGGGAAAAAAAGATTTTCCTAGTAATTGGAACTTTTATAGGAAATATCATTTTTATAATGACCACCTGGTCAATTTCATTGTGACCTCTGTGCCTACGATTTGATAAAAATATTTACAAAGTGATGGAACAACAAGTATTCTAAAACACACATAGGAGTTAGCATACTTTGTGTGTAAAAAGGGGAAAAAAAAAAAGATTTGCCTAGCAATTGGGACTTTTACAAGAAATATCATTTTCATAATAATCACCTGGTCAATTTTATTGTGACCCCTATACCTACGGTTTGACAAAAATATTTTCAAAGTGATGGAACAACAAGTATTCTAAAACACACATAGGAGTTAGCATATATTGTGTGTAAAAAGAAAAAAAAAAAAAAAGATTTGCCTAGCAATTGGGACTTTTACAAGAAATGTCATTTTCATAATGATCACCTGGTCAATTTCATTGTGACCTCTGTGTCTACGGTTTGACAAAAATATTTACATAGTGATGGAACAACAAGTATTCTAAAACACACATAGGAGTTAGCATACATTGTGAATAAAAGGAAAAACAAATAAAAAAATAAAAAAAATATTTACCTAACATTTGGGACTTTTACATGAAATGTTATTTTCATAATGACCACCTGGTCAATTTTATTGTGACCTCTGTGCCTACGGCTTGACAAAAATATTTACAAAGTGATGGAACAATAAGTATTCTAAAGCACACATAGGAGTTAGCATATATTGTGTGTAAAAGGGCAAAAAAAAAAAAAAAAGATTTGCCTAGCAATTGGGACTTTTACATGAAAAATCATTTTCATAATAACCACCAAGCCAATTTCATTGTGACATCTGTGCCTACGGTTTGACAAAAATATTTACAAAGTGATGGAAAAACAAGTATTCTAAAACACACATAGGAGTTAGCATATGTTATGTGTAAAAGGAAAAAAAAAAAAAGGATTTGCCTAACATTTGAGAATTTTACAAGAAATGTCATTTTCATAATGACCTCCTGGTCAATTTCATTGTGACCTCTGTGCCTACGGTTTGACAAAAATATTTACAAAGTGATGGAACAATAAGTATTCTAAAACACACATAAGAGTTAGCATACGTTGTGTGTAAAAGGGGGGAAAAAAAGATTTTCCTAGCAATTGGAACTTTTATAGGAAATTTCATTTTTATAATGACGACCTGGTCAATTTCATTGTGACCTCTGTGCCTACGATTTGACAAAAATATTTACAAAGTGATAGAACAACAAGTATTCTAAAACACACATAGGAGTTAGCATACTTTGTGTGTAAAAGGGAAAAAAAAAAGATTTGCCTAGCAATTGGGACTTTTACAAGAAATATCATTTTCATAATAATCACCTGGTCAATTTTATTGTGACCCCTATACCTACGGTTTGACAAAAATATTTTCAAAGTGATGGAACAACAAGTATTCTAAAACACACATAGGAGTTAGCATATATTGTGTGTAAAAAGAAAAAAAAAAAGATTTGCCTAGCAATTGGGACTTTTACAAGAAATGTCATTTTCATAATGATCACCTGGTCAATTTCATTGTGACCTCTGTGTCTACGGTTTGACAAAAATATATACAAAGTGATGGAACAACAAGTATTCTAAAACACACATAGGAGTTAGCATACATTGTGAGTAAAAGGAAAAACAAATAAAAAAATAAAAAAATATTTGCCTAACATTTGGGACTTTTACATGAAATGTCATTTTCATAATGACCACCTGGTCAATTTTATTGTGACCTCTGTGCCTACGGCTTGACAAAAATATTTACAAAGTGATGGAACAATAAGTATTCTAAAACACACATAGGAGTAGCATACGTTATGTGTAAAAGGAAAAAAAAAAAAAAAAAGGATTTGCCTAACATTTTGGAATTTTACAAGAAATGTCATTTTCATAATGACCACATGGTCAATTTCATTGTGACCTCTGTGCCTACGGTTTGACAAAAATATTTACAAAGTGATGGAACAATAAGTATTCTAAAACACACATAAGAGTTAGCATACGTTGTGTGTAAAAAGGGGGAAAAAAAAGATTTTCCTAGCAATTGGAACTTTTACAGGAAATATCATTTTCATAATGACCACATAGTCAATTTCATTGTGATTTCTGTGCCTACGATTTGAAAAAAAATATTTATAAAGTGATGGAACAACAAGTATTCTAAAACACACATAGGAGTTAGCATACTTTGTGTGTAAAAGGGGAAAAAAAAAAAAAAAAAAGATTTGCCTAGCAATTTGGACTTTTACAAGAAATATCATTTTCATAATAATTACCTGGTCAATTTCATTGTGACCCCTATACCTACGGTTTGACAAAAATATTTACAAAGTGATGGAACAACAAGTATTCTAAAACACACATAGGAGTTAGCATATATTGTGTGTAAAAGGGAAAAAAAAAAAAAGAAAAGATTTGCCTAGCAATTGGGACTTTTACATGAAAAATCATTTTCATAATAACCACCTAGTCAATTTCATTGTGACATCTGTGCCTACGGTTTGACAAAAATATTTACAAAGTGATGGAAAAACAAGTATTCTAAAACACACATAGGAGTTAGCATATGTTATGTGTAAAAGGAAAAAAAAAAAAAAAATGATTTGCCTAACATTTTGGAATTTTACAAGAAATGTCATTTTCACAATGACCACCTGGTCAATTTCATTGTGACCTCTGTGCCTACGGTTTGACAAAAATATTTACAAAGTGATGGAACAAAAAGTATTCTAAATCACACATAGGAGTTAGCATACGTTGTGTGTAAAAGAAAAAAAAAAGATTTGCCTAACATTTGAGACTTTTACAGAAAATATCATTTTCATAATCATTACCTAATCAATTTCATTATGACATCGATGCGTATGGTTTAACAAAAACATTTACAAAGTGATGGAACAACAAGTATTCTAAAACACACATAGGAGTTAGCATACGTTGTGTGTAAAAGGGGAAAAAAAAAGGATTTTCCTTGCAATTGAGACTATTACAGGAAATATCATTTTCATAATGACCACATGGTCAATTTCATTGTGACCTCTGTGTCTACGATTTGACAAAAATATTTACAAAATGATGGAATAACAAGTATTCTAAAATACACATAGGAGTTAGCATATATTGTGTGTAAAAGAGGGGGAAAAAAAAAGATTTGCCTAACATTTGGAACTTTTACAGGAAATGTCATTTTCATAATGACCACCTGGTTAATTTCGTTGTGACCTCCGTGCCTATGGTCAAATTGTCATGTTAACAATTACATGTTGCAACAAACGAATATATACAACTTTAAATATGTTTTACAATGAATAAACTAATGAGACTATTTACAACATGGCCATATAAAAAGAATTATAAAAAAAAGTTATTTATAAGTCTATCATATCCGCCTCCTCATCACTTTTATAATTATCTTCAATCTTTCTCTTTGCATGACACTACATATGACATGTTAACCACTCTCGGAACATATGCATGTGTTCCTGAATAACCCAATAACAGACTTTCTTCCCTTCTATTAAGCATTCAACACATTTAATAGTAAAGATTCCACAGTCACCCCTGTTTCACGAATGAGAATGAATCACAAATCACATAATTATCACAATTAAGAAGGTCGTATGAAAACATTATCAATACATTAACTCACCCATTTTTTTGTTGAGGGATATCTTGAATGATGGTGATAGGTACTGGGTATGTGATAACTCTAGAAATTAGAGTTATCTTAGGCACTTTTAGACTTGGATGCAGTTGGTTTAGAGAGCATTTGTGTTATTTTAGCATATTTTCCTTTGTTTTATGTTTGTGTGAACTTTTTATCTTGGGTTTAGTGTTTGGTTGAAATCATGACAAATGTGAAGAAAAATAGGATCAAATGAGGGCTGATATGTGTTTTAATTCTTGTGTGAATTGTAGGAGAACCTGAGCTGAAAATGCTGCAGCAATCCTTACAGCAAGCTGTAGCAAGAGCATACAAGAAGCGCCAGCTGGCATTATTGCAGCAAGAAGAATACAGCTCATATTTTGTGGGGGCCATTTTTCTACCTCAGCTGGGAGGTCACGTGGCCTTGGTTTTACCCTAAAGAGTTAATACAATTGGGGGCAGCCGAAAGCATTGAAAGAGGAGAGCTGAAAAATAGGGAAAATTGGATAGTAAAGAAAAAGAGAAAGAGGAGAGAGAGAGCTGCAAATCTCCTTCCATTTTCACGCCTATTTTGGAGAGTGAGCTCAGGAGAAGAAGAAGAAAGGATGAGAAGGACACACCTAGCCATTTGGATTTTTTCTCTTGCTTACTCTTTCCTTTGATTTATTTCTTGATTTTCAATCTCTATTGAACATGGATTATGTACTTAAGCTTGTTTTTGTAATCCTAAACATGAGCTAAATTTCTTTAGCTGGGATTGTTGATGAACCCGAAATTGGGAGGATGATTTGAATGTTTATTGGAATGTTGAGCAATTTCTTTCATGTTCATTCAAGTGCTTTGAGTGTTTAATTTCTATTATTGATTGGCCATCAATTTATAGAAAACTATATTTTGATTAACTCTGGAAAGATAAATTTGAGCTGGATCTAACTTGGATGATGCAAGTTCAATAAGCTATTTGAAGTTTATATTGATTTGTGAATGGTATAGGAATATGCTATTTACCTTGTATAACCCATTGAAATTGGTGCATGAATTTGTGTTCTGAGAACTAGATTCACATAGGAATATGTTGAAAAAGGTTTAAATAATTTTAGTCATAAGTAGTTCGGAAGAATTTTATGATAAAATTGAATTTCGGTTAACAGGACAGGTTTTGCTGCAGTATTTCTACAGCATTCGGATCAGACTTGCAATTGAGGGGAAATTGGCAATCCTAGCTTAATTCTCTTTTTAATTTACAAACTCTAGTTTGAATCTTGTTCTTTTTGTCACTTTTAGTTTATTTTCATTATAATCATTTTATTTCATCTGATTATTGTCATTTTACTTAGTTTAATTTTTAATCCAAATTAATTTGTGCTTGATTTCTTTTGCAATTCATTTTAGTGATTTAATCCCTGTGGAGACGATACTCAACCACTTTCTATATTACTTGTGCTATTACGTGCACTTGCGTAGGTTTATATACACTAAATAATCGCAAACAAGTTTTTGGCGCCGTTGCCGGGGATTGAAATCATTAAAAATATTTGTAAAAGTCATTTAGTTTTAGTTTTAGTTTTTGTATTTTCTTATTGGTTGAGTTTTTTGTATTTTCAGGAGCTTGCTTTCTCTTCATGAATAACCAGCGAAACCAAGAGTTGATGCCCTTGGATCCAGAAATTGAAAGAACATTTCTAGCAAGGAGAATGGAGCAACAAGGTCTAGCGGGTGTGGGAGAAATAGCAGAAAGAGTTGCTGTCAATATGGCTAATGATGGGCAGCAAGTGAATGTCAACAATCTATTACCTCAACCGGTTTTGGTGGATGACAGAGACAGGGCCATTCGAGAGTATGCTGTGCCCATTCTACATGTGCTTAATCCAGACATTATTAGGCCAAAAATACAAGCGCCACAGTTTGAACTCAAGCCGGTTATGTTCCAAATGTTGCAAACCGTGGGCCAATTCAGTGGAGTGGCAACTGAGGATCCCCACATGCACCTTCGGCTATTCATGGAAGTATGTGATCCTTTCAAGCTACCAGGGGTGTCCGAGGAAGCATTAAGGCTGAAGTTATTCCCTTATTCCTTGAGGGATAGAGCTAGAGCATGGCTTAATTCGTTGCCACCGGATTCAATAACAACATGGAATGACTTGGCAGAAAAGTTCTTCATGAAGTACTTTCCTCCAACAAAGAATGCCAAGCTTAGAAACGACATCACTTCATTCCAACAATTGGAGGGAGAATCCTTGTATGAAGCATGGGAGAGATTTAAAAAATTATTACGAAAATGCCCTCATCATAGGATTCCCCATTGGATTCAAATGGAAACATTTTATAATGGGCTCAATGGACAAACACATACAATAGTTGACGCAGTTGCCAATGGTGCTCTTTTGGCCAAATCGTACAATGAAGCGTATGAGATTTTAGAGAGGATGGCAACCAATAATTATCAGTGGCCCACCGAGAGGCTCAATGCTCGAAAGGCTGCGGGACTTCATGAAGTAGATGCTATTACTGCACTTTCTGCCTAAGTGTTGAGTTTGACGAATATGATCAAGACTATGAACATGTCGACAGGTGTTAATTCGGTGTAATCTGTTGGCGTCACTTGTGTTTATTGTGGAGAGGGACACTTGTTTGAGGATTGCCCTTCTAATCCAACCTCTGCTTGTTATGTGGGTAATTTCAACATAAACAACCCTTATTCGGTGCCTTACAATCAAGGGTTGAGACAACACCCAAACTTTGCATGGAGCAATCAAGGGGCCAGTTCTAGTGGAGCAAATGTTTATCATCGACCTTCTCACCCACCGGGCTTTCCATATCAACAACCAAGAACTCAAGCTACGGAATCATCTAGCTCGTTGGAGAATTTGATCAAGGAGTATATAGCAAAGAATGACGCTAGAGTTCAGAGTCATGATGCAACATTGAGGAGCTTGGAGAATCAGATTGCAAACGCCTTGAATGTTAGGCCGCAAGGCTCTCTTTCAAGTAATACTGAAGATCCAAGGAGGGAAGGGAAAGAACGCTGTAAGGCAATTTTATTAAGGAGTGGAAATGAGCTGGAGCCAAGGGCAAAGCCAAAAGCTGTACAGAATGAGCCCACTTCAATCCAAGAACAAGACGAGCAACTTCAACAAGAAGAAAAACAAAGTACAAATTAGCAACAAGAATCTGACCCGAAAAATGCTATAGCATTTCCGCAGCATTCTGGTATAGCAGGAATTGCAGATACCAACAACAACAAACTGCCTCTACCATTTCCTCAGCGGTTTCAAAAGCAACAAAAGGATGATAAGTTCCATAAATTTCTAGATGTCTTGAAGCAGGTTCACATCAACATACCTCTTGTTGAAGCCCTGGAGCAAATGCCGAATTATGCCAAATTCATGAAAGATTTGGTCACTAAGAAGCGTAGATTTGGAGAATTTGAAACTGTAGCTTCGACAAAGGAATGCAGTGCCATATTACAAAATAAACTCCCTCCCAAGCTGAAGGATCCGGGAAGTTTTACAATACCGTGCTTAATTGGAAACCATTATTTTGGTAAGGCTTTATGTGATTTGGGAGCCAGTATCAATTTGATGCCAATGTCCATCTTCAAGAAGTTTGGAATTGGTGAAGCAAGGCCTACCACAGTATCACTACAGCTTGTCGATAGGTCCATCACACGTCCTGAAGGGAAGATTGAAGATGTTCTAGTAAAGGTGGACAAGTTCATTTTTCCTGCAAATTTTATCATTCTTGATTATGAGGTAGAGAAAGAAGTGCCAATCATCTTGGGAAGGCCATTTCTTACTATAGGCCGCACCTTGATTGATGTGCAAAAGGGGGAATTAACTATGAGGGTGCAAGATGAACATGTGACATTCAATGTGCTTAAGGCTATGAAGTTTCCAGTTGAGGTGGAGGAGTGTTCGGCCATATCTGTTTTAGATTACTTAGTGGCCGAAGAGTTTGAGACAAGTAACCAACAAGATTTGATACGTTCGTCATTGGCATTGGATTCGGCGGACGATGAAGATGAATTTATGGAACAACTTGTTTGGTTAGATGGTAATGTAATTGCGCCAACATATGTGCAAAAATTTGAATCATTGGAATGGTCAACCGTGAGCACAAGCCATCCAAGTCCTCAAGGGAAGAGCCACCGGTGTTAGAATTGAAACCTCTACCGTCTCATTTGAGGTATGCTTATTTGGGAGAATCCTCGACTCTTCCAGTGATCATTGCGACCGACTTGACTAAAGATCAAGAGGAGAGTTTGCTTCAGATTGTGAGAAAATTCCAAGGTGCCATTGGGTGGACAATAGCAGATATACAGGGTATAAGTCCCTCATTTTGAATGCACAAGATTCTTTTAGAGGATGACAAGAAAGGGTCTATAGAAAGACAACACCGAATGAATCCGATCATGAAGGAGGTAGTCAAGAAGGAGATAATTAAGTGGTTGGATGCAGGGATAATTTACCCAATCTCCAATAGCTCATGGGTCAGTCCGGTTCAGTGTGTTCCCAAGCAAATCAAATCCATTTTGGAGAAAACTGTATGTCCTACAAGAGAGGATTGGTCCAAGAGGTTGGAAGATGCATTGTGGGCCTACATGACTGCCTTTAAGACTCCAATTGGAATGTCATCGTATCAACTTGTGTTTGGAAAGGCCTGCCATTTGCCTTTGGAATTGGAGAACAAGGCATATTGGGCGCTTCAACAGTTGAATATGGACATGAATCCTGCCGGAGAAAAGAGATTGATGCAGCTTAACGAGCTTGATGAATTTCGATTGCAAGCTTATGAGAACGCCAAGCTCTACAAGGAAAAAGTCAAGCGTTGGCATGACAGGAGAATCATCAATAGGACATTTGAACCAAAGCAGCAAGTTCTATTGTTCAATTCAAGATTAAAGCTTTTTCCAGGGAAATTGAAGTCTCGGTGATCTGGCCCGTTCACAATGTCTTATGTTTTTCCTCATGGAGCGGTAGAATTGCAAGATGATCCAACATGAAGGAAATTTTTGGTGAATGGTCAGCGAATCAAGCACTATTAGGGAAGTCCTGTGGAGCGTTCCAAGTCTTCCATCATTCTTAAAGACGCTTAAAACATGGAAGTAGTCAGGCTGATGACTTAAAAATAAGCGCTCTTGGAAGGTAACCCAAAAATTTCCTTGTTTTGTTATTTTGGTTTATTTTAATTTGTTTGAGTTGTTGATTTAGTAGTTGTTAAGTAATTTGAACTGATTTTGATGATATTTTTCTATACAGATAGCGGCCTAGGAATCAACCTTCCAGAGAAATCTGTATTAAAATGCTGCAAGAATGCTGCAGTATTTCTGAGAAAAAAGAGAAGAAAGAGCAATCTGTCTTAAAATGCTGCAAGAATGCTGCAGCATTTCAGAAAAAAAAAAAGAAAAAAAAAAGGAAAAAAAGGGAGCAATCTGTCCTAAAATGCTGCAGGAATGCTGTGGCATTTCGTAAAAAAAAAAAAAAAAGAATAAAAAAAAAAGAATAAAGTGTTGTATGAAGTGTTGATCAAATAAGGTATTCGGTTTCAAGTGCCCTAAAGGATGATGAGGACCATTTTGATTATTTTGATTCTTAGAACTAGCTGTGTGTTATGGTGTTGAGCCTAAAGATTAAATCATTTATCCTACCCTAGCCTCAGCCCGACATTACAATCCATTAAAGTCCTATTGATCCCTAGTGCTAGCATTCTTACATTAGTGGAGAGGGAATCAATAAGTCAACCTATGGAGGCTCGGTGATCGTGGTCTAGTTTGAAGTAAGTCATTGGGAAGGAAGTATAAAGGATGTGCACACACACACCAAGGGAAAACATTCAGACCAAGTGATAGGATAGGTTGATCTAACACTTAAAGAAAGTTGGTGTTGAGCATATGCAGGTAGTTTAATTAAATAAATAAAAACTTTGAGAAAATAGCATATCTTCTTGAACGTTATGACTGAAAGATGGAAATCTTCTGTTGTCATCACTTCGTTTTGTTATTGTCTTTTCTTAATGTTTGTGTTTATTGTCTTTTGTTTGAGTCATTACTCGAGGACGAGCAATGCTTTAAGTTTGGGGGTGTGATAACTCTAGAAATTAGAGTTATCTTAGGCACTTTTAGACTTGGATGCAGTTGATTTAGAGAGTATTTGTGTTATTTTTATCATATTTTCCTTTGTTTTATGTTTGTGTGAACTTTTTATCTTGAGTTTAGTGTTTGGTTGAAATCATGGCAAATGTGAAGAAAAATAGGATCAAATAAGGGCTGATATGTGTTTTAATTCTTGTGTGAATTGTAGGAGAACCTGAGTCGAAAATGCTTCAGCAATCCTTACAACAAGCTGTAGCAGAAGCAAACAAGAAGCGCCATCTGGCATTATTGCAGCAAGAAGAATACAACTCATATTTTGTGGGGGCCATTTTTCTACCTCAGCTGGGAGGTCACGTGGCCTTGGTTTTACCCTAAAGAGTTAATACAATTGGGGGAAGCCGAAAGCATTGAAAGAGGAGAGCTGGAAAATAGGGAAAATTGGATAATACAGAGAAAGAGAAAAGAGGAAAGGTACAGGGAGAGAGAGAGAGAGAGCTGCAGATCTCCTTCCATTTTCACGCCTATTTTGGAGAGTGAGCTCAATAGAAGAAGAAGAAAGGACGAGAAGGACACACCTAGCCATTTGGAGTTTTTCTCTTGCTTACTCTTTCCTTCGATTTATTTCTTCATTTTCATTCTCTGTTGAACATGGATTATGTACTTAAGCTTGTTTTTGTAATCCTAAACATGAGCTAAATTTCTTTAGCTGGGATTGTTGATGAACCCGAAATTGGGAGGATGATTTGAATGTTTATTGGAATGTTGAGTAATTTCTTTCCTGTTCATTCAAGTTCTTTGAGTGTTTAATTTCTATTGTTGATTGGCCATTAATTTATAGAAAACTAGGTTTTGATTAACTTTGGAAAGATTAATTTGAGCTGGATCTAACTTGGATGATGCAAGTTCAATATGCTTTTTGAAGTTTATATTGATTTGTGAATGGTATAGGAATATGCTATTTACCTTGTATAAGCCATTGAAATTGGTGCATGAATTTGTGTTCTGAGAACTAGATTCACATAGGAATATGTTGAAAAAGGTTTAAAGAATTTTAGTCATAAATAGTTCGGAAGAATTTTATGATAAAATTGAATTTCAGTTAACATGACAGGTTTTGCTGCAGCATTTCTACAGCATTCAGATCAGACTTGCAATTGAGGGGAAATTGGCAATCCTAGCTTAATTCTCTTTTTGATTTACAAACTCTTAATTGAATATTGTTCTTTTTGTCAATTTTAGTTCATTTTCATTATACCCATTTTATTTCATCTGATTATTGTCATTTTACTTAGTTTAATTTTTAATCCAAATTAATTTGTGCTTGATTTCTTTTGCAATTCATTTTAGTGATTCAATCCCTTGGAAACGATACTCAACTCACTTTCTATATTACTTGTGCGATTACGTGCACTTGTGTAGGTTTATATACACTAAATAATTGCAAACAGTAAGTTCCCGGAGGGTTCCTTTGTTTGAATTCGAACAAACTGATCCTATCAGCCAGCAGTGGAATAAACTTTGACATACATTCCAATGCTTCTCGGACCTTGTAATTGTGAAGGCCTTCATGATGAAGAGAGTCATACACCTCAATGGTCCAATTCAGAAGGTCGAGCTTTACTAATACCAAATGTTTCAAATCTTCCAAGTACATTAGTATTAGTAAAGTGTTCACCTCAAACCATGATAAACCACATCGGACACAGACGCCAATCTTGACACTAAAAAATATGTCTACCGTTGTGACCTTTCGTTGTACCAGTTCGGGAAAGTGCATGATCTTCTTTCTCAAATAATAGAATGCAACGTCAATGTGCTAAATAAACAAACTAGAGGCAAATGGCAAAACAGTACGAGTCAACACAAAAAGTACCTTCTTCACATAAGGTTAACAAAAATTTAGTATATGGATTCTTGGGGGGAAAAAAATACTACTTATTGCTAACTCATAAAACCAATTTTTTTTTTCTCAACTGCCATTAATCCGAGGTCGTGGGGTTTGTCCAATGTCTCATACTTTGTAATGTATCGGGGATGCCGTTTCCTAAAAATAAAAATAATTAAATTGGTAAGGACAATATTAAATATCATTTTCAAAGCAAAATGACATTTATTCATTAGAACCAAATTACTCATGAGGAGGCCTCTTCAATAATCCTTTCTTTATATACTCTCTGAACTCCTCTAGCTTCTTTCTAGGAGGTTCATCTGAGAGACCTGGTGGGAAGGCATAATTGGGCTTCATTGGAGCATGGGATGGTGAGCCGATCTCAACCATAGGTTCGGACCGCTGTTGTCCAAGCCTTGAAAGTCTGGACATCTTCTACTTAGGGATCTATAAATGACAAATATCAAACAGGTTAAACTGAAGTTTGACTCATAGGTAATAATCAATATGACTATGTTTGTTTGTTACAGAAATTTATAACAACCACATCACTTATGCTCTCATCTTGTTCATTAGCTGCTTTTTCATTCTTTCTCTCCTCCTCTTCTCCCTTGGCTTCTTCATCCTCTTTTTCCTCTTCTTTTTTCTTCGTCGTGTCAGGCTTTGTCTCCTTCTTCTTTCCCTTGTCGTTCTCAAAATTTTCCTCCTCATTTTCCTTGGCTTCTCTCTCCTCTCCTTCTTGGTACTCTTTATATTTTTCCTATGTAATTTCACAACAGGTCAAAAAAAAAAAATATATATTAGTTGACCATTACATAAATGATCATCTACATATAAGGTACACTCAACACACATTTTCAGGATTACCATATATTTTTCTCCCTTTTCATACTTAACTTCAGCAATTTATTTCTCCTAATCTCCCTCTTCCTGCAAAAGAGGAACACAACAACTGTCATTAATATGGGTCATTACATAAATGACTAAATAGTCATTATATAAATGACTAGTTGGTCATTAATATATCAGTTAATTAATATGGGGTCATCATAGAAATCACCGGCAACTACAAACAATCACCTTATCAGAATTTAAGAACTCCATGACTGCTTTCACACCCTTATCCGCAACGACACTGAAGTCAGAGTCGATGAATACATCATCTTGAGGGCCGAATCGAGGTCATCAGAATCAGTCTTCAGGGCTTCCGAGTCATCTGTCTGAACATTCCTCTTGTGCCTACTGCTGACATGGTATGCAATGGTTGGGTTCCCCTCAACATTGTCATTGAGGTTGTACAACAATTCGAGAACCCTACGCAAGAGCTTCCTGGACTTCTTCTGTCCCTTTTTCAGATCCTTTAATTTTTTGTTAATTGAATCGACCTGTCATCGGATCTCTTTTTGAAACTCCCGCCACTCGGAGTTTGTCTCGGTGCTCGGTTGTGGGACATGTGTCTTACGTGGTGGCTGAGGCATAACCGTAGGGTTCTTCAAATATATTTGAGCAGCACTTGGGCCTTTCAACTCTTCGTCAGTTGGCACCATCACAAAACACTTCGGCTGCACACTTGATTTTCATAAAAATTAGTACAGGACATGGTCATTTTGTAAATGACCAACACTAGTATTGACGCTAACAAATGTATGGTCATTACAGAAATTACCACCCAATTATTATGTAAATGACCCAAAAACATTGGTATTGACGCTAACAAAGGTATAGTCATTACAGAAATTATCACTCGGTCATTACGTAAATGACCAACATTGGTATTGATGTTAACAAAGGCATGGTCATTATAGAAATTACCATCCGGTCATTATGTAAATTACCAACACTAGTATTGACGCTAACAAAGGCCTGGTCATTACAAAAATTATCACCCGGGCATTACGTAAATGACTAACACTGGTATTGACACTAACAAAGGTATGGTCATTACAAACATTACCCCGGTCATTATGTAAATAACCAACACTTGTAAATGACATTATCAGTAATAACAATATATTTAAAGTATAGAAATTACATGTTTCTCGCCAACAGCGGTTAAATCCGACATCATATCATCAAACTTCACATTATCAGCGGAGGTCCATGACAACATACGCATAATGGCCTCAACGTACTTAATGGTGAATTTTCCTGCTATTGTTGGGATGCTCTCATATACGCAAACGAGTAACGCATGAGGAAAGCCCGCAATACTATAATGCACTTTATCAGACTTCTTTAACGGTTTTCTCTTTGAAGACAACCTGTTTTCAACTGTATTACATATTGCAGCTCGGGTTGCCTCTCATGAGAGCACACCCCACGAAAAAGCATTGAACTCCTCCAAGTTATTAGTTAGGGCAAAATATTTCGGGTCTATCTTCACGGAATTTGCATTTGCAAAACGAATGCAAAATATCATGTAGAGTAAGCCAAGCTTAACATCGTCGTTGTCGTTGCCAAATTTTGCATTCGACAGCTGCAACTTCAAATGTTCTCTTGACACACCTCGCAATGTCAAAAAATATCTTCTCATTAATCGGTTATCAACCGCCAGTGCAAGATGGGTAGACCCTACACATTTCATGCCGGTTATTAGGCAGAACTCGTTGATGGAAAATCTGTCCAGGTCTTCACCAACATCAAACCATAGAGCATCACCCATTCTTGAGTGATCTGTCAAATGCATTACAATGTTGTGGAAGACCTACTCTATAATAACCAACGTTTTCTGAAGTTATGATTTCATTTTTAAGGAATTTAAGATGTACTATGTAAGTATTTACGAAATGCCTGATATGATTTTTATCATATTTTGTGTGAGTCCTTATAGCTTTATAAGACTCAATAATAGATTGCTTAGTCAAGCATAAGGCCTTTTAAGCAAAAAGGTAGAATAAAATTTTATGATTTTATTTCGGTCAAAGTTTGACCAGAAAAGTCAAAGGTATGAATATGACGGTACTACAATATAGCAAGCTGTATATGAATTAAACTGTGAAAAACCATCACCATAGATAAAATAGTAAGAATAAGGTTCAAGATCACTATAGAAAAATCAAGCACATTATTTAGAACAATAAGGGCTAAGTAGCTTTAAGTCATAAGAAAAAATTTTACGCAGTCCATTAATACACAGATGAATTCTGGACTGCAGTTCAACATGACAGTACTGTTATTAGTAAAAATAGTATTTTTAATATCTGCATTAGTATGAAAATGGACTGCATTCAAGGAGGAAAACCAAAAAAGGCTCAAAAGGGGAGACACCTCATCTTTGGATAAATACATGATTTATGGATTTTTAGAAAATTAGGAAAGAATTAGATAACTTGGCCCCCAAGACTCCCTAATAGCCGGCCACCTCATGGTCTTTTGGACAAATATTTTTCTCATAAGAACTAATGTGCAATTTTGGAAATAAAAATAAATCCAAAAAGAAATTATTTTTCACCTATAAATAGGTGATGGGGGGTGGTTTTGGTTCATTTTTATGTGATCCTACCAAAACTATGGTAAAATTTCATCTCACCCTCTTTCCCTCATAAAAGCTGAACCCCAAAGAGAGAGGAAAAAAAAAAAAAAAAAAGAGATAGAGAAGAAGCAAGTGGTCGGATTTTAGGGAGCAACCAAAGCAAGAAGGAAAAGTTTGATTCAAGTTCTAGTTACAATCTCCAAGCTTAAAGGTATCCTTCTAAAAACCTTTAAGCTATTCAATTAAGTTTTTGATTCAAGATTTATGTGTATTTTATATGGGTATGTAAGAGCATAAGCTCATTCTATTTTTCATGTAATAGCTTAGAGTAGTTTAGATTTGTGCTTGATTAGGGTTAGTGGTTTTGATTTATGGTTTGATGTATGGTTATGATTTTATTTGTTATAGTATGTGTGGTATGTATGATTGATTATGTTGATGTCTATGTATGATGCAATGAGGGTTAAAGAAAACCCTAAAAACCCTAATTGGTAAAGATTCACCATGTGGGTTGTATGAATGATTGTATGAAGGAAAATGAATGCATGGCTATGAAACGTTAGGTAACGCGCTGCATGCTTGATGTAGGCTCACAGTTTTAACCGTTTGAGGTAGTGTGCGCGTAATTTTACGTAAGAAACAATTAAAATAGAAACTGCTGGTCTCGAATCAAGACTGGGCAACAATCTGGAAACAGGATTTTGAGGCCTTTAGAGGCCGAATTTGAGGAAAGTTAAAACTGTAAAGTTGTAGAAAATGGGTAAAAATGAGAAGGTTAGAGACAAAACTGGGTTTTGAGTAAAAATGAAAGTTGTAGTATTTTGCAAGATCTAAAACTATAATGAAGAAAAGTTTTTCAAATTCAAAATGGATTCTAAGATATAACTTGATTCTGAAAACTGTGTAGAAAACAAGAAATTCCTGCACAAGATTTGTAAAACAGTACAGGAACAGGCAATTCCTGTAAATACACTGATAGTTGGATTAATGGGACTGTATTTAGCAAATTTCTCCAGACTTAGACAGTTTTATAAAAACAGTTTATAAAATGGTTAATTAAACCAAGTCTAGTAAGGAAAAATAAATAAATGATTTGGGCCAAGTAATAGGGTAACCATAAGTAAGATATATGGTCATTGGATTTGTTAATAAATTTTATTTGGGCCAAAATAATTTTAAGACATAGTAACAAGACGATGACCATTAGTAACCCGATAGGTTACCAAGTTATTAGGTTGGGCTTAAAGCCCAAGGTTACTAATAGTAACCTAATAAGACATAACTTTTAAAAGTTGGGCCTTAGTAACCCAATATGATTTTATTCAAATATAACTTGGGTTTATACCAAGGGTTACCTGAAGTAACCTAGTAAGATACCGTTTATGTTTTGTTGGGACATAAGCCCTAGGGTTACATTTAGTAACCAAATAAGCAGTGTGTGTGTTGGGGGACATATTACTAGGGTTACTCATGAATGTTGGTTATGATACCAACATTTTATGATTATGATTTATAAGCTAGGGCGATCCTTACCTTACGTCCTTTTTAAAAAGCAGGAAGTAACATGTTATTGCAACCTGATTTGGAGTAACAAAATCCAAGACGAAACCTGTAAGTACAACTCCGCCTACAGCATAGACAAATTGTTTTACTGCTTGTATGTTTTCAAGCTCATGCATACATGTTGAGGTGCATATGATCTATGCTTTATCATTATGGCATCATGAAGCATGCTCATTAGAGATAAATCACTTGGTAAGATTGAGAACCCAGTTTCAAGTAAGAAACTGTTTTAAAAGACTGTTTTCAAGAAGAAAACTATTTTTAAGAAATTGATTTCAAGAACAAGTTAAGGAAAGATTTCAAGTATGATGGTAAGCAAGTTGCCTCGTGTCGTACCGACCTGCCACAAGGGTGGGTTTGGTCCAAGGTTTGAGTTGGATTGGACTGGCTGCCCCAACCACTCCATGGCTACGCGCCACGATACTGTAATGACCCAAATTTTCATTAAGCATATGATTTCTTTTGTTAAGAATCACAGCTATGCTATGTATGTCTATGTGTTTTATATGATATGTTTTCTGAGAAAAGAAGTTGAATCTTTTGTTAAAAAATTCGATAATGTTAGTTTAAGACCCTTTGGTTACAAGGGGGTAAGTTATGATTTATGACTCTATGTGGTAGTTTATAATTTTAAGAAAATCCTATGCGCAGTTCAGATAAGTTTTGGATGATGGTCCAGTTAAATTATACTGTTATCAGTTGAAAACAGTATATGAATATCTATGTTAGTATGAAAATGGACTGCATTCAGAAAATAAGCCAAGCAAAGCTTTTAATGATGACACCTCTGATAACAAGTGTCATTGCCATGATTGGTCACCTTACAGGGACCAAAATGCAAATATTTTATGTTTAGGGGTCAATTTGCAAATTTAAGAAAGTTCATGATTTTGAAGTTTTTAAAGTCAAGGAAGTCTTTGTAAGAAGGAATTAGCAGTAAATTGAAGATTAAAAGGCTTAATTAGTCGGCCAATCTATAGGGACTAAAGTGCAAATATTTTTGCCTTTAGGGGCTAAAGTGCAATTTTGGGAAAAATTGTGGACTTATCAGCAATTATGTAAATTTTGAACCGGGTACTTTTTAAGTACAGTTTCTTAAGTTAATTCAGTTAACGATCCATTTCTAGTTCGGTTAGATCGGTTGGAAATCAAGGAAGACAAGTTAAGATTGAACTAGATAACCCTAGCTAGAACCAATCAAAACGTTCCATGTGTCACCATTGGAACCGGCCACATCAGGGCCTTATGAGCAAGGGATCTAGTTTTTGTGGAACATTATGCAAATTAGAAAAAATTAAGTGTCATTAAAAGTTTACAAATCATACCCTAAGTTTAGCAACTAAGCACTTAGATTTGCTTGGTTAATTTTGTGTTAAGTTTCAATTAGCAATCTTGTCTCACTTAGCACACTATGGCCGGCTACCATGAGGGAGAGACACCTCATGCTTCTAGCTTGGGTGAGCCACCCTCCTAGCCTTGCTCCTTGGCAAGCCAAGGCTTGCACACCTATGCACCAAGGCCGGCCACCACAAGGAAGCAACACCTCATGGCCTAGCCTTGATGAACCAACACCCTAGACTCCCTAGCCTAGCCCCCTTGGCAAGCCAAGGCTTGCACACCTCACCCTAGGGCCGGCCATCACAAGGGTTTGCCACCTCAAGCTTGTAGCTTTGATGAGCAAGCATCCTAGCTAGGCTTGCTTGGCAATTTAGGGCATGGAGGGCCGGCCAACACATAGGGATTTAGGGGAAATTTTTGTGGTTTTAAGGACCAATGGCTAAATTATAAGAGATGGAATTCTTGAACTCTTCTAGCTCATGACACCTCATGCACCATAGGCTTGCTTAGTAAGCTTGTTAGGCTTACTTGTTGACTATCAAGGGCAAGCACAAGCTCCACCTATGGCCGGCCACACTAAGGAAGGAACACCTCATGGTTCCTAGGCCACATGAGTAAGCACCCTAGCTTGGGTGACTTGGCAAGAAGGAAGCAAGGATGGCCGGCCACCACTCATGAAGACAAGACCAAATTGGTTTCTTCCAAGGACTAAGGAGCAATGGTTGTATCTTTAGGGGTTAGTAGGCAATTTTAGAAACTTGTGCTTCATCTATAAATAGGTGAAGGCTCTCTCATTATTTTGTTAGCCAACACACACACAAGCAACTCAAACCCTCTAAACTTTGCCATAGAAGCCGAGCAAGGGAGGAGAGAAAAGAAAGAAAAGAGAACAAGAGAAAAGTTTTCGGTTAGTGTAAGAAGTGAGTAGAAAGTTTCAAAGCTCTAGTTAAGGTTTTAATCCGTGGAACTTGAGGTAAATACTTGAACCCTCTAGTTCTTTATTTAAGTTTCAGTTAGGGTTTGATTATTAGGTCATTGAATATGAACATGAGCTTAGTTTGTTAAGTTTTATGCACTATGGTTTAAGTATGCATGAGTAAGGATCAAAACTGAACGGTTTTTCTGGTAACCAAAGTTTGAGGCCTTTAGAGGCCGAATCTGGAAAAAGTTAAAACTTCAAAGTTGTAGAGAAGGGAAAATCCTAGGGGTCAACGCGGACAGTTTTTGAAAACAAGACCCCTAAGACCTTTGTTTTTGCAAAAACCCGAGACCAAATTATAATTAGTGTATTTGGTTGAAGAATTTTCAAAGGCAGAAACAAGCATGTTAAAGACAGATTTGAGTTTTGAGTTAAAAACAAAAGTTGTAGGAGACTTCAAGGTCTACAACTTTCATGAAGAAAACTTTTCCAAATTTTGAACGGATTTGTAAGAAAAGTACTAAACACTATGTAATAGTTTTAAAACCCAGTTTTGAGAACTTTAGGGTTTTACTAAAACTCAAAAAGAAGTTGAATTTTGGGATTTATGGTTTAAATCGAGTTAGCAACAAAAATAAAAACGTTGTTATGATAGGATGATGCTTATCCTATGATTTTCTTGAAAACAGGAAAATGACCTGTTTGAGTGAAGAAATTTAAATCAAGGCGCAGTAAAGGTTAGTACGACTCCGCCTACAGCATAAACAAAATTGTTTGTTGTATGCCTTTAAGTGTATGATGATATAAGTGTGATGAAATGCTTATGACTTGTATGTTACCAAGTTCATGATGCTATGTGTTCAGGGAATGTTTATGTTTGTATGTATGTATGTCTCCATGATAGGATGAATGTTACAGCTTGTATGCTTTTAAGTTTATGTTATGAGATATATGAGGTATGTTAGAGCATGTATGTTTACATGATGAATAGTTTGATATTATGGCATCACGAAGTATGCTCATTTATGATAAGTTAATCGGTAAGATATGAAATCCCAGTTTCAGTTAAGAAACTGGTTAAGATCATGAAATAAAGTTTCAAGAACGAAACAAGATAAGAACAAGATTTAAGATATCATTATGATAAGCAGGATGCAATATGTCGTATCGACCCGCGTTAGGTCGGGTTTGGTTCATGGTTTGAGTTGGACAGGGCTGGCCGCCCCAACCACTCCATGGCAGCGCGCCACGGTACGTACATTTATGTTATGTAAGGGCCCTAAAAATTATGCTAACTTATGAAAACAGTAAGAAAGCATAATTGGTTCATGCATTATGTTATTATGTGATATGTTGCAGATAAATAATTATGCTTGCTGAGCGAAAGCTCATAGTTCATGTTTATGCTGTAGGTAAGCAAACTTATAGCAATACTTGATACAAGACGGTGGAGCATGGCAAAACAAACTGTGAAACTGTGGGACGGGCATTACTACGTTTCTTTTTGTTAAATTATGCTACGCTAAATATGTTGTAATTGAGTAAAGATTTCATTATTATGTTATGTAGTTAAGTATATGTACAAGTATGTATATAGGTAATTGTTAAAAGTTTTCAGTTCAAGTTTTATATTGTATGTATATAAAAAAATAATAATAATAATAATAGCTCAAGTTTTCATATGTAGTAAGATAGTATGTACGATAACGGCCCACAATAGGCGGGTCGTGTCAGATACGTACACTTATGTTATGTAAGGGCCCAAAGATATGTAAACATAATGAAGCATAATTGGTTCATGCATTGTTAAGTTTTGTTTTGCGGATTAAAAGTTGTACTTGCTGAGCGAAAGCTCATAATTTACGTCTATGCTGTAGGTAAGCAACCTATCGGCAATCCTTGATACAAGACGGTGGGGCTTGGCACGGCAAGATGTGAAACGTGGGATGGAGACCGCTACGCGTTATGTTATATTATGTTATTATTATAAATTATGTTGTATGTAAGTTTGATAATTCAATACTGAAGTAAGTAAGTATGTGTATATATATGCAAGTATGTAATGAGATGGATTTTAGTTTCAAAGTGAAAAATAAAATTTCCGTATTTCTGCTAAGTTAAATAAGTTAGCTAATTATGTAAGATATGTACGGTAACGGCCTACGTAAGACGGGTCGTTACAGAGTTGGTATCAGAGCGGGTTTCCTGCCTTTCAGTTTCACAGTCTGCCTGCCAGCGCCACAATCATTATAAGTAGAATTTAATTATGTACAGGTATACTTATTATGTAATTAGGACATGGTAGATTAAATGGTATGGATCCGAGGCGACTAGACGAGGATCGTGACGCTGCTTATGCGTTTTATGGGATGTAATCCCTACTATTTGACGGGACCCGTAGGTCAATATCGTTAGCAGGATGGTTACATGATATGGAAACGATTTTCAGGATATGCCATATAGAGGTGCGCTTTCAGGTTTTGTTGGCCAGTAGGTGTTTAGCAGGAGATGCTAGGTTTTGGTGGCTAACACAGGGGGGACTGGCTATTCAGGGGGGACTGGCTATTCAGGGAGGATCATGGGCTGATTTTCGTGCCCTGATTATTGCACGTTATGGGCCTTTACCAGATGAGGAGGCCAATATGCCGTATCGCGACCCGGACATATATAACGATATGTATATGAGGCGATACCTTAACTACGTCTCAGAGTGGCAAGCCTACCTAAATGAGTCCATGGGCCATTACTGCCGGAGGTTCCGAGATGCATTGTTGCCCTACATTCCTCGAGAGTTGGATGACCTAGAGTGGCGGGCAATGCATATTGCAGTTCGTTCCGGTTCCGATTGTGGTAATATCATTGGAGCATATGATAGGTGCTATTATGGAGGCATAAATAATAGTATACATGGTACAAGTAGCGGAGCCGGAAGACGACTATCTATTGGTGCTTGCTGATGATGCTGGCATTCCCGAGCCACTGTTCGAGGAAGGCCTGGCTTTGCCAGAAGACCCTATCCCAGCCGTTCCACTGCAGGAGATCCCGCCACAAGAGGCGGAAGCCGATGCGGATAAAAATGGGGTGGACCCTGCCAATCTCTTGGTTGCTTTCGAGGACCAACCCAAGGATCCTCCAGTAATCATCATCGCCAGTGATGATGATGAAGAAGAATGAGAAGAATTTGAGGGAATGGATGAATAGATAGAAGACGTCGAGAATGACCCGGAGGAGATTTTATTTGGTAACAATGATTGGGACGTGTTCTCCGACGTGACAACTGAGTAGATCGTTTATACCTAAGTTTGACTTTTATAGTTATATTTTTTTTTGACACTAGGGTTGTATATAGGATAAGTACGATGGTAAAGTGGTAGACACTTCCATCTCATTCTTGACCGTGTATATAGAGCAAGTATAGTGTGTATGAGATATGTACATAATAGAATTAAAATGATGTACTTTTGTATAATATACAAAAGGACAGAGTTAAATATGAATGTATACGATAAAGTCATGATGTTACGAATAAGTATCAATATGAAAGATTCATGACAAAGTCATGAAACGATAAAATGAGATCACGATGGATCTCTAATATGATGCTTTTATGATATGATACGATGACGCTATGATATGATATGATAAGTTATGACGATATTATGATAAGATGTTCTATGATATGATGTGATAAGTTATGAATGAAAAAAAGGATGTCAGAAGTATGATAACATCTTTTCTTAATAGGAAATTAGAAGATGGTACGACCACGAACTCGAGCTAATCAAAACTCACAAGAACCTGATCTTGCAAACGTGGTAACAATGTTGCAACGTCAGTTAATAGAACAACAACGAGAAAATAATAGGCTTCGGGAACAGATAGCCTTATTCAATCAGATACTTCAAGATAATGTAGTTCCGCCTCAAGAAAACTCTGTACCTCCAATTGTGCCTCAAGTACCGGAGGTTCACCAGGAGGTTCCACAGAATGCTGAAGTTCCAATAGCACCCATAGGGGTACAAGCAAACCCATCCCTGATTAGGGAGGATTTGTTGTATAAGCGCTTTAGGCGAATGAAGGCGCCTGAATTTGAAGGACCCACGAACCCAATAGAGGCCGACAATTGGTTGTTGGATATCCAATTTCATGGGACTGACAGAACAAGAGAAGGTTCTGTGTGCTTCCTTTGTACTTTAAAAAGATACACGACATTGGTGGATGACTGTGCAAATGTTCCGGAATGTGGTAACTATGAGTTGGCAGGATTTCGTGTCCGAGTTTAGGACAATGTATTACAACAGGGAAATCCTTGCAGCACAACAAGATAAGTTTAACAGTTTTAAACAAGGGTCGATGACAATATTAGAAGCTGTCAAGAAGTTTGAACAGTTAGCCTGCTTATGTTCAAAACTAGTACCGAATGAAACCGAGAAGGTAAGGAGGATGATGAAGATGATCCGAACAGATATTGCCAAGCGATTTAGTGCTGGCAGTAGCCCTCCAACCCCAGTAGCCGACTGTATTGGTCAGGCAATAAGAGCCGAGTACTGGATCAACCAAGATAAGGAGGCAAAGATTCAAATTCTTAAAGCTAAGAAGGAAAATAAGCACGCAGCGAAGCAGTTGCGGCCTCGACAGAATCCTAAGTTGTACTCGAAGGGCCAGACCAGTAATTCGGCCAAAAATTTCAAACAGTTAGGAAAAAACAAGAGGAGAGGGAATGCTACGAGCCAGGGCCTACCCTCAAAAGAAGACCAACCGAGGTAGTGGGGGCAATAATAATAATAGTAATAGTTGTCCTGTGTGCGCCCAGTGTGGGAAGAAGCACCTGGGAGTGTGTAGATTGGGGACGAACGCTTGCTACCTTTGTGGCAAAGAAGGCCACTTTGCAAGGAATTGCACCCTGAACAACCAGAATCCAAACCCCCAGTTTCCAAACAGAAATTCGGGCAATCAGTTGCTTGCAGTCCAAGCAAAAATCAAAGGCCTTTTGATCGCACAAGAAAGACTAGAGGCTCCTGAACCCCAAGCCAGGATTATGCCTTCACAAAGGGGGGATGCCGAAGCTGGAACTTCTTACGTAGTAACATGTCAGATTCTTGTTGCCACTCGTAATGCAATTGCTCTATTTGATTCTGGGGCTACCCACTCGTTTGATGGATTTCACCCAGAAATTAGGAAGAAAAGTTCATAGGTTAGAGCAACTTTTTAGAATATCATTTCCGTCGGGAGAAATTCTTTTGTCTGACTACTAGATACGAGGTGTTCCATGTTGGAAAAATCAGATCGTTAATCAGAGTTACGGCGCAGCGGAAGTTTTAAAATTTTTATGCCGTTTCCGGAAAAGAATCTCATGATGCATATAACAATAAATTAAATTTATGATCAAGCGTACCTTTATTCTTGGATTCCGGAATTACTAGAGCGTTTGACCAACGTGTCTTCTCTACTATTCTCGAGTTCCACGTCTCAGAGTGTGTGTGGGCACACGTTCTATGAATCCAAGCGACCGGTAATGCTTTTCGAAGTCTAGATCCCTCCTTCTCAATTCCGATGTACCTCGTTTAGAATATGATCAACCTTGTTCCTTCAAAACTGCAAAACAGGAACCGGTTAACCTTCTTATGAAAATAATTACTCGGTTTAACCTTCCTCTCAGTTTTGGTTCAATAGAATTTTCTCTCTTTTTCTTTCTCACAAGATAGCCGAATTTTGATGTTCCGGAAAAACTAAATTTTTTTCTTTTTCTCCAAAAACGTTTTTTGCTCTTGAAAAATTACCAAATTTTTTTTTTTTCATGAATCCCTAGCCTTTATATAGAAGTCCAATCCTTTTTCAAAATTCATCTAAAAAAAAAATATTTATTATTTTTCTGGATAAATTTTGAATCAAAAGATCATACAACTTTAGGGCTAGATTCATTGAACCTAAAAACGTTTTTCAAAGAGGAAATCTTCCTCAAAAAATTCGGTCACATTGAGTTTGTTAAGCTAGATTGGTGATTCAAATTTTAAATCAAGAATCTAGACTAGTCAAAAGATCCTAGTCCTATCTTGATTCAAATTCCTTTTAAACCTTTTTGAATTTAAATAAGATTCACTTATTTGAATTAATATTTTCCACAAACATTAACCATATTAATTAATTTAAATCAATGAAATATTTCAAATTTCCTTTCCTCAATAAAAACGTGAACCACTTTTAATTAGGAAAGAAAAATACATGAAATAATCTCCATTATTTAAATCAATTAATAATTTAATGTTAGGAATTTATTTGAATAATTTTGAAACAAAATTTTTCTTCCCTCCACCTATCTAAAAACAGTGCACCTTATTGAGATTAGGAGAGAAAAATTTATTTTTCCAAAATTAAATAATCCAAACACAATCTTATTTCCAAAATTCAAATTAACTAATCACATGTTGACAAATCATTTGTCTACAAATTTTACATGTCCAATCATTTCTGGATTGCATGTTAGAGAGTAACATGTCTTAATAGACATTACTAAATTCTATTTAAATTTACCGATCTCATAAGTAACAAATCCCGAGACGCTTTATGGAACTTTGCGAGCTAATAGAGGGACCCGATGGAAATATGTAAAGAGGCTCTTATAATTGTGAAAAATTAATCCCAGATTAATTATTCATCAATTATCAACTTCAAAACTATTCCACTAAAAGTTTGAAGCTGAACTCCTGTTTACATACCGTATTACGAAAGCTCTCTCACGTAGTGCTTCTTCCATGATTTATTCATCGCTTGCTTAATCCTCATATGTCATCCATGATTGAATTAAGGACTTTTTCCATTTTACCTTTTCAATCATTTTAACTTAAAGTTCCATTATTCTCTATTGAAAGAATCACCAATTATAAAACCATACAATTGGTAAACCACCAGAGAACACAAAGTAAACCGATGGCCAAGATCTTGTTATACTATCTTTCAATCCCCGAATAATGCCTTTAAGTAGATAACATTTACTATCATTAAGATAGCTATGGATTCCGTATCTGTGAATCTTGATTTCTCCATCCATAAGTCATGCACCCAAAACACAAGTATATTGACCATGAATTAACAGTGTCTCACCTGTAGTGCATTAAAGTACAAAAGTCATGGATGCGAATTCAAGTAATCATTTCAGGATTAAGATTAATACAGGATGATAATCAAAGTGTTATTGATTCTTATAAACGGAATTATTAAACCGAATCAATTAACACTTTAGGTCCAGTCCAATGTCATACCTCAATACTGGTATACATTAAAGTTTCTACTCGGAACCTATCCGATGGTCAAGACAAACCATCCCTCCAAGGAAGTAGACAACTTGTACAATCTTATCATGTATAAGATCCCCAAATCTTATTCCATCGATTGCGGACTATTTATTTAGACTGTTATCAAATTACCACGTCTTCTATGTATACCCCGTATACATATGGTAATCTGATATATTACCAACAGTCAAGGAGTATTTTATGTTTGCTCAAAATAACCATACAATCAACAAATGAAAGTAAATAGGACATATCTTATTAAACATGAATAACCTCCTCTTATTAATATCAAAATGTCATATTTACAGAAAATCCCTAATATTGATTTTCTATCCTTAGAGCACATTTAGATCCCAACAATCTCCCACTTGCCCTAAGCGAGTAAATGTGACATATTACGCATCCCCATGCCTTCAACGTGTTCTTCGAATCTTCTGGCCACCAAAGTCTTCGTGAACGGGTCAGCAAGATTGTCCTCTGATGCGATTTTGCAAACCGTCACATTTCCACTCTCAACAAAGCCTCTGATGATGTGATATTTTCTGTCAATGTGCTTACTCCTCTTATGATGCCTAGGATCCTTGGTATTAGCTACTGCTGCACTGTTGTCACAGTAGAGCACTATAGCTTTATCCATACCAGGAACGACCTCAAGGTCACCAAGGAACCTACGGAGCCATACCGCTTCCTTTGATGCCTCACTGGCTGCCACATACTCGGCTTCCATGGTCGAGTCAGCAATGCAATATTGCTTAATACTCCTCCACACAACGGCACCACCTCCAAGGGTAAAAACAGATCCTGAAGTCGATTTCCTTGAATCCTGATCTGATTGAAAATCAGAATCAGTGTATCCTCTAGGAACAAGGTCCTGACCGGAATACACAAGCATATAGTCCCTCGTTCTCCGTAGATACTTGAGTATATGCTTGACCGCACCCCAATGGTTCGGTCCCGGATTCGACTGATATCGACTTACCATACCAACCGCAAAACAAATGTCAGACCTAGTGCATAACATAGTGTACATAAGACTACCTACTGCTGATGCATAAGGTACGTTTTTCATACGCTCCCTTTCTTCCGATGTCTTGGGACAGTCATCTCTAGAAAGCTTGATTCCAATCCTGAAAGGTTGGGCACCTTTCTTGGAATCTTTCATAGAAAACCTCTCAAGTACTTTGTCAATGTATGAAGCTTGAGAGAGTGCTATCGTTTTGTTCTTTCTATCTCTAAAGAGTTGAATACCAAGAACATAACTAGCCTCTCCTAAGTCCTTCATGTCAAACTGTTTGGCTAACCAAACTTTGACAGATGATAATGTTGCCACATCGTTTCAAATAAGCAATATATCATCCACATAAAGTATAAGGAAAACCAATTTCTCATTCTTGATACATTTATAAACACATGGTTCATCAATGTTTTGTTCGAATCCATAGGTTTTGATCACTTGATCAAACCTAATATTCCAAGAACGAGATGCTTGCTTTAATCCATAAATGAATTTAAGCAACTTGCATACTTTATCTTCTTGGCCTTTTGCCTTGAACCCGTCTGGTTGTATCATATAGATATCTTCTTCAAGAGAGCCATTCAAGAAAGCTGTCTTGACATCCATTTGCCAGATCTCATAATCGAGAGCAGCCGCAATGGATAAAAGAATGCGGATTGACTTGAGCATTGCTACAGGCGAGAAGGTTTCTTCATAGTCGATTCTTTCTTTTTGCGTATAGCCCTTCGCTACAAGTCTTGCCTTGATAGTTTCTACTTTCCCATCCACACCTCTCTTCCTCTTGTATACCCACTTACACCCAATCAGTTTTATGCCTTGGGGTAAGTCTACAAGTATCCAGACCCCGTTGGAATCCATAGATTCCATCTCGGTGTTCATAGCTATTTGCCAAAGACTAGAATCAACATCCTCCATAGCTTCTTTGTACGTAGCCGGATCATCATGTTCTATGGATTCTGCTTCAAAAACTTCACCATTGAACATGTACCTATCAGGTTCCCTGATAATCCTCCCACTACGACTAAGCTCCCCTGGTTGTTGATTCTTTAGCGGTTTTTCCACAGGGTTTTCTGTGACTTTAGGAACATCCAAACCCGAAGTCATCTCCTCAAGCACTACTTTGCTACGAGGTTTAAAGTCTTCTATGTAACTTTCCTCCAGGAATGTTGCATGTGTAGAAACGAAGACTTTATTTTGCTTCGGATTATAAAACATACCACTTTTTTTCCCTTTTGGATAGCCAACAAACAAGCACACTTCTGATCGCGACTCCAACTTCTTCGCCTCCTTATCTAGGACGTGTGCTGGACAACCCCAAATTCGAATATGATTCAAATTAGGTTTCCTACTCGTCCATAACTCGTAAGGAGTTTTAGGAACCGATTTGGAGGGAACGTTATTCAAAAGATAGCATGCAGTTTGTATGGCGTGCCCCCAAAATGACAAAGGTAATGTGGAGTAACTCATCATAGATCGGACCATATCCAATAGGGTCCTATTCCTTCTCTCAGCTACACCATTCTGTTGAGGAGTACCAGGTGCAATTAATTGGGATTGTATCCCTTTCTCTATAAAATATCCTAAGAACTCATCCGATAGGTATTCCCCACCTCGATCCGATCGAAGTGTCTTAATGGACTTGCCTAATTGTTTCTCCGCTTCAGCCTGAAATTCTTGGAACTTGTCAAAGGCTTCGCTTTTGCGGATCATCAAATAAACATATCCATACCTCGAGTAATCATCAATAAAAGTGATATAATACTCATACCCACCACGTGCTTCTATGTTCATGGGACCACAAACATCCGTATGCACTAGTTCTAAAAATTCCTCAACACGACTGTCCTTGGCAGCAAAATACCGTTTAGTCATCTTGCCCTCCAAACAGGATTCACATTGTGGTCAAGGTTCAACCTCATACAAGTCAAGGCATTCCTCCTTTACCATCCTTTGAATTCTGTTAAGGCTTATGTGACCAAGTCGTAAATGCCAAAGATATGATTTGTTAGAGTGAGAAGACTTATGTCTTTTAGAGTTCTTTTCAAATTCTGTATCAAGCAGTGAGTGCATCTTAGGTTTGATAAAATAAAGATTTACATGCATCCATCCATTACAGATAAGAGAATTGTTTTTCCTAATAACAACTTTATTATTAAAAGAAACTGAATAAGAATCTTTAATCAAACAAGCTACCGAAATTAGGTTCCTCTTGAAACTAGGAACATAAAAACAATGTCTCAAAACAATAAATCTAAATTCATCAAAATAAAGATGCACTTCTCCCACTGCTTCAGCTCGCACCAACGTCCCATCACCGGTTCTTAACGTGAAGTTCTCCTTATGCAGACATCTCGTTACCTTGAACCCCTGTAGAGAAATACAAACATGGTTAGTAGCTCCAGAATCTATAACCCAATTGTCCTTAGATTCTTCCACTAAAAAACCCTCAAGATACAAAACATCGAAATTACCTTTTTGCTTTAGCATAGACAGGTATTCTCGACAATCCTTCTTGAAATGTCATTTTTTTCTACAGTGAAAACACTTAACCTTTTTGGGATCCACCTTCCGCTTCTTAGTCTTAGTAGACTTCTTAGTAGCAGGTGCATCCACAGCAGGTTTCTTCCCCTTGTTCTTCCCCTTTTCCTTCTTCCTTTTAGGATTAGGAGCAGGCGAACTAGGTTCAGCCACATTCGCCTCAGCCTTAGATCCAGAACCCTTAAAAATGTTCTCAAAGGCTTGCAACTCTTTCATTAATTCCGTTAAAGACATCTCCTTCCTGTTAAGGTTGTAAGATGCCTGAAACAAATCGAAATCCTTGGACAAGGTTTGGAAAACCATGACCAATTGAGTTGCAGAATCGATCTCAGCCCCATTTTTCTGAGCTTCAGACAAATAAGCCATGACTTTCATCATGTACTCCTTGATGGGAGTTCCAACCTTCTGCCTGCAGTTCATGAGACCTTTGATAGCATCGGTCTTAGCCTAGATAGTTTGTTCACCAAACATTTCCTCCAGGTTATCCATGATCTGCCTAGCAGTTTGATGCTTTTCATGCTGTTTCTGGAGCACGTTAGACATGCTCGCCCGAATATAGCACATAGCACTTAGGTTGGAATTGTCCCAGCGCTCAAGTGCTACAAAATCCCTATCAGGAGCATCGATCGCAGGCGTGGGTGGTCTAGGTTGGGTTAGGACGAAACTGTGTTTCTCAAAGTTTAGGACGATAAGCAAGTTCATTTTCCAGTCATTAAAATTTTCGCCGGTTAATTTGTTTTGCGTAAGTATCACAGATAAAGGGCTCGACATTTTGATCTATAATAAGAAAACATGTAATAAGTACGAGCAAACATCCTATTAGTTTATAAAATATGGTTTTGTAATTAAACAAAAAGATCTATATGCAATCTAAATGTTTATATGTAAAACCCTTAAAACACATACCTTACAACGATAATTCCTAGCTTCCGCTTTCTAAGCTACCGAGGGGTAGTCATAGAATAACTAGCCAAGAACACGGATCCCTTCCGATTAATACATATTTGTCCATGAAACAAATTCCATTAAATATATATTAACTATCGTTTATTTGGCCACTACTTTATATAACAGAGCCTCGAGGGAGGGTTAATAAATAAAGTAGCATGAGTGTGTAACCATCGTTTCTAATTTTGAATCCATATTTTACATCCGCCACCGAGGGGTGATCTAAACATAAAATATGCCCAAAACCGTTATCATTTCGGAAATCCAAATCAGCGTGCGCTCTAAGTAAGATACCTATCCGAAGGGAATTCCCGGGTCAAAACCGAGTAGTAGGCACTACCATGCGTAACTATTGGACCAACGATGGAGGCCGTAGGTCTTAGTGTGTAAAACCTTCTCCCACTCAATCTTTTAAATTAGGGTTTTTATTTTTCATGCATAAACAATATTTATTAAGTGGCACTCCCTAGTCTATATGGCATGTTATCAATACATCATGAAATAGTATAACATATTCATCTAGCAATTCATCATCTATGATTTGCAAAATATGTAAACAGCCGTGGATCATGAATCCATCCTAGAAAAAAGAAAATTGTAAAATTTACAAAAATTAACCGAAACATATATCGGCCTTCATTTGTAGATCCATGCCTTGTATCCTTCTTCAATGTGTCTTCCTTCTCCAATGTCACATCTTTTTAAAATTTAAATTTAAAATTTAAATTAAAAAAAAAGGTTATATGTGATTTTTAATTTTAATCAAAATTATAAAATCTCAAAATTTAAATAAAAAATCCGGTTATTTAAATTTTAAAATTCAAAAATTTGAAATTTCAAAATTTCAAATTTAAATTTCAATATTTTAAAATTCATAATAATATCCATTAAATTTAAATTTAAATTTTTTAATTTTGATTTTCAAATTATCAAGATCACATATCATTGGAAAATTAAATTTTCAAAAAGATTTTGTGATTTTTTTTTATTTTTATTAAAAAAACATTTTTTTAATTAAAAAATTCCAAAAAAATAAAAAATCACATCCTTTGAAAATTTTCATTCATTCGTTCATCTTCAATCTCATCGAATCCATTGTAGCCCGAATTTTACAAAAAAATTCATACGCCGTTTCCGGCTTACAAAAATTCTAGGAATTGAAAGAACGACCTAGCGGTGATAATAGACCGCATCTATTACACTTGAAAAACCTAGATACAAATTCTAACCTCTATGGAATCATGACCGGCAAAATTGAACAAGCATCAAATATTATAAAAATAATATTAAGCATTCATTCATCCATACATCCATTCATAATATATTTAACATACTCAAAATAAAACCTAGAGTGCCAACTCTCTAAAATATTTCATTAATGCATAGAGAGAAATTTATTTGATCAAATAATTTATGTTATATACATGTTCATGACCTGCCTCTGATACCAGTTGTTGGAAAAATCGGATCGGTAATCAGAGTTACGGCGCAACGGAAGTTTTAAAATTTTTATGCCGTTTCCGGAAAAGAATCTCATGATGCATATAACAATAAATTAAATTTATGATCAAGCGTACCTTTATTCTTGGATTCCGGAATTACTAGAGCGTTTGACCAACGTGTCTTCTCTATTATTCTCGAGTTCCACGTCTCAGAGTGTGTGTGGGCACACGTTCTATGAATCCAAGCGACCGGTAATGCTTTTCGAAGTCTAGATCCCTCCTTCTCAATTCCGATGTACCTCGTTTAGAATATGATCAACCTTGTTCCTTCAAAACAGGAACCGGTTAACCTTCTTATGAAAATAATCACTCGGTTTAACCTTCCTCTCAGTTTTGGTTCAATAGAATTTTCTCTCTTTTTCTTTCTCACAAGATAGCCGAATTTTGATGTTCCGGAAAAACTAAATTTTTTTCTTTTTCTCCAAAAACGTTTTTTGCTCTTGAAAAATTACCAAATTTTTTTTTTTCATGAATCCCTAGCCTTTATATAGAAGTCCAATCCTTTTTCAAAATTCATCTCAAAAAAAAAAAAAATTATTATTTTTCTGGATAAATTTTGAATCAAAAGATCATACAACTTTAGGGCTAGATTCATTGAACCTAAAAACGTTTTTCAAAGAGAAAATCTTCCTCAAAAAATTCGGCCACATTGAGTTTGTTAAGCTAGATTGGTGATTCAAATTTTAAATCAAGAATCTAGACTAGTCAAAAGATCCTAGTCCTATCTAGATTCAAATTCCTTTTAAACCTTTTTGAATTTAAATAAGATTCACTTATTTGAATTAATATTTTCCATAAACATTAACCATATTAATTAATTTAAATCAATGAAATATTTCAAATTTCCTTTCCTCAATAAAAACGTGAACCACTTTTAATTAGGAAAGAAAAATACATGAAATAATCTCCATTATTTAAATCAATTAATAATTTAATGTTAGGAATTTATTTGAATAATTTTGAAACAAAATTTTTCTTCCCTCCACCTATCTAAAAACCGTGCACCTTATTGAGATTAGGAGAGAAAAATTTGTTTTTCCAAAATTAAATAATCCAAACACAATCTTATTTCCAAAATTCAAATTAACCAATCACATGTTGACAAATGATAACTCTATGAAATAGAGTTATTTATTATGCTTTTAAGCTTATTAGTTGTTGATATTTTAAGTTAATATGCCTTAGTTTTTAATATTTTATATTCTTTTAAATAGTTTACTTTAGTTTTTATTATTTTGGCTTTAATCGAGATTTTTGGTGTTCAATCTAATTTTTGTGTTTTGCTTTACAGTTGGTATTCACAATGACAACTAAGTAATGTCTCACTAGAAAAGAAAAGGCAAAGAAGCATAAAGCTGGAAAATAGACAATGCTGCAGCAATGCTATAGCAATTTCACAGCAAAATGCAGCAGGGAAGAATTAAATTAAAAATACATGTAGACCCTTTTGTGCTTTACAGCTAGCAATGATTCATTTGCCCATCTCTTGTTTATGCATGCCAGCTGTAAAGAGGCACCCAATATTGGCAACCAAAGGGAGCACGTATAACTAGGGCATCTGTGGAGTATTGAAAAAAAAAAAGAGGAAAGTTAGCTTTTTAGGGAGGAGGCAGCCGTTTCGGAGGAAAGCAGAGAAAAAAAGAGGGAGACCATTTTGGATAAAGATGTAAGAACCCGAAATTATGATGAACCTATGATTTCCTTAGAGACAAGGAAAATCTAAGACTGAACCATGTTTGTCGATATGAAGCTCATGATCTGAGTTGAATATCAATATATGTTTGAGTTCTCGTTGAATTAGCTACGAGACTCAAAAAAATAGTTTGCTTAGTTAAGCATGAGGCCTTTTGAGAAAAGGGAAAAATAGGAATTTATGATTTTTATTACGATCAAAGTTTGACCAAGTTGACTTTTGTAATAACCAACTTGTTTGTAAACTTATGATTTCTTTCGTTAAGAATCAAAGTCTGTTTATGTGATAAGTATGATATGTTTTCGAAGAATGATTGTTGAATCTTTTGATGAAAGATTCGATAATATTAATTTAAGACTCTTTTGTTAAAAGAGGAAGTTGTGATTTATGACTCTATGTTAATAGTTTATAATTTTAAGAAAATCCTATACGCAGTTCAGATAAGTTTTGGACGTTGGTCCAGTTTAATTATACTGTTATCAGTTGAAAACAGTATATGAATATCCATGTTAGTATGAAAATGGACTGCATTTAGGAAATAAGCCAAACAAGGCCTTTAAGGATGATACCTCAGATGACAAGTGTCATTGCCATGATTGGTCACCTTACAGGGACCAAAATGCAAATATTTTATGTTTAGGGGTCATTTTGCAAAATTAAGAAAAGTTCATGATTTTGAACTTTTAGAAGTTAAGAAGTCTTATAAGGCATGATCAAGCAAGAAATTTGATATTTGGAAATTTAGTTGTAATCGGCCAATTTACAGGGACTAAAGTGCAAACATTTTTGCCTTTAGGGGCCAATGTGCAATTTTGGGAAAAGTTGTGGACTTATCAGCAATTATGTAAATTTTTGAACTAAGGACTTTTTAAGTACAGTTTCTTAATTCAATTAAGTAATTGATCCATTTCAAGTTCGGTTAGCTTGATTGGAAATCAAGGAAGACAAGTTAAGATTGAATTGAATGACTCTAGTTAGAACCAATCACATTGCTCCATGTGTCACCATAGGGACCGGCCACATCATGGCCTTTTGAGCAAGGGATCTTGTTTTTGAGGAGCATTATGCAAATTAGAAGAAATTAAGTGTCATTAAAAGTTTACAAATCATGCCCTAAGTTTAGTAACTAAGCACTTTGATTTGCTTGGTTGATTTTGGGTTATGGTTCAACTAGCAAAGTTAGTCCTATTTGGCACACTATGGCCGGCTACCATGAGGGAGAGACACCTCATGCTTCTAGCTTGGATGAGCCACCCTCCTAGCCTTGCTCCTTTGGCAAGCCAAGGCTAGCACACCTCATCACCTAAGGCCGGCCACCACAAGGAAGCAACACACCATGGCCTAGCTTTGGTGAGCAACTCATCTAGCTTGCTCTCTTGGCTAGCTCAAGCTTTGCCAAGTCACTAGCCATGACCGGCCACCATGAGGAAGCAACACCTCTTGGCCTAGCCTTGATGAATCCACACTCTAGACTCCCTAGCCTAGCCTCCTTGGCAAGCCAAGGCTTGCACACCTCACCCTAGGGCCGGCCACTCAAGAGAATGCCACATCAAGCTTGTAGCTTTGATGAGCAAGCAATCTAGCTAAGCTTGCTTGGCAAATTGGGACAAGGAAGGCCGGCCAACACATAGGGGCTAAGGGGAAATATTTTGGTTTTAGGGACCAATAGATAAATTACAAGAGATGGAATTCTTGAACTCTTCTAGCTCATGACACCTCATGCTCCATAGGCTAGCTTAGTAAGCTTGCTAGGCTTACTTGTTGGCTAAGCAAGAGCAAGCCCAAAGCTTACCAAGGCCGGCCACTCTAGGGAGATGACACCTCATGGTTCCTACCTATCATGAGTAAGCACCCTAGCTTGGCTACATGGCTCTATGGCCAGCCACCTTTGGGGTTTTTTGAGCAAATATTGTGCTCTTAACTTAAGGACCAATAAGCAATTATGAAAATAAGGGTTCACCAAAAGTTGACACATCATGTTCTAGGCTTGGTGAGTAAGCACATAGTCTTGCTTGCTTGGCTAGCTAGATCAAGCTTGGTTCAACACCTCATGGCCGGCCATCACAAGGGAGAGGCACCTCATGCTTCTAGCCTTGATGAGTCAACCCCTAGCTTTGCTCACTTGGCCATCTAGAGCAAGGATGGCCGGCCACCACTCAAGAAGACAAGACCAAATTGGTTTCTTCCAAGGACTAAGGAGCAATGGTTGTATCTTTAGGGGTTAGTAGGCAATTTTAGAAACTTGTGCTTCATCTATAAATAGGTGAAGGCTCTCTCATTATTTTGGTTAGCCAACACAAACACACAAGCAAAACAAACCCTCTAAACTCTGCCATAGAAGCCGAGGCAAGAAAGGAAAGAAAAAGGAGAGAGGAGAGAACAAGAGAAAGAGTTTTCGGTTGGTATTGAAAGTTAGAGGAAGGTTTCAAAACTCTAGCTTAAGGATTTTAATCCGTGGAACTTGAGGTAAATACTTGAATCCTCTAGTTCTTTATTCAAATTTCAGTTAGGGTTTGAGTATAAGATCATTGAGTATGAGCATGAGCTTAGTTTGTTAAGTTTTATGCACACTGATTTAAGTATGCATGAGTAAGGATCAAAACTGAATAGTTTTCCTAATAACCAGATTTTGAGGCCTTTAGAGGCCGAATTTGGAAAAAGTCAAAACTACAAAGTTGTAGAGAAGGGAAAATACTAGAGGCTAACGTGGACAGTTTTTGAAAATAAGGCCTCTAAGACCTTTGTTTTTGCAAAAACCCGAGACCAATTTATGAGTAATGAATTTGGTCGAAAAATCTTCAAAGGAAGAAACAAGCAGGATAATTACCGAATTGGGTTTTGAGTTAAAAATAAAAGTTGAAGGAGACTTCAAGGTCTACAACTTTCATGAAGAAAACTTTTCCAAATTTTAAATAGATTTATAAGAAAAGGATCAAACCCTATGAATTGGTTTAAAACCCGGTTTTGAGAACTTTAGGGTTTTACTAAAATTCAAAAAGGAGTTGAATTTTGGGATTTATGGTTTAAATTGAGTTAGCAACTAGAATCGATATGTTGTTATGATAGGATGATGCTTATCCTATGATTTTCTTGAAAACAGGAAAACGACCTGTTTGAGTGAAGAATTTTTAATTCAAGGCGCAGTACCGGTAAGTACAACTCCGCCTACAGCATGAATAAAACGTTTTTGTCGCAGGGCATGTTTTTAAGAAATCATGTATTGATTTACATGATTTACTTATGTTTATGTTATGATAAGATTAAGTTATGTTATGATAAGTTTAAGTTATGTTATGATAAGTTTATGTTATGTTATGATAAGTTTATGCTATGATATTATGCTATGAAGTTTATGTTATGATAAGTTTATGTTACGATATTATGCTATGATATGTTATTTTATGGTATGATATGGTAAGTTATGTTATGATGTATTATGATTAAGATTATTTTATGTTATATGTTTGGCTACGTGACATCATGAAGCATGTTCACGAATATTAAATCACATGGTAAGAATAAGTTAAGTCATGAGATAGGATAAGATAAGTTAATGTTATGGTGTCGTACCGACTTGCCACGAGGGCAGGTTTAAATAGTTTGGCCTACGGTTTGAATTGGACAGGGTTGGCCGCCCCAATCACTCTATGTAAAAGATTAGTTTCATGGTTTGATTTGGTTTGGATTGGCCGCCTCCAACCACTCCATGGCTATGTACCACGGTACGTACATTTATGATATGTAAGGGCCCAAAAAGTATGCTAATCTATGAAAACAGTAAGAAAGTATAAATGGTGCATGCATTAAGTCATCATGAAATGTTTTGCGGATTAAATAGTTGTGCTTGCTGGGCGAAAGCTCATAGTTCATGTTTATGCTGTAGGTAAGTGACCTACTGGCAATACTTGATGCAATACTGTGGAGAGTTGGTGCTGCGGACTGTGAAATGTGGAATGGACACCACCACGGGTTTTGGAAATTAGGTTTTTGTAAATACATTTGTAAAGTGTGTTTCGAAGAAATGGTATGTTTTAAGTATGAATGTAAAAGTTTCAAGTATGTATGGCAAGCAAGTTGCCTCGTGTTGTACTGATCCGCACTAGGTCGGGTCTGGTCCACGATCTTGGTACTCAGGTGAGTACATATGAATATGTATAAAGATAAGTTAAGTTTTATGTATGAAAAGAAGTATGGGACTAAGTCAAGTTTAAGTTTGAGAGTAAAAGAGTTTTAAAATAAAGTTTTAAAGAAAAAAATTTTACTCTGAAATTTCCAGTAAGTTTAAAGCTTTTTGTTAAGAATTAAGTTAAGTAAGTAAGTAAGGTGACGGCCCACGTCTACGTAATCATCCCCCTACGTAGATGGTGTAAGTCGGGGCGTTACAAAAGAAGGCTGCGAAAAACCAGAGAAGAGAATAAGAGAAAGAGGAACGAAAAAAAGATAGAGAGAGAGAGAGATCGAAGGAGCCGTGCGCTACTGCTTGGAAAGAAGGAATTCATCACTTTACACATGCTCATCTCCTTGGTTTTTCATTTCTAGTCATATTACTTTGTTGAGATTATTCTTGTATTTTCTCTGAGACTATGTTTTCTCTTATTGCTTCTTTTGGTTTTGATTTTGTTGAACAAATCATGAACTAATTTTCTTAGCTAGGATTATTGATGGAACCGAGGTTGAATTGATGATTTGCGTATTATGTTGAATGCTCAAGATTTTCGGTTCAGTTTATTCAAGTGTGTTGGAGTGATTAATCTCTGTTTATTGTTTGGCCAGCAATTTATGGGGAAAACAAACTAGAATTAATTCTGGGAAGGTTAATTTTGATTGGATCTAGCTTGAATATTACAAGAGTATAATATAGGAATATATAAATACCTTGTGCAACCCACTAAAATTGATGCTTAATCTTATGTTTGGAAAACTAAAATACGTAGGAATATGTTGATTTTGGTTTAAAGAATTGTATGCATAAATCTTTTGGAAGAGGATTGTGTAGAATTTTTGGTTGACTGAATGAACTTTGCTACAGCATTCCTACAGCATTTGCAATCAGATTTACAACAGAGGGGAATCAGTAATCCTAGCCATCACCCATCATTGATTTACAGCCTAAACCTTTGATTCTGCCACATTTTACCTTTTACTTGCATTTTTAATTACTCCCATTAGTTTTTATTCAGTTTTTATTATTTTATTGTTCAAATCAATTCTCAAATTTATTTAAGAACGATTGGGTTTCCGTAATTAAATTTTTGGTGATACAATCCCTGTGGAGACGATACTTACTTACTACTATATTACTTGTTCGATTACGTGCACTTGCGTAGTATTTTCGCATACATATTTTTAGCGAACAAGTTTTTGGCGCCGTTGCCAGGGATTGTTATTATTGAAAATTAATATTATAGGAACCAATTTTTTTTTTTTTTCAATTTATTTTGCTTTTCTCAAAATTTAAATCAATTTTGGTTGTTTCTTTGCAGGTGTGGTTTTCTTGCATGAATAGGTCGAGGGACACAGATTTAGTTCCCTTAGATCCAGAAATTGAAAGAACTTTCAGAGCAAGAAGAAGAGATCAACAGGGTGTCGCAAGAATGGAAGAGAGAGCTGAGGGAGCAATAGTCAATAACAATGTTAACAATGTTGCAGCAATGGCAGATGACAGAAATAGAGCAATCAGAGATTACGCTGTACCCATGTTACACGGGCTGCAACCAGGCATTGTTAGACCAGAAATTCAAGCACAACAATTTGAGTTAAAGCCTGTTATGTTTCAGATGCTCCAGACAGTGGGACAATTCAGTGGGATGCCAACTGAAGATCCTCATCTTCACCTCAGATTGTTTATTGAAGTGAGTGATTCTTTCAAGCTGCCAGGTGTAACTGAAGAAGCTCTTCGCCTCAAGTTATTTCCCTATTCTCTAAGGGACAGAGCTAGAGCATGGCTAAATTCTCTACTACCAGATTCGGTCACAACATGTAATGACTTGGCTGAGAAATTTCTAGTGAAATACTTCCCTCCAAACAAAAATGCCAAGCTCAGAAATGATATCACATCATTTCAGCAGATGGAGGGAGAAGCTTTATATGAAGCGTGGGAGCGTTTTAAAGAGCTGCTAAGAAAGTGCCCATACCACGGACTTCCCCACTGGATACAGATGGAGACCTTTTATAATGGACTCAATGCGCAAACCCGGTGTATTGTTGATGCATCAGCGAATGGGGCCCTTCTTGTGAAGTCTTACAACAAGGCATATGAGATTTTAGAGAGAATGTCAGACAACAACTATCAGTGGCCTATTGAGAGAGTTGCTACAGGTAAACGCGTGGCGGGAGTTCATGAGATAGATGCTATTACAGCATTGACAGCTCAAGTTTCTTCGTTGTCAAACATATTGAAATCCATGAACATGGCAGCAGGAGCAAGTTCAGTGCAAGCTATTGACATTGCTTGTGTTTATTGCGGTGAGGGGCATTCGTTTGAAAGTTGCCCAGCCAACCCAACCTCGGTTTGTTACGTGAACAACTTTAACAGGAATAATAATCCATATTCCAACACTTACAACCTAGGGTGGAGGCAGCATCCGAATATCTCTTGGACTGATCAAGGAGTTAAATCTTCAGCCGGGCCAAGCAAACCCACACATCCTCCAGATTTCCAACAGCATCAACATCAAAGACAACAACCTCCAGAACAATCGAATCCCATTGAGGCACTGCTCAAGGAGTACATGGCAAAGAATGACGCTATCATTCAGAATCAATCAACCATTATTCAGAGTCAAGCTGCATCATTGAGGACGTTGGAGAATCAGGTGGGGCAGCTAGCTAATGCTTTGAGTAATAGGCCTCAAGGATCGCTTCCTAGCGATACGGAGAACCCCAGAAGAGATGGCAAGGAACATTGCAAGGTTATTACACTTCGGAATGGCAGACAAGTTGATCAATCTGTTCGACAACCTGTCAAAGAGGCAGAACCCTCTTCAATCCAAAATCAGCCATGTCCTCAATCAGAAACTGAAGCAGATCAGAATGCTGCAACAGAGCGAAATGCTACAGCAAAGTCGCAGCAAAGCTACAGCAAAGAAGATCAGAGAGATGCAGAAGAGAGAAATGCTGCAGCAAAGCTACAACAAAGCAAATCAGAGAGACCTCCACCACCATTTCCGCAACGATTTCAGAATCAAAAGCAGGACAAGCAATTTAGAAAGTTTTTAGACATGTTTAAGCAGCTTCACATCAACATTCCACTTGTGGAAGCTTTGGAACAGATGCCTAGCTATGTTAAATTCATGAAGGACATTCTTTCGAAGAAACGAAGGCTAGGTGAGTTCGAGATGGTGGCACTAACTGAAGAGTGCAGTGCGATATTGAAGAACAAGCTGCCGCCAAAGCTGGAAGATCCTGGCAGTTTCACCATACCATGCTCCATTAGGAACCGGTACTTTGGAAGGGCATTATGTGACCTAGGAGCAAGTATAAATCTGATGCCCATGTCTATCTTTAAAAGGCTGGGAATTGGGGAAGCAAGACCCACTACAGTCACTTTGCAATTGGCAGACAGGTCCTTGGCTCATCCGGAAGAAAAAATTGAAGATGTGCTAGTGCAAGTGGACAAATTCATTTTTCCAGCAGATTTTATTGTGCTTGATTATGAGGCAGATAAGGACGTGCCAATTATACTGGGAAGACCATTTTTGGCTACTGGCAGGACCTTGATAGATGTACAGAAGGGTGAATTGACCATGAGAGTTCACGACCAACAGGTTACCTTCAACGTTTTCAAGGCTATGCGTTTTGCTGATGATGTTGAGGAGTGTTCGGCCATCAATGCTCTGGATTCATTAGTGGCTGCTGAGTTTGAGAAGAAATGCTCTCCAAAGATAATAAATGAAGATGATTTGGCTATGTCAGATAAAGATGATGAAGCTAGTGATAATCAAGTGTCTTGGATGGAGAGCAGACATACGACAGTTAAAGGAGGGAAGTACTTCGAATCACTGGAGTTGTCAGAAAGGGCCTTTAAATCCTACAAACCATCTGTTGATGAACCACCTATTTTGGAACTAAAACCTCTACCTACACACTTGAGGGATAGTGGTAGCAGAAAGAAAAAGCGAAAAAAAAAAACTGGATTCACAGGACATCGGCTGCACTTTGGATGTTTTGCTGTCGAAAAAAATTATTTGTCAGAAAGACATGCTGCAGAAAACTCAGAGAGAACTTTCAAAGTTAATGGACAGCGACTTAAGCATTACTGGAATAATGGTTTCAGCCGTCAGAAAACATCCATCTCGCTACAAGATGCCTGAAATACCGCAAAATCAGGCTGAAGACTCTAAAACAAGCGCTTGAGGGAGGCAACCCTATATTTTCAATTTCTTAAATTTCATTTAATTTGTTATTTTTGTTGATTTTCAGTTTTATTTCTTGTTCCACTCTGTTCTTGAATTTTTATTTTTATTTTTCTTTCTTTGGTGTAGGGTTTGCAACAGATTCTGGTGATTTTGCTACAACATTTCTTTATGGTGAATCAGTTTGTTACAGCAAAGTCGAAGCAAAGTCGGGTGACAGTGAGGAGCAATCTGTATAAAAATACTGCGGTATTGCTACAGCAAAGCTGCAGCAAAGTTGGGCAGAAACTGGGAAGCAATCTGTATAAGAATGCTGTGGGATTGCTACAAGCAAAGCTGCAGCAAAGTTAGGCAGAAACTGGGGGGCAATCTGTATAGGAATGCTGTGGGATTGCTACAAGCAAAGCTGCAGCAATTTCAAAAAAAAAAAAAATTAAAAAAAATTTAAAATTTAAAAAAAAAAAATTATAATTATTTATATATATGTAGATATTCCATAACCCTACAAGGCCCCGCTTACTTTTGTTTTCTTCTCTCCCACTTCCTTTTTGCTTTGTTTTTCTGCGCCGTCAACCAAGCAGCAAATCCACCATTGCCGCCGACCAACCACAATGCTCCAGTCCATTCCACCGCTTCAGCCACTGAGCCAAACCAGCCACCAGATCAGGAACCCAGCCACACCGAGCTAACACGCTAGCCACCCACCTAATCAGGGAGTTTCTAACTTTCTCTTTTTCTTTGTTTTACAATGTTCTGTTTGTTTTGTTGTGTCTTATTCTTTTTGCTCTGTTTTATGTTGTTTTGTTCAAGCAGTGAGGACACTGCTTAGTTTAAGTTTGGGGGTAGTGGGTAGGTTTGTTTTAGTTTTCTTTAATATGGTCTTGTTATGCGTTTTTCTATTTGTGTTGTTTGTGTGGTTTGATTTTTTTTATGGTTTGCTTAGTTTTTCAAAAAAAAAAAGAAAATTAGAAATTGCTCTAGTTTTGCTGCTGAGTTGTTGGTTTGAGGATATTCGATGAAGATTACTAGTGTTTTGAAATTTTCAACTTATGGATTGAATGAGCTTGAATTGAGTAGTGGTGATGTCTGCTATCTATTTGCTCTTTGAGTGAGAATACTCTTTTCCACAATAGGCTATAGCTTTGTTTTTCTGAGGAAAGCCTAGGGAACTATAGTCATCGTGAAAGTTTAGGATTTGAGAACTGGTTGTCAAACCCTTGAGGCGAAGCGTTAGGAAGCTAAACATTCTGGGGATAGTGGATGTGCTTTAAAAGTGATAATATCCTTAGAAAGGCTGCTGTTCAAGGGTGTCATGTAAAAAAAAAAAAATAATAATAATAAAAAAAAAAAATGTGTTATGAATAAAGAACTCCACTATTCTGAGCTGCCTAGTAACCAGGAGTAACATGAGCCCCATGTGTACTTTTGCGTCAAACAGTGGTTCAGAATATGAGTATGCTATAGCAATTCTGAAGTGTGACGTTGCTGAGTAACCGGGTGTCTTCATCACCATTGTTGGCATTCGCGTAAAAAGGTAACAGTGACATGAAGAATACAAAAAAATTTCATACATTCGTTCATCTTCAATCTCATCGAATCCATTGTAACCCGAATTTTACAAAAAAATTCCTACGCCGTTTCCGGCTTACAAAAATTCTAGGAATTGAAAGAACGACCTAGCCGTGATAATAGACCGCATCTATTACACTTAAAAAACCTAGATACAAATTCTAACCTCTATGGAATCATGACCGGCAAAATTGAACAAGCATCAAATATTATAAAAATAATATTAAGCATTCATTCATCCATACATCCATTCATAATATATTTAACATACTCAAAATAAAACCTAGAGTGCCAACTCTCTAAAATATTTCATTAATGCATAGAGAGAAATTTATTTGATCAAATAATTAATGTTATATACATGTTCATGACCTGCCTCTGATACCAGTTGTTGGAAAAATCGGATCGGTAATCAGAGTTACGGCGCAGCGGAAGTTTTAAAATTTTTATGCCGTTTCCGGAAAAGAATCTCATGATGCATATAACAATAAATTAAATTTATGATCAAGCGTACCTTTATTCTTGGATTCCGGAATTACTAGAGGGTTTGACCAACGTGTCTTCTCTATTATTCTCGAGTTCCACGTCTCAGAGTGTGTGTGGGCACACGTTCTATGAATCCAAGCGACCGGTAATGCTTTTCGAAGTCTAGATCCCTCCTTCTCAATTCCGATGTACCTCGTTTAGAATATGATCAACCTTGTTCCTTCAAAACTGCAAAACAGGAACCGGTTAACCTTCTTATGAAAATAATCACTCGGTTTAACCTTCCTCTCAGTTTTGGTTCAATAGAATTTTCTCTCTTTTTCTTTCTCACAAGATAGCCGAATTTTGATGTTCTGGAAAAACTAAATTTTTTTCTTTTTCTCCAAAAACGTTTTTTGCTCTTGAAAAATTACCAAATTTTTTTTTTTCATGAATCCCTAGCCTTTATATAGAAGTCCAATCCTTTTTCAAAATTCATCTAAAAAAAAATAATAATTATTATTTTTCTGGATAAATTTTGAATCAAAAGATCATACAACTTTAGGGCTAGATTTATTGAACCTAAAAACGTTTTTCAAAGAGGAAATCTTCCTCAAAAAATTCGGCCACATTGAGTTTGTTAAGCTAGATTGGTGATTCAAATTTTAAATCAAGAATCTAGACTAGTCAAAAGATCCTAGTCCTATCTAGATTCAAATTCCTTTTAAACCTTTTTGAATTTAAATAAGATTCACTTATTTGAATTAATATTTTCCATAAACATTAACCATATTAATTAATTTAAATCAATGAAATATTTTAAATTTCCTTTCCTCAATAAAAACGTGAACCACTTTTAATTAGGAAAGAAAAATACATGAAATAATCTCCATTATTTAAATCAATTAATAATTTAATGTTAGGAATTTATTTGAATAATTTTGAAACAAAATTTTTCTTCCCTCCACCTATCTAAAAACCGTGCACCTTATTGAGATTAGGAGAGAAAAATTTGTTTTTCCAAAATTAAATAATCCAAACGCAATCTTATTTCCAAAATTCAAATTAACCAATCACATGTTGACAAATGATAACTCTATGAAATAGAGTTATTTATTATGCTTTTAAGCTTATTAGTTGTTGATATTTTAAGTTAATATGCCTTAGTTTTTAATATTTTATATTCTTTTAAATAGTTTACTTTAGTTTTTATTATTTTGGCTTTAATCGAGATTTTTGGTGTTCAATCTAATTTTTGTGTTTTGCTTTACAGTTGGTATTCACAATGACAACTAAGTAATGTCTCACTAGAAAAGAAAAGACAAAGAAGTATAAAGCTGGAAAATAGACAATGCTGCAGCAATGCTATAGCAATTTCACAGCAAAATGCAGCAGGGAAGAATTAAATTAAAAATACATGTGGACCCTTTTGTGCTTTACAGCTAGCAATGATTCATTTGCCCATCTCTTGTTTATGCATGCCAGCTGTAAAGAGGCACCCAATATTGGCAACCAAAGGGAGCACGTGTAACTAGGGCATCTGTGGAGTATTGAAAAAAAAAAGAGGAAAGTTAGCTTTTTAGGGAGGAGGCAGCCGTTTCGGAGGAAAGCAGAGAAAAAAAGAGGGAGACCATTTTGGATAAAGAAGGCTGCGAAAAACCAGAGAAGAGAATAAGAGAAAGAGGAACGAAAAAAAGATAGAGAGAGAGAGAGATCGAAGGAGCCGTGCGCTACTGCTTGGAAAGAAGGAATTCATCACTTTGCACATGCTCATGGCCGGCCATGAGGTGTTGAACCAAGCTTGATCTAGCTAGCCAAGCAAGCAAGACTATGTGCTTACTCACCAAACCTAGAACATGATGTGTCAACTTTTGGTGAACCCTTATTTTCATAATTGCTTATTGGTCCTTAAGTTAAGAGCACAATATTTGCTCAAAAAACCCCAAAGGTGGCTGGCCATAGAGCCATGTAGCCAAGCTAGGGTGCTTACTCATGATAGCTAGGAACCATGAGGTGTCATCTCCCTAGAGTGGCCGGCCTTGGTAAGCTTTGGGCTTGCTCTTGCTTAGCCAACAAGTAAGCCTAGCAAGCTTACTAAGCTAGCCTATGGAGCATGAGGTGTCATGAGCTAGAAGAGTTCAAGAATTCCATCTCTTGTAATTTATCTATTGGTCCCTAAAACCAAAATATTTCCCCTTAGCCCCTATGTGTTGGCCGGCCTTCCTTGTCCCAATTTGCCAAGCAAGCTTAGCTAGATTGCTTGCTCATCAAAGCTACAAGCTTGATGTGGCATTCTCTTGAGTGGCCGGCCCTAGGGTGATGTGTGCAAGCCTTGGCTTGCCAAGGAGGCCAGGCTAGGGAGTCTAGAGTGTGGATTCATCAAGGCTAGGCCAAGAGGTGTTGCTTCCTCATGGTGGCCGGTCATGGCTAGTGACTTGGCAAAGCTTGAGCTAGCCAAGAGAGCAAGCTAGATGAGTTGCTCACCAAAGCTAGGCCATGGTGTGTTGCTTCCTTGTGGTGGCCGGCCTTAGGTGATGAGGTGTGCTAGCCTTGGCTTGCCAAAGGAGCAAGGCTAGGAGGGTGGCTCATCCAAGCTAGAAGCATGAGGTGTCTCTCCCTCATGGTAGCCGGCCATAGTGTGCCAAATAGGACTAACTTTGCTAGTTGAACCATAACCCAAAATCAACCAAGCAAATCAAAGTGCTTAGTTACTAAACTTAGGGCATGATTTGTAAACTTTTAATGACACTTAATTTCTTCTAATTTGCATAATGCTCCTCAAAAACAAGATCCCTTGCTCAAAAGGCCATGATGTGGCCGGTCCCTATGGTGACACATGGAGCAATGTGATTGGTTCTAACTAGAGTCATTCAATTCAATCTTAACTTGTCTTCCTTGATTTCCAATCAAGCTAACCGAACTTGAAATGGATCAATTACTTAATTGAATTAAGAAACTGTACTTAAAAAGTCCTTAGTTCAAAAATTTACATAATTGCTGATAAGTCCACAACTTTTCCCAAAATTGCACATTGGCCCCTAAAGGCAAAAATGTTTGCACTTTAGTCCCTGTAAATTGGCCGATTACAACTAAATTTCCAAATATCAAATTTCTTGCTTGATCATGCCTTATAAGACTTCTTAACTTCTAAAAGTTCAAAATCATGAACTTTTCTTAATTTTGCAAAATGACCCCTAAACATAAAATATTTGCATTTTGGTCCCTGTAAGGTGACCAATCATGGCAATGACACTTGTCATTTGAGGTGTCATCCTTAAAGGCCTTGTTTGGCTTATTTCCTAAATGCAGTCCATTTTCATACTAACATGGATATTCATATACTGTTTTCAACTGATAACAGTATAATTAAACTGGACCAACGTCCAAAACTTATCTGAACTGCGTATAGGATTTTCTTAAAATTATAAACTATTAACATAGAGTCATAAATCACAACTTCCTCTTTTAACAAAAGAGTCTTAAATTAATATTATCGAATCTTTCATCAAAAGATTCAACAATCATTCTTCGAAAACATATCATACTTATCACATAAACAGACTTTGATTCTTAACGAAAGAAATCATAAATTTACAAACAAGTTGGTTATTACAAAAGTCAACTTGGTCAAACTTTGATCGTAATAAAAATCATAAATTCCTATTTTTCCCTTTTCTCAAAAGGCCTCATGCTTAACTAAGCAAACTATTTTTTTGAGTCTCGTAGCTAATTCAACGAGAACTCAAACATATACTGATATTCAACTCAGATCATGAGCTTCATATCGACAAACATGGTTCAGTCTTAGATTTTCCTTGTCTCTAAGGAAATCATAGGTTCATCATAATTTCGGGTTCTTACATTCTACCCTCCTTAAAATAATTTTCGTCCTCGAAAATTCGGATACTTCTAGGTGGCTTTTCTTAAAATCCACCACAAACCCATAATGGATTGTTCCTGTTCCCATTTTAATACTTTAATGGGATCATGTCTCTTATATAGAACCATAATCTTCCTTTCATATCCTATCATCGTACTTTCATACATTCTTACTTTCTTACTTTCATACATACTGTCCCTTCATATTGCATCACAAGAACTATTTACGTAAAAACTGAGCAAGTATATCATATAACTTGCTATGTTTGAAAAACATATCTTACCATATAACTTTTTCATATTTGAAAAATTTATCGTATTACATGATTTTCCATACTTGGAAAGCATATCGTATCTTATATTCAGTACATTTTCTGAAAATAGTTCCTTTCTTGAAACTTGATTTTATATTATCAGAACTCTTTACTCTTCATAATGGCCCCTTTCTTGGAACTCGTCCCTTTCTTGGAACTCATCCCTCAAGGATTCGGCCTATGGCCCCCATCTTGGAACTTGTTTCCTCAAGGATTTGGCCTATGGCTCCTATCTGGGAACCTTTATTTTTAATGACAGCCCCTATCTTGGAATTTTCTCCTCAAGGATTCGGCCATCTTACATAAAATGAGGGAGTTCTATTAAACATGAGATATTTTATAAAAATATTTACTTTGAATCTTTTCAAAGTCCATAATGAAAAATCATAATATCGTTCGAGTGATTCAATGACAGGTATACTTAAATCACTAGCTACTTGCTAGATAGTAGAAGCTTCTCTCATTGCTTCTCACCTTTCTTTCATAACATAAGTGGATATTCATAATTCTTAGGAATGTCTAAACTTCCCATCATTACATAATTTCCCTTACTAAGAGATCATATCCTTAATTTCATCATCTAACTCATAGCCATCATCGTAATCTACTAAATTCTTGTTGGCTTCAACCAACTTATTGTTTGCGCATTGCCTTGATATTACCACTGAGTCAAGGCACTACCAAACATTTTTTCCCATATCTACTATTACTCTGACGGGCAAAAGTTTCACAATCATGAAACTTAAATTCTAAAGCGTCAATCCTATTTCTTAGAATGGAAAATTCCTGATTATCACCCTACTAAGGTAAGGCGATAGGCCATCTAATCTTTTTAAAAGTTTCAAGTATGTATGGCAAGCAAGTTGCCTCGTGTTGTACTGATCCGCACTAGGTCGGGTCTGGTCCACGATCTTGGTACTCAGGTGAGTACATATGAATATGTATAAAGATAAGTTAAGTTTTATGTATGAAAAGAAGTATTGGACTAAGTCAAGTTTAAGTTTGAGAGTAAAAGAGTTTTAAAATCATAAAATGTTGGTATGTTAGGATACCAACATTTTATGATTATGATTTATAAGCTAGGGCGATCCTTACCTTACGTCCTTTTTAAAAGCAGGAAGTAACATGTTATTGCAACCTGATTTGGAGTAACAAAATCCAAGACGAAACCTGTAAGTACAACTCCGCCTACAGCATAGGCAAATTGTTTTACTGCTTGTATGTTTTCAAGCTCATGCATACATGTTGAGGTGCCATATGATCTATGCTTTATCATTTTGGCATCATGAAGCATGCTCACTAGAGATAAATCACTTGGTAAGATTGAGAACCCAGTTTCAAGTAAGAAACTGTTTTAAAAGACTGTTTTCAAGAAGAAAACTATTTTTAAGAAATTGATTTCAAGAACAAGTTAAGGAAAGATTTCAAGTATGATAGCAAGCAAGTTGCCTCGTGTCGTACCGACCTGCCACAAGGGTGGGATGGTCTAAGGTTTGAGTTGGATTGGACTGGCTGCCCCAACCACTCCATGGCTACGCGCCACAATACGTACACTTATGTTATATAAGGGCCCAAATATATGTAAACATAATGAAGCATAATTGGTTCATGCATTGTTAAGTTTTGTTTTGCAGATTAATATTTGTACTTGCTGAGCGAAAGCTCATAACTTACGTCTATGCTGTAGGTAAGTAACCTATCGGCAATTCTTGATACAAGACGGTGGGGCTTGGCACGGCAAGATGTGAAACGTGGGATGGAGACCGCTACGCGTTATGTTATATTATGTTATTATTATAAATTATGTTGTATGTAAGTTTGATAATTCAATACTGAAGTAAGTAAGTATGTGTATATATATGCAAGTTGTAATGAGATGGATTTTAGTTTCAAAGTGAAAAATAAAATTTCCGTATTTCTGCTAAGTTAAATAAGTTAGCTAATTATGTAAGATATGTACGGTAACGACCTACGTAAGACGGGTCGTTACAGAGTTGGTATCAAAGCGGGTTTCTTGCCTTTCAGTTTCACAGTCTGCCTGCCAGCGCCACAATCATTGTAAGTAGAATTTAATTATGTACAGGTATACTTATTATGTAATTAGGACATGGTAGATTAAATGGTATGGATCCGAGGCGACTAGACGAGGATCGTGACGCTGCTTATGCGTTTTATGGGATGTAATCCCTACTATTTGACGGGACCCGAAGGTCAGTATCGTTAGCAGGATGGTTACATGATATGGAGACGATTTTCAGGATATGCCATATAGAGGTGCGCCTTCAGGTTTTGTTGGCCAGTAGGTGTTTAGCAGGAGATGCTAGGTTATGGTGGCTAACACAGGGGGGACTAGCTATTCAGGGAGGATCATGGGCTGATTTTCGTGCCCTGATTATTGCACGTTATGGGCCTTTACCAGATGAGGAGGCCAATATGCCGTATCGCGACCCGGACATATATAACGATATGTATATGAGGCGATACCTTAACTACGTCTCGGAGTGGCAAGCCTACCCAAATGAGTCCATGGGCCATTACTGTCGAAGGTTCCGAGATGCATTGTTGCCCTACATTCCTCGAGAGTTGGATAACCTAGAGTGGCGGGCAATGCATATTATTAGGGATGGGTCACCTCCAGAAGTTAAGCAGTTCGTTCCGGTTCCGATTGTGGTAATATCATTGGAGCATATGATAGGTGCTATTATGGAGGCATAAATAATAGTATACATGGTACAAGTAGCGGAGCCGGAAGACGACTATCTATTGGTGCCTGCTGATGATGCTGGCATTCCCGAGCCATTGTTCGAAGGAGGCCTGGCTTTGCCAGAAGAAACTATCCCAGCCGTTCCACTGCAGGAGATCCCACCACAAGAGGCGGAAGCCGATACGGATAAAAATGGGGTGGACCCTGCCAATCTCTTGGTTGCTTTCGAGGACTAACCCGAGGATCCTCCAGTAATCATCATCGCCAGTGATGATGATGATGAAGAATGGGAAGAATTTGAGGGAATGGATGAAGAGATAGAAGACGTCGAGAATGACCCGGAGGAGATTTTATTTGGTAACAATGATTGGGACGTGTTCTCCGACGTGACAACTGAGTAGATCGTTTATACCTAAGTTTGACTTTTATAGTTTTTTTTTTTTTTTGACACTAGGGTTGTATATAGGATAAGTACGATGGTAAAGTGGTAGACACTTCCATCTCATTCTTGACCGTGTATATAGAGCAAGTATAGTGTGTATGAGATATGTACATAATAGAATTAAAATGATGTACTTTTGTATAATATACAAAAGGACAGAGTTAAATATGAATGTATACGATAAAGTCATGATGTTACGAATAAGTATCAATATGAAAGGTTCATGACAAAGTCATGAAACGATAAAATGAGATCACGATGGATCTCTAATATGATGCTTTTATGATATGATACGATGACGCTATGATATGATATGATAAGTTATGACGATATTATGATAAGATGTTCTATGATATGATGTGATAAGTTATGAATGAAAAAAAGGATGTCAGAAGTATGATAACATCTTTTCTTAGGTTAGAGCAACTTTTTAGAATATCCTTTCCGTCGGGAGAAATTCTTTTATCTGACTACTAGATACGAGGCGTTCCAATAGTCATCTATGGCAGAGAATTGTATGTGGATCTTGTTATCAAACTTCAAGATTATGATGTGATCCTAGGAATGGATTTCTTGGGAGAGTACAACGCTAAGATCGAATGTAGAAAGTGTTGTGTTATGTTTAGTCCGTTTGACGACGAAGAATTCAACTTCTACGGCCAGACTAGGAACTCATCAACCCGGCTAGTCTCGGCAATGAAGGCTTGGAAAATGTTAGCTAATGGATGTCAAGGATAATTAGCTAACATGGTGGACAAAGACAAAGAATTGAAACTAATGCCGGAAGATGTCCCCATTATAAAGGAATACGTGGATGTCTTTCCGAAAGACTTACCTGGACTTTCACCAGAGCGGAAACTTTTTTTTGAGATAGAATTGCTGCCTGAAGTTGCACTAATATCGAGAACGCCTAACTAAGAGAACTCCAAGTATAGTTATAGGAACTACTTGACAAAGGATTCATCCGGTAAAGTCACTCTCTGTGGGGAGCGCCAGTTTTGCTCGTCAAGAAAAAAGATAAATCGTTGCGAATGTGCATCGATTATCATGAATTGAAAAAGATTACGATCAAAAATAAGTATTCCCTCCTGAAAATGAATGTTCTTTTTGGATCAACTCAGGAAAATAGTAGTATTTTCTAAAATCAATTCACGACTAGGATACCATCAGCTCGGGATTAAGCAGTCGGATATTTCTAAGACGGCTTTCCGGACACGGTATGGGCATTATGAGTTTTAGTCATGCCATTTGGATCAGCTAATACCCCAGCTGCCTTTATGGACCTTACAAACCAGGTATTCAAGAAGTACTTAGATTAGTTTATTATTGTCTTTATTGACAATATTTCAATTTACTCAAGGTCCAGGAAGGAGCATGGGCAACACCTTAGGTTGGTGTTGGAGACATTAAGAAGGAATCAACTTTATCTTAAATTCACAAAGTGTGAATTTTGGTTAGAAAAAGTTCATTTCTTAGGCCATATGGTGTCAAAAGAAGGAATTTCCGTCGAACCAGCTAAAGTAGAGGCGGTCAGCAAGTGGCCCGCACCAAGGAATGTTACTGAGATACGAAGTTTTCTTGGACTAGCTGGATACTATCAACGTTTCGTGGAATGCTTCTCCAAGATAGCTACTTTTCTTACAGCCGTTACTAAAAAAGGTAAGCGATTTGTATGAACACAGAAATGTGAAGAAAGCTTCCAAGAGCTTAAGAAGAGACTCACTAACGCACCGGTATTGATAATTCCCGACGTGGACGTAGGGAATTTTGTAATGACGCCTCTAAAATCAGACTAGGGGTTGTCTTAATGCAAAATGGAAAGGTAGTTGCCTATGCCTCACGTCAGCTAAAGGATCACGAATGAAACTATCCGACGCACGATTTGGAGCTCGCGGTGGTAGTTTTCGCATTAAAGATCTGGAGACATTATTTGTATGGGAATAGATGCGAAATCTATACCGACCATCAAAGTCTCAAGTATATCCTCACCCAAAAGGAGCTGAATATGAGACAGCGTAGATGGTTGGAACTCGTAAAGGATTACGATTGCGAGATCCTTTATCACCCTGGAAAGGCAAACAGGGTAACGGGTGCTCTGAGTAGGAAATCATCCGGTATGTTAATGTTTATTGGAATGTTGCCCAAGCTGCTCCAAAAGTGCTGATTTCAATATGGAGATGATAACTGGGTAGTTGTCTGTTTTGACTCTCCAGTCCAATCTTCTAGAATCCATCAAGCTTCATCAAGGGAATGACCCCCTTTTGCTTAAGCCGCAACTTTTTGGTAGAAAGAATAAAGAATTTAAGACCTCTACAGATGGGGTAATTTATTTCAAGGAAAGGATTTGTGTTCCTAACTTTGAGTTCCTTAAAAAACAGATCATGTCAGAAGCTCATAAAACGCCATATTCGATACATCCTAGAGCTTTCAAGATGTACGAAGATCTTAAGGAGAATTATAGGTGGCCAAAGATGAAGAACGAGATCGCAGAATTTGTGTCAAAATGCCTAACTTGTCAGAAAAGTAAGGCTGAACACCGACAGCCAGGCGGCGATCTTCAGAAAATTGAGCTTCCAGAATGGAAATGGAAACAAACTACTATGGATTTTATAGTTGGATTACCCAGGACCGCAAGTGTGAATGACATGATATGGGTTATTATTGATAGAAAAACCAAATTAATCCACTTTATTGCTATAAAGGCCACCTTTTCAGTAGAAATATTGGTTGAAATTCACGTATCTCAGATTATTAGGCTGTATGGAGTGCCACAATCTATCATTTCAGATCGTGATGAGCGTTTTAGCTCTCGATTTTGGACAAGTATTCACAATGCCATGGGGTCGAAATTAAATTTCAGAATGGCCTTTTACCCGAAACTGATGGCTAGTTAGAACGAACAATCCAAACACTGGAAGATATGTTAAGATCATGTGTTTCGGATTCAAAGGAAACTGGGATCAGAAGCTATCTTTGATCGAATTTTCTTATAATAACAGTTATCATGCATAAATTGGTATAGCTCCATTTGAAGCATTGTATGGAAGGAAATGTAGATTTCCCATTAATTGGAAAGAAGTTGGACAAAAGCAACTTCAAATTACGGATTCCATCCGAAAAACCTCAGAAGATATCAAGTTGATCAAACAGAGACTCGATGTAGCTTTTAGTCGACAGAAAAGTTATGCCAACAAAAGTCGAAAGTCCTTGGAGTTCCAAGTTGGAGATTCAGTTTTCATTAAGATTGCTCCGATGAAGGGAATAATGAGGTTTGGTAAAAAGGGGAAGCTTAGCCCAAGATATACCGGACCATTTGAAATCCTTGAAAGGATTGGAAAAGTAGATTATAAGCTTGCCTTGCCATCAGAATTGACTTCTGTGCATGACGTCTTTCACGTTTCGATGTTAAAGAAATACGTACCCGACACTTCCCATGCGCTAAGTCAAGAACCAATTGAAGTCCAAACTGACTTGACATATGAAGAAAAGCCAGTCCGGATTCTGGACCAAGAAGAAAAAGTTTTAAGAAACAAAACCATTCCTATGGTTAAAGCGTTATGACGAAATCGTAAGGTTGAAAAAGCAACGTGGGAATTAGAAAAGGATATGAGAAGGAACTACCCCAACTTGTTTTAATTTTCGGGGACGAAAATTTTTAAGGGAGGCAGATTGTAATAACCAACGTTTTATGAAGTTATGATTTCCTTTTTAAGGAATTTAAGATGTACTATGTAAGTATTTACGAAATGCCTGATCTGATTTTTATCAGATTTTATGTGAGTCCTTATAACTTTATAAGACTCAATAATAGATTGTTTAATCAAGCATAAGGCCTTTTGAGCAAAAATGTAGAATAAAAATTTATGATTTTATTTCGGTCAAAGTTTGACCAGAAAAGTCAAAGGTATGAATATGACGGTACTACAGTATAGCAAGCAGTATAGAAATTATAATGTGAAAAACCGTCATCATAGATAAAATAGCAAGAATAAGGTTCAAAACCACTATAGAAAAATCAAGCACATTATTTAGAACAATAAGGGCTAAGTAGCTTTAAGTCATAAGAAATATTTTTTCGTAGTCCATTAATACGCAGATGAATTTTGGACTGCAGTCCAACATGACAGTACTGTTATTAGTAAAAACAAGATTTGTAATATCTGCATTAGTATGAAAATGGATTGCATTCAAAGAGGAAAGCCAAAAAAGGCTCAAAAGGGGAGACACCTCATCTTTGGATAAATACATGATTTATGGATTTTTAGAAAATTAGGAAAGAATTAGGTAACTTGGCCCCCAAGGCTCCCTAATAGCCGGCCACCTCATGGTCTTTTGGACAAATATTTTTCTCATAAGGACTAATGTGCAATTTTGAAAATAAAAATAAATCCAAAAAGAAATTATTTTTCACCTATAAATAGGTGATGGGGGGTGGTTTTGGTTCATTTTTATGTGATCCTACCAAAACTATGGTAAAATTTCATCTCACCCTCTTTCCCTCATAAAAGCTGAACCCCAAAGAGAGAGAGGAAAAAAAAAAAAAGAGATAGAGAAGAAGCAAGTGGTCAGATTTTAGGGAGCAACCAAAGCAAGAAGGAAAAGTTTGATTCAAGTTCTAGTTACAATCTCCAAGCTTAAAGGTATCCTTCTAAAAACCTTTAAGCTATTCAATTAAGTTTTTGATTCAAGATTTATGTTTATTTTATATGGGTATGTAAGAGCATAATCTCATTCTATTTTTCATGTAATAGCTTAGAGTAGTTTAGATTTGTGCTTGATTAGTGTTAGTGGTTTTGATTTATGGTTTGATGTTTGGTTATGATTTTATTTGTTATAGTATGTGTGGTATGTATGACTGCCTAGTAGATGTTTATCGTATGTCCCCACACACTCAAGAAGATGCCTGGTGTGATTGATTATGTTGATGTCTATGTATGATGCAAGGAGGGTTAAAGAAAACCCTAAAAACCCTAATTGGTAAAGATTCACCATGTGGGTTGTATGAATGATTGTATGAAGGAAAATGAATGCATGGCTATGAAAACGTTAGGTAACGCACTGCATGCTTGATGTAGGCTCACAGTTTTAACCGTTTGAGGTAGTGTGCGCGTAATTTTACGTAAGAAACAATTAAAATAGAAACTGTCAGTCTCGAATCAAGACTGGGCAGCAATCTGGAAACAGGATTTTGAGGCCTTTAGAGGCCGAATTTTAGGAAAGTTAAAACTGTAAAGTTGTAAGAAATGGAAAATTATAAGGGACAGCTCATACGGTTTTTAAAAATAAGACTTCAATGGTCTCTGTTTTTACTAAAATCCGAACCTGGTCATGCCTAGACCTTGTGCACGGTCAGGCAGGTTGAATAAGGAAAAAGAGAAGGTTAGAGACAGAACTGAGTTTTGAGTAAAGAATGAAAGTTGTAGTATTTTGCAAGATCTAAAACTCTAATGAAGAAAAGTTTTTCAAATTCAAAATGGATTCTAAGATATAACTGGATTCTGAAAATTGTGTAGAAAATAAGAAATTCCTGCACAAGATTTGTAAAACAGTACAGGAACAGGCAATTCCTGTACATACACTGATAGTTGGATTAATGGGACTGTATTTAGCAAATTCCTTCAGACTTAGACAGTTTTATAAAAACAGTTTATAAAATGGTTAATTAAACCAAGTCTAGTAAGGAAAAATAAATAAATGAATTGGGTCAAGTAATAGGGTAACCATAAGTAAGATATATGGTCATTGGATTTGTTAATAAATTTTATTTGGGCCAAAATAATTTTTAAGACATAGTAACAAGACGATGACCATTAGTAACCCGATAGGTTACCAAGTTATTAGGTTGGGCTTAAAGCCCAAGGTTACTAATAGTAACCTAATAAGACATAACTTTTAAAAGTTGGGCCTTAGTAACCCAATATGATTTTATTCAAATATAACTTGGGTTTATACCAAGGGTTACCTGAAGTAACCTAGTAAGATACCGTTTATGTTTTGTTGGGACATAAGCCCTAGGGTTACATTTAGTAACCAAATAAGCAGTGTGTGTGTTGGGGGACATATTACTAGGGTTACTCATGAATGTTGGTTAGGATACCAACATTTTATGATTATGATTTATAAGCTAGGGCGATCCTTACCTTACATCCTTTTTAAAAAGCAAGAAGTAACATGTTATTGCAACCTGATTTGGAGTAACAAAATCCAAGACGAAACCTGTAAGTACAACTCCGCCTACAGCATAGGCAAATTGTTTTACTGCTTGTATGTTCACAAGCTCATGCATACATGTTGAGGTGCATATTATCTATGCTTTATCATTATGGCATCATGAAGCATGCTCACTAGAGATAAATCACTTGGTAAGATTGAGAACCCAGTTTCAAGTAAGAAACTGTTTTCAAAGACTGTTTTCAAGAAGAAAACTATTTTTAAGAAATTGATTTCAAGAACAAGTTAAGGAAAGATTTCAAGTATGATGGCAAGCAAGTTGCCTCGTGTCATACCGACCTGCCACAAGGGTGGGTTTGGTCCAAGGTTTGAGTTGGATTGGACTGGCTGCCCCAACCACTCCATGGCTACGCGCCACGATACGTACACTTATGTTATGTAAGGGCCCAAAGATATGTAAACATAATGAAGCATAATTGGTTCATGCATTGTTAAGTTTTGTTTTGCGGATTAATAGTTGTACTTGCTGAGCGAAAGCTCATAACTTACGTCTATGCTGTAGGTAAGCAACCTATCGGCAATCCTTAATACAAGACGGTGGGGCTTGGCACGGCAAGATGTGAAACGTGGGATGGAGACCGCTACGCGTTATGTTATATTATGTTATTATTATAAATTATGTTGTATGTAAGTTTGATAATTCAATACTGAAGTAAGTAAGTATGTGTATATATATGCAAGTATGTAATGAGATGGATTTTAGTTTCAAAGTGAAAAATAAAATTTTCGTATTTCTGCTAAGTTAAATAAGTTAGCTAATTATGTAAGATATGTACGGTAACGGCCTACGTAAGACGGGTCGTTACAGAGTTGGTATCAGAGCGGGTTTCTTGCCTTTCAGTTTCACAGTCTGCCTGCCAGCGCCACAATCATTGTAAGTAGAATTTAATTATGTACAGGTATACTTATTATGTAATTAGGACATGGTAGATTAAATGGTATGGATCCGAGGCGACTAGACGAGGATCGTGACGCTGCTTATGCGTTTTATGGGATGTAATCCCTACTATTTGACGGGACCCGAAGGTCAGTATCGTTAGCAGGATGGTTACATGATATGGAGACGATTTTCAGTATATGCCATATAGAGGTGCGCCTTCAAGTTTTGTTGGCCAGTAGGTGTTTAGCAGGAGATACTAGGTTATGGTGGCTAACACAGGGGGGACTGGCTATTCAGGGAGGATCATGGGCTGATTTTCGTGCCCTGATTATTGCATGTTATGGGCCTTTACCAGATGAGGAGGCCAATATGCCGTATCGCGACCCGGACATATATAACGATATGTATATGAGGCGATACCTTAACTACGTCTCGGAGTGGCAAGCCTACCCAAATGAGTCCATGGGCCATTACTGCCGGAGGTTCCGAGATGCATTGTTGCCCTACATTCCTCGAGAGTTGGATGACCTAGAGTGGCGGGCAATGCATATTATTAGGGATGGGTCACCTCCAGAAGTTAAGCAGTTCGTTCCGGTTCCGATTGTGGTAATATCATTGGAGCATATGATAGGTGCTATTATGGAGGCATTAATAATAGTATACATGGTACAAGTAGCGGAGCCGGAAGACGACTATCTATTGGTGTCTGCTGATGATGCTGGCATTCCCGAGCCACTGTTCGAGGGAGGCCTGGCTTTGCCAGAAGAAACTATCCCAGCCGTTCCACTGCAGGAGATCCCGCCACAAGAGGCGGAAGCCGATGCGGATAAAAATGGGGTGGACCCTGCCAATCTCTTGGTTGCTTTCGAGGACCAACCCGAGGATCCTCCAGTAATCATCATCGCCAGTGATGATGATGAAGAAGAATGGGAAGAATTTGAGGGAATGGATGAAGAGATAGAAGACGTCGAGAATGATCCGGAGGAGATTTTATTTGGTAACAATGATTGGGACGTGTTCTCCGACGTGACAACTGAGTAGATAGTTTATACCTAAGTTTGACTTTTATAGTTATTTTTTTTTTTTGACACTAGGGTTGTATATAGGATAAGTACGATGGTAAAGTGGTAGACACTTCCATCTCATTCTTGACCGTGTATATAGAGCAAGTATAGTGTGTATGAGATATGTACATAATAGAATTAAAATGATGTACTTTTGTATAATATACAAAAGGACAGAATTAAATATGAATGTATACGATAAAGTCATGATGTTAAGAATAAGTATCAATATGAAAGGTTCATGACAAAGTCATGAAACAATAAAATGAGATCACGATGGATCTCTAATATGATGCTTTTATGATATGATACGATGACGCTATGATATGATATGATAAGTTATGACGTTATTATGATAAGATGTTCTATGATATGATGTGATAAGTTATGAATGAAAAAAAGTATGTCAGAAGTATGATAACATCTTTTCTTAATAGGAAATTAGAAGATGGTACGACCACGAACTCGAGCTAATCAAAACTCACAAGAACCTGATCTTGCAAACGTGGTAACAATGTTGCAACGTCAGTTAATAGAACAATAACGAGAAAATAATAGGCTTCGGGAACAGATAGCCTTATTCAATCGGATACTTCAATATAATGTAGTTCCGCCTCAAGAAAACTCTGTACCTCCAGTTGTGCCTCAAGTACCGGAGGTTCACCAGGAGGTTCCACAGAATGCTGAAGTTCCAATAGCACCCATAGGGGTACAAGCAAACCCATCCCTGATTAGGGAGGATTTGTTGTATAAGCGCTCCAGGCGAATAAAGGCGCCTGAATTTGAAGGACCCACGAACCCAATAGAGGCCGACAATTGGTTGTCGGATATCCAATTTCATGGGACTGACAGAACAAGAGAAGGTTCTGTGTGCTTCCTTTGTACTTCAAAAAGATGCACGACATTGGTGGATGACTGTGCAAATGCTCCGGAATGTGGCAACTATGAGTTGGCAAGATTTCGTGTCCGAGTTTAGGACAATGTATTACAATAGGGAAATCCTTGCAGCACAACAAGATAAGTTTAACAGTTTTAAACAAGGGTCGATGACAATATTAGAAGCTGTCAAGAAGTTTGAACAGTTAGCCTCCTTATGTTCAAAACTAGTACCGAATGAAACCGAGAAGGTAAGTAGGATGATGAAGATGATCCGAACAGATATTGCCAAGCGATTTAGTGCTGGCAGTAGCCCTCCAACCCCAGTAGCCGACTGTATTGGTCAGGCAATAAGAGCCGAGTACTGGATCAACCAAGATAAGGAGGCAAAGATTCAAATTCTTAAGGCTAAGAAGGAGAATAAGCACGCAGCGAAGCAGTTGCGGCCTCGACAGAATCCTAAGTTGTACTCGAAGGGCCAGACCAGTAATTCGGCCAAAAATTTCAAAGAGTTAGGAAAAACAAGAGGAGAGGGAATGCTACGAGCCAGGGCCAACAGGGAAATTACCCTCAAAAGAAGACCAACCGAGGTAGTGGGGGTAATAATAATAATAGTAATAGTTATCCTGTGTGCGCCCAGTGTGGGAAGAAGCACCTGGGAGTGTGTAGATTGGGGACGAACGCTTGCTACCTTTGTGGCAAGGAAGGCCACTTTGCAAGGAATTGCACCCTGAACAACCAGAATCCAAACCCCTAGTTTCCAAACAGAAATTCGGGCAATCAGTTGCTTGCAGTCCAAGCAAAACTCGAAGGCCTTTTGATCGTACAAGAAAGACTAGAGGCTCCTGAACCCCAAGCCAGGATTATGCCTTCACAAAGGGGGGATGCCGAAGCTGGAACTTCTTACGTAGTAACATGTCAGATTCTTGTTGCCACTCCTAATGCAATTGCTCTATTTGATTCTGGGGCTACCCACTCATTTGATGCATTTCGCCCAAAAATTAGGAAGAAAAGTTCATAGGTTAGAGCAACTTTTTAGAATATCATTTCCGTCGGGAGAAATTCTTTTGTCTAACTACTAGATACGAGGCGTTCCAATAGTCATCTATGGCAGAGAATTGTATGTGGATCTTGTTGTGATCAAACTTCAAGATTATGATGTGATCCTAGGAATGGATTTCTTGGGAGAGTACAACGCTAAGATCGAATGTAGAAAGTGTTGTGTTATGTTTAGTCCGTTTGACGAAGAAGAATTCAACTTCTACGGCCAGACTAGGAACTCATCAACCCGGCTAGTCTCGGCAATGAAGGCTTGGAAAATGTTAGCTAATGGATGTCAAGGATAATTAGCTAACATGGTGGACAAAGACAAAGAACTGAAACTAATGCCGGAAGATGTCCCCATTATAAAGGAATACGTGGATGTCTTTCCGAAAGACTTACCTGGACTTTCACCGGAGCGGAAAATTTTTTTGAGATAGAATTGCTGCCTGAAGTTGCACTAATATCAAGAAAGCCTAACTAAGAGAACTCCAAGTATAGTTATAGGAACTACTTGACAAAGGATTCATCCGGTAAAGTCACTCTTTGTGGGGAGCGCCAGCTTTGCTCGTCAAGAAAAAGGATAAATCGTTGCGAATATGCATCGATTATCATGAATTGAAAAAGATTACGATCAAAAATAAGTATTCCCTCCTGAAAATGGATGATCTTTTTGGATCAACTCAGGAAAATAGTAGTATTTTCTAAAATCAATTCACGACTAGGATACCATCAGCTCGGGATTAAGGAGTCGGATATTTCTAAGACGGCTTTCCAGACACGGTATGGGCATTATGAGTTTTAGTCATGCCATTTGGATCAGCTAATACCCCAGCTGCCTTTATGGACCTTACAAACCAGGTATTCAAGAAGTACTTAGATAAGTTTATTATTGTCTTTATTGACAATATTTCAATTTACTCAAGGTCCAGGAAGGAGCATGGGCAACACCTTAGGTTGGTGTTGGAGACATTACGAAGGAATCAACTTTATCCCAAATTCACAAAGTGTGAATTTTGGTTAGAAAAAGTTCATTTCTTAGGCCATATGGTGTCAAAAGAAGGAATTTCCGTCGAACCAGCTAAAGTAGAGGCGGTCAGCAAGTGGCCCGCACCAAGGAATGTTACTGAGATACGAAGTTCTCTTGGAATAGCTGGATACTATCGACGTTTCGTGGAAGGCTTCTCCAAGATAGCTACTTTTCTTACAGCCGTTACTAAAAAAGGGAAGCGATTTGAATGAACACAGAAATGTGAAGAAAGCTTCCAAGAGCTTAAGAAGAGACTCACTAACGCACCGGTATTGATAATTCCCGACGTGGACGTAGGGAATTTTGTAATGACGCCTCTAAAATCAGACTAGGGGTTGTCTTAATGCAAACTGGAAAGGTAGTTGCCTATGCCTCACGTCAGCTAAAGGATCACGAATAAAACTATCCGACGCACGATTTGGAGCTCGCGGTGGTAGTTTTCGCATTAAAGATCTGGAGACATTATTTGTATGGGAATAGATGCGAAATCTATACCAACCATCAGAGTCTCAAGTATATCCTTACCCAAAAGGAGCTCAATATGAGACAGCGTAGATGATTGGAACTCGTAAAGGATTACGATTGCGAGATCCTTTATCACCCTGGAAAGGCAAACAGGGTAACGGGTGCTCTGAGTAGGAAATCATCCGATATGTTAATGTTTATTGGAATGTTGCCCAAGCCGCTCCAAAAGGAAATTGCTGATTTCAATATGGAGATGATAACTGGGAAGTTGTCTGTTTTGACTCTCCAGTCCAATCTTCTAGAATCCATCAAGCTTCATCAAGGGAATGACCCCCTTTTGCTTAAGCCGCAACTTTTTGGTAGAAAGAATAAAGAATTTAAGACCTCTACAGATGGGGTAATTTATTTCAAAGAAAGGATTTGTGTTCCTAACTTTGAGTTACTCAAAAAACAGATCATGTCAGAAGCTCATAAAATGCCATATTCGATACATCCTAGAGCTTTCATTTGCCCATTTTGTTTACACACGGCAGCTGTAAGATGACCACCAATATCAGCTATAAAAAAGGGCACATGCAACTAGGGCATTTTTGGGGAGGATTGGTATAAAAGGAAAAGTTAATGAATGAGAAGGAGGAGCCGTTTCTGGGAAGAAGAGAATAGAGCCGAAATACACCAATTGGGGAAAGAGAGCTGTGAGAAAAACCAGAGAAGAAGAATAAGAGAAAGAGAAAGACATAGAGAGAGAGGAGGAGATCGAAGGTAGCTGTGAGCTACTGCTTGGATAGAAGAAATTCATCACTTGGCACATGCTCATCTCCTTGGTTTTCCACTTCTAGTTATATTAAATTTTTGGGATTTATCTTGTTTTCTCTCTGTGAACTGTGATCTCCCTTATTGCTTCTTTTGGTTTTGATTTTGTTGAACGAAGCATGAATTAATTTTCTTAGCTAGGATTATTGATGGAACCAAGGTTGTAATAAAGACTCGTTTGCTTTGTTAATTGCTTAGCAATTTTTAATCAGGTTTATTCAAGTGATTTATATGTTTAATCTTTGTTGGTTGACCGGCCATCAATTGATGGAGAAAATAAATTGAAATTGATTCTGGGAAGGTTAATTTTAGTTGGATTTAACTTGGATAATGCATGTGGATGGTATAGGAATATATTGTTCTTGTGTACCACCCATTAAAATTGGTGCTTAATTCTGTGTTCTAAATCTGGATTGCATAGGAATATGTTTATTTTGGTTGAGGACACTGGGTGCATAAATCTTTCGAAAGAGGGTTGTGCAGAATTTTAAGTTGACTGGTTGAACTTTGATATAGCATTCCTACAGCATTTGCGGTCAGATTTGCAACTAAGGGAAAATCAGTAATCCTAGCCATTACCCATCATTGATTCACTAAGCCTTTGATGTTGCCACGTTTTACCGTTTGCTTGCATTTTTAATTAAACCCCTTAGTTTATATTCAGTTTTCATAATTTTAGTATTCAAATCAATTTCCAATTTGTTTTAGACTGATTGTTTTTGTTATTATTAAATTTTTGGTGATACAATCCCTATGTATACGATACTCTACTTACTACTATATTACTTGTTCGATTACGTGCACTTGCGTAGTATTTTCGCATACATAATTTTTAGCGAACAAGTTTTTGGCGCCGTTGCCAGGGATTGAATCATTAAAAATATTTGTAAAAGTTATTTTGTTTTAGTTCTTGTTTTTGCATTTTCTTATTGGTTGAGTTTTTGTGTTTTCAGGAGTTTGCTTTCTCTGCATGAATAACCAGCGAAATCAAGAGTTGCTGCCCTTGGATCCAGAAATTGAAAGAACATTTCTAGCAAAGAGAATGGAGTAGCAAGGTCTAGCGGGTGTGGGAGAAATAGCAGAAGGAGTTGCTATCAATATGGCTAATGATGGGCAGCAAGTGAATGTCAACAATCTAGTGCCTCAACCGGTTCTGGTGGATGACAGAGACAGGGCCATTCGAGAGTATGCTGTACCCATTCTACATGGGCTCAATCTAGGCATTATTAGGCCAGAAATACAGGCGCCACAGTTTGAATTCAAGCCGGTTATGTTCCAAATGTTGCAAACCGTGGGCCAGTTCAGTGGAATGGCAACTGAGGATCCCCACATGCACCTTCGGCTATTCATGGAAGTGTGTGATTCTTTCAAGCTACCAGGGGTGTCCGAGGAAGCATTGAAGCTGAAGCTATTCCCTTATTCCTTAAGGGATAGAGCTAGGGCATGGCTTAATTCTTTGCCATTGGATTCAATAGCAACATGGAATGACTTGGTAAAAAAGTTCCTCATGAAGTACTTTCCTCCAACTAAGAATGCCAAGCTCAGAAACGATATCACTTCATTCCAATAATCGGAGGGAGACTCCTTGTATGAAGCGTGGGAGAGATTTAAAGAATTGTTGCAAAAATGCCCTCATCATGGGATTCCTCATTGAATTCAGATGGAAACATTTTATAATGGGCTCAATGGGCAAACACGTACAATAGTTGATGCGGCAGCCAATGGTGCTCTTTTGGCCAAATCGTACAATGAAGTGTATGAGATTTTGGAAAGGATGGCAACCAATAATTATCAGTGACCCACCGAGAGGCACAATGCTCAAAAGGCTGCAGGACTTCATGAAGTAGATGCTATTACTGCACTTTCTACCCAAGTGTCGAGTTTGACGAATATGATCAAGACTATGAACACGTCGGCGGGTGTTAATTCGGTGCAATCTGTTGGTGTCACTTGTGTTTATTGTGGAGAGGGATACTTGTATGAGGATTGTCCTACTAATCCAGCCTCTGCTTGTTATGTGGGTAATTTCAACAGGAACAACCCTTATTCGGTGCCTTACAATCAAGGGTTGAGACAACACCCAAACTTTTCATGGAGCAATCAAGGGGCCAGTTCTAGTGGAACAAATGCTTATCATCGACCTTCTCACCCATCGGGCTTTTCATCTCAACAACCAAGAACTCAAGTTATGGAATCATCTAGCTCATTGGAGAATTTGATCAAGGAGTATATAGCAAAGAATGACGTTAGAGTTTAGAGTCATGATGCAACATTGAGGAGCTTGGAGAATCAGATTGGGCAAATTGCAAACGCCTTGAATGTTAGGCCACAAGGCTCTCTTCCAAGTAATACTGAAGATCCAAGAAGGGAAGAAAAAGAGCACTGCAAGGCAATTTTATTAAGGAGTGGAAAGGAGTTCGAGCCAAGGGAGAAGCCAAAAGTTGTGCAGAATGAGCCCACTTCAATCCAAGGACAAGATGAGCAACTTCAACAAGAAGAAAAGCAGAGTACAAATCAGCAGCAGGAATCTGACCTGAAAAATGCTACAGCATTTCCGCATCAAAGCTACAGCAAAGAAGATCAGAGAGATGTAGAAGAGCAAAATGCTGTAGCAAAGCTGCAGCAAAGTGGATCTAAGAGACCTCCACCATCATTTCCGCAATGATTTCAGAATCAAAAGTAGGATAAGCAGTTCATAAGGTTATTAGACATGTTGAAGCAGCTACACATTAACATTTCACTCGTAGAAGCTTTGGAGCAGATGCTCAGCTACGTCAAATTCATGAAGGACATCCTTTCAAAGAAGTGAAGGTTAGGAGAATTTGAGACAGTAGCATTGACTGAAGAGTGCAGCGCAATACTGAAGAACAAACTGCCACCTAAGTTGAAGGATCCTGGTAGTTTCACGATACCGTGCTCCATCGGAAATAAGTACTTCGGAAAGGCACTATGTGATTTGGGGGCAAGTATAAATCTTATGCCAATGTCTATCTTCAAAAAGCTGGGAATTGGGGAAGCAAGACAGTCTATAGTCACTTTGCAATTGGCGAATAGGTCTTTGGCTCATCCGGAAGGAAAAATTGAAGATGTGCTAGTGCAAGTGGACAAATTCATTTTTCCAGCAGATTTTATTGTGCTAGATTATGAGGCAGATAAGGACGTGCCGATTATACTGGGAAGACCATTTTTGGCTACTGGCAGGACCTTGATAGACGTACAGAATGGTGAATTGACCATGAGAGTTCATGATCAAGGCTATGCATTTTGCTGATGATGTTGAAGAATGTTCGGCCATCAATGTTCTGGATTCATTAGTGGCTGCTGAATTTGAGAAGAAATGCTCTCCAAAGATGATAAACGAAGATGATTTGACTGCGTCAGATGAAGTTAAGGAAGATAGTGATAATCAAGTGTCTTGGATGGAGAGCAAACCTACTGCAGTTAGAGCCGAGAAGCACTTTGAGTCACTGGACTTGTCAGAAAGAGCCGTTAAATCCCACAAACCATCTGTTGAAGAACCACCTCTTTTGGAGTTAAAACCATTACCTTCACACCTGAGGTACACTTATTTGGGTGATTCAGACAATTTGCCTGTGATTATTTCTTCTGGATTATCGGGGGTACAGGAGATTCAACTTCTGAAGATGCTGAAAAAGTTCAAAAGGGCAATTGGATGGACTATTGTAGATATTAAAGGAATCAGCCCAACAATCTACATGCATAAAATTTTGCTGGAGGAATGCTACAGCAATTCGGTCGAACATCAAAAGAGACTGAATCCAATCATGAAAGAAGTCGTGAAGAAGGAAGTGATTAAACGGCTAGATGCAAGGATTATCTACCCCATTTCTGACAGCTCTTGGGTCAGTCCAGTTCAATGTGTACCGAAGAAGGGAGGAGTTACCGTGGTAGCGAATGACAACAACGAACTAATCCCGACAAGAACAGTAACTGGGTGGAGAGTGTGTATGGACTATAGGTAGCTGAATAAAGCAACAAGGAAAGATTATTTCGCGCTGTCATCTATTGATCAGATGCTTGACAGATTGGCAAGGAAATAATATTATTGCTTTTTGGATGGTTATTCAGGCTACAACCAGATTGCTATAGCACCAGAAGATTAGGAAAAGACAACCTTCACCTGTCCATATGGGACCTTTGCTTTCAGATGGATGCCATTCAGACTTTGCAATGCTCCAACAACATTTCAGGGGTGTATGATGTCTATTTTTACTGATATGGTGGAGAGATCGCTAGAAGTTTTCATGGATGATTTTTCGGTGTTTGGTAATTCATTTGGTGACTGTCTAACAAATTTGGAGCAGGTGTTGATGCGATGTGAGGAAACTAACTTGGTGCGTAATCGGGAAAAATGTCACTTCATGGTACAAGAGGGCATCGTCTTGGGTCACAAGGTCTCCAATAAGAGTATTGAGGTAGATAAAGCCAAGATTGAAGTGATTGATAAGCTGCCACCACCGACAACAGTTAAAGGGATTAGAAGCTTTTTGGGACATGCAGGTTTTTATAGGTAATTCATCAAAGATTTCTCAAAAGTTTCTAAGCCTTTATGTACTTTGCTGGAGCAAAATCAACCTTTCAACTTTGATGAGGATTGTCAGCGGGCATTATTGGAATTGAATAAGCGGTTGGTATCTGCACCCATCATCAGGTCACCTGATTGGTCATTGCCCTTCGAGTTGATGTGCGACGCTAGTGACTTTGCAGTGGGAGCGGTGTTGGGACAACGTCATGATATAGTGTTCCATTCAATTTATTACGCAAGTAAGACACTAACAGAGGCTTAGCTGAATTATACTACTACTGAGAAGGAGCTTTTGGCTGTGGTATTTGCATTCGACAAGTTCCGGGCGTATCTAGTGGGCACCAAGGTGATCGTTTACACGGACCATTCAGCAATTAAGTACCTAATTGCCAAGAAAGATGCTAAGTCACGATTGATCAGGTGGATATTGCTCTTACAGGAATTTGATCTGGAAATTAGAGATCGAAAGGGTTCAGAAAATCAAGTTGCAGATCATTTATCACGACTTGAGACTGGGATCGAAGATGAGAAGAAGAATGTCATTCATGAAACTTTCCCTAATGAACAACTTCTAGCCGTGCAGCAAGCTGTTGTCCCGTGGTATGCAGATTTTGTTAATTACATAGTCAATGGGCTGTTTCCACCGGAGATGACTAGCCAAAGACGAAAGAAATTCTTGAATGAGGTAAAATTATATCTATGAAATAAGCCCTTTCTTTATAAGCAGTGTGCCGATCAGATTATTAGGAGATGTGTTCCAGAGGAGGAATTTTAAAGCATTTTGGAGCATTGCCATTCTTCTCATTACGGTGGGCATTTCGGAGGAGCAAGAACAGTAGTCAATGTCCTCCAATCAGGGTTCTACTGGCCTTCTCTATTCAAAGATGCTCACGAATTCACAAGAACATGTGATAGATGTCAAAGGGTCGGTAACATCTCCAATCGACATGAAATGCCCTTAAATAACATTTTGGAAGTGGAATTGTTTGATGTATGGGGTATTGATTTCATGGGACCATTCCCATCATCTTATGGGCACCAGTACATTTTGTTGGCAGTTGACTATGTCTCCAAGTGGGTAGAGGCGGTGGCATTACAGACAAATGATTCCAAAGTAGTGGTCACATTCCTTCACAAAAATATTTTTACCCGTTTTGGAACACCAAGAGCGATTATTAGCGATGAAGGAACTCATTTTGGCAGCAAGCAGTTCGAAAATCTCTTGGGCAAGTATGGAGTGAAGCACAAGATTGCTACATCATATCATCCACAAACCAGTGGACAGGCAGAAGTTTCAAACCGGGAGATAAAGAGGATTTTAGAGAAACTGGTCAACCCAAATCGAAAAGATTGGTCGCTGAGACTTGATGACGCACTTTGGGCATACCGAACAACATCCAAAACGCCGCTAGGAATGTCACCATTTTGATTTGTTTTCGGGGAAGGCCTGTCATCTTCCGGTGGAGTTAGAGCACAAAGCGTATTGGGCAAGCAAGCAGCTAAACATGGACCTCCAGCTAGCAGGAGAGAAGAGGTTGTTGCAACTGAATGAGACGGACGAATTTCGTTTGCAAGCGTATGAGAGTGCCTGGATATACAAAGAGAAAACAAAAAAAAAATTGCATGACAGGAGGATTATATCAAGGCCATATGAAGTAGGTCAGCAGGTTCTTCTCTTCAACTCAAGATTGAAGTTGTTTCCAGGGAAGCTAAAGTTAAGATGGTCAAGGCCTTTTCGGGTAATTCAAGCTTATCCGCATGGAGCAGTGGAGATTGCTGCAGAAAACTCAGGGAGAACTTTTAAAGTTAATGGAATACGACTTAAGCATTACTGGGGTGATGATTTCAGCCGTCAGAAAATCTCCATTTCGCTACAAGATGCCTGAAATACCGCATCATCAGGCTGAAGACTCTAAAACAAGCGCTTGAGGGAGGCAACCCTATATTATCAATTTCTTAAATTACTTTTCATTTGCTATTTTTGTTGATTTTCTGTTCAGTTTTTGTTCCCCTTTGTTCTTGAGTTTTTATTTTTCTTCTTCTTTCTTGGTGTAAGGTTTGCAGCAGATTCTGGTGATTTTGCTACAACATTTCTTTATGGTGAATCAGTTTGCTGCAGCTTTGCAGAGTTGGGCAGAAACTGGGAAGCAATCTGTATTGAAATGCTACGGGATTGCTACAGCAAAGTTGCAGGAAAGTCGGGCAGAAACTGGGAAACAATCTGTATTGAAATGCTGCGGGATTAATACAGCAAAACTGCAGCAAAGTCGGGCAGAAGCTGGGAAGAAATATGTATTAAAATGCTGTAGGTTTGCTGCAGCATTTCAGAAGAAAAATCTAGGGGAGCAATCTGTATTAAATTGTTGTAGGATTGCTGTAGCAATTCGATAAAAAAAATTTTAAAAAAATTAATAATTATATATATTTATAGGCAGATATTCCGAAACCCTACAGGCCCCACTTCCTTTTTGTTTTATTCTTCTTCTGCGCCGTCAACCAAGCAGCTAATCCTCCATTGTCGTTAACCAACCACACCGCTCCAGCCCAGCTGCTGACTTCGCCGTTTCAGCCCAATCAACCCAGTTTCAGACCAACCAGTCCAGCCACCAAGCAACCTCACAGACCCAGGTGAGCCCATAAAGCGCCAACCACCGACTCCCTCCACCGACCCAACCATTCCACCACCTCAATCACTAAACCGTGCCCAGCCAACCTAGCCCGCGTTATTAGCTGCCACAAACTAAGTCCACCGTCTCAGCCGCTACACTGAGATTAGTCACCACTCCACTCACCGATTCACAGACCCAGCCCACACCGACGAGACACAGCCTCAACAACGCCAAACCGATTCCACCGAGCAAGCTACCAGCCACTGAACCAGCCGATTGTGTCAGTGCCAGCCATTCAATAACAAGCTCAGCCAACCCCGATCCACTGAAACTCCTGATATGCCTCGCACGAAGAAACTTGCGCATAAGTAGACGGGCAAGAAACCAAAGGACACCACCACTAGTTATTGAATATTCCAGACAAAGGCAGATAAAGATAGGTATCAAAAATATACTTTTGACCGAACATTTTGTGCCGAAAAAGGATTTTTGCTGCAGAATACCCGGATCATGGGGTACGAAGATTTAGTACATTCCGTCATCACTAAGCATAAGTGGAGGCAGTTTTGTGCTCATCCAGCCAAAGCGGTGGTGCCTGTTGTACGCGAATTTTACGCCCATTTGACAGCGGAAGGGCAGCGAAGTGTCTATGTTCGTGGCATGCAAGTATCTATCGATAAGGACACCATTAACCAGTTTTACGGACTTGACGATGTGGAAGATCTTCATCAAGAGTATGCTGTCAATGCCCCGGTTGAGTGGTTAGATTGGGCGTTGGAGCATGTATGTGTGGAAGACACTACTTGGACTGTTCAACTCAAGGAAAGTTAACCATTCTGATGGCCAATCTTACACCTCAGTGCAAAGTTTGGTATCACTTCTTGAAAACTTGTCTGATGCCGTCCACTCATATACAAACTGTATCCAAGGATCGCGTCCTTTTACTTGACTCGATTATCTCAGGTCGGCCTATTGATGTTGGCAAAATCATCTTTCAAGGGCTCGGAGCTTGTGCAGCAAATCAGTGTGGTAGTCTTTGGTTCCCGTCCCTCATCACTAGCTTATGTGCTAACAGTGGTGTTCCAATGTTTGACACCGAGGAGCGATTGTTATCTTCCAAGGGGGCCATTTCCAAAACTGCTATAGCAAGATTGCTACAAGTCAAAATGGCCGAAGGTCCGTCACAGCCGCCGTGCGGTCAGGAGGACGAAGCGGGTCAAGCTCCTCAGGCGCCTACGAATCATACTACTGCAGCATCCAGCAGCCGAGGTCCCACACAAGCCGATCTGACCACCTCACTACAAATGCTCAAAAAACGAATGAGCCTAGCTGAGGTTCAGTAGTATCAAACGATGGAGATGCTATAGCAAATGCATTCTTAGCAGCAACAGTACTAGAATTATGCTAAGCGCCGGGATTTGGCTTTGAAGAAATCCTTGCAGAAAAATTTTACCAAGCCTATCTTTCTGTTTCCTGAGTTTCCAGACGACGTTCTAGCACAAGTTGCTGCTGATGAGGCGACCGACGAGGTTGGCGAGGATGATGAGGAGGATTGAAGGGACGTACTAGCCACCCACTAAATCAGGGAGTTTCTCATTTTTATCTTTTTCTTAGTTTTACAATGTTTTGTTTTGTTTAGTTATGTCTTGTTGTTTCTGTTCTGTTTTGTGTTTTTTTTTTTTTTTAAGCAGTGAGGACACTGTTTAGTTTAAGTTTGGGGGTATTGGTTAAGTTTGTCTTAGTTTTAGTTGATATGGGTTTGTTCTGTGTTTCTCTTTTTGTGATTTGATTTTTTTTAATGGTTTGCTTAGTTAGTTCAAAAAAAAAAAAATATATATATATATATATATATATAGTAGTGTTTGTGTTTGTGTTTGTGCAGTATCTTGGTTATATGTTAGAAATTACTCTAGTTTTGTTACAGCTTTGTTGGTTTGAGGAAATTTGATGAAGAATAGTAGTCTTTTGAAATTTTCAGCTTATGGATTGAACAAGCATGAATTGAGTATTGGTGATGTCTGCTATCTGTTTGCTCTTTGAGTGAGACTACTCTTTTCCACAATAGGCTATAGCTTTGTTTGTCTGAAGAAAGCCTAAGGAACTCTAAGTCATCGTGAGAGTTTAGGATTTGAGAACTGGTTGTGTCAAACCCTTGAGGCGAAGCTTTAGGAAGCGAAACATTATGGGGGGATAGTTGATGTGCTTTAAACGTAATAATATCCTAAAGAAGGCTGATGTTCAAGAGTAAAAATAAAAAAATAAAAAAAATAAAAAAAAAAGAACTCCGCTATTCTGAGTTGCCTAGTAACCAGAGTAACATGAGCCCCATGAGTACTTTTGCGTCAAACAGTGGTTCGTAATATGAGTATGCTATAGCAATTCTGAAGTGTGACGTTGCTGAGTAACTGGGTGTCTTCATCACCAATGTTGGCATTCACGTAAAAAGGTAACAGTGACATGATGAAAAAAAAAAAAAAAAGAACAGCAGTGGAATATGTCTAACAATAGGTTTTGCCAACTAATGCTAGTGGAAAGGGAGTCATGCATCCAGCCTATTAGATCATAAACTAAGCTTGATGTACGTGATCAGAGGGACTTAGGTGATCTGAAGATGCTTAGATATAGTCTTGCACACACACACCTATAGAGGAACCTCGCTTGGGAGTAAGCTTATAAAGGATATAACTAATATTAGATGAAAGCTGACCTTGAAATGAGCTGGAAATTAAGAAGCACTTCTGAGAGTGGAGAATCAACTTGTTTAGCAACCAGAGCAATTGTCTGTTTTGTGTTTTGAGTTTTCTTTTTGTGTGTTGTGTTTTGTGTTCATTTTGGCATTACTCGAGGACGAGCAATGATTTAAGTGTGGGGGTATGATAACTCTATGAAATAGAGTTATTTAACATGCTTTTAAGCTTATAAATTGTTGATATTTCAAGATAATATGCCTTAGTTTTAGTATTTAATATGATACTAATTAGTTTGTCTTAGCTAAAGAAAGGGTAAAGAGTTGTAAATAATTTTGGAATTTAGCATATTTTTAAGTTTAATTTTGTGTTGCCATACAGTTGGAGCCCACTATGCCAAAAAGGTGGAGGCCCACTGGACCAGAGGAGATGATGAAATAGGTAGCTGAAGTGCATCAGACTGCTGCAGCAATGCTATAGCAATGTCACAGCAAAGTGCAGCAGTGAAGAATTAAATTAAAAGCATGTGGACCCAAGTTTGGCTTTACAGCTGGCAGTGGTTCATTTGCCCATTTTGTTTACACACGGCAGCTGTAAGATGACCACCAATATCAGCTATAAAAAAGGGCACGTGCAACTAGGGCATTTTTTGGGAGGATTGGTATAAAAGGAAAAGTTAATGAATGAGAAGGAGGAGCCGTTTCTGGGAAGAAGAGAATAGAGCCGAAATACACCAATTGGGGAAAGAGAGTTGTGAGAAAAACCAGCGAAGAAGAATAAGAGAAAGAGAAAGACATAGAGAGAGAGAGGAGGAGATCGAAGGCAGCTGTGAGCTACTGCTTGGATAGAAGAAATTCATCACTTCGCACATGCTCATCTCCTTGGTTTTCCACTTCTAGTTATATTAAATTTTTGGGATTTATCTTGTTTTCTCTCTGTGAAATGTGATATCTCTTGTTGCTTCTTTTGGTTTTGATTTTGTTGAACGAAACATGAATTAATTTTCTTAGCTAGGATTATTGATGGAACCAAGGTTGTAATCAAGACTCGTTTTCTTTGTTAATTGCTTAGCAATTTTTAATCAGGTTTATTCAAGTGATTTATATGTTTAATCTCTGTTGGTTGACCGGCCATCAATTGATGGAGAAAATAAATTGAAATTGATTCTGGGAAGGTTAATTTTAGTTGGATTTAACTTGGATAATGCATGTGGATGGTATAGGAATATATTGTTCTTGTGTACAACCCATTAAAATTGGTGCTTAATTCTGTGTTCTAAATCTGGATTGCATAGGAATATGTTTATTTTGGTTGAGGACACTGGGTGCATAAATCTTTCGAAAGAGGGTTGTGCAGAATTTTAAGTTGACTGGTTGAACTTTGCTATAGCATTCCTACAGCATTTGCAGTCAGATTTGCAACTAAGGGGAAATCAATAATCCTAGCCATTACCCATCATTGATTCACAGCCTAAGCCTTTGATATTGCCACGTTTTACCGTTTGCTTGCATTTTTTAATACACCCCTTAGTTTATATTCAGTTTTCATAATTTTAGTATTCAAATCAATTTCCAATTTGTTTTAAACTGATTGTTTTTGTTATTATTAAATTTTTGGTGATACAATCCCTGTGGATACGATACTCTACTTACTACTATATTACTTGTTCGATTACGTGCACTTGCGTAGTATTTTCGCATACATAATTTTTAGCGAACATTATGTGTTTTATAGGATGCAACTCGAAGGTTAGTATCGTTAGCAGGATGGTTACATGATATGGAGACGATTTTCAGGATATGCCATATAGAGGTGCGCCTTCAGGTTTTGTTGGCCAGTAGGTGTTTAGCAGGAGATGCTAGGTTATGGTGGCTAACACAGGGGGGACTGGCTATTCAGGGAGGATCATGGGCTGATTTTCGTGCCCTGATTATTGCACGTTATGGGCCTTTACCAGATGAGGAGGCCAATATGTCGTATCGCGACCCAGACATATAAAACGATATGTATATGAGGCGATACCTTAACTACGTCGTGGAGTGGCAAGCCTACCCAAATGAGTCCATGGGCCATTACTACCGGAGGTTCCGAGATGCAATGTTGCCCTACATTCCTCGAGAGTTGGATGACCTAGAGTCGCGGGCAATGCATATTATTAGGGATGGGTTACCTCCGGAAGTTAAGCAGTTCGTTCCAGTTCCGATTGTGGTAATATCATTGGAGCATATGATAGGTGCTATTATGGAGGCATAAATGATAGCATACATGGTACAAGTAGCGGAACCGGAAGACAACTATCTATTGGTGCCTGCTGATGATGCTGGCATTCCCGAGCCACTGTTCGAGGGAGGCCCGGCTTTGCCAGAAGACCCTATACCAACCGTCCCACTGCAGGATATCCCGCCACAGGAGGCAGAAGTCGACGTAGATAAAAATGGGGTAGACCCTGCCAATCTCTTGGATGCTTCCGAGGACCAACCCAAGGATCCTCCAGTAATCATCATCGCCAGTGATGATGATGATGAAGAATGGGAAGAATTTAAGGGAATGGAGGAAGAGATAGAAGATGTCAAGAATGACCCGGAGGAGATTTTATTTGGTAACAATGATTGGGACGTGTTCTCCGACGTGACAACTGAGTAGATCGTTTAGACCTAAGTTTGACTTTTATAGTTATATATATATATATATATTTTGACCCTAGGGTTGTATATAGGATAAGTACGATAGTAAAAAGGTAGACACTTCCATCTCATTCTTGACCGTGTATATAGAGCAAGTATAGTGTGTATTAGATAAGTACATAATAGAACCAAAATGATGTACTTTTGTATAATATACAAAAGGACAGAGTTAAGTATGAATGTATACGATGAAGTTATGATGTTACGAATAAGTATCAATATGAAAGGTTCATGACAAAGTCATGAAACGATAAAATGAGATCACGATGGATCTCTAATATGATGCTTTTATGATATGATACGATGACACTATGATATGATATGATAAATTATGACGATATTATGATGAAATGTTCTATGATATGATGTGATAAGTTATGAATGAAAGAAAGGATGTCAGAAGTATGATAACATCTTTTCTTAATAGGAAATTAGAAGATGGCACGACCACGAACTCGAGCTAATCAAAACTCACAAGAACCTGATCTTGCAAACGTGGTAACAATGTTGCAACGTCAGTTAATAGAACAGTAATGAGAAACTAATAAGCTTCGGGAACACATAGCCCAATTCAATCAGATACTTCAAGATAATGTAGTTCCGCCTCAAGAAAACTCTATACCACCAGTAGTGCCTCAAGTACCAGAGGTTCACCAGGAGGTTCCACAAAATGCTGAAGTTCCAATAGCACCCATAGGGGTACAAGAAAACCCATCCCTGATTAGGGAGGATTTGTTGTATAAGCGCTTCAGGCGAATGAAGGCGCCTGAATTTGAAGGACCCACGAACCCAAAAGAGGCCGACAATTGGTTGTTGGATATCTAAGTAATTTTAGATTTTATGGGACTGACAAAAAAGGAGAAGGTTCTGTGTGCTTCATTTGTACTTAAGAAAGATGCACGACATTGGTGGATGACCGTGCAAATGCGCCAGAACGTGGCAACTATGAGTTGGTAGGATTTCGTGACCGAGTTTAGGACAATGTATTACAACAAGGAAATCCTTGTAGCACAACAAGAAAAGTTTAACAGTTTTAAACAAGGGTCGATGACAGTATTGGAAGTTGTCAAGAAGTTTGTACAGTTAGCCTGCTTATGTTCGGAACTAGTACCGAATGAAACCGAGAAGGTAAGGAGGAGGATGAAGATGTTCCGAACAGATATTGCCAAGCGAGTCAGTGCTGGCAGTAGCCCTCCAACCCCGATAGCCGACTGTATTGGTCAGGCAATAAGAGCCGAGTACTGGATCAACCAAGATAAGGAGGCAAAGATTCAAATTCATAAGGCTAAAAAGGAGAATAAGCACGCGGCGAAGCATTTGTGGCCCCGACGAAATCCTAAGTTGTACTCGAAGGGCCAGACCAGTAATTCGGCCCAAAATTTCAAACAGTTAGGAAAAAACAATAGGAGAGGAAATGCTACGAGTCAGGGCCAATAGGGAAATTACCCTCAAAAGAAGATCAACCGAGGTAGTGAGGGTAATAATAATAATAGTAATAGTTATCATGTGTGTGCCCAGTGTGGGAAGAAGCACCTGGGAGTGTATAGATTGGGGACGAACGCTTGCTACTTTTGTGGCAAGTAAGGCCACTTTGCAAGGAATTGCTCCCTGAACAACCAAAATCCAAACCCCCAGTTTCCAAACAGAAATTCGGGCAATCAGTTGCTTGCAGTCCAAGCAAAAATCGAAAGCCTTTCGTTCGCACAAGAAAGACTAGAGGCTCCTGAACCCCAAGCCAGGATTATGCCTTCACAAAGGGGGGATGTTGAAGCTGGAACTTCTTACGTAGTAACAAGTCAGATTCTTGTTGCCACTCCTAATGCAATTGCTCTATTTGATTCTAGGACTACCCACTCGTTTGATGGATTTCACCCAGAAATTAGGAAGAAAATTTAATAGGTTAGAGCAACTTTTTAGAATATCTTTTCCGTCAGGAGAAATTCTTTTGTCTGACTACTGGATACGAGGTGTTCCAATAGTCATCTATGGCAGAGAATTGTATGTAGATCTTGTTGTGATCAAACTTCAAGATTATGATGTGATCCTAGGAATGGAATTCTTGGGAAAGTACAACACTAAGATCGAATGTAGGTAGCGTTGTGTTATGTTTAGTTCGTTTGACGAAGAAGAATTCAACTTCTACGGCCAAACTAGGAACTTATCAACCCGGCTAATCTCAGCAATGAAGACTTGGAAAATGTTAGCTAATGGATGTCAATGATACTTAGCTAACATGGTGGACAAAGACCAAGGAGTGAAACTAATGCCGGAAGATGTCCCCATTATAAAGGAATACGTGGATGTCTTTCCGAAAGACTTACCCGGACTTCCACCGGAGTAGGAAATTTTTTTTGAGATAGAATTGCTGCCTGAAGTTACACTAATATCGAGAGCGCCTAACTAAGAGAACTCCAAGAACAGTTATAGGAACTACTTGATAAAGGATTCATCCGGCAAAGTCACTCTCTGTGGGGAGCGCCAGTTTTGCTCGTCAAGAAAAAGGATGAATCGTTACGAATATGCATCGATTATCATAAATTAAACAAGATTATGATCAAAAATAAGTATTCCCTCCTGAAAATGGATGATCTTTTTGGATCAACTTAAGAGAATAGTAGTATTTTCTAAAATTAATTCACGACTAGGATACCATCAGCTCGGGATTAAGGAGTCGGATATTTCTAAGACGACTTTCCGGACACGGTATGGGCATTATGAGTTTTAGTCATGCCATTTGGATCAGCTAATGCCCAGCTGCCTTTATGAACCTTACGAACCAGGTGTTCAAGAAGTACTTAGATAAGTTTATTATCGTCTTTATTGACGATATTTCAATTTACTCAAGGTCCAGGAAGGAGCATGAGCAACACCTTAGGTTGGTATTGGAGACATTAAGAAGGAATCAACTTTATGCCAAATTCACAAAGTGTGAATTTTGGTTAGAAAAAGTTCATTTCTTAGGCCATATGGTGTCAAAAGAAGGAATTTATGTCGAACCAGCTAAAGTAGAGGTGGTCAGCAAGTGGCCCGCACCAAGGAATGTTACTGAGATACGAAGTTTTCTTAGACTAGCTGGATAATATGGACGTTTCGTGGAAGACTTCTCCAAAATAGCTACTTCTCTTACCGCCCTTACTAAAAAAAGGAAGCAATTTGTATGAAAACTTAAGTGTGAAGAAAGCTTCCAAGAGCTTAAAAAGAGACTTACTAGCACACCGGTATTGATAATTCCCGACGTGGACGTAGGGAATTTTGTAATGACGCCTCTAAAATCGGACTAGGGGCTGTCTTAATGCAGAATGGAAAGGTAATTGCCTATGCCTCACGTCAGCTAAAAGTTCACGAACGAAACTATCCGACGCACGATTTGGAGTTCGCGGCGGTAGTTTTCGCATTAAAAATCTGGAGACATTATTTGTATGGGAATAGATACGAAATCTATACCGACCATCAAAGTCTCAAGTATATCTTCACCCAAAAGGAGCTCAATATGAGGCAGCGTAGATGGTTGGAACTCGTAAAGGATTACGATTGTGAGATCCTTTATCACCCTGGAAAGGCAAACAGGGTAACGGATGCTTAGAGTAGGAAATCATCCGGTATGTTAATGTTTATTGGAATGTTGCCCAAGCCGCTCCAAAGGGAAATTGTTGATTTCAATATGGAGATGATAACTGGGAAGTTGTTTGTTTTGACTCTCCAGTCTAATCTTCTAGAATCCATCAAGCTTCATCAAGGGAAGGACCCCCTTTTGCTTAAGCCGCAACTTTCTGGTAGAAAGAATAAAGAATTTAAGACCTCTACAGATGGGGTAATTTATTTCAAGGAAAGGATTTATGTTCCTAACTTTGAGTTCCTCAAGAAACAGATCATGTCAGAAGCTCATAAAGCGCCATATTCGATACATCCTGGAGCTTCCAAGATGTACAAGGATCTTAAGGAGAATTATAGGTGGCCAAAGATGAAGAACGAGATTGCAGAATTCGTGTCAAAATGCCTAACTTGTCAGAAAATTATGGCTGAACACCGACAGCCAGGCCGCGATCTTCAGAAAATTGAGGTTCCAGAATGAAAATGGAAACAAACTACTATGGATTTTGTAGTTGGATTACCCAGGACCGAAAGTGGGAATGACATGATTTGGGTTATTATTGATATATTAACCAAATCAACACACTTTATTGCTATTAAGGCCACCTTTTCAGTAGAAAAATTGGCTGAAATTCACATATCTCAGATTGTTAGGCTGAATGGAGTGCCACAATCGATCATTTCAGATCGTGATGGGTGTTTTAGCTCTCGATTTTGGACAAGTATTCACATTGCCATGGGGTCGAAATTAAAGTTTAGAATGGCCTTTTACCCCAAACTGATGGCTAGTCAGAACGAACAATCCAAACACTGGAAGATATATTAAGATCATGTGTTTCGGATTCAAAGGAAGCTGGGATCAGAAGCTGTCTTTGATCGAATTTTCTTATAATAACAGTTATCATGCATAAATTGGTATGGCTCCATTTGAAGCATTGTATGGAAGGAAATGTAGATTTTCCATTAATTGGAAAGAAGTTGGACAAAAGCAACTTCAAATTACAGATTCCATCCGAAAAACCTCAGAAAATATTAAGTTGATCAAACAGAGACTCGAAGTAGCTTTTAGTCGACAGAAAAGCTATGCCAACAAACGTCGAAGGCCTTTGGATTTCCAAGTTGGAGATTCAGTTTTCATTAAGATTGCTCCTATGAAGGGAATAATGAGGTTTGGTAAAAATGGAAGCTTAGCCCAAGATATACCAGATCATTTGAAATCCTTGAAAGGATTGAAAAAGTAGCTTATAAGCTTGCCTTGCCATCAGAATTGGCTTCTGTGCATGACATCTTTCACGTTTCGATGTTAAAGAAATACGTACCCGACCCTTCCCATGTGCTAAGTCAAGAACCAGTTGAAGTCCAAACTGACTTGACATATGAAGAAAAGCCAGTTCGGATTCTGGACCAAGAAGAAAAAGTTTTAAAAAACAAAACCATTCCTATGGTTAAAGCATTATGGCGAAATCATAAGGTTGAAGAAGCAACGTGGGAATTAGAAAAGGAAATGAGAAGGAACTACCCCAACTTGTTTTAATTTTCGGGGATGAAAATTTTTAAGGGGGTAGATTGTAATAATCAACGTTTTATGAAGTTATGATTTCCTTTTTAAGGAATTTAAGATGTACTATGTAAGTATTTATGAAATGCCTGAGCTGATTTTTATCAGATTTTGTTTGAGTCCTTATAGCTTTATAAGACTCAATAATAGATTGCTTAGTCAAGCATAAGGCCTTTTGAGCAAAAAGGTATAATAAAAATTTATGATTTTATTTTGGTCAAAGTTTGACCAGAAAAGTCAAAGGTATGACGGTACTACAGTATGGGAATTATACTGCAAAAAACCGTCATCATAGATAAAATAGTAAGACTAAGGTTCAAGACCACTATAGAAAAATCAAGCACATTATTTAGAACAATAAGGGCTAAGTAGCTTTAAGTCATAAGAAAAATTTTTACGCAGTCCATTAATACGCAGATGAATTTTGGACTGCAGTCCAACATGACAGTACTGTTATTAGTAAAAACAATATTTGTAATATCTGCAGTAGTATGAAAATGGACTGCATTCAAGGAGAAAAGCCAAACAAGGCCCAAAAGGGGGGATACCTCATCTTTGGATAAATACATGATTTATGGATTTTCAGAAAATTAGGAAAGAATTAGGTAACTTGGCCCCCAAGGCTCCCTAATGGCCGGCCACCTCATGGTCTTTTGAGCAAATATTTTGCTCATAAGGACTAATGTGTAATTTTTGAAATAAAAATAAATCCAAAAAGAAATTATTTTTCACCTATAAATATGTGATTGGGGTGGTTTTGGTTCATTTTTATGTGATTCTACCAAAACTATGGCAAAATTTCATCTCACCCTATTTCCCTCATAAAAGCCGAACCCCAAAGGAAAAAAAAAAAAAAAAGAGAGAAAGAGAGAGAGAAGAAGCAAATGGTCGGATTTTAAGGAGGAACCAAAGCAAGAAGGAAAAGTTTGATTCAAGGTCTAGAACCAATCTCCAAGTTTAAAGGTATCCTTCTAAAAACCTTTAAGCTATTCAATTAAGTTTTTGATTCAAGATTTATGTGTATTTTATATGGGTATGTAAGAGCATAAACTCATTCTATTTTTCATGTAATAGCTTAGAGTAGTTTAGATTTGTGCTTGATTAGGGTCAATGGTTTTGATTTATGGTTTGATGTATGGTTATGATTTTATTTGTTATAGTATGTGTGGTATGTATGAATGCCTAGTAGATGTTTGTAGTATGTCCCCACACACTCAAGAAGATGCCTAGTGTGATTGATTATATTGATATCTATGTATGATGCAAGGAGGTTAAAGAAAACCCTAAAAACCCTAATTGGTAAAGATTCACCATGTGGGTTGCATAAATGATTGTATGAAGGAAAATGAATGCATGGCTATGAAAACGTTAGGTAATGTGATGCATGCTTGATGTAGGCTCACGGTTTTAACCGTTTGAGGTAGTGTGCGCGTAATTTTACGTAAGAAACAATTAAAATAAAAACTGCTAGTCTCGGATCAAGACTGGGCAGCAATCTGGAAACAGAATTTTGAGGCCTTTAGAGGCCGAATTTGAGGAAAGTTAAAACTGCAAAGTTGTAGGAAATGGAAAATTATAGGGGAAAGCATAGATGGTTTTTAAAAATAAGGCTTCAATAGCCTCTGTTTTCACTAAAATCCAAACCTGGTCATGCCTAGACCCTGTGCACGGCCAGGCAGGTTTAACAAGGAAAAAGAGAAGGTTAGAAACAGAACTTGGATTTGAGTAAAGAATGAAAGTTGTAGAATTTTCAAGATCTAAAAGTTTAATGGAGAAAAGTTTTTCAAATTCAAAATGGATTCTAAGATATAACTAGATTCTGAAAACTGTATAGAAAACAAGAAATTCATGCACATAATTTGTAAAACAGTACAGGAACAGGCAATTCCTGTACATACACTGATAGTTGGATTAATGAGACTGTATTCAGCAAATTCCTCCAGACTTAGACAGTTTTATAAAAACAGTTTATAACATGGTTAATTAAACCAAGTCTTGTAAGGAAAAAGATGAATTGGGCCAAGTAATAGGGTAACCATAAGTAAGATATATGGTCATTGGATTGATTACTAATTTTATTTGGGCCAAAATAATTTTAAGACATAGTAACAAGATGATGACCATTAGTAACCCGATAGGTTACCAAGTTATTGGGTTGGGCCTAAAGCCCAAGGTTACTAATAGTAACATAATAAGACATAACTTTTAAAAGTTGGGCCTTAGTAACCCAATAAGATTTTATTCAAATATAACTTGGGTTTATACCAAGGGTTACCTGAAGTAACCTAGTAAGATACCGTTTATGTTTTGTTGGGACATAAGCCCTAGGGTTACATTTAGTAACCAAATAAGCAGTGTGTGTGTGGGGGGACATATTACTAAGGTTACTCATGAATGTTGGTTAGGATATCAACATTTTATGATTATGATTTATAAGCTAGGGCGATCCTTACCTTACGTCATTTTTAAAAAGTAGGAAGTAACCTGTTGTTGTAACCTGATTTGGAGCAACAAAATCCAGGACGAAACCTGTAAGGACAACTCTGCCTACAGCATAGGCAAATTGTTTTACTGCTTGTATGTTTTCAAACTCATGCATACATGCTGAGGTGCATATGATCTATGCTTTATCATTATGGCATCATGAAGCATGCTCACTAGAGATAAATCACTTGGTAAGATTGAGAACACAGTTTCAAGTAAGAAACTATTTTAAAATACTGTTTTCAAGAAGAAAACTATTTTTTAAGAAATTGATTTCAAGAACAAGTTAAGGAAAGATTTCAAGTATGATGGCAAGCAAGTTGCCTCGTGTCGTACCGACCTGCCACAAGGGTGGGTTTGGTCCATGGTTTGAGTTGGATTAGACTGACCGTCCCAACCACTCCATGGCTATGCGCCACGGTACGTACACTTATGTTATGTAAGGTCCCAAAGATATGTAAACATAAGAAAACATAACTGGTTCATGCATTGTTAAGTTTTGTTTTGCGGATTAATAGTTGTATTTGTTGAGTGAAAGCTCATAACTTACGTCTATGCTGTAGGTAAGCAACCTATCGGCAGTCCTTGATACAAGACGGTGGGATTTGGCACGGCAAGATGTAAAACGTGAGATGGAGACCGCTACGCGTTCTGTATATTATGTTATTATTATAAAATATGTTGTATGTAAGTTTGATAATTCAATACTGAAGTAAGTAAGTATGTGTATATATATGCAAGTATGTAATGAGATGGATTTTAGTTTCAAAGTGGAAAAAAAAAATTCCATATTTCCGCTAAGTTAAATAAGTTAAGTAATTATGTAAGATATGTACGGTAACGGCCTACGGAAGACGGGTCGTTACATGCTCAACCCAACCAAGTGTATTTAACTTCATAAATTTCTTAATGCATGGCTAACGGATCACGCCCTCGTATTGTCAGGGTGACTACCACTCTTTCAAGTTATTACATGTCTCTACAATGTTAATTAAAGTATTTATTTTGGCTCGAGTAATTTCACTATCCGGTACGCATCAAACATACTGAACCTGTGGTAATGTTAATAGTATCATAAAAGAGTAATTATATTTATGACCAAGAAGTAATTATAAAAATGACTAGCTGGAAAATAACAGAAATCTGAATAATTAAATTGATAACAAATAAGTCATCATAAAAATGATCATCAAGTCATCATAAAAATGATCAGCTGGAAATAACAGAAATCTGAGTAATTTTTCTGATGACTAAAAAGTCATCATTAAAATGACCTATGGGTAAAATATAAAATAATCTCAAATAAATAATCAGATAACCTCATTTTCCGATATCACCTACAGTTAACCAAACATCAACAAAAACCCAAACACCTTCGGCAACCAAATATTTATATAAACCAATACACTCAATTTTCCTCTCAATATCCAAATACCAAATCAATAAACTTTTAGTTTATATCACAAAATCAAATAAAAATACAAACTTTACGTTTTTTTTTTTTTTTTTTTTTTGACAGTTTTTTCAACAAATCAATTAGAAATGTAAAATCTCATAAAATAAAATTAAAAACATATAAAAATGCAATCTTTTTTTTACATAATTAATAAAAAAATGCAAACGTCCTCAAGTATAATGCACATTCTTATCGAATGTATATATAAAATGCAAACTTTTTAAACATATAAACGAAAATTCAACAGTTTTACCTCTTCAGCTTCCGAGATCATCTTCTCTTCTACGGCTCTTTTCGCCTTCTTCGATTCCTTAACTTCGATTTCCCCATGCTTTCTCTTTAACCCTTCCTCGGCCAACCTTCTCTTTCTCTCTGGTGCCGGTTTTTTAGAAATTTTCTCGACCGATGGCTTTTTATCTGCTGAAGCCATTACTCGGAGAGACCTCGTTTTGGGAGTAATGTTTTTCTCCGCCAACTTCGTGGGTTTGGACATGGTTGGTTTTAGAAGATTATCCGACATTCACAAACTTCCAAAAACTTTATAGATGGTGTTGGTGGTGGTTTCGGATGGTTTCCGAACGGTTATTGAGCAGTTTCCGACGATTTATGTGGATGGTAGAAACTCTTTCTCTCTCTAAATGGGAGTTTCTCTCTCTAAAATACTATAAATAGTATGAAATTAGATTAGGGCACACGATGGAGTTTTGGACGGGTGGGAAGTGAGGTAAACCAGGAATTTGACATCCCTTAAATACTTCTGGGACCCACATATCAGAAGATAAAATGACGTGACATTGCTAGTAATGAAGGGAAACAAAAATAGTGTTATTTTTAATAATATTTTTTTCACATGTGCTACTTTTAAAATTAACCCTAAATTAATTTAATTTAAAGAAAAAGATTTAAAAAAACTGAAAAAATTGATCCGTCCGAGGAAAAAAAAAATCAGCTCAAGTTTACTTTGACTTGTATCCGGCTTCAATCGGGGTTAAACTTTTTCTTTTATATTTTTTTCTCAAAAAAGAAAAAAAATCCGGGTAAACCTTGAACCAATGTTTTCTTGTGGACCGTCGCTTTTGGTCGTCCCAATGGAAACCCATTTCGCGGAATAGGGGATAGTATCAGCTCAACTCGACTGCTAGCTCCTCTCAAAAAAAAAAAAAAAAACGAAGAAGCCACTGCCATGGCGGACTTGTCCGAGGTTGGTTTTGCTTTCCCCCCCTTTCTCTATCTTCTTTGATTGCCTCTCATTTTGGGAGTTATTCGTTGACTTTACATTTTTTTTTTTTTTTACTGTTTTATACTGACTTTGTCTCTTTTTCTGAGTTATGATTCTTGTTGTTTCTGTTCATCGCGCTTTGGTAATTAAAATATTAGATTTTAGTATTTTCTCTGTGCATAATCTTTAGCTTGGTCATATTCTTTCTTATGACTAAGCTACATGATAATTGAATCATGGTAGTGTTTGTGTTATTTTTATTTATTTGGAAAATATTAATCTTGTTCTAGTTGTTTACTAGGATTAAAAAACTCAAGAACCCATTTTTAATTTTTTTCGGATTTTTTTTTTATTATTATTTTTTCTTTCTCTTCATTCGTAGGAAAATGGGATTACAAATTTGTGAAGATGGGTTGATCTTGTTCTAGTTGTTTAATTGGCTCAAAAAAACTCAAGAACCTTTTTCTTTTTTTTTTTTTTAATTTCTTTTTTCTTCTTAACATCCGTAGGAAAATGGGATTACAAATTTGTGAAGTTGGGTTGATCTTGTTCTAGTTGTTTAATAGGCTCAAAAAACTCAAGAACCCAACTTTTTCCGATTTCTTTTTTTCTTTTTTCTTTTTTCTTTTTCTCTTCACTGGTAGGAATATGGGATTATAAATTTGTGAAGTTGGGTGTAGAAAGAACACTTCCAATAAAAGCATATTGTTTTCTTCCTTCATTGGTTGTATTTGAGCTCAAATATTAATAATTTAAATTTTTGGTTGCTTAACTTGTTTAGATTCGTTTGGATTTTGGTTATCTTACTGAACTTGTGTGTATATATGTACATGATTATTTATTTACTTCAAAACTTTTTCTTTCCCATGATGCTCATGTAAGGCTTAAATGTAGGAGCATTTTGTAACGTCAATTGATGAGAACCGTGATGTAATATGTTGGGGTTGTGGGTTGCGGCTTCTAATTCCGTCCCACGCGCCTATTTTCAAGTGTGGTTGGTGTGGAGCTGTGACAAATCAGAATGCGCGGAAACGTGATGGCAAGTACTTCTGGTTGAGACGATGGAGAGATCGTTTCTTCGTTAGTGTACTCCTCGTGTTTATGGTATTTGTTATATGTACGTAGTTATAACTTCATTACTAAGATTATTTTTGTTAGTAAAATGTGTTCCCCTTTCTCCGTCTCGTATCTCTAAAGTTTTTATGCACATTGTTTTGTCATGTAGATGTGATTGAAATTATTTGCCTTTCCCTTAATTTGTTATGTTTTTACGTAAATTTTTTTCTAGATGAGAAACTGACTTTCATTTATTGTAAAAGAAACAAAAAAGAGTAGAACTGAACAAGAGAAGAAGCAATCCTAAGAAAAAAGAGAGAACCAGAAACACCTAGAATAAATAGAAAATATGTTATGTTTTCTATAAATTGTCTGTGAAATCATAAAGAATGTCCCAGCCATTGAAGTACATGTGTTGCCCAAGGCATAAGGGGCATGATGACTTGACATCATCCTCACCTTCCTCCGGCTTATCACCGGCAGTCTGCTCTAGGTTCCAAACTCAACGGTGGCAACTAAACATGAGGGTTGCGCTCATTGTGGGACTTAACCCAACACCTTATAGTATTGTAGTTTGGACGTTAAAGTTTATTAATTTCCTTGGGAAGGAAAATTTTCTAATAGGAAAATAGTGCACAGATAAAGATAATTTTGGCCAATAAACGCCATTCACCCTTTTGCTAGGTGAATTGACACATTCCACAGATTCCTATAGTGAGAGCTTGATTATTAATATTATTTTGGGTACATTGCTAGGTTGTTCCCTAAACTTTTATGTTCATGCAATTTTGGTCCATCTTCTTTTTTTGGTAGCTAGAGTGACACCAGACTATAAAAAATGTTGCTATAATAGTCCCTTCCGCTATGTTTTGGAGAAGGTCCTTTAGTTAGCATCACTTTTTGATCAAATTACAGACAAATTCTATCCAAAAATTAATGGAAAAAAACTCTTGTAGCAACATTTTAATAGCTTAGGGTCATTCAAGCTATGGGAAAAAAGAACAGGAACCAAAGTCACACAAACTTAAAAGTTAGAGGACTGAACGAGTAATTTACCCTATTATTTTTTAACTTACATTCTTCTACTCTTGGTGTTAGATTCAATTATTCTTGAGCAAGTTGTATCTTCACTGCTTTGGTTTATGATAAGAATTAGTTTTGCAACTAGTTTCGTCAATCTCCTGTGATGCATATATTCACTTCCATAATTTGCAATGTGAAGTAAATAATCTACGTTTTTGGATTTACCTGTTGTGGAGGCTTATGTTGTACTCGTGACAAATATATTCATACCACAGGCAATAGGTTATCGAATTTTTACTTCCTTTGTAATTCTTGAGCTAACATATCAAAAATCTTGATCATGCGGACACAGTTTTCTTTGAAGCTACATTTCCTTGTTTTCCATCTCCTTTTACTTTTCTCATACCTTGGTATATTTTCCTGCAACTGCAGGTGGTGGGTTGTGGGCAGTATACCCAGTTGTTTTCTCTATCAGCTATTTCTGCGGTATTTTCCATTCCATCATCACATTGATCCTGTCTGTAACTACTATTTATACATTCATTTCTGCGGCATTCGGTTGTGCTGGCACACCTCCAAGCATTTTATGGGGCAGCTACCCGACAGTGGGGAAAGGTGATCTTGAGAACTATACCTTCTGCCTTTACTGCTCAAAGCCAAAGTCACCTAGAGCTCATCATTGTCGTTCGTGCGGAAATTGCATACTAGACATGGATCATCACTGTCCGTTTGTAAGTGTTCACTCCTAAATTTGGAAGCATGATGTTATGAAAATTAATGTGGAATACTAGTTAATTTTGGATTAATCAAAGAATTTAATAATTTTGAAGTGGATGGAAATAGTGAAGGTTAAACTATTACGATGTTATTGCTGATGCAGTTTTGTTAAAGCACTTTGGTTAGTCCAGTAACTGAGGCGGTAGAAACTTGAAACAAGTTTGTCATAAGCTTTTCTTGTTTTCTTTTTCCGTTCTATTAGGAGACTGGATTTGGAAAAGAAGCTTCTGAAAAGAAACTAAAAGTTAAAAGTTGCATTTATTCTGCCACGAAACTTTCTTTCACTTTTCATTTCTTTCTCATGAACTGATGAATCTGTTGCTCTATAACCGTTGTGCAGATCGGGAATTGTGTTGGTGCAGCGAACCACCGACACTTCATTGCCTTCCTCATATCAGCTGTCGTCAGTTTACTCTATGTCTCTTTCATGTCTACGTATGCTGGTCTACATGTCTGGCCACCATTATCATACAGATCACTAGACCACGTAAACGGGAATAGCATGGATATGGCTCTAAGAGCTCTCAAAGAGGTCATGTTTGCCTTGTTAAGATCTGCAGTGCTTTTATCTACTAGAGGGCTTGTTCTTGTATATCTTTTCGTCTCGAGTGTTTCGGTGCAGATAGGGCTGAGCGTACTTCTGTGGCAGCAGCTCCGTTATGTTTACGAGGGAAAAACATACCTGAGTCATCTAAGTTCGCGCGGCAACCACGAGGTTGGAGAGAAAGGTTGCCAGAATCTATCGCGGTTTTTTGGATGTCCTTATTCTTTGTCGAGATATTTACCAATTTTCAAGAAGAAGAGACACTCGCACAAGAAATGAAAGGCCCATGTATGTAAAATAGTCTCATTACCACCTTCATTTTGTATTTTTTCTAGTTTTTGTTTATGTCAAATATATTAAATGTAAGCCTTTCACTATGTAACTTATACCGGGTAATGTTGTCCTTTTATGTTAGTTATAGTATAGAATTTAAAACAGTTTTATTTCTGTAACAAAAATAAATAAATAAATAAATAATTCAGCTTCATTTTCCAAGATGAGAAAATGTTGAAAAAACAAAAACAAAATCAAAATCAAAAAACCAAAAGTTTCTTCTTGCTTGGTTGGTTAACTTTCATTGGTGTAGCGGTTTTTTTTTTTTTTTTTTAACATTTGTAATTTTTTAGGAAATTATTCGGTAATGTTCCAAAAAAAAAAAAAACACCTTATTAGTACTGGTTAGCTTCGTATTGACGTTTTGTTCGAGTGTACTCTCTTTTAAAGAATTTTGTGGTAATATGTAATATTTTAAATAGATATATTTAAAGCACATTTTGATGAGTTAGATTTTTAGTAGATAATGTTAAATTGTCGTATTTTTTATGATATAGAAGTTAGTGTGATTTTACGATCCAAAATTAAGTTCTATCTGAATTTTTTTTTTTTTTTATGTTGTATCATTTTTATTTTTTTTGGTTCAATTAACATAAGATTTTGTTATGATTGATGGTCTAACTATGAGCATTATCAATAGATTTTCATTTTTAAGGGACTATCACTAGATTTTGGTGTTTATTTTCTTCTTAAATTACTCTGTCTCTTTTCTTTTCTTTTCTTTTCTTATTATTTGGTACAAATATTCCAACGTTCTTTCTTGGTAATGATACTTGCGCAAATTTGTTGCTTATAAGATACAAATTTAAAGTGGTCAATGTATTTAGAATATTTCTCAATCGACAAAGATTCATTGTTAAACGATCACACACCCTTTTGAGTATCAAAGAATATATTATTTTGCAAACATTCATTAAAACCCTTTTGAGTATCAAAGAATATATTATTTTGCAAACATTCATTAAAAATACTCATTAATTGTCTATTTAGAAATTCCGCCAAGGCACGTAATGAGTCAAGTCTACTACTTTTTGTTTAGCAAAAACAAAATCTCATCTCAATGTTATAAAAAAATGAATCTAGGAGGAAAGACTTTCTACCCATTAATCATCCTAATTTTCGGACCGAACTTATTACAATACAAATACAAAAATAACATAATCATTTGCAGATTCTATTTCACTGAGTGGTTTTTTTGTCTGAGTCTTCTAGCCGGCCCCGATGGGGATCGACCCTTTCTTTTTCAGAGTTTGGGTCGGTCTATTACTAGGCTTGTATCAAGTATAACAAATGGTGACAAACCAATTCCTCTTTTCACTTCGGTTACAACCGGAGGTCTTCCGCTTTAGTTGTGTCGCAGCATATACTTCCCCGCCCTACCACAAGAATTTCATGTTGGGAACCCTCTGGGATTGTTGGCATTTTGGCCCATCATGTCAACTTTCACATCACTGGTTTCTAGGCAAATATGTATTTTCAATTTAACGATAAAACGCCAACCAGATAAATGGATTTCAATGGACTTCTTCCCTTTCAACTGGAAAATAATAATAATAATCGGCGTTTTCTCCAGTCCCCACCAATTTTTTAGGGGACTGGTTCCACACTTGAGTGGGGCCACATTGGCAGGCTTTAGAGGAGAAGGATAACCGGATTATCCGGTTTGACATTAATAAAGTAATTCTCTGTGCGACTTTCAAGGGGACTATTTCGGAGGAACCCTGTACGGTGGGGGAGTGTTGGGTAATTTTGCTCTAGTATATAATGCTTGTTTGGTAACTTCACTAGCGCTACAGTGTGTTTAATCGATGGCAGAAAAGTAATTCGAAAAACATAAGCGTTTATATATTATTTGGTGCGATGGAAACGCCAAAGTAGAGCATGGTAATTAGTATGAAGCCTAAAGTAATGGAAAGTGGATGTCGTTTTGATGTCTACTAGTAATTTTAATTGACTAATATTATTAATACGTGTTATTTAACTTGCTCTCTCAGCTATGCATGTAAATGACTCATCTCACATATTAATAAAATAAAATAAAAAACTCATCTCACATGTTTTATGTATACTGCGGTATCTATTATCTATTATTAAAAGTGCCTAACCAAGCTGCTTTTTTATTAAAAAAAATGTGCCTAATCAAGTTTAAAAATAAAAATAAAATAAAATAAAAAAGAAAAGAAAAGTGCCCAACCAAATGACATCCCCCATTTAAAACTACAAAGGAATACAGTTTTCCAACTTCATTCACTGTCAAAACGACATGCCGCATTTTTCATTACCTTCTTTTCTAGCGAATTTTTTCTATTAATAAACAATTTTTTATTAAAATAATCTGATTACGATTGAGAAATATATATATATATATATATATGAACAAGGTCGAGGTCGAACCAAGAAAATGATCAGGGACGAGATCGAGGATGGATCAAAATAGGGATTGGGGTCAGACTGAGAGGGTCGATATGCTTGTGATCGAGTTCAGGGTCGGCCCGAGACTGGAGATGGGGTTGTGGTCAAGGTCGGGGTTGTGATCAAGACCTATGGATGGGGTCAATCGAATTGGGACTGATGTCGAGGTTAGCCCATGGCCAAGGGTTGGTGTCGAGATTAGCCCCATTACCAACCTTGGTCCCGAGCTAACATTGGCATCAACCCAAAAATCTAAGGAAGCATTAAAGGATGACAAAAACATAAACATGTCTATTTGAGTAGTTGTTTTCAAAATTTCCTCATTATTTATGGACCTAACTCAGTGGAATTTTTTTTTCAGAACAAAGCACTTTAAAAGATAATGACACTAGCAAGAACACGAGCCTGACAAGAATTTCTTTTTTTGTTTCTTACATGTGTTTTTTAATAATTTTTTTAGACTTAAAATGTACCATTTTTTTTCCACATCCATCTAATTTGAGTTTTATTTGATAAAATATTCAATGTCGTCATTTATTTTTAATAATGTGTCTTCATTAGAAATTAATTTTTTTAATTATATTCAATAATTTTTTTTTTTTTTATAATTTTGCTATTCATCAGGATTAAATCATACACACGTTAAAGACACAACATGAATATAATCATGAACCAAGCTTGACGACAAGATTATAAATAAGATGACATAATTATTATATGAGTTAAAACTGACATAACATAGAATTCTAATAAACTCAAAAAAAAAAATAATAATAATAATAAAATAAAAGGTGTTAAGTCGTTTGACATCTCTAATGTCGAAGAACTCTTATTTTGGCACACCTTTTCCATGCGACATGTGAATATATTTTCTTTTTCCAATTTTTCTTTTTTATTTTTACCTTCGTTTCCCCTTTTGAAATTGTCTTCTCAAATGTATCGCTATATATTTCCTTACAATAACTCGTATTTACTTTTTCATGTTTTTTTTACCTTTTTTTTTTTTTTTTTGGGTGAATCCACACGTGCTGGCCATTATTATTAGCTTAAAAAAAGCGAAGGCAAAAATTTTGCAATGCAAATCATTACACTCCGTAGCTGTCTATAAGGCAAATCTTTAAACTACATAGCCTATCTATAAATCTCCTTGGTAGAGTAATCATTTAGATGGAATTAATATAAATGCTGGCTATTAAGGAGGGAAAAGAAAAAAAAAAGGTAAAAAAAAAAAAAAAAAAAGAGACCTGCCAGGCAATCCATTTATTTCCCACTTAAAAATTTTCGAGCCAACTTTTTTTAACAGATCAGATTAACTGGGGACCAGTCCCCCAAAATTAAAGTGGGGGACTGTAATAATAATAATAATTTTTCTGCATAAGCTGCTATTGACATAATCAAAATTTCCTAACGTCAACCAAACTAACAAAATATTTATAGTAACATAGCCCTGGGAGTCCTGGATAAAACACAAAGAAGTAGATTTCCTGCCGCCTCCAATATTTCCAACCACAACGCCACGATGCGGAACAAGGCAGGTTTAAACGACTGCCATCGGAGTTAAAAATAAGGGTAAGGCTACATTTTTTAATTTTCTTTTCAGACAGCAAGATTACAACATTTACAGGTTAAAAGTTCAAACATGAAGAACCGTCCTACCTGCATCAATCAATTAGCGAAGACATTCAAGTTTCAACAGGTCTCAGACCTTTCCACGAGTCCCAAAAAGCGGAGCCGGTTCTGTGGTTAGAAAACAACATAATCAGACAACACCAACTCTAGTAGCAGCCAGAAAAATATGCTGGCTGAAGAAAAAACTCGCGAATCAAATGTAGCCAGGGATTTAGGACTCAAGCCCGGGGTGTGCAAAACACACCGATACTACTGATGCTCAAACCGACCCACCAGTCCACCCCCATCCAGGACGAGCATGCTTCCTACAAAATGAAAATTAAATGCTAGCAAAGATCCCCAAAAGCAAGTCTATAGAAACAAACTATCAACAACAAAACTAGCAGCAGATAATAAATAACCCAAAACTTTATAGTTCTCACAACACCAACATTTTCTTGGAAGAATGCTTTAAGGATTATCATACAAATATATGGAACATAAATTGGCCAGGGAAGTAACAGCGAGTAAAAAGAGTCAGCAAATTGTTCTGCAAGGTAGAAGAAACTCGTGTACTTCCCATTGCTTGAGAATACATCCCCGGGTGCTGGATCTGTATTAGAGCATTCTCGCCATCAGTTATAGATGAGAATATCAAATCAAAATCTTAACCTAGTGATAAATGGCAAAACTAAAATCCCCTAAAAGAAGCTCGACACGGATCCCCTAATTAATGTATGGCATATTTTTTCACGCAAGAAAATTCCAGCAAAAACCTTATGCGGCCCGTTACGAATGTATTTATCTCTTTCTACCACCACGTTCTCTTAGTGAAAGAGAGAGTGTGTCTCCAGCTCCAACATTGTAATATGCAAGTGACATATTGTCCTTGAGAAAACCAGGTCTTCCACTCAATTTCTGTTTGTTTGCAGGAAGCTGGATCTCCCCAGCAATTTTCTCCTTCAAACTCCCAACAGTTTCGGATAAGGACTGCACGGTGATCTCCAGAAGTTGCCCCTTAAGATTTCCTTCATCAACATTAGGAACAGAAATAGTAATGCGAACAGGTCCCTGCAAAAAATAAATAAATAAATGTTCAATCTCAGTCATTAAAACAAGAAATATCCATGGATATCATCTGGAACAGATGCTAATAATTTAAAACTAAGAAAGAAAGCAATTCAAGAAACACTGTACCGGGTGCTGAGCCAAAAACTGATCTTCTGGAACGAGCAATGAATCATCGAGCTTTTGCCTCTTCGGCTCTGGTTCCTCTGGAAGTGGTGGAGGAGCTTCCTCAGGTGGTGGTGGAGGCATTCCTAGAGGCAAAGGTGGAGGGGGCGCCATAGGCATTGCAGAAGGGGCAACAGGAAGAGGGGCATAAGGACGGGGTAGTGGTAAGTGTTGGAACTGAGATCCTGGAGGGGGCGGTACAGGGATATTTTGTGGAGGCATTGTATGTGGTCGGTTCACAAAATAAGATTGCTGTCCAGAACTCATGGACATAGGCGGTGGAGGTGGACGAACTGATGGAATCATTTGAACAACTTGGGGTCTGGGTGGAGGAACAGGGAGCCCACCACTAGTTGGAGCAGAATACTGAATGTTGTTTGAAGGCATACGAGGAAGATTTAAAGCTAGTCCGGGTGGTGGTGGAAGAGGACGGATGGATGGAACTCCAAGTCTAGGAGGAGGAGCCGCAGGACCAGGAAGTGTTCTCAAATCAATATTACCAGCATCACTATAATCCTCTCCAATGATATTTTGAGACATTGCTTGGTTTGCTGTTCGCCCAATGCTTCCAGTGTGACCATCCCAAATGACCTGCTTTGGTTGCTCATCTTTTTTCTTTTCAATCTCAGCCTTGACAGCATTGGAGACTTCTTCCTCCGTGGTACCAAAGATATCAGGACGAGTTCGTGCAAGTCCAACTATATTTCTAGATATCTCATCATCCTGAGCCAAGGTAGTCTCTCGGATCTTAGCAAACATCCTCTCTTTCTGCTCTTTGTACTTGGGATCAATGAGAGAAATCCTCATGTGTTCAGACATCTCGCTAATAGGAATTAGCTCACCAGTAATTGGAGAAACAACAAATTTTGTTGGGTCTCTTTCAGCAGGAGTCCTTTCCTCAGGCCTCTTCCAGTTTTTAACGATTCTCATCGGTGGTTCTGGTTCCTCCACCACCCTTATCTCATTCTTTTTTTCTTCATTATTCTCATCAAGTCTAGCCGCTTTCATGCCCTCCTCAACAAGTTGCATCTCTTCTTCGTCCATTTCCATTTCTACCTCTTTGCTGGGCTCGACAATTTCTTCTTCCATAGTTGAAATCTTACTTCTCCTTATAACCTCCTCAAGGGTCATAGGAGGGGGTAAGTCCTCGTCCTCATCATCTGCAAAGTCTATCGTCTCAACAACAACAAAGTCATGCCAATCAATCATGGCCATTTGTATTCTTTCCTGCTCAATTTCATCCTCAGCTTTTTGTCTAGCTTGCTCCTGTGAGCGCTCCCATTCTAGCCGGTGCACACACCGTTCAAGCACAGTCGTCATGTCGGCAACACTATTCTTTAGCTTCTCTGTCAAGCCCTTCGGAGGCATCAATACTTTTGAATACGCATCTGCCAGCGAAGTAAAAAACATGAACATACTATGAGTAGGCTTCAAAAAATGGAACTGGGGGTTGTTGATCTCCCTACTAGTCAATCCAGTCAAAAACGATTTCCCATTTCGAGCTACAAACTGGGCTGTGAGCTTAATAATGTCCAATTCTTCCCCAGTAATTCCTTCAGGAAGCCGGACCGTATACTGCTCAGTTTCTGGGGGCTCAAGGACTTTGCGCACAGGTTTGAACTGAGCAGACAGATCAGGCTTTGCTGCACCTGCTTCATTGCCATCAGCAGCTTGAGCTGGCGGGGCTGACTCAGGTTCAGTAGTGTCTGCAGGCTGTGAAGTAGGCTGCTGTGCAGATGACTGATTCTGGGCACGAAATTCAGACAATCGATGCTGGTAATATGCATGGTATGGATCCGAAGGAATCAAGAAATTGAACTTTGCATTACCAGTATTGTTCGCGATAATTCTTTTCTCGAATTCAGGCCCATTCTTAGCAACGAATTGGGAAGTTTTATCCACAATGTTTCTAATGTCGGGAGGAGGATGTATTATTCCAATAGTTCTTGTGTGGGTTGCAACAGAAGCAGGGGTTGAGTTGGTTTTATTATGTTCCTCACTTGGCTTCTCATCCTCCTGCTGTTCAGACACTTGAGATGGTGGAAGCGGACCAATATTTCCATCAGAAGGAGGAGCAGGAAGAGGTAAGATTGGCCCTGAGCTTAGCATTGTTTCTTCTCTTTCCTTTCAATAAGAAACCTAAAATACCTCTCTTCTTTTACCTACAAAATTACAAACTTGTGAGCATAAGTACAACTCTTATCATATCGACATCTACAGATGACAAAACATTGCATACGCAAATCAGTTCTACAAAATAAAATGAACTATGGAATCATTCAATCATGGAAACAATAATTGAAAGTTGAACTATAAAAGGAAAAAATAATAAATGAACAAGAAGTTCGGTATTCACAGAAAATTAGCTGTATTAACCTACTCTTTAACAACCCACAGAAGCATCAAATACATCAAGTACGAAATTCTTCAGACATAGGCAATTTTGCTGTTCTTCTATGTCCTAACACACACACACACACACGCACACACCAATTGTGCAGATCAAGTAAATCCCTTCCTAGACTCTTCGGTAATCCCTTCCTAGACTCTTCGGTTTCATAAAAAAAATTGGAACGGCCCAAATTCGTATGAATGTCATCTAAATTCAGCGCGAATTCGCAAAGCCCAGGAAAAATAATGAAGAAAAGGGAAAACAATCAGATTTAACAACTGACTTATTATATAATTTCTCCCTCCTTTTCCCAGCTAACAAACAGCCTACGTCATTAACCTTCAAAACCACAACCCAAATAATTTGTTAAAAGAGAAAAAGACCAGACCAAAAGAGAGTTAAGACATGAAAATGAAAACTTCTTAACTAACCCAGACCTTCCATATCCAAACCCTAATCCTAACCAAAACGTAGAAACCAAATCGAACAAGAAAATTCAGATGAATGAATTTAGAAAAGTAAAAGAAAAGCTTGACAGAGCAAGAAAATCGCTTACCCAGTGAATTGAAGCTTGAGAAGCGAGAGGGCTCGGGATGAGGAAGCACAGAAAGATAAGAGAGAAAGAGGAATCGAAGAGAGAGAGAGAGAGAGGAGAAGAAATGGAGAGAGAAACCCTCACTCCTCTGCTCTAGGGTTTACTCGGCCACAAGAAGGAGCGAGCTTGCGAGGGAGAGAGATGGATTTCTGCAAATTTTGCCAAATTGCACTGTAGTTATGGAGTTATTTATTTGCAACAAAAAAATTTTTTTTTTGCATGGTCGCCCCTTTGAACTTCTCACATATGACAAACTGGCATATGTACTAAAAATTTTGATAATGGACTCTGTGTCTGAGCTCGTGACATTTCGATAACTTTATCATTTAAATTTTTAATTTTAATAACTTACATCATAAACTTACTTAATTATTATAAAATACCCCTTATGACTTAGTTTTCCGTTTAATTAATTACAAAAAACCTATGTCCACCTTATATGAATACCAAAAAAACATTTTTCAACTAAATTTTTTTAAAATTAAATACAAACCCTAATACAAATGTTCTAAATTCAAATCTTCAATATAACTTAAAATTAACTAAATAGTTTATCATTTTGTCATATACTTGCATACTTTACTTATAATCTTATCACAGCATCCTATAAAAGACCTGAATCATTCGAGTTTGTTAAAGCCATCATTACTATCACCTGCAATATATTTGATTATAATATAAATAATACCAATTTATTATATTTTATGGTCATCTTAAACATCTTAGGCATGTTGATGTACTAAGTAAGCGTTTGGGCGTTACATTATTTCAGTGTTATCAATCGTAATTAAACTGAAAATTTTAATATTAGGATAATAAATTAATAAACATAAGCCGTGTGGTTATTTTTGTTTAAGAAAATTAAAATTAATGTAAAAACTTGAATTGAAATAAGTAAAATAAAAATAGTATGTAAAAAAAAAAGATACAAATAATTTTCCTTCAAAAAAATACATATAATTTTAATAGAATAAAAACTAATTTTTCTTACCTATTCTAAAAAAGTCACTATTTATTAGCTAATTATTTAATGTTAGATAGATATAATAAGATAAAGGAAGCAATTTGACACAAATATTAAAGATCGGGGGGTTTTCTGATATAAATATTAGATATTGGGGGGCATTTTGACATTAAAAATACTGAAAAACTAACATAAACAAATAGAGGAGCAATTTGATACACATGTTAAAATTTATGAGGGTATAATAAGTATATTTCATAGTTAGGAAGATATATTAACACTAATGATAAAATTCCTGAGGAATTATGAATTTTTTCTGTAAACTAACTATGTTATTTGGTCAATCAGTAGTTGATAATTTATCAAAATTGATTGACCATTAAATTTTATATTCGTATTTGGATTCTCAACATGTTTATTAATCATGTAATATTCGTATTTATCCTAATCGTATCATATTATAGTCATGTTGGCTCGAACACGGTCTACAAACTCAAATTACCGGTCCTAGATTTCACACGTGTATAATTATTTCAGTGGAACTTGTTATAACCCGTTGCCGGTTACGTTCCCATAACTAACTGAAATGAAGTGGATAACATTCCCCAACTAGCGCTTGAAGTACAACTATGGCTGCTGCTCGCTCTTGCTTTCTCAGTCATGTTCAACTTAATGGTACTAAATAATATCTCTACAATTATAAATTTCTCTCTCACCTCTTTTCTTTTTCTTTTTCTTTTTCTTTTTCTTTTTGTTAATAAGTTTTTCTTGTCCTTCAATAAAAAGAAAACTGAAGTGGGGGTTTTTTTTTTTTAATAAATTGTTTTGGTACTTGTTTTACCAAATTCTTTTTCCTTTTTTTCTTACCCCTCTAGGATTGCAGCCTCGGACATCAAAACAAAGGAATCCGAACATAATTGTAAGTACCCATGTCGTTTATTTTTGTTTGAGATTTTGTGCAAAGTTTATTTAATCTGGAAAAGAGATGGTCATAAAATGGGAATGTTGAAAACAGTCCAGAGTTATTATTATTATTTTTTTTCAAAACCAACATTTGACGGTTAGTACTTCACTGGTTTTTGAAACATATGTTGTTTAGTTTGAGTTTCTATATGTTTTGGTTTCAGGGACTTCTGCTACCTAAAGATAACTAAGTTCATAAATCGATGCAAATGATCAATATTCATTTATTATATTAAAAAGAAGAAACATTTGGTTATTGCTGATTTTTATTTTAGGAATTTGTTACCATTCAATTGATGAATTTCTGTAGAGCAACTATTTGTGCATGTCCAACTTTCTGAATCTTGGTATCATGGCATGTGATATATATATAATATGGTTTTGATCCGGGTGGGTGCAACAACAGATTAGTAAAATGACTCCGAATCCACGCCGTCTGATCACAATCTCAACGGGAGATGGGCGATGGCATGGGAAATGGGATTCTGAATATCTTCTTTCCCTCCAAGATCTGCGGTTGAACGACTTGATAGATGATGAACATCAGAAAAATGCTCAAGTTTCTGTCAACCTCTGTGTCCAGAAGGTAACTCCACTTTCTCTTCTGTTTTCTGGTACAATGACAATTTATATGGCAAAAAAAAAAATAGCGTTTTTTGTTGAACCGGAATTTCGTTTAGATAGCCACATTGCACATTCTCCGGTCAGAAGCATGTAGACATTCTTTGTCTAGGAAAAAAGTGCACAATTCGAAGAAAATGTGCATATTGCTTCTTTCAGTATTTCCTGAAACAACAAAAATAAGAACAACGTTACGAACAGAAGTATTAGTATGTGTTACGATCATAGTTAGGTAATCGTCTCTCTCTTTCAGCTTATCCGCGTGCATTGACTCCGGCGTACTCTATTTCAACAATTAACTTAAAGAGAAGAAAATCCTGAACCCGAAGAGGCTATTCTAGAGGTCTTTTCTCAGATATTTGTTCACTTGATCAACTAGTACCTTATTGTTTGTTCTATTCTTCATCCGCCAGTTGTTTTCAATTGTAAACTCCACCTTTTTCCTGAGGCAAGGCAATTTTAAACCAAGTAATCGTTTTTGGGGTTAGAAAGAAAGATCAAGGTTTTCATATTTGTACGTAAGGTGTTCATGATTCGCTCAACTGTATGGTAGGAACAGCCGAACAGCGATGAAGATGTTCTTCTCTGAAAGCCTTTACGAAACATAGTTTTGTAGCATTCTGTGTAATCTTGATCAAGTCACAACTCGTTGCTACTAAACCGAACTTTAATGCATTTCCCTTTGGTTTTACCAGCATGCCAGCTTCGGCTTCTCTGTTGACGGAAGGATCATCACATCATTCCCTTGAAAATGTAGCAACTGCAGTTCTCCATACTGCAGAAAGGTTTGCTATCTTGATCGGAAGCATTAGACTATAGCAATCACAATGCTCTAATTTACCCAAAATTAAATATGCACTTTTTGTTCTTTATTCTATCTATGAATCTGTAATAACCCACTACGTTCATAACATGTAATTTGCTACTAATTAGCAATTTTCCTTGGTTATTTACTAGAAATTTATTGCATTCTCAATCACTTTTAACTCGGATTTTATATTTTGGAAAGACATAGGTATAATGATTTTTTTTTTTTTTTTGTGTCTTAATTTCTCTTACCCAAGCTTATAAGTTGAGATTTAACAAGCATAATGGTGGCATCTTCTTTTGTCTTTTATTGTGACAGATTGATACAAAATTTAATGTCTGGGTACTACCTTCAAGACGGGATAATCGTGAAGTTTGCTCACCAGAACTTGGAGATGATCCATCATTAAGTCTCTAAACTCCCTCTATAACATATATATACACACACACACACACACACTTACACTTTTCTTAATCTATGTGTAAGAAATATTTGAAACAGAGAATTTACACGGCTGAACCAACAGGTGATTTATGTCAAACCTGGAAGTGAAGCGGACCTCGATTCATTAATACAAGACACGATACGGATTACAACCTCCATAAAAGTATGAACACCATGCTGCTTACAAACTTAATGAACGCCTTTTTTTGAAACCAAAAATAGCATATTCATATATGTTTGTGAACTAACTTGTCTATGAATTCCCCGATGTAATTCAATATTTCAGGACACTTGCTCAGAATTATGCGAGAAATCTTCATATACGATGCACAGTGAGCATTCTTCTCTCCCTATCTTTTTGTTTTTTGCAGCTTTTGTTGAAATAAGCGAGTAAAATTATTATAATTTTTTTAAACTTTGTTTGCAGATAATGGTGGACAAAGGTCTGGTTATGTTGATAGGAGGTGGTCAAGACTCTTGGAACTGAAGAATTCAGAGTCATAACATACACATGCAGATATCGAATTTATAAAATTTCCACAGCTTTAAGGTGAGTGTACCAAATTAGCTTGTCTAATTCTCTATCCAACTATCCATTCAGTGTTTAATGCTACACCATAAACTTGAAAGAGCAGAAAAAAAGTTTGAAAAAGGGATTTAAAACTGAACGCTAAACCGGGGCTTTACATTTTAACTGTATCCTTCTCTTTTGTGGATGCAGCCATTTCACCTTGGTTTCAATGTTTGTAGAGAAGACTTGTAAACCTCTCCCTGTACTTATGTATGTATGTTTGTATGTATATTTACGATATCAGCCAGTATAGCATATTTTGTAAATGGTAGAGTTTACATGAGGAAATGCATGTTTCTCATAGTAGTTATCGAGTCTGCAATCTGAGTCCTTATAAACTAAACGAGGTTGGTTTGCTGTTATGAAAAACCATTAAAATTTTCGTATTAAGAAGTCAACATGTTTTACCTATTAAAAAAGAAAATTTGAAAACCAGTTGTTTTAAACAAACCTTCAGGAATATGACCATTTTGACCTGATTCGGTGAACATAATGTAACATTCACTTCCTATTAAGGATGTTGACTCTAAACAACGGCAAAAGGCAATGAATCTTGAAATAGAATTATGTATTTCAACAAATTTGGGAAACTAGTGGATGCGCTTGAAGGGATTAAGCCCAATGGGTGAGAATGAATCTATATAGGAAGAAAGGTTCGGATGTGAAAGTATCTTCAAAGCAAGACTAGTGGCCAAGGGTGTGTTAACTTTAAAGAAACCTTCTCTCTTAATGGCTACACTTAAATGTATCCTAATTCTTTTATCCGTTATTGCATACCTCTACTACGAGATCTTATAGATGGATGTGGCATTCTTATAAAAGGCCTGTTTGGCAACGGGTTTGGTTCAAACTTTTTTTTGTCTTTTTCCTTAAAAGTTTTTGTCTTTTTCTCAAAAAGTTTTTTGTCTTTTCTAAAAAGTCAACAAAATTTACTATTTAAACTTATAAATCTTAACTCAAACTTACACACCAAACAGGCTTTAAACGGCCATCTTGAAATTGAAAAAAAGCATCTTCATGTTGTAACCAGAGGGGTTCATTAAAAAGGCCATCTAGGCAAATAAGCATATTTAGGTTGACAAATGACAAATCAACAAGCTTGCTCGACTACTAAGACGGGACAAGTTCAAGATGGGTCTTGGCAGAACAACCGAATCTACAAGTTTTAGTCGACTCGAGGGTGTTGATTCAAATTAATCTAACTAGAAGATGTCATATTTAAGCTCAATTTTTTGTTAGACTGTTGTCGAGAGCTCGTGTATACTTCAAAAAACACGTCTACGTTCAATAGGGTACCGTGCATATGCTAGCTCATGTATATTTCTTAGCATTGAATGGACAGAGAAAGCACAAGCTTTTTTGTGAGAACATAGAATATCAACGAAACTTGGTAATAAACAAATTATATATACAAATTAAACTTGGGAATAAAAAGAGGCAAAATTTGGTGTATAGATGTTACATCTACATCTTATGGGGCATCATCCTCAAAGAGAACTTTATAGAATCGTTTTCTTTCTTCCGGATCAAATAAACCTCCTAGCTTGTCTCCCTCCTGATCATCAGGATCAGAAATTTCTGAGTTTAGATCTTTGACTCTATCCAATCTACCCAAAACCATGCCTTTCTTTCTCTTCTTTTCCATATTTGCCAAATAGTGCCTTCGATTATACTCGTGAAGCCCCTCCTGCATCAGTTCCCCGAACTTCTCCTTCACCACAACAAGAGGATCTTTATCAATCAGCTCTGACCCTTCATAGGCCTCTCTAAGAAGAACGGTATAGATTTGATATTTATTCGAAACGTAGAATATCCCAGGGTGCTTCAGCAACAAAACGTTCAGTTTCTCCGGCAAAGCAAACTCTCTCCTAAAATGTCCGAGCTTCAAAATTGATGCTTTCTTCCAAAGGGTCAATGACAATAGCTCGTGCACCAACCCGACTGTTCTCTTCTCCATCTGCTTAGATCCCTCTAAAAGCTCTTTAGGGTCCAAGTAGGGCGAAACATAAGGACTTGAATTGAATTCGTGAAATCTTTCCCGTGACTTCACCCAAGTGGAAGGCAACAAACACAGGAAACATGGCTCTCTCCCGTGCTCCTGAGCTCTGGCCTCAATTGATGTAACTGCCAAGTCAGGGTTCCACGACACCAGTTCGATCTCCATCGAACTCCGCTTACCACTATAGTTGACAACACGAAACAAATTGGGATGTTTCGGCACAATCCTAATCAGGTAATCGTCAGGGAAACCAAAATTCCGCTTCAGCTCGTTGAGTTTCACAATATTCAGTCTGTGATTCAAACTCATCATCAGTAGCTTTGCCAATGTTTGTACTAGCACCGGCTCCTGCATATCCTTCACGGTTTCTTCCTCCTCCACCAAAGCCATCATCCTTTTCGTTAGCCGACAGTAATACTCGTCGTCATTGTGCAGAAAGACCTCAAAACAACAAGGGTATTTTTTGAGCCAATTGAGAGCTTTTCCTTGGAGATCAAGGGTCTTGAACTTCTTCTGAAGGTATCTTACCGGTACCACCCCATTCGGGTAACGAAGGATTATGTTTTTTATCTGGTTATTGACTATCCATCTCCGGTTTCTAGAGAGAGCAGATTCGAGATCCGGGTCCTTCTTCATCGACCAGAGAGAAAAGCTTCGGCAAAGGTATTGAATGGATGGTAAAAGGAAGTGTTTATGATTCCAAATTCTTGGATTTCGTGTATACATTTTGGATTCCACTTGACTCTCTCTATGAACAAAAGCACTGTTGAAAATAGTACATTGATTAAAATCCTTAAAAACTACAAAATGGGGTTGTTACAGTGATGAAAATACATACCAACTAACAGGATATAGAAAGTAACTTCAGCTAGGCATTTTAACAAACAAATGGTGAATAAAATGAAAAATATAAGAGCATTAGCATTTTCTTATACAACCGAGGCCAAACATTGACGAAATTACAATCAATGGCCAAACATTTCTCTATAAATATTCATCTCTGCTCATTCTGTTAATTTCTAGATTAAAAAAAAAAAACCCATGACCAAGTAAATTAACCAAAAAAAAACAAAACAAAACAAAACAAAAAAAGAGAAATTTTTTTGTGACCCAGAAAAAACTCAAAAGGTAGAGAAATCGGAATCAGTGATATAGAAGCATGTTATTAATTGTAAAAGACGGTCTCTCGAGATTGTACCTGGATAGATCTTTAATCACCCTTTTCTTTCCTTCTCAGAATCTCCAGCATCCGATTGTGTGATCTTACGATTGAGATTGAAGCAATTCCACAGATCAAATGAAACAGTAAATGTAATTTCGGAGATTTGTTTTTGTTTCTCCCTTCCCTTTATGAAGGAGGGAGAAGGGAGAAAGAAGTAAAAACTGGTTTTTAAATTGTAGTCTTTTGTAATTCTACAATACTAACTGAATTAAGGAAAGTAAGGTTGGGTGATTACTTCTTTTTTCACATAATTTAATAGATTGTCAAATTTTTATTTATTTAATAAATATTGTCAGTTTTTTCAAATTTAGTCGATCACTAATTTATCAAATAAACGATATTACGTAGTCAATAAATAATAGATCTTTCAAAAAAACAGGCATTTTATCTTATATTTAAAAACTCTGGTTATTTGTTAAAAAACTTCTTAAAAAAACTATTTACTTAAATCCCTTGAATTAAATAGTAGATTTGTAAAGTATTTATAATAGATAATATATTTATTAAGTAAATAGAAAATAATTCAAATAAATTTGAAAATTTTAACATAAATAAATTATTTATCTAGTAAATCTAATATTTACTATAAATATTTTAAAAATCTACTATTTATTTTAATTATTCTATATGAAAACTGATATTTACTTCTTTTTATTCAATCAAAATGCAAATCTTAAATTTTCACTTTTTTCAAAATTTATCACTTATGTTTTAGCTTGACACTATTTAAATGTTATCTTAAGAAAAACTAACAAAATATACATTTTGTTCGAATGCAAAATTCCATTTTTTTTATAAGTATGCAAAGCAAACATTCAAGTTAAATAAGCATTCGTTTACCCAAAAAAAATTTTAAATAAACAGTCTAATGTATTAGGTGATCCAAATAAATGCTAAATAAATAATAAATTTACTACCTAAATATTCTATTTATCAAAGGTAAATTTATTATTTACCTATTTTAAAACCATGTTATATTTTCTTTTTTCTTTTTTTTTTTAAATTGTTACTTGGTATAATTTTTGTTTTAACAATAGTAATAATAAAGATCATTCATATGCTTCTGAACTTTAAGGCCATCCTCACTTATTTCTAAATTTTAAAAACTTCAACTTTACTTCATAAATTTTGAATGTGTCTCATTTAATCCATTTTACTAAAATTATGATTAAAAACATGAAAAAAAAAATAGGGAAGATTAGTCTTATTAAACTCATTATGTTATGATGTTTGTTAAAAACAATCAGTAAAATATCATTTGCTGCACTTAACTTATTTTTTTTTTCATTTATTTTTAGTTGAAATTTTAATAAAATAGATTAAGTGAAACCAATTCGAAAGTTAAGAGGTAAAGTGATAGTTTTTAAAATCAAGAATAAAGTAAAAATGGTCATAAAATTTAAGGGATATAAATCAAAATGATCTAAATAATAAGAAAAATGCAATCCTATCATGGGCATGAGCGGAGTTACGTTATTTTAAAATTTAATTTGAAATTTTTTTTGAATTTTCTTTTTGTCCACACTCGAAATTAATTATCTCATGTAAGCCCCCATTAAAAGCTCTAATATTTTATAAGCTCATTAGTCGTGTTCATCTGAGTCTGATCACGGGGAGAGCTGAGTTTCGGGGATATAGTAAAAAAAATTTCAACTAAGCTTGCGTTTGGTTCGTCAATTGGAGATGTAATTTTTAAGTTGGAGTTCATTAACTTTTTAAAAATGAGTTATAATTCTTGTTAATTTTTCAGAAAAAGACAAATAATGAGATGAAAAATTAAGTTGAGTTAAAATACCAAACGAAATATAATTGTTTGTTTATCGAATGTAATTAGGTGCACAATAAATTTTGTGTACTCACGATATCTAAACCGTTGGATTGAAAATTTGTACAAAAAAATAAATAATAAAAAGAGTACAGTTGTAGTGGGAAATATTTGAGAAGATAACGTTAACCATTTGCATCCTTTCTCCCTCGGCACTCCGTTTCTTGGTTAGTTTATCATGGCAATATCTTCTTACCTTCTCAACAATGGTCACATCAAAGGTTAGCTAATCAACTTCTATTTTTTCACTCCTGGGCTTTCTTCTTTCAATTTTCCTAATGGGTTTCTCATATTTCTTATTTTTAAGTTATTTATTTTCATTTTTATCTAGGATTTCCTTCGCGGATATTGAACCCAGGAACTTCCAATATTGCCGTAAGTACCCAATTATCTTTCTTTTCCAGTAATCTGTCTTTTCTTTGCTTTTAATGCCTACATTAGTTTTTACTTATTTATTTTTATTTACTTACCTTTTGCAAATTAGTTAAGAGTTTTTTTTTTTTTTTTTTTTTTTTTTTTTTTTTTTTTTTTTCACAATTGGGTTTTGTTTTAAGTTATTTGCTGGTTTTAAATAACCTTGCTAAACGTAACTTGTTAAGTAAATTCGTAGGCAAATATAATAGCATTGAAATTCCACTAAACTTGCTTGGATGTTTTACAGTGCTGATTGGATTTTTGATAATTAGCTAAATTGTTGATGCTTTGTTGGGTTTTATTTTTTATTTTTTATTTTTTATTTATTTTTTATACGTTCTTTTGGTGGCTAAATAATAACTTTCTTTCTTTTTAAATCATAGAATCTGTTATCATAATCGTTAAGCGCTTAATACCGAAGATGTTAGTAGCTTTCTGTTTAATATACGAAATTGTGCCTTTTAGATGTTAGAACAATCCGAGAAAACAAATGCATATATATATATATATAGGGAAAAGAAAGAAAAAAAAAAAAAATAGGTTCTTTGCTACTTTTATATATATAAGAGTAAATGTCTGTTAAGATTCGAAGTTGTAAGGTGTCGGAACATCGTCGAGAGCAACGCATTTACCGACTCATGGATTTTCATGTTGTCAACATATTTTATAATGGAATTGACAGTTTGTAGATTTCTTTTTTGAGCTTATTTGAGTCTTGAGTTATTGTTCATCTACTAACGCCAAGAAATAAGGTCAATTCTATTATGCTAAACTGGAAAGTTATACTTCAGAGGATTCTATCAATTGAACTTCTTATATAATCTTTCATGCCTTTCAATTTGTTTCATCCTTGTGTCTGAAGCATGATATTTGTTGAGTCAAAAGAGGTTTTTTTTTTTTTCCTTCTGTTAACGGAGTGACATAACGCCGAAATTAACGTTTGGGATCGTTATTATGTGATTGTTTGTATGAGTTGATTGGTTGCTCTTCAAATTCATGCCTCTGCCACATGGCAATGGCGAGTCTGTTAATATTTTTGTTTAGTAACTTATCATGTATTTTGTTTTATATATGTATGTTGGAAATAGTGTAATATATGGCTGTTTAGTTGGTCCACTTGAGTTGGAAAATTGGAGCTATTTTGATTGGAGTTGTGCTGAGTTTTGGAATTTGCATTTGGGTGAAAATGAACTGTTTAGAGTTAAAAAATGTAAAAACTTGAAATGTGTATGAAAAAATATTGATATGGATATTGTTTCGCTACACCTGAAATTTTATGCAATTAAAAAAAAATAATCTCTTTTCGACTTGAAATAACAAAGTTATGAACTTTTGAAATTTGAGTTTTTACGGGTAGAGTTGGATATGTGAATAGTGAAATTAAGTTTACTTTTGAAGAAAAAGATAATAAAAAAAAAACAATTGGAATTGTTTGGTTGGAGCGAACCAATCAATTGCCCACTGAATTGTTGTGCTTTGTTTCTCTGAAGAAATAACGCCTAATACAACGGTTGTGACAGGAAAGGTACAAGTTGTCTACTAAAAGACATGCCAGGCTGAATGGCCGAGCTGCAGGTTATACCTTATGTTTCGTCAAGCCTAACTTTGAGTGTTCACAATTCGACGACACAAGTCCATCGCAGAGGATACACGATTTGCACGCAGTTGCCAAAGATCTCAAGATCGGCATTTTGGAGACATCACAAGCCGTCTCAAATTTTAGTGGGAGATTAGTATTAGCCGATCTGGATCCTGCTACAGCAAAGCTTGCCATTGGAATTCTAGGACCCTCTCTATCAGCATTTGGTTTCTTGTTCATTTTGAGAATAGTCATGTCCTGGTATCCAAAACTTCCGGTGGGGAAGTTCCCGTATGTGATAGCGTATGCTCCCACAGAGCCGCTTCTCGTGCCGACCCGGAAGCTTATTCCTCCACTTGGTGGTGTAGATGTAACCCCTGTGGTCTGGTTTGGATTGATCAGTTTCCTTAATGAAATATTAGTAGGTCCACAAGGACTACTTGTCCTTCTTTCTCAAAAAGTTAACTAGAGCCTAGAATTAATTCACAAGAAGCAGGAAACAGAGAGTTTTCTTCAGGGTCTATTTTGTATATAGTTTGTTCTGGTATGCAATATGGAATTTTTCATTCTTTCAAGCAGTAGAGAAATTTTTGGTATTGCATGCTAGTCAGATAATTTTGGTTGCTGATATTTGTTGGAGAAGATCTAAGATAGCAGACTGTAAAATAATTCTACCAAATTTTTTTTTTCAAATTTAATTATTATTAATGAGTTAAGAAAGGGATTTCAGCATTTCTCTCTTCTTTCCCTTGTGGCCAGGAATAAAAAAGAACCACCGAGAAAGAAAGAAAAAAAAAAGAAGAGACCGACACATTTGTAGGTAGGAGGCAGAGAAAGAAATAACACGAAAATCAGAATGCCATGAGAACGTTGCTTTTGTAGTTAGAGATGAGCCACCACGAAATGTATTAGAATCCGACGGTTTTTATGGTCCAGAGCACGGTCGACGTTCTGGTTGAACCCTGGGATTGATGTTGAAGTAGGCGGCGTAGGAATGGTGTTGATTGCATAGAAATTACTTTTTATCCTGACTATTAAACTTATTTACGACCAAGGATCTTTAGAGCTTGATTGCATAGAAATTACTTTTTATCCTGACTATTAAACTTATTTATAACCAAGGATCTTTAGAGCTTGATTGAGGAGGGTGCTGACGGAGAGTCGGTGTCAGTGCCGGTGATTATGGTGGAGGGACCGTTGTTACCATCATCGTCATCCTCCCCGGTCTGGCGCAGTAGTTTTTGGCCCATATTTTTGGTAATAGGAGAGACGAATGCTTCTTGTAAATATCAACTCGATAGCACTGACGAAGTAAAAAGGTGCTTTATCACAAATATATATATATATATATATTCACACTTTCTCACTGTAATTGGGGACAATGAAGAAATACTAAAATGCTAAATAGACATACCCAGGAGCTATTGTATGCAAATTATATGAAAACAAAGACATAATTTTCTTGAACCTTTTCTTCTCGGTTTATTAATGTCTTTTTCAAAAATGAAAGGAAAACAATAACAAAAACAAAAACAAACAAACAAACATACAAAGAGCAGGGAAGGAAAGTGGGTGTCAGAGGTACAGACAGAGAGAGACAGAGAGAGAGAGAGCGAGAGAGAGGGAGAGTTTTGAGTAATTCTATATAACCCGGTGGGGTCATGGCCCATCCTTTATGGCACCCACTTTTAGCATATATAATGGTGACAGTCAGTCTCTGTGGCAGTGGTGTGGACCCACACAGTAAACACATACCCGCTTTCATTTGCTGTTTAATAAAGTGCCTTTTCCACTGCTTGACCTTTTCACTTTTTTCCTCTGTTTCATCTGTAGCAGAAGACCACGAGAATGGAATCATGGACAAAAAGATAGAGATGGTTGGTTGAGTAGTTTATATGAAAGAACAACATTTTTTTTAGGCTTTTTGATGGGTACGTAAATTCAAAAACCACCTTGAGGCAGATTGTTGAGCAATATGATGATGCACTAAGAGATGAGATTTTAGATTGAGAAGCAAAGTCATGCAGACTTCCAATCCTTCAACACATGGATTCCGGATAGAAAAACAATTTCAAGCCCCTGTATCAATGAAAAGTTCAGAGAGTTCCAAGAAGACTTTTACTATAAAAAACTTTATTGTAAAGTCTCTTGTGTTGATGAGAATGTTGGGATTTTTTTATGTGTGAGAGATTATATTTGTTGGAGAACAAAATAGAGAAGTTCCTTTCTGTGTTCATTTTGATGTGGAAATTTTTAAAGTTCGATGTGCTTGACCGTTTGTTCGAGTTTAGAGGTATCATTTGCAAACATGTCATCTCAGTTCTCACTATAAAAAAAGATGAATTGTGTGCCAACAAAATATATTTTATCATAATAAAGAAAGATTTTAATTAAGTGTCAAACAAGATTTAAAGTTGGTCCACTTCATAAAAAATGCCACGAGAGACGGGCTATAAGCCCACGGGGTTAAGGGTGAGTAGGTACGTGGGATGGAGACCACAAAGCAAGTTCTCACATCCTACCACATAAACATACATACACTGTCGAATTCACGTACTTCAAATTCACATAGTTACAACTTTACCATCACCAGTCAAAGTATATTTTGTTACACTTCTCTTCTTTGTATTTTTTCTGATTCTCCTTTCCTTTTTTCCATTCACAAACAATTTTTTTAGCCCTCCTCCCCCATATAAATGCGTTTCCTCAGCTAACTTCCATGCATCTTTCCAAATAGTCTTTGCATATGTGAGCCAACCTCATCAACTCCACGCCAAATGTTGCTACCCTGACCAAGTTTAGCTTACACGTAGGTGCAGCCGAGTACGATACTTCTCTCTCTCTCTCTCTCTGTATATATATATACACACACACACACCTGCCTATGTGCTATCCTAAATCTTTCAAATTTCCAAATAAATTGCCCTTAAACTAAACCCAATTTTAAAACTGCTCTAGACTGCCTGTTTAGGGTCAACTTTTGAAGATAGTGTTTTGGAGATTTGAGATAGGTTGAATTTTGTAAATGTACATTTGATAAAAATAAAAAGTTTATAGAGTGAAAAAGTGAGAAACTTGAAATGTGTTCGGAAAAAAATTAACCATATGGATTTTGTTTCGTTTCTCTTGAAATTCTATACTATTTGAGGGGAAAAAAATATATAATTTTAATTTAAAATGATAAAGTTATGAGTTTGAGTTTTTTTAAACTATTTGGAAAAATAAATTGTAAAATCGGAAGAAAATGACAAAAAACTATCGAAAAATATTGACCCCAAACACCAAATATATGTTTCCCTTATAAAAGAGCAGCTTTTGACCAAAATCTTCATTTAAGAAATAAATGAAGGTCTTTACCTCGGCTAAAAATAAAAATAAAGGTAAATAAAGGTCTTTACCGATCTATTTAATGACCCTGAGAGCAGCAGTGATTAGTCAATATAAACATATATTAATGCAATTTCTTTTTTTGTTTCACAATGTCGTAAGACATAGATTGTTCTCAATTCATTCTTCTAATTCTTCTCTTCTTTTTATTTTCTTTTACATTTAACAGTGAAGCTCTTTTTTCCAATAAAATTAGGGATCATTAATTATCCCACCCCACTATCCGATCGTCTATAAAGAGAAATACTGAAACTCGTAAAAGAGAACAAAATAAACCTGAGTAAATTCTTCTCAAAAGATAGACCTAACTTCACGCACCCATGGATACATCTTTACCGCTGCACCAACCTATTGGTGACTGCCAGGCAAGGAACTTGATCTGGTGGAGAGAAATTGCTTCCGCACTAGACTTCCTAGTGCATTCTAGTACAGTTCTAGGGACAAATGCAACGTAATCTTGCAATTTAGATCCATGTAAAATAAAATCACATTGTATGCCTTTGGAAATGGTTTAATATCCAAGCCACACAAAGCATTTCCAATACCGTAACAAATCAAGTTGGGCGTGGGGGAATCTTTTGAGCTATTCTGCCAGATCGATCACTCAAGACCTTTGGTCTCTACCCGAACTCTCAATGACAAAATTGGTATCACGAGGGGAAAGGATCCCGTATATTTGAGTATATATATATTAATAATGACCTTTTAGTCGTTTGGAACCAGATGTCTAATTCAATCTCCTTTTGACCCGACAAACGTGAAAAGTACAGGTGATTCACATTACACGACATGCCAGCTAGATACAAGAATATACGTGGGTGCCTCTAAAAGAGTTCCAAGGCCATTTCAAATAAAATTAATAAACGTCAAATAAACATTCTAACCTGACCGGAGCCGGACCACAACACTCGACCAAATCCCCTTTTCTTCAAAAGCCAGGACAAACCGTACAGATTCCAGAATGCAAAGCAACAAATTTTCCAAACAGTTCTTCCCTTATTATGCAGCAAAAGATTTCCATTAAAAGTCTATCTAAATCTAGTTTAGCATTATGAGCAGGGTGAGAACTACGATACAATCATTTTAACTTAGTTATTTGGAGACAACAAGCGATGAGAACCGCAGCAGAACATGACGACAATGCAGACACAATAAACTAGCCTTTATGCAGTATCCGAAAACCCCATCTCTATAATCAAAAAACAGTGATTCTCCTCATGCCTCTTTGTCTATATGTCGGCTGCAAGGAAGCTTCCAGACAATGATACCTGTGCAGAATGATCATAGCCAATGTATTAGAACTCCAAAAAAGTTGGAGGAGAGAGAGAAAGAGATAGTGTTTTCTCTAGGTACCTTCTCTCCCAGTTTGAATGGAGGAAGACCCTTGTAAGGACAAGTACTACACCGAAAAGCATCACCTAGTCCACACTGCACATTGCACAATTTCAGAGATAAGTAGCACAGTAAATAAAATATATCACGAAAGGAAGTTAAAAAAAATATAAGGCAACAACGGACAGCAGCTCAATATCATACAAGAATAACCCCTAGGGGTTTTGCTTTCCCCAAAAAAAAAAAAAAAAGCGGAAGTAGCAGAGCTAAGCAAACCACTATATCTAGAGTGTTTGTCTAGTCTGCTAAAAAGCATTTATTACTAGTATAATTCAGTTGCTTCTTTAAGCCCCTAGCGTGAGAATGTACAGAAACAATACAGGCAAAACAATATATGCACAGTGCTGTCTTCATGAACACTCTTTCTAATATCAGTTATTTTGTGTCTTTTTTTTTTTTTTTCTTTCTGCTTTTGATAAGAAATTATTGGCTCATACACTGCCACAAGCTGATTGAGGATTGTTCAGAAGATCGTCGGTCAATCCTAGCTTCTCTGCTTTCTGCTCAGCTTCCGCCCTCCCACAAGTGCAATCTTTGCAAGCTTTTCTTGTGGCTCCAACTTCACAATCACCAACTGCACCAGCCATAATTGTTGATATACAAGATAAAAACAAGAGAGGAACGAAACTGAGGAGAGTCTCAAGACAAGAAATTGCAAATTAGGTTAACATTTACCCAGTGGCAGCTCGGGTTTCTTCAAATCCTCTTCAGTTAATAAGCTATCCTCGTCAATTAAATCCGAATCAGCATCAATCTGGACTGCGGGTGAAGTTTTCGGAGCCTTCTTAATAGCAAAAGATGAACCAATCTTCCAAGAAGGCTTCTTAGCCTTGACCTATGATCAGAGAGAGAAGAGAGAGGGAAAGATTTAAAGGTCCAGGCATGTAGAACAAACTTCTCAAGCAAGGTGAATAATTGTTGGGACAAAAGTATCATATTATAGAGTAAGAGGATGTCTGAGTCTCATGCGATAACTTCGCCTAAAGAGAACAATTACATGGGAAAAGACACCAAAAGATATGTATGATAAGTCAAAAGTAAATATGAAAAAAAAAAAAATAGGTCTGAAGTGAAGGCTCGTTAACTTAATACACGCCATAACTTATGCCTACAGTAGGCAGAAATAAAGCTCCACTTTGCTGATTCAGTAGTCATATTGACAACTAGCCAAATTGATGAAGACAAATGATAATTCTTGCTGCTCCAAACTCATTACTGACTTTAGGTTCTTTCTTCTTCTTCAAACCATCCAAAACATTATTCGAAAGGGAGATGATGAATGTTTAATTGACAGATTATCAATGAGAACATAGTCACATACCACAAGTGATTGCACATCAGAACCCGAAATTGATTTAGGTTGAAGTGATTGTGCTTCTAGAAAACCAGCCAACAGTAACTTGCGCTCAAGAGCTGAGGTTGTCTGTGAAAAGGAAAACCCATGTGAGTATTCTTTTCAACATCGCAAGGTATCAAGTCATAAGATGCACAAATTTATTACTTTGTTTGTGTCCACTGTAGCCGACTGAGAATGGTAGAGTAGGATTGTTCCACCAGGCTTCAGCACTCTTGAGATTTCTTTAAGCAACTGGTCACTAGGAGATTCAAGTGATGTACGGAGAGAAAGAACAATGTCCGTAGAGGAATCTTCTACTGGCAACCGATCTGCTATCAGTGAAGACCAAAAACACAAGAAGATCACACATATACATTAGATTTCAAATATTGTGCAATAAAAGGGTATACAGTCCCAAAAATGGACAATGAACTCAAACTCTCTAGTGTTTTCAGATAAACACAATCAAATGATCTTTACTTAGGTGATTAATTTATTATAGTCGAGATTCACAACCCTAAAATTTTAACCAACCGTTGGTTAACTTATGTGAGAAAGACTTGTATCTAAGTAGCAACCTTGCAATAAAGGTTTGGGAATTCAAACTCTGATAGTTTTGTTACCAAGCATACCGTACTAAAAACGGGAAAGGACTACATAAAATTGTACATGAACAATACAGTTGAAGATAAAACAAAAATCAACATCACTTGTTGTTTTGCCTAAAAAGTTATTCAGACTCCAGAAGTTCAGATGTTTAAAACAAAATAAGAGCGTTCGAGCAACATTTGGATTTTATTACATATGGGAAACCCTATCATTCATCATCGACACCAAGTAAGGAGAACAAAGTAAGATTAATATAATTGTTAATGAAACAATAAATGATAGAAAAATAAAAGAAAAAAATATAATATGTGACAGAAAACAATTAAATTGAGGGAGAAAAATATAACACCAGTCCACAAAAACATTTTGTTTCAAATACTTTCAATTCAGTATAAGACCAAAATAACTCCAATTTCCTGTTCCTTCATTTTACCATGGTAAGTAGATCAGCATTATCGGTTATTTAAATACATGCCCTCATGAAAAATACGTATCCTTTCACAGTCGAACACTCCCAGAATCTTTAATCTGCAGGGGCACGGAATCTGGTTTCTGAACTTATTCTTAATTAAATTTCATCTTTAGAAAAATGAAAAGAATGAAAGTAAATCATAGGGACAAAAGAACAACATGTCCTATAAATCCCAAACAGAAACTATGCAATCAGATCATGAAATAAAGCTACTCCGATCATTAAACATAGAAAATAGCCTTGTCATCTAAATTTCGAACTACCAGAAAAAAGAAAAACAACGGACTTGTACGATAAATCGGAAAGGGGAAGAAATTTACTTAGTAAAGACACTTGAGTGATAATTAGAGGATCACACTTTTCGACCCCTCCATCCTCGAGCTCCTTGAGTGCATTTAGAACAGTCCTGGCAGGGAGGACTGCGTCATCCGTAAATGCCAGCACGCTTCCCAGCATTGTCGCAGTAACCTACAAGAATGAAAACTAAATAAATCAATAAAAAAAATCAAAAAAAGGGGAAAAAAATTAGAAAAGTCTGAGCATGATTTTTCCGAGCACCAACAAATGATTATGTATCTAAACAGTTTCCAAACGCCAAACTAAAAACAAAAATGGACCTATTCACCAAGTAAATTCAATGTCCCTCGGAACTTTTAAATCTCATTGTTCTATTCAAATTCTATAGCATAGAATCAATGACTAGTTGCAAAACAATGAAGAGAGAGAACAAAGATCAACAAAAATATATATATAACATGTTTACTGAGGTGCATATATATTTATATATTATAAAAAAAAAAAAAAAAAAGCTTGCAATAAGTTTGGCAAACAATCAAACAGTTAGAGCACGTTTAAAAAGGACACAAACCCAGATTTACCCAACTCCTCCAAGTCGTCAATTCCTTGTATTTAACCTGAGTCTCCCAATTCAGAAAAAGAAAAACCCAGATCTCTCTTTAATTTATTTATTAAAAAAAAAAAAAAAAAAAAGAGGAGATGAGAGCCGGAGGGGGTCGTCGGAGGAGCGGTAGGAAGGGCAGAGTACCAAATTCGATTTAAACAAACAAGTAAACTGAAATACACCAGAAATTCAATTCACAAATATCTAAACCGACACTTAATTCCGATCATAGAACATTTTTCAATTCAAACCCACAAAAAAGAAAGATCAAATTCCATGAATTTTAGCAGAAAATACCACAGAAAGGAATCATCAACACATGCAAAAATAAAACTTAAAAAATTTAAATTAAAAAGAAAAAAGGATCGAGAGAGAGAAGGAAGGAGGAATCGAACCTAAAAGAGAGCAGAAAAAATAAATGGAGGAAGCGTAAAAGAGGAGATTGAACAGAGCGAATAGAAACAGAAAGAAGTGTGAATCTGGTTCAGAAAATTGGGAATTTTTTGTTGCGGCGGTGACGATGGTCGGCGAGAAAAGAGAAAGAAAAAGAGAAAGTGAAGAGAAAGACTGGGGTCGCGATCGTGTACGATACCGACCACGCAAAGTACACGTGAGCCGGTGACGTGGGTGGCACCCTCTCAGCTTACTATGACGACAAATCCTTTGACGAAATTACACACACCCTTTGTTTTTGTGGAATTTACGTTGTCACTCCTATTACCATCATCTAGAAATTAACGAAAAATGTCATAAATTATCTATAAATTTTATCACTACTATCAATAAACCCCATAAATTATAAAATATATTTATTATACGTCATGAATTTTAACATATATGATAAGTTACCCCTTTTTTAGTTTCTGTTATTTTTAACGTCAAAATACTCCATGAACTTTGTATTTGTGTCAAAATACTCATAAACTTTGTATTTGTGTCAGTATATCCTCTGATTTTTAATATTTGTATCAAATTATCCCTTAATCTTTAATATTTGTATCAAACTATCTCATAATCTTTAATATTTACGTCAAGATGCCCCCTCTTTCTTGTTTTATTTATCTAATATTGTATAATTACCTAATAATTATTTTTTTTTTTAGAATAAGTAATTTTTTTCTAAAATAAATGTATCTTTTTTGACCTACTATTTTTTACTGTACTTATTTTAATTCAAGTTTACATCAGATTTGATTTTCTTGAACAAAAATAACTTATATTTATTGTTTTATTGTTTTAATATTACAATTTTTAGTTTAATTATGATTGATAATATTGTATCAAAATATGCAAACCAGTCATTTTTTAGATTAAGAAATATAATTATGATTGGGTATAAGAGTAAATTTACAATACTTATTTTTATTATAGGTTTAAGTAAACGCATAAATAAAATTCATTATGACTATGATTTTAAATTATGTAGGTCAAGTAAACAACGTGTTTGAAATCCAAATTCTCACTTTGATTTCTTCCAATTTGGTTACACATAAATGAATCCATAATCAAAATAAACTTAAATTAAAATAAGTAAAAAAAAAAAAAAGTATGTTAAAAAAAGATACATGTTACTTTATTAGAATAAAAAATAATTTTTTTTACTGATTCTAAAAAGTTAATTATTATTAGGTAATTAAACAATATTAGATAATTAAAATAAGATAAATGAAGTAGTTTGACATAAATATTAAAGATCATGGACATTTTGATACAAATGCAAAATTTGATGGGCATTTTGATACAAATACAAAGTTTAGGAGCATTTTAACATTAAAAATAATGGAAAAACTAACGGAAACTAACAGAATTGATAACTTGACACACATATTAAAGTTCAAGGAATGTAATAGGTACATTTCATAGTTCATGAGACATATTGATACTAGTGACAATTTTTATGAGGAATTTATAACATTTTTTCTAGAAATAAAAGAGAAACCATATCATAATACTACATCTAATTCTAATTAAGGTGCAGAATTCAAATTTCTACCTCCTAAGTTCAAAAATATCTATAACATGTATATAAATCTTTAGTGGTTTATTGTGCACTCTATCACATTTAACTGTTCAATTTTTTCGTCTCTCTATTTTGCCGTCTTCTTTGTTTATTTTCGACTCTTCTCCTGCACTTATATCTCTCTCTTTCTTTTTTATTTTTTATTTTTCCATTTTTTTCTCTGACGCCTTTTCTTCTAAATGAATTACACAGTAGGCTCTATACAAAAAATGCCCATGCGTGCGAAGCACGCGTCTTTACTAGTATATATAAAATGATAGAGAAAAACCCGAATTAGTTTCCCGTTCATGTTATTTTTTTAGTTTTCTTTTAATTTTTTACCTTTGTATCTTATATTTATTACTTTTATTCATAAATTATATCATATATTTCAAAATTTTGCATTTGATATCATTAAATTACGTTTAATATACACATTATACTTTTTCCCTTAATTTTGACTTAAAAGTACCTAAAATACCATTAAAAAATACTAAACAAGTATTATTTATTTTTTATACCCTACATTTTGTTGTTACTCGGAGAATATTATATGCATTTTGAAGTTCTACATTTAGGGCACGTTTATTAAACCGTAAAGAAATATAATGAGAAATGTAATGGGATTAGAAAGCAACATAATGCAATAGGAAGTAGAATCATTGATTCCCTTTTTAGTGTTTACTTGCCTATTGAATAGTGTAAGGGGAAACAATTCCATTTGCTTTGTAGTGTTTACTCACCATAGTAATGTTAATCTTACTAATGTAATTACAAAAATATCCTTTATAACAAAAATAACATTAGCACATGAAAGCTTATTAAGGGTAAATGAAATTTGATATGTATTCCCTTTGACAGACAATCAATACCAAAGGGGATGTAAGAATTGACATTCCCTTTTTTCATTCCATATTTTGTATGTGGACCACTAAAATCGCATTCCTCATTTTGTAAGTAAACACTTGATTAAGTAAGAAAGAAAATGATTACTCACTTTTCCTTTCCCTTTGATGCAAAGTAAACATGCCCTTAATACCATTAAGGTTATACGATCAAGAATTTTGCCATCTATGAAAGAAAGGTAGCAGAAGGTGTTAAGAATGTCATTCCTCCGATTGAGAAAAAACTAGTAAATTATAGTTAACTCAAGCTGTCACTCAAGAGAATAAAGGATTTTCTCTTTCCGGATTCGCAAGAGAAAGAAGAAGAAGCCGTTTTTATCTACTACTTAAATCCAAAATTTTTTTCTCAACTAAACACTTATTTTTTTACCTCAAAGTTACCCAAAATACCCTTAAGATAAAAATAATACACTAATTAAAGAAATATCATTTTTTTAAAATGAAGAAATATTAATTTAAACAAAAACTAAATAAAATCCTAATCATTATTTTTTTTGGTTAAAAACCTTAATCACTTATATCATCCTCAAAAGAAAGAACGCTGAGCGCTAGGGTGGACGAAGACGGGGTTGGGAAGGGATTAGGTCACGATGTGGTGGAGGTGGGAAGTTTGAGAGTCTTTTGTAGAGGAAATTGAGGTTTTATTTTATTTTTTATTTTTATTTCTAAAGGTATCTTGGGTATTTTGAGGTTAAAATGAAGTGTTAAATAATGAGAAAATGTAACAATGTAATAGAATGGTATCAAATTGCATGTTTTTTTAATGCAGGATATGATAAGTGAAAGTAAATTACATGGGACAAAAAGGTGATTAATCTAAATCTAGTTATTTTAAAGGGTATCTTAGGTATTTTCAAATGAAAATTAAGTATTGACAGAGAAAAATGTATATAGTTGTATAAATATAAGTTGGTAGTATAAAAATGTAAAACTTTAAAATATATGATATATTTTCTCAATAACATTAAAATATAAGATATAAAACTATAATTAACCATTTGTCATAAAATCATGCTCTTATTTCAGTTGTCTAACCAAAATAAGCAAATAGGAGTATGAAAGAGAGTCCGTTTGACAAAACTTCTCTCTCTTTTTTTTTTTTTTTTTTGGTAATAGAATATGAGAAATAAAAGCTGTAACTTTTCATTAAGTGTGGAAATCAAATTTTAAAAAAGTTTTTGAAGTCAAAATGATTTTAAAATTTTGGTTGATTTGGCCTAGTAATGCAATTCGAAATTTCCCTAAAAAATTGATTTTAAGATTTTCTATGAGTCCACTATTTTCCTTCTCTTGAATGGCTTTATGATCGATCTAGTGAAATTGTGTGTGTCATTTGCTTGTGCGAATAAATAAAAAAGAATGTTAAAATAAAGCTTATAATATCTTACTTAAATTCTTATACAAGTTTTAAAATTTATATAGAAGAGTTTTATTATTTATTTATTTTTTTTCTAAAATCATATTTTCTAGCTTTAATAGGAAGCTCTTCTATAGACAAAAGCTATTCTTACAAATTATCAAAATACTTTGAAAAGCAGCTTTTTGACTTAGGAAAACAAAAACAACTTTTAGACTTAAAATGTGAAAAGTAGCTTATAGGAAGTTATGCCAAATATGCGCATAAACTATTAGAATTCGCAAACTAACACCAATTATACTGAGGGCAAAAAAACAGAGAGAGATCTCTAAAAGCTACTGTTTAACCTTACATTGTACGATTGCTTAAATGTCAAATATTCAAGTGCAATTTATATGTTTTCACTATTTAAAAATAATTTAACTCAAATCTAAATTCAAATTATTATTTTTAAAAAATTCGTACTACATTTATTTTCTATATGTACACTTTCCAATTGTTATCTTTAACAAAAGCTATTCAAACACACATTCAATTTGAATATGCAATAATCAAAGAACGGCACTTCAAAGTGCTAGATTGAGATGAATTAACAAATCGCAGAGTTAAGTCGAAGCATGCCTGAACCTTCTTTAGTAGTGAGCCGTACCGAGTAGCTCCTAGCAAGGGCTTCAAGATCACAGTAATGCCTGCCAAACAAAACTTTCCTTGGGTACAAATGTAATGTTCAAAGCAGGTTTCTCTAGACACCATGGAAGCCTCCTTGGAGTGCCATGACGTTAGAATTTCAATTCTATATTTGAATGCAAACATTTATGGCATGTTTATTTATCAGGAATATGGAATGAGAGTGGAGAATGAAAATCAATCCCTTGTTTATTTGCTCATTTTTTTTTTCTGCAATGTGAATAGAATGGTGGGTCCTATATCAATTTTGGATTGATAAATGAGATTGGTAATCTTATATCCCGGAGTGTGAATCACATTCATACTATTAACATTAAATTACCATTTATTCTTAGTTTATTTGTAAAAAATTGTATTAAATAATAATAATAACCTATATTAATTATTTTTATTATCCAAATATAATATATTTTTATTAACATAATATTATATAACTATCCTAATTACTATTAACGTTATTAGAGTAAATAAAGAACTTTTTTTTATCACAATAACAATATATTATTATGTTTCTATTTTTATATTTATTATACTTTACTTATTTTAATTCATTTTTTTTACTCTTTTTAATTTTTTTAAACAAAAAATTACACAATTTAATTTTACTGCCTTAATATCATAATGATTATTTTACTTTTGATTAATAGTATGATAATAAATTAAAAAAATTAATTATTTTTTTAGTTTTTGAAAACACAATAAATAAAGGGGTATACAAGTAAATTTACAGCAACTGACTCTGATTCCTGTTCTAAGTAAACGCATAAATGAGATTAACAGTGATTCCAATTCCGATTCCTAGAACCTAAGTAAACAGCATATTCTGACTCCGAATCCAGCTCACTCCGAATCCTATCCACTCCGATTTATGATTACTCCAATTACAGGTAAGTAAACATGCCATTAGTTTTTATGAACATTTAAGTACAACTTATAATAAAAATGGATACTTAATCAACTGTCAGACAAACTTGAAATCAAAGCTTTGGAAGGAATGGGACCCATCATTGAGAACTTCGTGAAACAATAATCACCTTGTAAAATAATAATCACTTTGGAAGGTTAAGGTGGAACAAAAATAGCTCCGGAGTTAAAATTGCACCACAAAAAGGTTTGCAACTATCTTGACTCCTCAGAGATCACACTTTCCCATCCAATCAAACTTTTTTGTTTTTGTTTTTGTTTTTTTTTTTTTTATCACAAACTTACAATTTTTCCGTCTCTTGCTCACACTACAAATATTACACCTTCCATCCTCTATGTAATCATATAGTTTAATCACTTTTCTACTGCCCACAATCTAAGAACGTTGCAGTCTACGTTCCCTTTCTCATCAAATTACATTTATATCATCTCGATGCCACGTCAACATCCAAATGATATATTTTCTCTTTTTTCTCTCCGTTTTTTAATCACATACAATGACCTTTTTGCATCCTTCTTCATTTAGAAACGTTTTCTTCCTTTGACTTCTTCTTCTATTCGGCTACGTCTTGTCGTCCTGTTTTCGTTAGTCCCAGTCCCCATGGCCTCGCCACATATGACCTTCAAACCATGTCACTATCGGATTCCACTCTGTACCGTTTTTCGGATCTACGCTCAAATTTTAAAAATTATTGTGTCTGACAAATTAATTTATAAATTAAAATCTTAAAAATTGATTTCTTAAATTTCAAAATCTATGACTCCAAATGTTTTATGATTTCTTGTATGTGACCTTCTATTAAAGGCCATCAAGTTTTGTTTTGTTTTTTTTTTTTATTTTTTTTATTTTAATACAAAGGCGAGATCTTGGTCAATTTTCCTCTTTAAGAAGAAATGTTGTGCAACACTAATCTAATTTAGGCCCAAAAAAAAAAAATGTCGTTCCCATGTTAGAACATCTCCAATGCAATGTTAAAATTAATATGTCAATGATAAATTTTGACATTTAGATAAAAAAAAAAAAGTGTTATCCAATGTAGTGGTATCTTTCATATTAAATTTATCATATGTTTAATTTTATGATAAATTTGTCACAAGATATAGTCAAATGTCAAATTTCACTTTTGATTCTTATTGATTGTTGTCTCATGTAATTGTTACAACATTTTTACTTTTACTAAAAATTTGTCACAAGGTAAATTTGTCTCATATAATACTAAAAATTCACTTTTATAATTTTCAAAACATAATAATAATGATAAAAAATAAAAATAACATTAAAAATAATATAATACATTGAAATATAAAGTAACATAATATTATTTTTTATATTATTTTATAATAAATATAGCATTCATATATCTAAATGTATCGGAGATTGTCTTATTTTCTCTTCTGCCCTCTGGTAAGGCTACAAGTAGAGGACGAATAAAAGAATTTAAAATAATAATATAATAAAAGGTGTATGAGAGGAAAAAAACAAAAACAAAAACAAAAATAAAAAGAAAAAAAAAGCAAAGCCAAAAGGAAAGGTGGAGAGTCCACAATAATTGGCATCAAATGCTTATGGGGATTCGCACTGTTGCTGAATTCCAAGATCTGCACTTACCATCAATTATTTATTTATTTTATCTATTTATTTTAAAATAAATTATTAAATTGATTCCTAAATTTATATGATGTAGAGAGGGGAGGGAGGGGCGCCGGGCAGGCTGGGGGCAGGCGGGCCGGCCAGCCGGGAAGAGAGAGAGGGGAAGAGAGAGAGAGGGGGGTGGCTGGGAATGGGGTGGGGTCGGTTGGGGGTGTGGTCGTCAGCGTCAGGAGTCGTCGACGATGGGGGCAGGTCGTCGGTGATGGAAAAAATAAGGATGAGAAAGTTTATATGAGATAAAGTGATGATAATTATGATACACCAATTATATATCAACTGTTTGATTAAATCTAATGGTTCAAAAAAAATTCTATCAGTATTTATTCTGAAAAAGACTCTATCACAACCTATTTCGTTAAAAATTTAATAACTAAAGAAACGATTTTATTTTATTTTATTAAAAAAAAAAAAACATCTTCTTCTACTTTATTTCACTTTTCCCTTCTCCGCTTCCCCATTGGCGGAGCTCTCAACTCCGCTCTAAGCTATCTGTTTGTCTCTCTCTCTCTTTCTTTCCTTTTCTTTCTCTCTCCTCTTTTTAGAGAGCGAAAGAGCGAAAAACAAAAGTGATAGTGAGTGATAAACAAAACACAATCGTACCACTTGAGTCCACAGACATCTGAGCTTGACATCCCAAGAAAAAAAAAAAAAAAAAAGGTTTAAAAGACGCAGCCAATTAGGGCTTCGTCGGAAAGTTGAGCACACAGAAAAAAGGTAACGCTCTGTTTTAGCTCTCTCTCTCTCTCTCTCTCTGTCACTTTCTCTCTCTTGCTTTCTCTCTGTTGCTTTCTCTCTCCTCCACTACCACAAAAAACCGTTTTTGGTGCGTATAGGGTTTGGTTTTCTCTTGCCATTTTGGAGCTTCCTCTTGGTTTCACGCGATGGAGGTCGTTCCGACGAGGATTAAACGGCTTCAGAGTTGAAGATTCTTCGGATTTTGTGAAATTCGGGATTTTCTGAGCATTTTTGGTGGGTTTAGGGAGTGATTTTGTGAAAAATTCGTTTTTTTTTGGGTATTTTGAGATGTGGAATCTTCGGTTTAGGAGCTCGGAGAAGTAGATTGATTGATTTCTTGCGCGTTTTGATGGGGTTTTGAGAGGAGTTTCGGTGTTTTGGAGGCGATTTTTGAATTTGGTTTTGGTTTGGTTGGGTTATGGTTTTTTGTTGGACGACTTTGGGGGTGCAAAAGGAGATATAAAAATGACGACTGAGTCTAACACAGGATTTCACTGCGACGAAACGTTGAGCTCCGCGCTGAATCGGCACGCGATTTCGTTTCAGTCCGGTGCCATAAACAGCACGTCGGAGATGCTTCAGATTGGGAATTACTTTGGGGTGAATAGCAGTAGTCCCACGATGTTCTCTGGGAATAATAATCATAATTCAACCATCATTGCCAACAATCCAGTGATTGGGAACTCATCTGGTGCCAGTTCTCTTCTTCTCGATTCGGTTCCGGGGCTAAAGCATGATGTGGGCTTGGCTGTTGAGTGGTCTGTCGAAGAACAGTGCAAATTGGAACGAGGCCTTGTCGAGTAGGTCATTCAAAAACGCGTTCTTTTTATCTTTTTTTTTTTTTTTAATTAATTTGCTCATTTAGAAGTTAGATTTTATACTATTCTGCCCAGTTGCTTCTTTGTTATTACCTGATTCTTGTTACTTTTTCGTGTTAGAGTGTCACTGTCATGCGATCTCACTTGGTATCATGTTGTAGGACAAATAGATTAGTAATGATAGATTCGAATCAAAGACTGCAAAAATAAGGTAAAATTAAAAAAAAAAAAAAAATTCTAGTAATATAGCTAAGTATCTTAATTGATAAGCGAATTTGAAATTCTATATTTATGATTAATATAACGAAATTATATTAAATATATCATCACAACGGACATGGATGTTTCAAAAGAATTCTTAAGGAGCTTCCAGTGTGTAGCCGACCTCAATTTACTGATTTAAACATTCAATCATCCTCTAAGGCTTCAGTTCCAACTTCCCGTTGTTTTATGAGCTTATCGGTTTCTTTCTGGCACCTAAAACTTGTGTTTCTATGGTTTAATGGTTTAGCTACAGTGTCTGCTCCTTTTTTCTAATTATGGTTCTTCATACTTGCAAGAATTTTGTTAGATATACTGTTTATGTTGCACCTGGTTGTCTAGTTTATATTGTAAATTTCAATTGTTTCTTGTACTAAAGTTTGGTGTTCATATACTGGTTTTGCTCTGTATTCTGTAGATTTGGTAATGAACCGAGCATAATGAGGTACATCAAGATTGCCGCCTTGTTGCGTGATAAAACCGTCCGTGATGTTGCTTTGAGGTGTAGGTGGATGATGGTAGGATCTCGACTCTTTTCAATAATGTTCTTTTACTTAATGTCTTACCCTAAATGCATCAGAATATATATATTTTTTTCATGTGCTGGATGCTTCGTGGTGTTTGTCTTTTTCTGGGGTACTAGAGTCTGTAAAGTGTGATGCTTGTATTCTAGTGGTTTCATTTATTATGGTGGAGAGCCCATTGTATCCTTTTGTAGGGTGAAATTTCAAATTAATACGCTCTAATGTTACAGGATACATCCATTTTCGTGGTACATGTGAATTCACCACATGTGGCTTTGACAAATATCAATAATGTTCTTTTACTTAATGTCTTACTCTAAATGCATCAGAATATATATATTTTTTTCATGTGCTGGATGCCTCGTGGTGTTTGTCCTTTTCTGGGGTGCTAGAGTCTGTAAAGTGTGATGCTTGTATTCGAGTGGTTTCATTTATTATGGTGGAGATCCCATTGTATCCTTTTGTAAGGTGAAATTTCAAATTGATTCGCTCTAATGTTACAGGGTACATCCATTTTCGTGGTACATGTGAATTTACCACATGTGGCTTTGACAAATATCAACAATTGGTTGGTAAATAAGACAGATTCCTTGATGGGTAAAAACTATACTTGATTTAATGTGGAATTGTTCGAAGGTTGCTTTGAAAAAATCTCTATGCTAGCTGATCCAGGCTATGAAAAGATGATAGTTTATCATTGCGTTAGATTGATATCTAAAAACTAACTCATCATTTGAAATGTATTGTGAAAGAGGAGAGAGCTCTAAAGAAAAAGAAATCTTGGAAGGAGTGACTAATCTGTACTTATTAGTTCTTAGATAATGATATGCACTTGTTAGTTTTGTGGTAAAACTTAAGTGTCCAGAGTCGTCTTTTTCTGTCTAGCTCAAGACTCAGGATTGAAGTTGATTAGATGAAACAATCTGCTGTAAAGTAACTTAGATACTTAGTAAAGGTTAAGGAAGGATTTTCGATAGGTAGAGTCCCGGTGACGAAGCTGTTCCTGAGCACTGCCACCACGAACACTGCATCCAAATTGAACTCCCCTTTCAAGCCCTAGGCCTTTGTCAAAGTTTATTTTATTTTATTTCATTTTTTTTTTTGTTTATACATACCTTGACAATATTTCATTAACTTTTTAATTAATTAGTAGTTTAGATAGTAGAATATATAGATTGGTAAGAGTAGTCTTGGTATTTGAAAGTTTAACCAGTCAAGGGGTTAGTTTTTACCCTTTTTTTTTTCCCTTACAAGGAATAATTTTCATGTATGTCTAATTAGAGAGGCCAAGTGGTATTTCGAAGGAACACAATTGTTATTTTTGGGATTTTCCTTTCCATTTACATATTTGCTTTGGCAAATGGAAACATTTTAGATACATAATCTTTTGTTGGCGGTCTGAAACATCATATCAGATATTTTGGAATTTTTTTTTTTCCAATTTTCATTTTTTCTAGGTAATTAAATAATAATAATTAGTAATATTACCAGTATTGCTGTTTGTTGGTGTTGGTGCATTAGTATTTATGAACATAATGCATGATGTGCCGTAATTAATCACGTTAACAAACTTATTACGATATTTTAATTATGTTTAATGTATGTTTTGAAAACATTTCAGAGAAAGCGGCGAAAACCGGAAGATCTTATTTCGGGGAAGAAGGTGCACAATAGAAAGGTATGCTTTTGAAACTTGCAGACAGATGCGTTGGGTTAGTTATTTTTTGTTGTTTAATGTAATTTAGTTTCCATTAACTCATATATTTTGAGGCCTTGAGTGGAAATTCTTGTTAGCCGGTAAGCCCAAACCTTCCCTCAGTACTATAAGACTATTAAGTCTTGACGACATATTGTTGTCACCCATAATTCAACATCTACGGTCCCCAATAACAAACAATAGGTAAGGGAAAACGGCCAATTTAAAGGAAGATTTTCTTTGTTGGAAATTTATGGTTGCTAATTGATTTCATTTGAAATGAAGCTTCACCTAGATTACCTACACCTGTCTTGGTCTCCTATCAAGATATTTCAATAGTGAGAAGCACTGGACACTCTGTAATGGAGAAGATCTAGGAAGTCGCTTATTTTAATTAAAAAAATTAGTCACCAATGTTTATGCACATGGTTTGCAAGTAATTCTGCACGCTGCCTATCCCAAAGAGAGTTTTTATTCTCTTTTCTTCAAATGATAAATTTGATGACTTGACGTCTTCTATGCTAATAGCATTTCACCCTTAATGTTCCAGTTAGACTGTTCTTGTTTCTATGCTCCACATATTCGTTGTTATTCTGCCTTTTTTATGGAATATTTTATCTACCATTTAAGCTGATGCAGTCAACTTGTTGCAGAGTTTTTTAAGGATTGAAAGCCGTTCTAAGTTCACTTATTTTCTTTGTAGCCGTGTAGGGTCAAATTATCTAATTCTAATTTGATATTACATATTTTTTTTTTGTTTTTTTTTTTTGTTGAGGTTAGACTTTTCATTCCATGCCCGAACACTTCATGTTTGAAATACTATTCGCAAGTCATAGGGATTAGATTTTTTAAATCCATGAAACTAAACTTCTAATTTGGACAGATTGTGCCCACACGCAACAAAATTTTCAAGCAAATGTTCATCTAAAACTAGAAGGATATTGACATACTTTCAATTACAGACAGGGCCTGTTAGGTCTTACTTTTTTATGTTTCTTAAATGTTAGGACTTGGGAGGTATTTCTGTAACTACAGTTTCTTAAGTGTTACAAATTTTTTTTTTAAAAAATATTTCTTGAGTGTTAGGAGGTGGGAGGTATTTTGAAACTACAGTTTCTTTAAACATTAATGGCTTGTGGGGGGTTTTTTTTTTTCCCTGTAATTTCACAAATTCTTGTTTTTCTAGTAACCTATATATGAATGGGCTTATGGGCGTATATATATTTGTGTATTTAATTTAGTAGAGAACAAGTTCAGGTATGATATCCTTAGACTAGGTGATCAGTGCTAATCCAAGGTGCTACCGAGCAAACTCTAGAAGAAACATGTAGGGAAGAAATCAAAAGAGCGGTTGAGTTCACCGCATTAAAAGCCTAATTTAACCTCACCTGGAAAGGTGAAGGAAAGAAACCTGCCTGGTTCATGAAACAATACAAAAATATGCTAATCAGTCGTATTTTGCTCAGCTACTTCTTTGGTAGAACTGTTCATGTTCTGAGAATAACTAATTTGATCTTGTTCACCAAGGCAAACCCTAAACTGTGCCCTAATCGTCACTTCCAGCATTTTGAAGAATTTTTTACCTTTATTCCAGCATTTTGAAGTCTCAGATGCCATTATCCTGTTAATATTTTTCTAGAATACATAAAACGAACTCCATTGCCCATCTACATCAACTTTTATATCAAAGGGGTGAGTGTGATATGACAGTCTTACTGTATGAGTTCCTACGAAATCTTTTGGCTAGGATGTGATATTGAACTATAAAATTTTGTGATTTTCAATAAGTTATGCCACAGTTATTCGGTGGGAAAAAAATCGCAAGGTTCTTTAAGAGTCGGGAAACCTAGTTTCTCTTGCCAAAACAACTTACAGATGTACTAAAAGAGGAAGAAAGTTAATAACAACTGACAGCTCAAACGGGGAAGGTACAAAGTTATAATGACCCTTGGAAAATCTTTAGAGTGAGTTAACAAGACAGTTCTATGAAGCAATTTGGATTACATGCAAAATTTAGAATCGTAAAATGGTACAATTCCATGATCAAAATGAAGGTTAATAACAACAGTGTCATTACGAACTGTTTTTTTCTACGATTACCTTCTGTGGTTGAAGTTTAAATTAACGTTGAACTGGGCACAAGTTTATTTTCAACTTAATTACCCAAGTCTAAACACCCGCAGATGGGATTTGTATAATCAAATTATGTCTTTAGGATCTATTGTTGATTGAAGAAACAGTATTCTAAAAGTCGTGCTTCTTCAGGATAAGCTAGGGGAGTCATCTTCAAAGATAAATGTATCTTCATTTCCACCCTTGGACGTGGCTGGATATCCTTTTGTAATGAATAATATGGACCAGACCAAATGCATACCTTTTGAAGGTTAGCTGCAGGCGCCATTGTTTTATGTATCTTTTTTCTATATGATTTTTGTGTGCGCGGGTGTGCATGCATGTGTCAATATGCATCTTTTCAATTGTTTAATGCTTTAAATATGTAAATATTCATTGAATTGCTATTCTTTGTTTGTGTTTCAATTAGGCTTTCATTTATTCAATAATTGAAGTAGATTGACTATATAAAAAATTGTTATCGTCTCCTATTTGGCATCATTGACAAATTAAACGTATCTAGTCTCTAATGTTTAAGAGTTTACTTTGCAATTTGAAATTATGTCGCATGGAGTTTGCATCTCTTGAAATTTTCAAGCTTGCAATTACGTATTGGTGGTTTAGAATATAATGATATCTTGCCATGTATTGAAATTGGCTCATTCTTTTGAATATTGCAGTTGCACTATTTCGTTCTTTTCTCGTTTCGTATTCGTCTCTGGGTTGTAGTTGTTTTAAGATATTTCTTCTTTCATTGTCTCAGGAGTAAGTGGTACAGCCAAGCATCTCTTGGAGCAAAATGCTCAATCTTTTGATCATATTACAGCTAATCTTTTGACTTACAAGGTAATTTCTATTTAGCTATTTCTCATTATGATTTCTTATCAATTAGCATGCTAATGATGCTGAAGGCAAGGGATAAAGTGTGTTCTGCAAAAGCAATGTCTTTACCAATTAAGCTTTTAATATATCATATGCCTTGGGGTTTTTACTCTCTATTTGCATGTTCTTGATCTATTTTGGCAGTTGATTTTCATTCAACTAGAACACAAAACAATTTCTTTACCAACTAAGCTTTTGATATATCATATGCCTCGGGGGTTTTACTCTCTATTTGCATGTTATTGATCTATTTTGGCGGTTGATTTTCATTTTACTACTCATACAGCGACACCAAATCATTCTATAACTAACAAGAAAGGAACAAATTGGGGAAGAAAAAAAAACAATAGGAGAATAAAATGACATCATATATTTTGTCGTTCCTTCATGAAAAACGGAAAATAGGGATCTTCTCATTCCTTCAGAGAAAAAAAGGCCTTTCAGCATATCTCTCCCTTAACTTCTCGTGATTTGACACTTTTTCCCCTTAATTTAGTTAACTTTAATCAGTAATGGGAATTAGATTTTGGGTAACTCACAGACCAAATTGCAGAAAAGATAATTTTTCAAGACGAAAGTGCCAAACCACAAGAAGTTCAAGCCTTTAACACAACCTTGTCATTCATCAGCACAGCATGCGGGATAGATATTAACATATATGCCTGGCATGTTTTGTTGTCATTTCATGAGGTTCCCCTTTCTATTTTCTCTTTCTAAAAATTTTTTAGCCATGGCATAAATCTCATTTAAAAATGTTCTGTCCAATGTTTTCTTAGATAACATGAATTCAATCTTTCTAAAAATTTCTTAGCCATGGCATAAATCTCCTTTAAAAATGTTCTGACCAACGTTTTTGTAGATAACATGAATGCAATCTTTTTATTTTCACAGCATTTTATTGTAAAAGCTAGATTGTTCATTCTCGGTGGCTTGATATATTCTTTTGCTTCATAAAACAGTTACAGGACAACATTGACCTGTTTTGTCAAACGAGGAACAACATTACTGCTATCCTGAACGAGTATGCAGATGATATTAATGTCTTCAAAATTTTGTTATATTTTTTGTAAATCTCGTTGCTTAATAAATCTGCTCTTTCTGTTGTTGCAGTATGAGAAATATGCCTGGCATAATGAGCCGAATGCCTCCACTTCCTGTATCCATTAACGAGGATCTTGCAAAGAATATTCTGCGCTAATACAGCTTAGGTAAGCTCTCACGTGAATGACTCGCACCAAACTCATATTGTGTTTGTGCATGCTTGTGCACATGTTATGAAAGCAAGGGCGAGGGAATGGTTATGGGGAGGGAGAAGACGGCGGTTTTTCCATTTGTTTTGTAGGTTTTTTAATGTCTCTTTTTCGTTAAAGGCCTTTAAAATGAACTATAAATTTGAAGAATTTCTCATAATCACATGCCTTCTGTGCAAGTAGTTGCGATGCATTTCTTTGTCGTAAAAACTGTCCTTGTTAATAATCTCTCTCTAGACATCCATATTTCTTAATGCACCATTTTTTTTGGTGTGTTTTTGGTCGTTGATTTTGCATTTGGGTTCAGGTCCATGGTTCTTGTCATGTTGGCTGAATAAGAATAAAATGCACAACAAATTTGGATGTAGAGAATTGATTTATTAGCAAATGCAAGAAGACAAATGGATGACCTTGATGGAGTGCTTAATTATCTGAGCTTCTCAATGTAAGTTATCTTTTGTTTGTTTGGGAAGCAGTCTCAAACATTTTTGCGGGTTTCGGTCCTTTTCGGAGCGTGTGCACCCAAGAGCCATAGCCTACCTGAATCTTTACATTTTTGCTTTTTCCTTTTTTCCCCCCCGTAATTCTTGGGCATCAATTGACCTTTTGGTCCTAGTGCATCTCTGGTTTATTTGTGTTGTCTGAAGCTTTTGTACTCTTGTTGTTATATAAATAAAATCATTTTGTGCAGAAAATGTGGTACAGATATCACATTCCAAAGTAGAAGCATTTTTTCTTCTCTCCTTACGTATATTTATATATGTGTGTGTGTGTATATATATATATTGACTTGCCTTTAGTATCTGTTCAGTTTAACGTCTTAATCTCAAGTCTGGTTATTTGGTTTGCTTCTTATTCAATGTCGACTTTGCCTTTCTTGTGGAGTTAACTGTTGGTTTCTTTTCGGGTTAATATTTTCTAGGGTTAATTTCAATAGTAGCATTACTGAAAATTTTAATTTTAAAATTAGCACCTTAATTTCAATAGTAGCACTACTGAAAAATTTAAATTTTAAAATTAGCAGTACTTTTCGATACTTTCATCTATAGCATTGCCATATCAGATTTTGAGGAACCCACATTACTTGCATTACCAAATTTACCCTTTGGAAGAAATCTAAAATGAATATTCTTTATTTTTCTCTTTTCTTCTCTTCACCATTTTTTTCTGCCCCCTCCATTTTCCCCTCTCTCTCTCTCTCTCAAGCGCACTCGGCTCAAAGGTAAGGACGACATAACAATGGTTGGACTCGGTGCTGGGCGGCAGACGGAGGCTCTGGGTGAGTCACAAATCTAGGTCTCTATTGATGGGAGAGGGGTTGGGTGGGGAAGGTCACTGCAAATTGGTTGTTCTTGGTTTTTCAAGCTCGCTTGTTGCTCTTCTATGAAATCAGCGTTATTGCCTTCCAATAAAATAAAATAAAAATGAAATGAACTCTTTGGTGGAGGAGGCACCCGAGGTAGTCTACATAGAGGATTTTACATATATGTAAGTGTGTGTGTGATTATATATATATATATATATATGTGATTTTTGATCTACAAACGGTTGGTATGAATTCCTTGTTGGAACTCTTTGGTGGAGGAGGCACCCGATAGTCTACATAGAGGATAATATATATATATATATTAGTGTGTGTGTGTCGCTAAGTCAAAAAATGAAAAAGAAGTTGGTATTTGTTTAAGTTTATGATCTCCTTTTACTGTAGATTTGATAAAAATTATTGAGGAATTGCTTTTTGACCTAATTTAAATTGTTCAAGAATTAATTATGGGTTGCCCAAAAGTAATTTGATTTTGCAAGATTACTATGTTTAATTTGTGTTATAAGATTGGTATTTAGTACTTGCATTTTTATTTATAATAGTGTTTACATGTAATTATATTAATGATCAATTAGTGATTTCCATAATGATCATTTCAGGAAGTTTTATTTATGCATGTGAAAAAGAGTTTTTAAATGCATACATGCTATTCACCCTAATATTATTCCCTAATATTATTGTTGCAAAAAGCTTCACTTTTACCTTAAATATAGTTCTTTTTTTTTTTTTGGATTAATAGTGTGTACATGTAATTATATAAATGACAAGTAAGTCATTTGCATCATGACCATCACATGATTTAGTTTCATTTATGAATGTAAAAAAATAGCTTTTAAATGCATATATACGACTTACTCTAACTTATTTTTAACATCAAAATAATTGTTGTAAAAAGCTTGACATTCGTCTTAAATAAAGATTTTGGATTAATAACATGTACATGTAATTATATAAATGACCAATGAGTCATTTCCAAAATGTACATCTCTGGACTTAGTTTCAAATTTTTTTTTTTTTTCCTTTTTAAGGTTTATGTTAGTTTAATTTTTTTGTTTGGTTTTAAAGTGATGTTTGAACCATCCAAAAAATCATAGTACTACCAAATAAATGATATATGCAATTACAAAATTGTGTTAGTTGAAAAAAAAAAATAATAAACAGCTAACGAAGTAACAAAGAGAAAACCGTTTTTCCTGGACGCCTAGCACGGCTAGTGCAGAGATGCCATATACGTTTCTAAACACCTGCTTTAACTGTCGTAGGCTCTTGCCAATGATCTCTGTCTCACCTCAAGGAGAGACTTAAGAAGCTCTTTGGGATGTGTTGGCTCTAAGCGGCACCCTTGGCCTTGGCGAGCTCGAACATCCTTTTGGAGCTTTCAAATCTTCCTATTAATGAGAGAGCTAACTTTGACAAGAAACGAAAGTCAGCAGTAAATCTCAAGGGACATCTCTATACTAACTATACTAGTGTGATGACTGATTTAGTACGTGGCGTTGTTCAACATTGAACTATCGCGGATACCGCTGTGTTCTCATGGTATTCCAACTTATATACTTTATCAGCATAAAAGCACTGATCATTGTATAGACTATAGTATATATATACAGGGACTCCTAAAGTATATCAGAAGAGAAATTAGCCAGACATAATTGAAAAATATTATTCAAGAGAAAAAATATTTTACAATTGACTCTCTCCCCTACTGAAGAAGGGAACGCCTCTTATATAGGCGAGGGAGAAGAGGAGTACCCCGGATTTGAAATCCGGACTTCAAACTAAGTTTACAAACTTTAATTATTCGACCTAACAGGTGGCCGACAAAGATAAAGAAAATGGCCGACAAAGTTATCTGGCCAAAAAAGAAAAAGGGCCAAAAGACATGTGGCCGACAAACAAAAATTATTAAAGCATCTGACGACACTAAATTACAAAATACTTTAGGCTAGTGGGCTGTATAGCTGGCTTGGTGGATTCTGAAGTGCTTGCTGACGTAAGGGCTTACGTCAGTGGTTTGTATTCGTCATGGGTGACGTTTGGATGTGTCTGACGTCAGGTGTGACATCGTCTGGTCTGTCTTTCTTGTTCTTTCTTCGCTCTTCGTTCTGCTGCATCTAGGGTTTCTATCTCATCAATGATTCTGAGAACTTCTTCCCTAATTTCCGGATCTTCCCAGTCTTCGTCAATGAACCAGAGTTGATGTGTATCTGGTCTTTGATCAGTGCGTAATTCCGGAGGAGGAACAGTATGAGTTTCTGGGGGAGTAAGATCATAGCGGATCTTGCAGCTCTGGGTGAACTCAGGTGGTGTGTCAAAGATTCCTAGTCTTGCTAGGTCTTTTGTGTTGGTGTTAACAGCATCTTCCCATGGTTGTTGGGAGAATTCATATGGATTATCTGCAAAGGAGCTGAACTTGAATTCTTCCTCATAGGAGGGTCTTTCAGATTGAAATCTGATGGGCTGAGAACACATGATGGATTGAGAGCCTTCCATGGCTGTGGTTGATGAAGATGATTCTGCAGAGACTTGTGGATTGTTGACGTCATCAAGAATCTTCTTTATCTTTTGGGTATATTCTGCTGGAAGGTGATCTCATGGGGCGTCTTCTTCTGGTTTGGGCCAGATGTCATCAGGGATGACCTGGTTTTTTATGAAGAGAGCCTTCTCTATTTTCCTGAGATACGGACTACCAAGAGAGAGAGGGTAGTTGTGGGATCCATAGAGTTCAATGGATGGAGCAAAGCTTGTTTCGTCACCTATCTTTCTGCAATTAAGGCTGAGGAGGAAGATGGAGTAGCACTGGTCAATGGCTTGTGCAGGAGTTTCTTCCAGATGTTTGTATGGTGACTTGAATTGTTCCCATGCTTGGGAAATGTGTTGTTCCCAGATACTGAGTGGCGCGAACCATGACAGAAGGTTCATCTGGGATTTGTATGGGCCAGTAGAGTCTGGATGGTATCTGAAACTTTTAATAGTAGCTTCAAGTGGAACAGTATGGACTTCTATGGCGATGATGAAGAAGCTGGTTAGATACCAGAAAAAGTGGGTTAAGAGTTTTGGCATATACCAAGCTTCTCTGAGTGGGAATATCCTAGCAAAAGGATATGTTGGATGGAAGTGGAGGTCATGGACCATTTATTCTCCATAGAGTCTGATAAGGGTTTTATAGATGTTCATGGCTCTTTCAATGGCTTTTTTCCCTGGATTTTGTGAGAGGGTGATTCTTGTAGCATCTTTTGGGAAAGTCGGAGGAAAAATAGCTACAAGGTTTGGCGATGATGAGGATGATGAGGCCATCTTGGTTATGGTGAAGATGAGAGTGATGGGTCTCTGTTTGGCTGAAATGATATTTATAGTTGGCCTGCAGAGGAAGTCAGGGATGACATTGTATTTTCCTTAAATAGAAGAAATATCAAAGGAGTATTGGGAGAACCATGCAGCTAATCTGAGGAGCTGCGTATTTACCGCTTTGTTAGGTTTGAATTTCAGCATACCTTTTGATGCGGCAAAATCTGTCTCGACCAAGAAGTGCTGTCCGATCAGATGGAACTCGAACTTCATGATTCCTTGCTTTATAGCTAGGAGTTTTTTAAAGGTAGAGTGATGATGAAGCTGAGAGTCTTTGAACGTGCCACTTTTGTATCCACATATTCTTCTTTTCCCATGTTTATCTTGTTCATAAAGAACTGCTCCCCAATGTTTGTGGCTTGCGTCTGTCTGAAGTATCATTTTCCCTGTAGAGGGAATCGTTAGTGGAGACAAGTCTTGGAGCTTCTTTTTCAGCTTTTGTACGGCTTCTGTGTGAGAGGAGGACCATGGTGGAGAGTCCTTTCTGAGCATCTGTTCAAGAGGGGCCGTGTACTGGGAAATTTGTGGAACAAAGTCTCTGAGATAATTGACTATCCCGAGAAACTGTTGTACCTGGACCTTTGTGAGCTAATCTGGAAATTTAATTAATTCATGGGCTATATGGGGCTGGGCCTCATATTGTTCGTTGAATAATTTCATTCCCAAGAATTTTACATGGGCTTGTCCAAGTAAGATCTTCCTTTCGGAAAGCATTACACCATGGGCTTTGGTGAGTGTCTCGAATTGGGCCAGAAGGTGTAAATGGGCTTCCTGGGTTCGTGAGAACAGGAGAATGTCATCAATGTAGATGAGGGCCTGGTTTAGAATTGGGCCATAGATCCTGGTCATAGCTTTCTGAAACAGTGATGGGGCTGTCTTTAAACCGAAAGGCATAACAGTCCACTGGAAGTGGTGGTTTGGAATGGAGAAAGCTGTTTTGGGCCTGTCACTGGGTTTAATTCCCAATTACCAAAAGCATACTTTCAAGTCAAACTTTGAAAAGATTTTTGCTTGTGAAAGACTTGAGAACAGTGTCAGTTTGTTGGGCAATGGAAATTTATCATCAGCGAGGAAATGATTAAGGGGCTGGTAGTTGATTACCAGTCTCTGTTTACCTCGAATCTGTTCTGATCGTTTGTTGACGTAGAATGCATGACACGTCCATGGCGAGTCTGTTGGCTCGATCAGTCCTTGCTGTTGAAGTTCTGCACATTCATCTGCTGTCATTTTCTGATGTTCTGGATTCAATCCTGGATGACTTGCTTTGGTAAGATTGATGTCTTCATTCTTCTTAAATGGCAGGGAAATGAAGAAATCTTCATTTTTCCACATAGGGTTGTCACACTTTTGTAAGAATTATGAGTGTGTTGTGGCACATGAGTACTGTATCAGCCTCTGTCTGATTTCCTGATAAGGATTATTGTGCAGATAGAAGTAGTTTGTGATAGATTCCCAATCAGTTAAATACTGCTTATACGCCAGACCGTTGGGGAGGATTTTTAATCCTGGTTTCTTCGTATACAGATAAAATCCAATGATAAGATCTTTTCCTGGTAACTTTGATCCAATTATCTTGTGAATCAATGAGCAACCTGGAAAGAACTCAAGCTTGATAGGCTTGTTGATAAGTTCTGTAAAGAAGACTTCTCCGTTTGCAGCATTGAAGAATTGTTTCTTCTTTTTCCAATATGCTGGAGGGAGGATGTCTGGGTTCATGATGGAAAATGATGCACCTGTGTCAAAGAGAGCAGCAACCCGAATAGGGTTTGTATACTTTGAAGTTATAACTTTCATGGTCATCATTGGAGTTGTCTGGGCTATGTTGATAGCGTCCATCTGGAGAGCTTGTCCGTCTGGTTCTGGGTCTGATTCTGATTCTGAGGATGTTGATTCTGTTTGTCTATCAGATTCAGAGAGTTGGAGAACACAGAGAGTGTGATCGTTGATCTCGTCATCTACTGAGAATATGGATTCAATCTCATTATCAGAGAGAGAGATCCCTGTCTCCTTGTTGATGTGGGTGATCATCTTCTGTGTTTTTGCTTTCGGATAGTTCTTTATGAAGTGGTTTTTGCTACCACAGATGAAGCACTTCGTTGATCTTCTTTTACTGAAATTTCTTCTTTTCCGGAGGAACTTCCATGATCCTTTTTTCTTAGAGAAGAACTTGTTTCGTCTGAAATCTTTCTTCTTTCTGAACTTTCTGGTTCTGGATGATGGTTTGGAGGAACAAGAAGAACAGGAACATCCTGGTGTAGGATTGTTCGGGCATTTGGTGAGCAGTTCCTTGTTGATGCAGATCTTGTCAAATTGTTTCATCTGCTTCATGTATTCTTGAAGGAACTTGTTTTGTGAGCACATCTTGTCGATGGCTCTGAGTATGAATTGACAGATTTCTCCAAGGGTGATGTCTGCAATATGCTTGTTGGCTGCAGATAAGAGTCTGCTGGTCTCATCCCCTAAAGGTTCTGGAATGGAGGAGATAAATGCATGTTTCAGGTTTGGGTCGTTGATTCCACCAATCAGATAAAATCTTCTGCTCATCTTCTGGAAATGATCTTTAAGATCTTTCTTGTTCATCGAGCAGCATCGCATCTTGAAATATTCTGATTGGGCTTTTTCAACGATCTGGGTTTCTTGTCCACAGAATTCTGCATAAAGCTGTGATAAAGCAGCTTCAATTGATTCCGTTTGAAGAAACATTAGTTGCCTGTATTCTCCTAGGCTTACCCACCAGTCATAGAGAATTCCAGTAAATCTTGAGGCGAAATCCAACAAGATTTCTCTGGGCTGGGAGTGTGGCTTTTGAACCTGGAGAAATAGGAACGCTTTAAACTCTTGGAATCTATCTCTCCATTGTGAAGGAGGGATATCATCGAGAGTTATCAGCTGAACCTTGCCATTAGAGGTCTGCTTTGAAGTCTGAGCTGGTTGTCGAGGTTGTTGAGTCACCTCTGGTGTTTCATCTTGGACTTCTGACATCATTGGTTCTGGTGGTGGTTGGTTTATCATGATTGGATGTGGAGATGTTTGTTCTGCTTCTGGTTCAGAACTCGTGGAAACATCTGAGGACCAATCTGAATCTTCAGGAACACTTTTTTCTTCTGAAGAAGTGTTTGGGTCAAGAACCTGTATTTGTGGAAGATTTTCCACACAGTGATTCTTGATTATGGCCGTCAAAGGATTCTGTCTTTGAGGCTGGGGCTGTACCATCATCTGAGAGGAGGAAGGCAATTCTTTCTGTTTGCCTTTTATTTTCCTCAGGGCATCGTCTTCATCTAGAAGCCTCATGAGTCTTTTGATGTGGTCTTCTTTTTGAGGGACCACTGGTAGTGGCTGTTCTTGCTTTGGGATGGTAGTGAATCTCCATGGAACTTCACTGGGCTCTGCGAATCCTCTGTGAGCTTGCTTCTGGAGTGCTGTGAGTTGGGTCTGCAGAGATTTCATCTCAGCTTCCTTTTCTGCAAACAATCTGCTTGAGAAAGAGGAAGTCATAGCTAGACTCCTTAGCTCTTTGTGAAGCATCTGGATCTGACTTTCGAGTCTCTCTAAGATTGTCTGAGATCTAATCAGTCCAATATTTGACTGATCAATCTTTGAGTCCACCTGTGAGAGCTTGTGGTTTATCTTCTGAAGGACCTTATTCTGGGTTATAAGGTTCTCAGATTGCCAGTTGAGTACTGCTTTGGCTGGGGCAACTCTTTTGACTGTCCCATCTGGTTCAACAGTTCTAGAGTTGAGCACCTTTGGCTGTCTTGTCTCTATACCATCATTGGTAGTAGCTGGCTGGAGAGGAGGAAAATCCTCTTCGTAGTTGGCTGGAGACATCATGCATATTTGTGGGAGAGCCATTGGTGGTGTCAATTGCATCGGAGTGATAGGCTGTTGACCTGTCCGTCGTAAATACTTCTGGGCCTGTTTATAACAGGGAAGTACTGGAGGATTTTCTGGTGGAGATGGTGGTGATGAACTCCTTGGATGGTCATCTGGGTCTTCTTCCCATCCTGTAGGAATTATTGGGCCGTCTGTTCTCGGTGGTGGAGAATATGTGACTAAAAAGTCAAATTTCCCCAAGGGTTGTCCGAGAGTGCCAACTTGCTTATCTCCGTCTTGGTCTCTTTTTTAACTTCTTTCCCGAGCTGATCTTTTTTGGTCGATCATGATGATCGTCATTGCTGTGATCATTGATGCAGGCTGGGCAGAAACATACATCCCAGTAACAGTGTCCTGTTTGGGATTTAAATGCGAATTGTGGACTGCCACTTGAGCTGAAAGAAAGGATATCAGCTTTGTTGTATCCTGCATGTGCAGGGAGCATCATATATTGAGTCGGGAAGTAGTTGCTGGGAGCTTTCTCGGCTTTGTTGAAGGTGATCAAGGTTGATCCATCCTTCTGGGTGGTGAACGTCGCGTCTGATGACTGGACTGCCACATGAGATTGATGGAGCTTCTCATAGTTGGTAATCCATATGTCTGGAATAATCTCTCGTAGTTTTTCTACAGAGATCTGTTTTGGAATCTGTGAGACCATGGGGACGTTCTGAGAATCAGTGTTGATCATCAGGGCATCAGCAGTGCCTGGGAGTGTAAGATCCATTGCATGATTCTGGATTCTGTACACCATTTGATAGTGTAAAGTGGAAGAGATGGAGTTGGGGTCCATGTCAATTCCCGTTAGTTGTACTTGGACTTTGAGTGCTGACAACAGTGTTGGATCCTGCAGAGACATATTAAAATTAGGAAAAACCGTAAAAATTACGGTTCCAGCGTTGAGTGTAGTCTGGACTATGGTGATGACAGCGTCTCTGTAGCGTCTGTGTCTGGAGTCCAATAGGGCTATCCTGGCTGCAACCGGAAGTCATTTTCTTCCATGAAAGGTGAGGGACGTTCTGAGAATCAGTGTTGATCATCAGGGCATCAGCAGTGCCTGGGAGTGTAAGATCCATTGCATGATTCTGGATTCTGTACACCATTTGATAGTGTAGAGTGGAAGAGATGGAGTTGGGGTCCATGTCAATTCCCGTTAGTTGTACTTGGACTTTGAGTGCTGACAACAGTGTTGGATCCTGCAGAGACATATTAAAATTAGGAAAAACCGTAAAAATTACGGTTCCAGCGTTGAGTGTAGTCTGGACTATGGTGATGACAGCGTCTCTGTAGCGTCTGTGTCTAAAGTCCAATAGGGCTATCCTGGCTGCAACCGGAAGTCATTTTCTTCCATGAAAGGTGAGGGCTAGTCTTACTGCACCAAAATGAAGGTGAGTAAAACCTTACGTCTGCCACTGAGCTGGATATTCTGGAGGAATCTCCAGGGAGACAAACTGCTCTTGTGTGGTGGCTGGAAGGTTGTATTGACTGAATTTTGTGGACTGGACATACTCTCTGACCATTCTGGATGTAGGCCGCACGAGTTGTTTTATAGTCCTGAGCATTGGATTTGACTGTTTGACAAAGGCATGATATGGGTTTATGATAGGGAGATCTTCAGAGATAATTTTTTGTTCGTCTGGAACATAGTTTATCTCGTAAAGATAAACTAGCTTGGAGGCTGAAGATTTTCTCATAGAAGGAGAAGGGAGGGAAAAAGTAGCAGGAGTAGATTGTATAGCTGAAGAGGAAGAAAAAGTAGAAGAAGTAGTGAGGTTAGGCTCGACAGTATTTGGGGTTTCCATAATGCTAAGAATTGATATACTTTTCAGAGTATGTATACTATACCATATACCTATACTCCTGCTACTTTTTCCCTCCCTTCTCCTTCTATGAGAAAATCTTCAGCCTCCAAGTTAGATTATCTTTACGAGATAAACTATGTTCCAGACGAACAAAAAATTATCTCTGAAGATCTCCCTATCATAAACCCATATCATGCCTTTGTCAAACAGTCAAATCCAATGCTCAGGACTATAAAACAACTCGTCCGGCCTACATCCAGAATGGTCAGAGAGTATGTCCAGTCCACAAAATTCAGTCAGTACAACCTTCCAGCCACCACACAAGAGCAGTTTGTCTCCCTGGAGATTCCTCCAGAATATCCAGCTCAGTGGCAGACGCAAGGTTTTACTCACCTTCATTTTGGTGCAGTAAGACTAGCCCTCACCTTTCATGGAAGAAAATGACTTCCGGTTGCAGCCAGGATAGCCCTATTGGACTTTAGACACAGACGCTACAGAGACGCTGTCATCACCATAGTCCAGACTACACTCAACGCTGGAACCGTAATTTTTACGGTTTTTCCTAATTTTAATATGTCTCTGCAGGATCCAACACTGTTGTCAGCACTCAAAGTCCAAGTACAACTAACGGGAATTGACATGAACCCCAACTCCATCTCTTCCACTCTACACTATCAAATGGTGTACAGAATCCAGAATCATGCAATGGATCTTACACTCCCAGGCACTGCTGATGCCCTGATGATCAACACTGATTCTCAGAACGTCCCTCACCTTTCATGGAAGAAAATGACTTCCGGTTGCAGCCAGGATAGCCCTATTGGACTCCAGACACAGACGCTACAGAGACGCTGTCATCACCATAGTCCAGACTACACTCAACGCTGGAACCGTAATTTTTACGGTTTTTCCTAATTTTAATATGTCTCTACAGGATCCAACACTGTTGTCAGCACTCAAAGTCCAAGTACAACTAACGGGAATTGACATGGACCCCAACTCCATCTCTTCCACTCTACACTATCAAATGGTGTACAGAATCCAGAATCATGCAATGGATCTTACACTCCCAGGCACTGCTGATGCCCTGATGATCAACACTGATTCTCAGAACGTCCCCATGGTCTCACAGATTCCAAAACAGATCTCTGTAGAAAAACTACGAGAGATTATTCCAGACATATGGATTACCAACTATGAGAAGCTCCATCAATCTCATGTGGCAGTCCAGTCATCAGACGCGACGTTCACCACCCAGAAGGATGGATCAACCTTGATCACCTTCAACAAAGCCGAGAAAGCTCGCAGCAACTACTTCCCGACTCAATATATGATGCTCCCTGCACATGCAGGATACAACAAAGCTGATATCCTTTCTTTCAGCTCAAGTGGCAGCCCACAATTCGCATTTAAATCCCAAACAGGACACTGTTACTGGGATGTATGTTTCTGCCCAGCCTGCATTAATGATCACAGCAATGACGATCATCATGATCGACCAAAAAAGATCAGCTCGGGAAAGAAGTTAAAAAAGAGACACCAAGACGGAGATAAGCAAGTTGGCACTCTCGGACAACCCTTGGGGAAATTTGACTTTTTAGTCACATATTCTCCACCACCGAGAACAGACGGCCCAATAATTCCTACAGGATGGGAAGAAGACCCAGATGACCATCCAAGGAGTTCATCACCACCATCTCCACCAGAAAATCCTCCAGTACTTCCCTGTTATAAACAGGCCCAGAAGTATTTGCGACGGACAGGTCAACAGCCTATCACTCCGATGCAATTGACACCACCAATGGCTCTCCCACAAATATGCATGATGTCTCTAGCCAACTACGAAGAGGATTTTCCTCCTCTCCAGCCAGCTACTACCAATGATGGTATAGAGACAAGACAGCCAAAGGTGCTCAACTCTAGAATTGTTGAACCAGATGGGACAGTCAAAAGAGTTGCCCCAGCCGAAGCAGTACTCAACTGGCAATCTGAGAACCTTATAACCCAGAATAAGGTCCTCCAGAAGATAAACCACAAGCTCTCACAGGTGGACTCAAAGATTGATCAGTCAAATATTGGACTGATTAGATCTCAGACAATCTTAGAGAGACTCGAAAGCCAGATCCAGATGCTTCACAAAGAGCTAAGGAGTCTAGCTATGACTTCCTCTTTCTCAAGCAGATTGTTTGCAGAAAAGGAAGCTGAGATGAAATCTCTGCAGACCCAACTCACAGCACTCCAGAAGCAAGCTCACAGAGGATTCGCAGAGCCCAGTGAAATTCCATGGAGATTCACTACCATCCCAAAGCAAGAACAGCCACTACCAGTGGTCCCTCAAAAAGAAGACCACATCAAAAGACTCATGAGGCTTCTAGATGAAGACAATGCCCTGAGGAAAATAAAAGGCAAACAGAAAGAATTGCCTTCCTCCTCTCAGATGATGGTACAGCCCCAGCCTCAAAGACAGAATCCTTTGACGGCCATAATCAAGAATCACTGTGTGGAAAATCTTCCACAAATACAGGTTCTTGACCCAAACACTTCTTCAGAAGAAGAAAGTGTTCCTGAAGATTCAGATTGGTCCTCAGATGTTTCCACGAGTTTTGAACCAGAAGCGGAATAAACATCTCCACATCCAATCATGATAAACCAACCACCACCAGAACCAATGATGTCAGAAGTCCAAGATGAAACACCAGAGGTGACTCAACAACCTCGACAACCAGCTCAGACTTCAAAGCAGACCTCTAATGGCAAGGTTCAGCTGATAACTCTCGATGATATCCCTCCTTCACAATGGAGAGATAGATTCCAAGAGTTTAAAGCGTTCCTATTTCTCCAGGTTCAAAAGCCACACTCCCAGCCCAGAGAAATCTTGTTGGATTTCGCCTCAAGATTTACTGGAATTCTCTATGACTGGTGGGTAAGCCTAGGAGAATACAGGCAACTAATGTTTCTTCAAACAGAATCAATTGAAGCTGCTTTATCACAGCTTTATGCAGAATTCTGTGGACAAAAAACCCAGATCGTTGAAAAAGCCCGATCAGAATATTTCAAGATGCGATGCTGCTCGATGAACAAGAAAGATCTTGAAGATCATTTCCAGAAGATGAGCAGAAGATTTTATCTGATTGGTGGAATCAACGACCCAAACCTGAAACAGGCATTTATCTCCTCCATTCCAGAACCTTTAGGGGAGGAGACCAGCAGACTCTTATCTGCAGCCAACAAGCATATTGCAGACATCACCCTTGGAGAAATCTGCCAATTCATACTCAGAGTCATCGACAAGATGTGCTCACAAAACAAGTTCTTTCAAGAATACATGAAGCAGATGAAACAATTTGACAAGATCTGCATCAACAAGGAACTGCTCACCAAATGCCCGAACAATCCTACACCAGGATGTTCCTGTTCTTCTTGTTCCTCCAAACCATCATCCAGAACCAGAAAGTTCAGAAAGAAGAAAGGTTTCAGACGAAACAAGTTCTTCTCTAAGAAAAAAGGATCATGGAAGTTCCTCCGGAAAAGAAGAAATTTCAGTAAAAGAAGATCAACGAAGTGCTTCATCTGTGGTAGCAAAAACCACTTCATAAAGAACTATCCGAAAGCAAAAACACAGAAGATGATCACCCACATCAACAAGGAGACAGGGATCTCTCTCTCTGATAATGAGATTGAATCCATATTCTCAGTAGATGACGAGATCAACGATCACACTCTCTGTGTTCTCCAACTCTCTGAATCTGATAGACAAACAGAATCAACATCCTCAGAATCAGAATCAGACCCAGAACCAGACGGACAAGCTCTCCAGATGGACGCTATCAACATAGCCCAGACAACTCCAATGATGACCATGAAAGTTATAACTTCAAAGTATGCAAACCCTATTCGGGTTGCTGCTCTCTTTGACACAGGTGCATCATTCTCCATCATGAACCCAGACATCCTCCCTCCAGCATATTGGAAAAAGAAGAAACAATTCTTCAATGCTGCAAACGGAGAAGTCTTCTGTACAGAACTTATCAACAAGCCTATCAAGCTTGAGTTCTTTCCAGGTTGCTCATTGATTCACAAGATAATTGGATCAAAGTTACCAGGAAAAGATCTTATCATTGGATTTGATCTGTATACGAAGAAACCAGGATTAAAAATCCTCCCCAACGGTCTGGCGTATAAGCAGTATTTAACTGATTGGGAATCTATCCCAAACTACTTCTATCTGCACAATAATCCTTATCAGGAAATCAGACAGAGGCTGATACAGTACTCATGTGCCACAACACACTAATTCTTACAAAAGTGTGACAACCCTATGTGGAAAAATGAAGATTTCTTCATTTCCCTGCCATTCAAGAAGAATGAAGACATCAATCTTACCAAAGCAAGTCATCCAGGATTGAATCCAGAACATCAGAAAATGGCAGCAGATGAATGTGCAGAACTTCAACAGCAAGGACTGATCGAGCCAACAGACTCGCCATGGGCGTGTCATGCATTCTACGTCAACAAACGATCAGAACAGATTCGAGGTAAACAGAGACTGGTAATCAACTACCAGCCCCTTAATCATTTCCTCGCTGATGATAAATTTCCATTGCCCAACAAACTGACACTGTTCTCAAGTCTTTCACAAGCAAAAATCTTTTCAAAGTTTGACTTGAAAGTATGCTTTTGGCAATTGGGAATTAAACCCAGTGACAGGCCAAAAACAACTTTCTCCATTCCAAACCACCACTTCCAGTGGACTGTTATGCCTTTCGGTTTAAAGACAGCCCCATCACTGTTTCAGAAAGCTATGACCAGGATCTATGGCCCAATTCTAAACCAGGCCCTCATCTACATTGATGACATTCTCCTGTTCTCACGAACCCAGGAAGCCCATTTACACCTTCTGGCCCAATTCGAGACACTCACCAAAGCCCATGGTGTAATGCTTTCCGAAAGGAAGATCTTACTTGGACAAGCCCATGTAGAATTCTTGTGAATGAAATTATTCAACGAACAATATGAGGCCCAGCCCCATATAGCCCATGAATTAATTAAATTTCCAGATTAGCTCACAAAGGTCCAGGTACAACAGTTTCTCGGGATAGTCAATTATCTCAGAGACTTTGTTCCACAAATTTCCCAGTACACGGCCCCTCTTGAACAGATGCTCAGAAAGGACTCTCCACCATGGTCCTCCTCTCACACAGAAGCCGTACAAAAGCTGAAAAAGAAGCTCCAAGACTTGTCTCCACTAACGATTCCCTCTACAGGGAAAATGATACTTCAGACAGACGCAAGCCACAAACATTGGGGAGCAGTTCTTTATGAACAAGATAAACATGGGAAAAGAAGAATATGTGAATACAAAAGTGGCACGTTCAAAGACTCTCAGCTTCATCATCACTCTACCTTTAAAGAACTCCTAGCTATAAAGCAAGGAATCATGAAGTTCGAGTTCCATCTGATCGGACAGCACTTCTTGGTCGAGACAGACTTTGCCGCATCAAAAGGTATGCTGAAATTCAAACCTAACAAAGCGGTAAATACGCAGCTCCTCAGATTAGCTGCATGGTTCTCCCAATACTCCTTTGATATTTCTTCTATTAAAGGAAAATACAATGTCATCCCTGACTTCCTCTGCAGGCCAACTATAAATATCATTTCAGCCAAACAGAGACCCATCACTCTCATCTTCACCATAACCAAGATGGCCTCATCATCCTCATCATCGCCAAACCTTGTAGCTATTTTTCCTCCGACTTTCCCAAAAGATGCTACAAGAATCACCCTCTCACAAAATCCAGGGAAAAAAGCCATTGAAAGAGCCATGAACATCTATAAAACCCTTATCAGACTCTATGGAGAATAAATGGTCCATGACCTCCACTTCCATCCAACATATCCTTTTGCTAGGATATTCCCACTCAGAGAAGCTTGGTATATGCCAAAACTCTTAACCCACTTTTTCTGGTATCTAACCAGCTTCTTCATCATCGCCATAGAAGTCCATACTGTTCCACTTGAAGCTACTATTAAAAGTTTCAGATACCATCCAGACTCTACTGGCCCATACAAATCCCAGATGAACCTTCTGTCATGGTTCGCGCCACTCAGTATCTGGGAACAACACATTTCCCAAGCATGGGAACAATTCAAGTCACCATACAAACATCTGGAAGAAACTCCTGCACAAGCCATTGACCAGTGCTACTCCATCTTCCTCCTCAGCCTTAATTGCAGAAAGATAGGTGACGAAACAAGCTTTGCTCCATCCATTGAACTCTATGGATCCCACAACTACCCTCTCTCTCTTGGTAGTCCGTATCTCAGGAAAATAGAGAAGGCTCTCTTCATAAAAAACCAGGTCATCCCTGATGACATCTGGCCCAAACCAGAAGAAGACGCCCCATGAGATCACCTTCCAGCAGAATATACCCAAAAGATAAAGAAGATTCTTGATGACGTCAACAATCCACAAGTCTCTGCAGAATCATCTTCATCAACCACAGCCATGGAAGGCTCTCAATCCATCATGTGTTCTCAGCCCATCAGATTTCAATCTGAAGGACCCTCCTATGAGGAAGAATTCAAGTTCAGCTCCTTTGCAGATAATCCATATGGATTCTCCCAACAACCATGGGAAGATGCTGTTAACACCAACACAAAAGACCTAGCAAGACTAGGAATCTTTGACACACCACCTGAGTTCACCCAGAGCTGCAAGATCCGCTATGATCTTACTCCCCCAGAAACTCATACTGTTCCTCCTCCGGAATTACACACTGATCAAAGACCAGATACACATCAACTCTGGTTCATTGACGAAGACTGGGAAGATCCGGAAATTAGGGAAGAAGTTCTCAGAATCATTGATGAGATAGAAACCCTAGATGCAGCAGAACGAAGAGCGAAGAAAGAACAAGAAAGACAGACCAGACGACGTCACACCTGACGTCAGACACATCCAAACGTCACCCATGACGAATACAAACCACTGACGTAAGCCCTTACGTCAGCAAGCACTTCAGAATCCACCAAGCCAGCTGTCCAGCCCACTAGCCTAAAGTATTTTGTAATTTAGTGTCGGCAGATGCTTTAATAATTTTTGTTTGTCGGCCACATGTCTTTTGACCCTTTTTCTTTTTTGGCCAGATAACTTTGTCGGCCATTTTCTTTATCTTTGTCGGCCACCTGTTAGGTCGAATAATTAAAGTTTGTAAACTTAGTTTGAAGTCCGGATTTCAAATCCGGGGTACTCCTCTTCTCCCTCGCCTATATAAGAGGCGTTCCCTTCTTCAGTAGGGGAGAGAGTCGATTGTAAAATATTTTTTCTCTTGAATAATATTTTCCAGTTATGTCTAGCTAATTCCTCTTCTGATATACTTTAGGAGTCCCTGTATATATATACTATAGTCTATACAATGATCCGTGCTTTTATGCTGATAAAGTATATAGGCTGGAATACCATGAGAACACAGCGGTATCCGCGATAGTTCATGGTTGAACAACGCCACGTACTAAATCAGTCATCACACTAGTATAGTTAGTATAGAGATGTCCCTTGAGATTTACTGCTGACTCTCGTTTCTTGTCAAAGTTAGCTATCTCATTAATAGGAAGATTTGAAAGCTCCAAAAGGATGTTTGAGCTCGCCAAGGCCAATGGTGCCGCTTAGAGCCAACACATCCCAAAGAGCTTCTTAAGTCTCTCCTTGAGGTGGGACAGAGATCATTGGCAAGAGCCTACGACAGTTAAAGTAGGTGTTTAGAAACGTATATGGCATCTCTGCACTAGCCGTGCTAGGCGTCCAGGAAAGTGGTATCAGAGCCATGGAGAAGTTGTATAGGTATATGGTATAGTATATATACTCTGAAAAGTATATCAATTCTTAGCATTATGGAAACCCCAAACACTGTCGAGCCTAACCTCACTACTTCTTCTACTTTTTCTTCGCTCTTCGTTCTGCTGCATCTAGGGTTTTTTTTTTTTTTAGCTAGACATAACTGGAAAATATTATTCAAGAGAAAAAATATTTTACATTCGACTCTCTCCCCTACTGAAGAAGGGAACGCCTCTTATATCTATAATAGCTCATTTGTTTTGAAACTAAACACAAATATTTACTATTGGTGCATATAGAAATGCAGCTGAATAGCAATCATATATATTCTAAGTCGTAACTTAATGGTAATTATTATAATGACTGTATAGTAATAATTATCACGAGTCATAGTTGTGACTGATGGTATTTATTATAATGACTACTGTCACAGTAATGAATATATAGTAATTATATTAATGATCATTATAGTTGTGACTAATGTTAATTGAATAGTTATTTCTTAAGTAAAGGATACCAAGAGCTGTAAACAAAGGTAAAACCACCAGTTTATTAGAGGCAACCACAATACAAAACAGAAAACCAGTAAAACTGTGATAAACCTTATGGAATGAATCATGATCAATTTATGTCCATTTCACCAACCTATAAATCCAACTTTTCCCATATTACTGAGGAAAAACCAATTTACAACCCCATTTTACAAAATAAAAGTACATAAACAGAAGATCAATTAAAAAGAAACAAAACAACAATCACATAAAAATGATGTTACAGAGCATGAAAATTTCAACCAAAAAAAAAAAAAAAAGTCTCTTTATTATGATAAACATATGAACTAAAGTTTGAAAAGTCCAATATTGTGATCATGTTGGACCTTCGTTGCTTGCCCACTCTTACATGCCTGGGTTATTTTTCTTTTTCACTGAAAGTGCATTTATACACACTAAAAGCAATTAACAAAGACCACCCAAAGAGAAAACCTAGGTCCTTTTTTAATTGCAATAATTGGCAACGTAATAAAAGTTTCTGGGTGTTCTATATCTTTCATTAAGTTGATGATGGAAAAAAAAAATGGAAAGAGAATTGGTTGGCTTCTCTATCTTATTGGCTGGCTTCATACTATCTTGATTTACTGCCTTTCACGGAAGAGCACGACTAATTTCTCTTCCCTCTGCTAGCTGTATCTCTTGGCCTCTCTCCTATTTTTGAAATTTTAAATGAGTTTTTAGGGTTTGTTGGCTCTAGAAGGCATAAAGGCGTGTGCGAGAAAGAAGGGCAACTTCGGTAGTCCAAAATGTTTAGAGGGAATCTTCTGATGTAACAGCGTTAGACATAAAAGTCCTAAAAAATAGTGTTAAATTTGAAAATATAATTTTCAGAAATGCTATTATTGAAATTAACCATATTTTCTATTGGAAAAGTTCTACCAACCAATAACTACACATGGAAAATTCTGGATTCCCACCTCAAGAAAAGAGTGGGTAAAAAAATAAAAAAAATCAGTCCACACAGAAGAAAAGAGCGGCAAATGGAAAACACAAGATTTCCACCTCAAAAAAAAAAAAAAAAAAAAAAAAAAAAAAAAAAAGAAAAGGAGTTTCCACAGGGGAAGTGGGGAAAAAAGTGATTCAATCATCCTTTAATTAACTGGTAATCCAACATCAGGAGCAAGCAGTAAACTCCATAAAAGTTCCAACACTTCTAGCTTCAGTAACAGAACACGTGCTTTATTTATTTATTTAGTGCTTTTGCCCTATCGTCCTCTCTGTGCACCTACTTTCTGTTTTTAAAACAAAACCTTTTGAGTTTCGAATATGATACCCAAAGCAGCCACTATATCCAGAGGCAAAGCTATGTTGTATTGAGAAGGGACTGCTACTAAAGTTTTCTTATTTCATAATTAATTTAAAATATAAACAAAAAAGAAGGATTTTTCTTTTTTGTCCAACACTCAAAATTAAATTATCTCATGTAAGTCTTTACACAAACTCTACTCTTTAACCTTTTTTTTTTTTTCATAATAACTCTACTTATACATCAAGCTTGTATATATGTGTTTGGTTTTTATCTCTATTTGTGTGTGTGTTTAGTAGCTCTTCAAAAATACTGTGATATTTTTATAAAAATTTCATGTTATGTAAATTTTTTAAGAAAAGTTCTGGTATATGTCATCATTATATTAAAAGGCTAGCTCCGCTGCTGAGTTCATTTCCAATAGAGTCACAAATGATAGCGAAGACAACCACAAATCCATTGTCTCTAAAGGACCTTAAGACAACTATTGGGTGGTGCTGTCTAAGAAGAAATTGCAGAGGACATCACATTTGAATGAGAACAAGATTCAACGGTTTTGGCGTTCCTAAATTCAGCAACATAGGAACGGATCCAAGCATATAAATTCTGGTGCAAGAATTTACTTCCTCATCCCAAATTGCCCTACCAGCAACCAAGAACAATTTAAAATGTTACCAGGGCTCTACACCAAACCCATCACGCGCCCAAACCACCTCGCCCCACCCCACCCCACCCCACCCAATTAAACGGGTCTACGTCATATCCCACTTCTATTTGGGTGTTTTTTCAACCCACATGCAATTTTATGTGGGTGGGGCGAGTTTGAATATTTGACTAGCGGGTTGAATCCGCCTATTTTTATTTTTTTAAACAATTGCCTTTTTGTCTCAATCTCGACCTCTCTGACTCTCTATAGCATCCTAAAAAATATAAGTTTTTAGTTTTATTTTTGTTGTGTTTATTTTATTTGTTAATCTTTGTGTTTATTTTATTTGTTAATCTTTCCAATGTCTAATGAATTTTTGAGTGAAACAAGATGATGCATAAAATTACAAATTTTGTTCTTGTTTTCCAAAGTAGAATAATATAAGTAGATGAATGAAATTATAATTATATAAACCTCTCATTTTCTTCACTTTCTATCTATCAAACTTAATCGAGTGAATTATTTCAATTTTATTATCTTTTTGTTAATCCCTCCATCTTTTTTTTCCCCTACCATCCCTACCAATTGGAGTGTGAGAAAAAAGTTCTCCATCTATAAATTTGATTATGTGAAATTTATCTTTTATTTATAAATGATGTGAGATACCATCCACACACAAAACATAACTCCAAAAATATTTGACATACACAACATTACATAACAGAACCTATTTTGTGTTGTGGCCAACTTTCCTAAAAATATATTTCTCAAAACAAATTCCGGGATAAAATATATTAATTATGGAGACTCACCACGTGCAAAGTTTACAAAAATAAATTTCTTGTAAGGAACATGTGGAGGCTGAGGCTCCAGATCCAAATTAGAAGATCTTTATTTCGATGTTTTTTTATTTTTTATTTTTTATTTTTAGAAATGCTAATTTCGAATTAACAAAAGTCAGTTTATTCTTTACTTTTAGAAAAACATTATTGTGTCAATATTAATGCACATGATGGTTAACTTTACAGATTGTATATCTTCCATTAAAGTAGATCAATATCATTTATGGTGGAAATCATATCAGCATGAGCAATAAAGGTGTGTACCCACTTTTATAATTATATTTGTATATATATAAATAGTGACAATAAGAATCATTGAGTGTACCAAGACATTCTGATTAGGTCGATATTTTTTTAGCATCCTCATCATTAAATTAATAATAAAAAAAAATACAATAAAGTTTGAATGAAATAAACAAAAGCACTCCAAAAAGAAGAGAAAACACAAAAATAACTAATAAACTAACATCCTATAGGATATATCTGGACAGGTTCGGTGCCTCGTTAAAACAACCCAGTTATTACAGCTTAAAAACTTCCTGCAAGAAAAGTAAATAAAAGGAATTTAAATTAAATCATTAAGATTTTTACGAGAAATTTAGAGACAAGATTTATATGTCTTTGTTAAATATTGTAAGATTTTTCCTCACTTTCTCTTATTACATTAAAACTTTGAAAGGTTGTTGGTTTTTTTTTTTATTTTTTTTTTTATTTTTTTAAGTGTACAAACTTAAAAAATAAAATATGTGGACATATTTTCTTTAATTGGTTCTATGTTTCTTGTGGGTAAGTTTTAATATAATATTTTTGAACTAAAATGCGCACAATATGAATGGGAACTCTTATGTTAAAAATTTATAATTGTTTTTATTTCTCTTCCAGGAATAAAAGTAGTAAATCTCATATTATATATATATATTTTAAATAAATAATTGCCTACACTAATTTTAATTTGGATCGTACTATACACTAATCTTAATTTGGATCGTAAAATATACCTATATGTGTGTGTGTGCAATTTGCAAAACTATAGCAAAAGTAACAATAGCTAATTGATATGTTTCAGGTTGATGAGAAAAATTAGCAGGGCAAGATATTTTGTGGAAAAATATAAAAAGTCTAAGACTCCGTTTGGTGAAACGGTTTGAGTTGAAATTTTTAAGTTTGAGTTGGTTGACTTTTTAAAAACTAGTTATAATTTTTATTGACTTTTTAAAAAAAAGACAAAAACTAAGATGAAAATTTTGAGTTTAAACTCATTCACCAAACGGGGCATAAAAAGAAAAAAACCTCTTAAAAATTTACAACTCGTACAGGGATGAGTTTTAAATTGAGAAATTCCTAATAATTTTTCATTGATGATTTATTTATTTATTTATTATTACTTGTTGGATAAGGTGGTTTTTGTTTTTTGCTTGCTACTTTTCGTGTTAGGTTTGTAAGATTTATTTATTTTTAAAAAAATGTTTTTTCCTGTTAAAACAACAACGGCTGATGATTCCTAATGAACTTGACCCCAAAATTGCAGTTTAAATGTTTACGGTGGGAATACTTTTAAGTTTTATTTTTTTATTTTTTTATTTTTTATAATATATTCGGTTTGTGAAATAGCTAACAACGAAGGTTAAAGTCTATGAAAAATTGAAGTGAGAATTTTTAAAATTAAGATATAGAATATGTGAATGAATGTAAAATTCAAACACATAAATAAGGATTAACTTTTTTTTTTAATTGAAAAAAAATATTATAATAGATACAAATATTAAAGAACAATATTGAGGTTCGGATTAATATTAAAAATACATGTTAAAATATTAGAGCAATGGGATCTCACAAACTAATGGGTTCCAGTAGTTGTGGGATTCACTAGAGTGAAATATCGAAGTTGAATCCCATTTTTAAAAAAAAAAAAATAGCAATATGTATAATTCTTCCCATTTTTTTTTTTAGAAAAATTAGCAATATGTATAATTTCTTTCTTAAATATGTCCATGTCCGATCCCAACTCGGGGAGAAGAATATCGTTAGCAATTATGTTATGTATTGCAGCTGCCTCTATCTGCTCTTTTTTAGCTTTCTTCGATATTGCTCTTTTTAGTTGATCAAAATTCGATAATCGGGAGATCGGAAAAAGATGTCACAATAGATGAATGATTATTATTTCCTCTATCCATGCCTTGGGACTCCACCCTCGCAGAGAAAAATGCATTTTCAGTACTTAGTAAGATACTTTAAAAAAAAAATTCATAAAAATTATGATTTTTTTTTTTTAAAAACATAATGGGATTTATTTTTTTTATTTTTATTTTTCCTCCTACTTTTCTTTAAGTGGACCAAAAACTATGATTTATCCCCCATCACAACAGGGACATCCTCGTATGATTTTGAGCAAATTTTTTTTTATTGAATGGAATTATGGTAAGACCCACTTCGTATTAAAGAGAGAATTATGTGATGAAAGAGTTAATACCTGATTGTGATGATGTCTCTACATACAATGTGGTAGACATAGTAAGACCTTTATGTCCCCAGCCATGATTTGGCAGTTATTTTTTTTTTCCTACATATATAATAAATGAATCTGATTCATACTCAACCATCTTGTATAATTGTATTCCTTTTTATAAAATAAAAAATAAAAAAGTAATTTTAAAATCCCTGTATGATCGGACCGGTATTCATACTAATGTTTTGATTTTTTTTTTAAAAAAAAGTCAGATCACATCATAATCATAACAAAATTGAGAAGTGTGTAAATAATAATGAATCTTTGCTCATTAAAAATTCTTGTAACGTAGATGAAGATGCTCATAAATAAAGGTTGACCAAGTCTTCATGACTAGGAAAATGAAAGATTTGTCCGTGTGTAATGTTTTAAAGAATCTTTAAAGCTTGTTTTGCAACTCTGATTACATTTGAGATGCATATTTGAATATGGTTGTAATTTGGATGAAAATAGGTGATTTGAAAAATTCAAATAGAAGTAGTCTAATTGTCATCTAAACACCATAATACACAATCTAAATAGAATCATTTTGAAAGAAACATTTGAAACCATTTTTCCTCACCATTTTTTTCTTATTCCAAACACATTTTTGTTTTCAAAAAGAAAATTTATATATATTTAAATATCATCTTATTCTAAAAAAAAAAAAATTAAAGGCATTTTCATTTAAAACAAAAAGTTTTCTTTTTGAAAATGGACACGTGAATCATACAGAGCCTTAATAACCAAAAAATAGGTAATGTATAACTCAGCGACAGTAGAATACACGTTTTCCTTTCCTTTCCTTTTTATTTTTAATTTATTTGTTTTTACTTATTTATTTATTTTTGTTGAGGAAAACGTTTTCCTTAATGATAGGGGTGAGGGTGCCAATTTCAAATTATGTCTAAAATGAGCATTTTCATCATTTTCACCATCCAAATGTGAATTTCTTTTTTGGATTGTCAAATGACAACTTTAATGACTCGTTTAAAAGAAGGCATCCAAAATTTTCAATTAATGAAAATTCAAAATAAATCAGTACATTGTTGAAATTTTTAATGGCTCATTTAAATATTGGCATCAATACAACGAAGCTCTCTTTAGTTATAGCTAAGGAATGTTTTAGTAATTTCGAAATCTTGATTGATCAAGGAATTATTCTCTCTCTCTCTCTCTCCTTTTTTGTTTTTTTTTGGCATATTTTTTCGAGGAGGCAATACTTTTTGTATAGCATAAACTTGAGGAAACATTAAACTCAATAATAAATTTTGGGATTTTTTTTTTTTAAGATTCAGAAATGATTTTCTAACATCTCGTAAATCTCTTATCTCTTATTATATTCTAAAAGAACTGATGATACTTCAATAGTGTTTTTCATCCTTCCTAATTAGGCGTTACGTGACATGTCCACTACTCGTCACATGACATTTTTTAATTTTTTAGAAAAATTAAATTTTTATTGTTTTATTTTGTTTGTCTATTTTGCAAGAGCGATATGCTGTGTGAAATGTATATATAGGAGTTTGTAAATTCATGAAGCAATAACATAATAAGCATTGATTTTTTTTTTTTTTTTTTTGCTTATTTGTCATATGCTTCGAGAAATTACAAATTCTTATTCATACATTTCAAATAATTTAATGAATGAATAATGGATATCCGAATCAACAGATGCACCCGAACATCCCGATTAGGTCGACACCCTCTCAGAATCCTCTTCATTTTTGTAATCCATTTATTTAAAAAAAAATTAAAAATTAAAATAATGAATGTGATAGAGGATTAACGAGAGTCAAACAAATCAAAGAGGAAGACCTAACAAACCAAAATCCTAGTGGAAAATACAAAAGTCGGGAGCCAGGTTCAAAGGATCAAGCCTGAGCATGCACCTTGAACAAGACTTCAAATATGCCTCGTTAAAACCCTCTTACCAAAACCTAATTGGGAAAAAAAAAAGTACATATTTACTTGCAAAATCGGTTATCTAGTAAATCTATGACAGGGAAAGCCAGCTATATCCCTCCCAACAACTTCAGAGCAAAAATCTGGGTAATGGAACCACCAAACAGTGTCCTCAAGGTTAACAACATGAGCAACCAAGTGATTGGCAACATGATTTCCTTCGCTGTAAATATGAGAGATGCAATAATAACGAATATTGGAGAGATAATTCAAGGCTCTAGACCATTTTGCTTGCCACTTCGAAAGGACGACATTGTTACGATTACGTAAAAGCTGAACCATGTAGGAGGAATCACACTCTAACCACAAGTTGGACCAGTTGTAATGTTTTCCACACCAAATTGTTTAACACTCTATTTTGGCAAATATTTTACTATTTAATATAAACTATTTATGCCCCATCAACAAAAATTGCATGATCGTGAAATTACTACACCATAGTAAATAAGATAAATGATAAGGAGTCAAATATTATACATTATGGTATATTTCCTTAAAGACTTCTCAATTAGACTCGAAGAATTCAAATTGATTATATTATCTTATTTTTCTTGAGCCAAGCTGCTACAATGGAATTGTCCAAAAAAAATAAAAATAAAAATTTGATGAATACCGAAAGCTTGATGGAGTTCTCAAGATGTTCTACTGATGAACAAATTGAACTGAATTTAAAAACAAAAAAAACAAAAAAAAAACAAAAAAAAGGAAAAGAAAAAAAGAAAAAAGAAGCTTAACTACAAAACTTGAACTTCTAATTCAAAATAAAAGAAATAATTAAGAAACTAAAAGTAATTTCCACAAGCAACTCATCTCTTGTAGCGTTCGACATACTTCTTAATTTTTTTTAAAACGAGAAATATCATTCATATTAAAATGCAAAACAACATTGCGATACAAGAGACACAAACTCGATTAATATGATTAAATCATTAAAATCTGATGAAATTTATTAAGAAGGACATAAGCAAAGGCCCGATGATGGAAAACTTTTTCTCGAATTCTTTGGTAATTCTATAGTCGAGCATAAAAAAGCTCTTTGAAATAAATAAAAAAAATCTACAATCGATTGTATATTCCGATCAATCGAGAAATGATCACTTGCAGCACAGAGGTTGCAACAAAATACGCCCAGCCATGAAATTAACAAAACCAACAGATAGATATCGCAGGAAACCAACTGAAGCGGAATACACACACAAATATGAAACTGGATATGGGAGAACTACCTACTTCATTACAAAAACAAAAACAAAAACAAAGCAAAAATGTAAAACAACATCGACCAAAAAATTCTCATTTCACATGGAACAACCACTCCATCAAGCGCCACAAGTCAGAGGAAATCGATTGGGTTCGATTGGAGGTAAGAGATCATCGCACTGACCATCAGATTATCAAGGCCTTATTGGATCCTAAATCGTCGAAAGATCGTCAGGCTATATCTGATATAAAAAAAAAAAAAAAAAAACTCCCAAGTAGGACTTGCTAACTTCATCCCCGCAAAAGTCATTGAACTGGCAATCACTCTCCCCAATCATGGCTTCGTCGGATAAGGACACTAGTAACATTGCACTAGCATATTCCAACTGAGTCCTGTCGATGACGGTGGCTGTAGTCCTGCACAAAGGAAAACCCTAGTATCTACAAAGTTTGAGAAAGAGAAAGGGGCAGAGAGACTTTTTGACGTAGTCCTTGTTGCTCATTAACGTTGTATATGTCCCTTCTTTGACGTGAGTCAAGATCTACTGTCTCAGATTTTCTATCTCATTGACTATCCTTCTAATATTGTTAAGTCATATCATCTGAATTGAAAAATGTAACCACATAAAAAAGCTAAATAGTAAAAATTATTGATCAAATTGATGAATTATTAAAACACTATTGAGAGGAAATCTATTGAGATAGGAAAATGTACCAACAGATCTAAACTCCCTAATGTAGTCATGTTGATTCATTAGATGAAAAACGTTTAAGGGTATATAAGCATTAAAAAAAAAAAAAAGTGCATTGGGTAGTTCAATGTAACAGAAATAAAAATAGAGGAGCAAGTGCAAAAACACACAATAAACATCAAAGCCTAATGTCACTATTGTGGACCGTTGACTGGATTTAATTGAAGGATCTGAGGCAACGGAGTTACCAATGCAATGTGAGTGGAACATTTTTTTTTCCAAAAATATTTCCCTCTTTTCTTGATTTTTTTTTTTTTTTTTTGCTAAACAGATTTAATCATGATTGGGTGACCTTAACCCAGCCTTTCGCCCCCAACCAAGAACAACTTTTTTTTTTCTTTTTTCTTTTTTTATTTTTTAAGGGTTGTCTTTCCCTGACATGAAAGATGCAATATGCAAAATTTGATTAAGGGTCCATTTGGGGACGTTTGAAGACGGGGTTTTAAAAGTTAGAGATGAATTGAGTTTTAAAACTATACATTTGGTGAAAATGAATTATTTATAATGAAAATATACAAAAATTATAATGTATTAGGAAAGAATATAAATATAGATCTTATTTCATTTCTCTCAAAATTTTATGCAATGAAAAAAAAATTCACTTGAATTTGAAATAACAGAGTTACGAATTTTTAAAGTTTGAATTTACTGTAAATATTTGAAAATGTAATAATGTGCAAGTCTAATTTAACGGTAATTTTATTCCTAGTTTCACCATATAATGTGAAGTCCGATCCCCCTGTCCTCATATTAATAAAAAAAAGTAAATAATTAAAAGTAATTTTAAGTTTAAAAAAAAAAAAAAAAAAAAACCTTTAGAGATGTATTTGGAGTTGCTCCCTCAAACACCTCCTGAAACATTAAAAATAACAACTACCGTAGGGTCTTCTGTACTGCGACAGAAATAGTAATTATTTTATCAAATTTTTAACAGTAAATTATAATTGTTGATAATTTTTTATTTTATTGTAAATTGTTAATTTAACGATTAAAAAACTATTTCCTATCCGTAATACAAACAAGAGATTTTATAGTAAATATTTTTTTAAAAATAATTAAAAAAACAAGAAATATCTGATATAAGGACCGCACCATTTAAGCAGAGAGATTTTTAAAGGAGAGGAACACAAATGATACCTTCACGCCAATTACTGGACATTGATGCCATTGTTCATTCTCAGATTACTTTTTTAACATACTTAACAGAATTCCTGGAAATGTCAAAAAAGTACAAGATTACTCAATCGTGGCAAAAATATCAAACTGGTACGCAAGAGAAATTTTCTAATATAAAAAGGGATTAGAAAAAATCTGTCGCTTTTGGGTCACGTGAGAGTGGTGGCCAGGCCAGAGAGGCTTTTAAAGTTTTCAATTTAAAAAAAATAATAATAAAAAAAAAAAAAAAAAAAAAAAAAAAAACTTGTCTATTTTGGCCGCGAATCTCTTATTGGGTTACTGATGGGTTATAAGCCAAAAGCCGAAGGTGGGTGCTCTTGATCTGTCTTCGATTTCTTCACCATCTTCTGTTTTTCTATTATTATTACTATTATTATTATATACTATTATTATCGTTATTAATAATATTGTTATTATTGTTATTTTATCCGGAAAAAATGTAATGTAAGACGACGGGTCGTAATTATCTTTTATAAAGTTGGATTTTAAGAGCTTCTGTATTTAAAAAAAAATATCTATATTGAATTATAATTAGTTCTGTTAGAGATGAAACACATCGTTTAACATTGTCAAAGATAATGAACATTAAGATGGTGAAAATAGTTTGATATGCTTTCTATAGGACATGAATTTAAACCATCCATCTATCAAATCACAGTGAATTAAATGTAATCGAACCAACACTTGATTAATATTTTTTAATATTAATTAAATTTAACGTTAAAAATATATATAACACCATTAGAATTATCTATTGATAAAGCTCTGCATTATTGTAATTTCTACCTTTTGCTCTTTGATATTTTATGTTAATTAAATTTAACGTTCATAAGCACCCACATGAATGGATGAGATGACAAATGGGTAAAAAGCATTTGCTAGGCATCTCCCCTTCCTCCATCCGTGTTCGATTTCCATTACTTTCCCTTAGACCCTGCTCCAGCTTCGGCTATTGAAGCATGGTTTAGTGATGATAGAATATACTTCGGGTGGACGACTGATAGAAACTAATATAAATGACATGTCTTTATCGTACCTAAGAAAAATATTTATGCCTATAAGACTGCAAACCTAAAAATAATGGGGTCATATCTAATCCTTTTGTCTACCAAAACTAAAAATTTACTTTCGTAAATGTATAACACCACCAAAGATACCTATTGGTAGAGCTCTACAATTTTTGTAGTCATTACTATATTATTATTGGATACAATTATTTATGCAACGTGTACAATAACAAATCTACTTTGTTCAAGGCTCTATTTCATTTACAATTAAATTTTTTTGAATATATGTATGAAATTAGTACTCTATTTTACGAATTTATTTCTATGCATCACTAGTCAAACAACATTCAACTGGAAGTTTTCCCTTGTGGAAAATTAAGGAAAAAATATACCTTTATGAGTTTTTATTATGAAAAATGTTGCTACAAAGTATCAACTTTTAAATACTAATTTTAAAATTGATAGATACATATCTACAACTACAAGTGAAAAAAATGATAAGCCACTGTCAAGTGAATTGATATTAAATAATTGAGATTAATATTGATGTTTCTAACATCTTTTAAGAACTGATTTATAAGATGATAATTTATCATTTTTTATATCGTTATAGGTGATCAGTTGATATGATAATCCTTAAAAAAGAATAATAACTCGCATGTCACATAAATTAATATTAAAAATTAAGATTAGAATTGATATTTTTAGTATTTTTCTTTATTTAGAAAAAAACCATTGTGATAATGATTATTATTTTTTAATTTGAAGGGATGGATTCGAAATCAACTCTTTATGATAAAATTAGGTATTAAATTACTGTTAAATTATGCATGCAATATACCATTGTAATATTATTTGTCGTGGTTTCTATCATACTTTTTATTAAAAAAAAAATTAATAGAATTAGGGATTTCTCAGCATTGGAGGAGTTTATGCGAAGTATTTAACTAGGATTAACTAGGATTAACGTTACAAAAATTATTCTCCTTTGTCAAAAAAAAAAAAAAAAAAAAAAAAAAAAAAAAAAAGAGTTCTGTACGTTTTTACTTTTTACTCACAAAAGAAAAAGACGTTACAAATATTATACTTTCATGCTATAAACATTGTTCTAGATTTGTTACAACGGCATTATTCTTAGGATTACTCAATTATTTATAATTGCTATTTCCCTTTTCTTTTAGTATTACAAACCAGGCTCCCTAAAAAAAAAAAAAAAAAACTTAAAAAAAAAAAACCAGGTAATTTTCTTAAGCCTCCGTTTGGTGTTACGGTTGGAGTTAAGATTTTTAAGTTGAGTTGAAGATAAGTTAAGTTGAGAGCTAGAGTTGAGCATTTGGTAAAAAGTTTAAGTTAAAAAGTTTAACTTGAGTTGAGTGTTTGGATGTAAAAATTGAGTTGCATTGGGAAATGTAATTGAGTAGAATTGTATTATGTATTGGAAATTAGTTTTTTTTTTTTTTTTTTTAAATCTTAATTTGGTTCCTATATGTAGAATAATTGTTATTGTATTTCATAAAAAAAATATTTTTAGTTGCGTTATTTTTAAATGGCTCGCAATTTAGGAGTTTTTTTTCTCCCATTTTATCGTTTTCACCCTCTCAAATAACATGCCATTGTAGGTTGTGAAGGCAAAAAAAGAAAAAATAAAATAAAATAAAAATTAAAACACACATCAACAGTATACATCAAATTAATCACAATCTTTTTTACATAGCCATAAAATACAACAACAAGAATTACATAGTTGCTAACTAAAAGTGCTAATAAAAAAACATGAAATTCTCCCCCTAATCTAAGTTAAACAGTAAAAATGGCCTTAATTTCAAGTGGATTTATATCATGGAAATCATTGATATCTGTCTCACATATCATCGGCCAAAACTTCTCTCATCTGATTCATTGCACCCCTCATCGATGCATCTTGCTGCCTTCCCGTACTCGGACCTGCATCATCGGCCCCGTCGGCCAACACGACATCCGTGTTAACATCAACATGTCCACCTACAGGCACACCATCTGCCGCATACTCTTCAAGAATAGGATCCCCAACCTGTACTATCCTTATGAAATTATGAACGATCGCACACGTCACTGGAATCATTGCTTGTTTTTCTATAGGATATTTGTTGATGCCTTTAAGTATTTTAAATTTAGCATTTCATACACCAAAAGTTCGCTCAATGCAATTCCGCAAAAATGAGTGCGTGTAGTTAAATACTTCCTTCCGGGTGCCCAGTCCGTCGCGATGTTTCTGCTATTCGGGTAAATGATACGTCTCTCGTCGAAAAGGACTCAGGAAACAATTCTTATTCGCGTATCCCGAATCCGCTACGTAAAATTTTCCTACATAATAATTTGAGTCATTATCATAACTATTTTATAATTTCTTGCTTATTTATAAACAGTCATAATGATATAGAGTATCTTACCAGGTGGCAGTATTGGGAATCCGTGAAATGCTATTGCCTCTTCTAGCATTCTTGCATCATGACAAGATCCCTCATAACCGGCCAACATATATGTAAACTTCATATCGAATGAGTAGGAGGCCAATACATTCTGTGAGTGCACACCTTTTCGATTAATCCAAGCTTCAAAATTCTCCTCGCGTGTCCATCTATAGCGCCAATAAAATTCTGCATAAGTCAGGAAAAATGTTGATTATGGTGAATAATGCATTAATGACACTTGTTAAATCACTAAAATTAAATTTCTCAATTCTCTATAATTTTGAATATGCACATTGGATGCGATGACATCGATTACTTACATCAAACCAGGGCTTATATTTGTTGGAATGCTCCTAAATCAAAGGTTGAACCTCTGTGTAGTCAGTGGTCTAATGAACTCGTATTTCAAAGCACAAATAGCCCGCAACACTTTAAAGAACCAACGCGAAGTTGTCTCTCTAGAATGTTGAAACAAATAAGAAATGTGCCTGTTTGTTGCGCCTTGGGAACAAATGGATATAAAAATGAACAACTGCTCGTCGACATTCATGTTGCAAGTCGGCCTCAATAATTCCCTACTCCGTAATATGTGACTTTGTGCTTTGAATGTATCTGATTTCATACTGATCAAATCTTGAATAATTTCTTCATGTCTATGTATTATCTCTTCCCCTCGCATACTGCTAGTTAGTCTTGAATTATGCATTGGTTATGGAGCTCGTCGTCTGTTATGCGTACTAAAAACCACGGCAACGACGGCCGCCGCAAGAAAACTGTCATCGTCGCTTAACTCATTTTCTGAGGTTCGGTCATCCTCTTTATGTTCAGATGTAGAACTAAATTCACACATTTTGAGAATTGACTGACAACCCAAATTTGAATGTGTACCTGTTGTAGATCAATTGTTTCCAAAAAATGTTTAATTAGTCCCTTTGCAAATATACTAAATGTCCAACTACTCGTTTCGAATTTGCGATAAACTAACATTGTTGTTGCAAATGGTTAAGACCATAACCTGAAATAAACAAATATTATTCACTAAATCGATAAAATCACATAACCAACAACAAAAATTGATTGGAAAAAAAAAATCGATAAATATTGTTTGGAATCCATGTAATGTCTAAAATAAATGAGCAGTAGGAAAAAAAAAATGACAAATGCAGCTAACTTCAATCGTTAGATGGCGACTGAGATTTCACAACGGACGCAATTATGTCTCGCTTATCTTCATCGGGAAGCTGATGGAAGGTACGCTGTACCCATGAATGAGCCTCGAAGTAGTGCCAAATAACCGTCCACTGATTAAGTGGAATGCCCATCTCGGTCATAATATTCATGCACGTCAGCAAGTGATCCAGTCGGCTTGATTGGTCGTTACTGGTACCCGATTGCGAGCGAATACGAAAATGACTTACTATTTCCTACATAGCCGAGTAAGTCAGCTCGTCTGTTGCCTCTCTTTGCTTTCTCTTACCAGAATTGCCCCTAGACCATGACGGGCCAGTGTCGTCGCCCGCTCTTCGGTTGACGCCTTGCCACCCACAGTTGGTCGGAGTTAGATTCTCATCCAGAACCGGTTGGGTGCCAGAGTTGTCCATAGATACTTCGGCCTCCATGTACGGATTACTTCAATCTCGCATCGTAACTGACCCGAATCCTGAGGCACCAACAACATGATTTTTTTCAAAAACGTTGTAATACAACTCCTTGTTGCGAAGTCCCTCGTGATGAAGATGATTAAACTCCTTGTGAACCTACAAACGAAAATTTATCGACATACTCGTCTACTGGTAGCGTGCTTAAATAATTAAATTAGATCGTCACGAATATATAATGCAATTACTTGGATAAAGCTCTGCCAAGCATCATCCGAGCAAATGACTTTATCGGTCGACGGATCATATCCAAGGCCAGTCCGTACTTGTAACGCCTTCTATCCCCTATATATTTTCTTCATCTTTTTTTTTTTATTTTTTTTTATTTTTATTTATATATATAATGTTAATCTATAGGCAGGTACTCTACTATATTCAGAATTAAATTGGGAGGCCCATTGTTCAAGAATTTGAATAGAGGGATGTTTACCGCCACTATAAGACAAAAACTCATCCAATTTCTCAAGGAATTTTTTTTCCTTCGCGTTATTCCAAAAGTGCGTCTCATCCGATGATTTGCGAGGCATTTCCTTAACAAATCCAAAAGCAAAACAGGAAAACATACTTTGTAATTGTAACATAAAGAGGACAATTTGGCTTAGTATAAATTGATTGTCATCTTTTATCTGAAGTATGTCAAAGACCCGATGCAAATACAGCTACCACGGCATATAAAACATAGGTTAGGGGTTAACAAAGTTCATGGCTAATAGAACCATCAACTTAGCCCCTTATCAACTAAAATGAGGTCATATACCGGTAACTGATAATATATATCGGATGCAAGACTCACCAGTTAGATAAAAGTACAATAAATGTTAATGGGCTTTTTACATCATAGCCAAATGAAGGGGAAAATTGCACATAAATAGCAACATAGAATGGAAAAATTGTCCAAAACCTGTAAAAGACAAAAAAAATTCCCTAATTTATCGGTCGCAACACAGCTAAGTCAACCAAATTTTACGCGGACAAATGGAACAACTTCATGAAGGTTGCAACGAGCGACAAACTTGTCACAACCCTTAAGAGATCAAAAAACTAAAATTGATTGAATCATTGAATCAGGATGGTGCAACAACAAATAATGGCACGGGTCCATCTTTATCATGCCAAACCGAAAACCATGAAATCAAACATATCGTGTCATCCGGTCAGCAACGAAGGGAACTGACCAAACAAAAAAAAAAAAAAAAAAATTGGAACAGAGTAACTTCAAAACAAACCGAAGGCTCCAAAAACTGAACTCAATGCAGATGGATATGGAACATACTCATATAAACTTGAATCCAAAAACAGGAAATGAAGAACCCTGAAAATAGTTTACCAATCGAAACAACAATGCCATCGAAAACCAGCCACGAAACATGATTAAAGTACAAAATAGGACCATTATCAACACAGGCGGCCTTACATTAACCACTGTCTCAACAAAGCCATCCGAATCTTCACATTCAAACATGACAACACAATTGTCAAGACCAACAATTAAACACACGGCCAACCAATAACCCATCAACACAAACTGGAGAATGCAAATCAGGACAGAAATGTAACACCTAATTCACCCCATCAGCATAACATTAATTAGATTTTTCTACGAAACCAAGACCACAGAAACGAAATAAAAAAAATTCACAAAAGCTCCACACAAATCCGGATTGAAATCCACAAACACACATGAGATTGTATCCAATTTATTTGAGTAATAAGTGAAGAAGTTAAACTACGGTTACCGAGTTTGAGCTGGAGGATGAGTATACGATGGTTGACGGCGGATCAAGGCAGGAAGCAACGGCTCATGGAGTTGATTTCCGAACTCGAAAATAGTGGGTAATGAGCCCTCTAGTTTGAGTTTGCTTCGCGGACCCCAGTCGACGCCGTATGTGCCATAGGCGGTACCGAATCCAAGAGTCCGTTGAACAGACCCGGTGGTGTCGCAACTTTCCCATCTTTCTTAGAGTAAAAGCCCAAACCAGAGAAACCCTAAAAACGAAATTAGGGAGTTTAGGTTTTTGAGAGGGGTTAGTTAAAGACCGGTGGGTTCCAATGGGTGAGAGAAAAGGGATTATTTTAGGATTTGCCAATTTAGATATATGAAAGCAAAAACCCCTGATTTCATACACCGCAGAAACCACCAAAGGGTAAAGATGGAGGACAAAATAGTTGAATAATGGAGCTTACATAGGAATTCGTCTCTCAGGAAAATGCTACACACAGTCTAAACCAGAGCATTCAGGGAATCGAAATCGCTCGATTTGAAAACCCAGACCACAGAGAGGAAGAAAGGGGATCGAAACTGACGCACCAAATGGGAGAGAGGAAGAACAACAATAAACGAAGGCACTGTGATGCACCAAATGGGCGAGGGGTGGGAGAACAGTAAACCAAGGAACTGTGAAGCAGTAGATGGGCGAGGGTTGGGAGCATAGTCTAAACGAAGGATCTGTGAAGCAGCAGATGGGGGGCGTTCCTCGCACAGTAAACGAAGGAATGGTGAAGCAACAGATGGCCAGGCATTCGGTGCACAGTCAAACAAGGGTCTGTGAATCAGAGATGATGGGGGGGGGGGGGGGGGGGGGCGTTCCTCGCACAGTAAGCGAAGGAACTGTGCATTGAGCAGAGGAGTGGGCATGCGGTGCACAACACACGACGCATCTGGGAAGAAGCAGGCGTGGGTGGGTGGGAGCACAGTAAACAAGAAACATAGTCTTGTTTATTGTGCAACGGTCCACATTCACGTTGAGAATGATTTGGAAGGACAAATGCAATAAGTTCAGTTTGGACTCAAAAATTTAAGTCCCAACTGATACACCAAACAAGACCTAAAAGGGAAAAAATATATTTTAACTCTCATCTAGCAAAATAATAATTAAAATATTTACACAGAGATCTAAAGCTCTCTGTGTTTTTTCCTTTAAAAGCAGCTTCTTTTTCGGTTCTGTATTTGCCCTATCCCATATTTATTCAGGTCAGCTATCATCTCTCTCTTTCTCTCTCTAGATTCTTGCTTGAGTGTAGCTTTTTGAAGATTTTACCGGGTACCTGTATTTTGCCTTCTGTGTGGTAATGTTGTTTCTTGCAATGTTCCAAAATTTTTCTCTCTCTCTCTCTTTTTGTGTTTTGTTCTTTTTTGTTTCCGTGGTTTCTGGGTTTCTGCTAGTAGAAATTCCGGTTTACCAGTGACCCTGTTTGGTTGTCGAGAAAATAAGGAAAGTAAATGAAAAACGAAAAAGGAGATATTGTAGTACTGTTGTTGAGCTGGCTTCCGTGTTAAAGGACTGAGATTGTCCCGTCAACATAGCGTCCTTTTCTTTCCCTTTCTCAACCATACGTTCTTTCTTGTCGAGAGACTTTACTTCCTTGGTTTTTATGGAGTAAAAATGATGGGTGTTTATTTATTTATTTATTTATTTTTTAGAAGTGAAAATGTATAATGTCAGGTGGTAGATCTTGATTTTGTGTAAAATCTGGAAAAAGGTCTGTCAAGGAAATGATTTTTTGTTTTTTTTACTCTATGAGTTCTTTTTCGCACTATCCAAACAAGTTCTAGTTGGATTTAGGACTTAAAACTGGCATCACTTTTCAAACAAATTCTAGAGCTTTGTCTCTCTGTGTGTTGAGGTATGTTTTCTCTGTGGATCTTCTCTTGCTTTGAATTTTTTCTTTTTAATTGTAATTCATACCAAACAGTGACTTTTAGATATCTTATTCGATTCTTTTGTTCCCTCTTAACAGAAATGCTGATTGAGATTGCAATTTATATTGTTACTTTTGTGCTTTTAAGTTGTGTATTGTTTCAACTTCTTTAGATCTTTTCTTCTGAATGTGAATCACTTTTCTTCCTTTTTTCCAAGTTGACTTTTTCCTGACCTGTTTCTTTTTGTCTACATTCTCTATTACAGTGATTGTTTTTCTTAGTATTAGTTGTAAAATTTTGTTTTCAAGCCTCTTGTGTGCCATGCTCATTGTTCGGCCTTCGCTTTGTGATGACTGCGTTGCCCGAAAATGTTCTAAATTTCGTTTCCTTCTCTATTGGTACTTTTGTAGTTATGTTATTGGATTGTAATTGGTTACCGAGTGGATGCATTTTTCTGTCCGGTAGATGGGTTTACCACGGTTGATTTCATCTGTCAAAGTGTGGACGAGTTGCAGCATTTCCGGTGTTTGATTTAGGCTTATTTTTAAACAAGATCTATTAGTATATGACTATCTTTGATTATTATTGTTATTTGTTTCCGGTTTGAACAAGTTGCTACATTTTAAATTTTTACTTCTGCAATGTGCCTGTTTTACCCACTAATTAGTGTTTGTTTCTTGGGAACCCATGCACATGTACTTATGTATGCACAAATTTTTATTTGTTTCCATCATCAGTTGTTTATTAGAATGTCAAATCTTGTATGTTTGGGCAGCTCTAGTTGCTTGTAAGGCATTTGAGCGACAACATATGACGTGTTTTTTCATCCTCATGCATTTCGTGTGAATGAAATTTCATGTCATTTATAATCAATCATCCGTCATATGATTTATTATGGTTTCATGTTGGGTTGGATTTATCATGCGATGTTATCTCGACAATTTAGTGAAATAATCTTTTGGTGTAAAGTTTTAATTGACAAAAGTGAAGTGGGGCTCACTTGCACCATTGCACTTATTCTTTTGGAGTTGCACCTAACTAATCTCTAAGCCAATCATTTATTATGATTCTCTGATTTATGGGAAGTTTTGAATTGACTCATGCAAAGTTTTTGTATGAGTTTTTGTTGCATTCTATGTTCACTGTTATGGTTTCCATGTTTGCCAAACAGACTGGCTCAGCTTGTCTTTGTTAGTGAGAAATATAATTTATTGTCAGACAAAACGTTTTATATTTTCTTAAATTATCTTAAAGTGAAGAGAAAGGTATTTCTTTGTTATGTTTTCTTTTGTTCTACGGATTTAACTTTTATTTATTTATTTATTTATTTTTAGCACAGCTCAGCTATTCACAGATCTGTGCCTTACAGCCTTACTATCCTTCCATTGAATCTTTTTCTTGCCTGCTTCGGTTAGCGTTTTTTCCCCTCTGTTATTAGTGTTGAATGGCCTAGTCATTAATGTGGCAGGTGTGGGTATATACAAAAGGAGCTTTTTATTGTTTACTTGAAGCAATTTTTTAGAATTTCCAATTCATGCATAGTTTTTAAATTCTGGAAGAAAATTTTGACAATTTTTTAGTAGTTCTTTGTACTTTATTCCTGTCTTTACAATTAGACCCCATCTGATAGAAAGCTACATGTTTAAAGTTGCACTTGGCTGTTCAAGATCTTTCATGAAATTCTATCGTATCAGTGCTGCTTTTATGTCAAATTTATATGCATGATCTGCTTCAAATGTGGAGTCTAAAGGCACCTTCTTAGATTGTTGTGAAATTGATATTATCTTAATTGGACTCCTTTGCAATTAATTCTTCATCAATGAAAGAATGTTTTCGTCTTTTTTCCCCCCCTTTTAAAGATAAAATTGGAAGTTTGATAGAATCTTTTGCATCAGCCGGTTGATTGTAATTTTTGTTGTCTTCATTACAGCAAAGGGTACTTCTGAGCTTGCAATATGTCGGACCTTGAGGCCCCCTTGCGTCCAAAGAGGAAGAAGATCTGGGTGGACTATTTCGTGCAATTTCGTTGGATTATTGTCATTTTTGTGGTCCTCCCAATCTCCTTCACTCTCTACTTCCTGACATATCTCGGAGATGTCAAATCAGAAAGGAAGTCTTTCAAGCAGCGTCAAAAGGAACATGATGAAAATGTTGAGAAAGTTGTAAAGCGCCTCAAGCAGAGAGATGCATCGAAGGATGGTCTTGTCTGCACAGCTCGTAAACCTTGGATTGCTGTTGGAATGCGAAATGTTGACTACAAGCGGGCTCGACACTTTGAGGTTGATTTATCTGCCTTTCGTAATATCCTTGATATTGACAAGGAGAGGATGATTGCAAGAGTCGAGCCCTTGGTTAACATGGGCCAGATTACTAGGGTGACAGTCCCCATGAATCTTTCCCTTGCTGTGGTTGCTGAGCTTGATGATCTTACTGTTGGTGGCCTCATCAATGGCTATGGAATTGAAGGAAGCTCTCACATCTATGGCCTGTTTTCTGATACTGTCGTGGCCTATGAAATCGTTCTAGCGGATGGACGTGTTGTTAGAGCTACCAAGGACAACGAGTACTCTGATCTTTTCTATGCTATTCCATGGTCTCAGGGAACACTGGGACTTCTTGTGGCTGCAGAGATCAAGCTCATTCCGGTCAAGGAATACATGAAGTTGACTTACAAGCCGGTGGTGGGTAATATTCAAGAGCTGGCACAGGGATACATCGATTCTTTTGCACCCAGAGATTGTGATCAGGACAACCCCGAGAAGGTTCCGGACTTTGTTGAGACCATGATTTATTCTCCAACAGAAGCGGTGTGCATGAGTGGTAGATATGCATCCAAAGAAGAGGCCAAGAAGAAGGGGAATGTGATCAACAGTGTCGGGTGGTGGTTCAAACCTTGGTTCTACCAGCATGCTCAGACGGCCCTGAAGAAAGGGGAATTTGTGGAGTATATCCCGACAAGACAGTACTACCACAGACACACTCGGTGCTTGTACTGGGAGGGAAAGCTTATTCTTCCTTTAGCCGATCAATGGTGGTTTAGGTTTCTCCTTGGCTGGATGATGCCCCCAAAGGTTTCTCTCCTCAAGGCTACTCAAGGCGAAGCGATCAGAAACTACTACCACGAACTGCACGTTATTCAGGACATGCTTGTTCCTCTATACAAGGTTGGGGATGCTCTCGAGTGGGTTCACCGAGAAATGGAGGTAAAGTCCTTTTTTTAGTCAATTTTTTGGGTTTAATTGTCTTTCAATATTGTTGCCTACATATTTATTTGTATTAAAGATTTTTGTTTATTTTTATAGGACGGCATTAGGTCAGCCATTAATCTTCTGTCTAGCTTGTTTTGTTCTTTATTTTCTTTGGTGTAGAGTAATTGGACAAGAACTCACTTTAATAGGGGAACAATAATAAAAGAAAACGAAAATCAAGTTCATTTGGGACAATGATATGCTGCAACACCTTATTTCCGAGATAAAATCAATATAGTTATTTTGTTGTCTAGAAGAGAAAGAAGTTTCTTAATTAGATTAAGTTGCTGACAATGTTTCTTAATGAACCACAACTAATTTATGTTCTCTCTCATTTTTTAAAGGTATACCCCATCTGGCTCTGCCCTCACAGACTCTACAAGCTACCTGTCAAAACCATGGTGTATCCCGAACCAGGCTTTGAGCTACACCGCAGGCAGGGAGACACACATTATGCTCAAATGTACACAGATGTCGGAGTCTACTATTCTCCCGGCCCCGTCTTAAGGGGTGAGGTTTTTGATGGCCAAGAGGCAGTTCGCAAGATGGAGAATTGGCTGATCGAGAATCACGGATACCAGCCACAGTATGCGGTGTCGGAGCTCACCGAGAAAAACTTCTGGAGGATGTTTGATGCCGGCCTGTACGAGCACTGCAGGAGGAAGTATGGTGCCGTCGGAACCTTCATGAGCGTGTACTACAAGTCGAAGAAGGGGAGGAAGACCGAGAAGGAGGTGCGTGAAGCTGAGCAAGCCCACCTTGAGACTGCATATGCTGAGGATGATCAGCCTGCATATTGATTATGTTAAAGTTAGAACTTGGTAATAACCTGTTGGGTGCTTCTTGCTATTATCCAACCTTTTTGTTTGTTCGCTTCCTAATTTCAGGTCGGTCTTTGAACTTCTGTTTTCTGAGCAATTTGGATAGGGTGGCTATTGATTGTTATTAGTCATCTGAATCTTCTTTCTGGATTGGATTAAACTCTGATGTTTGAACTTTGAAGTAGTCATTTTTAGTCTTTTAAATTACCCGGTTCGTCGTCATCTCCGTGGCCTTTTCTTTAGCGTTATTAAAAAAGAAAAAAAAAAAAAAAAAACGCAAATTTTGAAACAACTTAGGGTTCAAATTCAAAGGTTCAGTTGCTTGTTTTTGACATCTTCTGGACCTTTTCTCAGGAGAGAGCCTTCTGTACGAAAGTACATCATGGGGGAAAAAAAAAAACAATACATGGACCTTAAATAATTAAACTTCCAAGCCTAGTTGTGTTCTATAAAGTAGACCCCTAAAGAAAGGAGGAAAAAGAACATGACCAAAAAAAAAAAAAAAAAAAAGAAGTTTTAACTATAAAGGTCCTAAGAATAAAAGAGCATTGTAGTTGGGTTTTTTTTTTTTTTTTTTTTGGGTATCCACAGCAAGTGTGCACACATTTTTTCATTGGCAAATCAACTATAAGGACTTTCAGGAAAAAGAATCAAGTGGAGAATGAAACATGGTACTTATACCTTGGTAAATTATTTGACCAAACAATGGTGTGATTTATACCAAAGCAAAATAAATGGATATGCACAATTAATGTGCACGCCATACTAATGTAAATAAATTGATACACCAGTCTGAAAGCAAAAGGATACTAAAAAAATCACATTACAAAGGGCATGTTAGGCAGAACTTCTTAGAAGTTGTTTAACTTCTTGAGTCTAAAAGTTGTTTCTAATTTCTAAAAGTATTTGGATGATGAGTTTCCAATGTATTCGTTCACTTTATTTAAATCCTAGAATGGGATTGCGACGAATACTTTCTCATATTGGTTTATAATTGGATATGGAATTTACTTCACAATTTATTAATGGACGTGACAAGTTGTTTGAAGTGTATGAGAACAGGTACAGTAACTAGAGGAATCTAAAACCCTACCGGCTACACCAGATAAAACAGAAGATTAATTTGGGGAGTTATTTCAAGTTCAAGTTTCATCCCTAAGCGATCATCACCCAGGACGACTATACAATATATATATATTTATATATATATATATATATATATATATCGGAGCTTGATAAGTACATTGAAACAGAATTTTTTTTCCTTTGGATATTTAATGCTTTTGACGATAACTTCCAACATAATTTTAAGCTTTGTAGAAGATGCATGAATTTAAGATTTCCGGTGCTTTCAAAACTAGTCAAACAGTTTTTTTTTAGTACAAGAACATTAAAGCATAGCATGGAGGATGACAAGCGACAATGGTTGAGGAGTTAACATATGTTTTAGAGATTGAGAACATGCTGCTAAACTGATACGCCATATACACCCCCAAAATCAAGGATTGTTGCACTCAATTTGACCACTTATTCATAACCGTTGACGTACGTTCCTGAGACTGCGACTAGTGTAGGAAACTAGGCCAATAAGAAATTTTTTAAATATTTACTAGTGTACTCAAATAGGGGTGATACACTATTTGGCCCATTTAGGCCCATTTACACTGGTGGGCTGCCCACCCGCACTCGGCACTGCCCAGAAGCCCAGCCCGTCATAGGGCTATTAGACAACAGGGTAGGGTCGGGCCCCGGTCCACGAACATTTTTCCCCTTAGACTCGAATGGCCGGGGCCCGTGGAGGGTTGATAGAAATGTGAAGGATACCGACTCTAATTTTAACATTTGAATACCAATTCATACAAAGGTGAATAGATAAAATCTTTTTAATTCTAATTGATGTGGAAATGCAATTATTTAAAGACTTACCACTAAAGAAGAACATGTAAATTTATACATCATGTAGATTGGTATTCAAATGTTAGGTTAGCTCGAATGTAGAGATTAATAAATACATAATCCATATATAAGTAGCGTTAATTGGAATACAAAATTCACTGAAAACAGTTAACAACTTGGAATGGAAATACAATAGAGATAACCATTTTCCTTTGTATCTCAACAATCAATATTGATGAGTAGTTGTTGTAAATGTAGTCTAACGCTAATTTCACACTTGACTCAATTATAAAGTGCATAGTTCGAATCTCCTCACCCCAAATAAAAAAAAAAAAAAATTGACGAGTAGTGTATCCAACTAAAAGTGGTTATTTCTTATTACAACACTTGATCATCATTTTTTTGATTCGTAATATACACCTTGATTTTCATGTTAAATAGGAATGGGATTGACAATTATGGATAAGACCGTTTCCTTTGGATCTCGCTCTTGATAAACACCAAACACATCTCCTTTTTGGTACATGGACATGGCCATCCTGATAACATTCATCGTAGATTCAACGAAAGCTTGAGGGAACAAAGACTTTGCAACTCGATCCTCATTCATCAGCTTCAATGTTTCACTTATCAAAAACTTGATATGCTGACGAGCTTCTTCTTCAGAAACACCGCTTTCGTGCATGTCGCATTGGATCGATTTAGGATTGTCACCTCTTTTTAATTCAACCTAAAATTAAAAGACGGGAATGATGCTCAGTATGTAGTTGATTGAAGTTAAGGAAAAATATTAATTTTACCCCTCTTATTATATAGATGTTCAAAACATCCCAGTGTTTGTAAAATCAGTCACAAAGTACCCCTTTGTGACAATCAATTTTTTGAAAGTACGAAGTTTACCCTTCTCAAGCTATATTAAACATAATTTAAAACAAGGGTAAATTGCTATATTAGCTCCTGAACTGTTAACCTTTTGCAACTTTGAGATCTTTTTTTTTTTTCATAGCTGAGATACTCATAAACTATTAAAATATTACTACAAGTGTCCTTTATGTTAATTTTTGGACGTCATTCATTAGATATCATCACTTTTTGACCAAATTGCTAATGGATTCAGTTAAAAAAGTAACATAAATGACTATTATAACAATATTTTAATAGTTTAGGGGCATCTTCTATTTTTCGTAGTTAAAATTATCATAAATTATTAAAAATGTTATTATAGTAATCATTTCTGTTAATTTTTTTAGCAGAATCTGTTAGTTAATGTTACTTTTTGATCAAGTTACTAACAGATTCCGTCCAAAAATTAACAAAATGGACTATTGAAGTAATATTTTAATAATTTGAGGGCATTACAGCTACAAAAAAAATTGGGGACTAAAATTACACAATAATAAAGGTTTAGGTTTAAATAAACAATTTACCCTCATAACATTAATAAACTAAACTATTATATAGATATTAATCTAAAAACTTAAAATATTCTAAAAATAACTAAAACATCTGTTTGATTGAAATACTTATTTGATCGTTTTCAATTTTTTTATTAGTTTTTTTTTTTTTGTTAAGTCAAATTTAAAATAATTTCCATAACATTACAAATTAGGTTCTTAGGAGTTATTTATTTATTGTTGTTGTTGTTGTTGTTATTATTATTATTGTAAATCTAGCCTTATTTACAAGAAGTAAAAATATTTTCTTCCCATAATTTTATAACTATTGAGCAATACTTTAATTTCTCCTTTTACTTTCACGTACCGATGATGTCCCCAAATCATCCACAAGTCGACAAATGATGGATGATTGTCGTATTATGTTCGGATACTCCAAATACTCTAATGCCTCCATGGTTACTGGATTTGCAATAAAACATGCACCAAAATTAAAGGCATTGCACTCGAAATCCAACCATTCTTAATATACTCTTCCAAGGTTGGTGTGTATCCTTTATGATACCACTTTGCCTCCACCATATAGGATTTGCATATATCTATCCACTACACGAGGAATTTCAATTCAAGACAAGTTTAGGCATAAAATGGAACTGCAAAAATAACAATAAAAACTAGGATAAATTACTCTTTTTTTTTTTTTTTGTTCTTAAACTTTTAAGTTTGTACAACTTTGATCTTTGATCTTTGTTCCTTTTCTTTTTTCTTTTTCTTTTTTTTCTTTTCTTTTTTTTTTTCTAGCTTGAATAACTATAAAATACTAAAAACGTTAACATAATAGTTTTTTCTCTTAATTTTTGGATGAAATCTGTTAATGAGCATCAATTTTTGACCAAATTTACTATAATAACCCTCGTATAAATATAATTCCTTTTTAAAGATTTTTTTTTTCAAGTTCTTCAGTTTTCTTTTAAGAAAATAGGCCTCGCATAAATTAAATGCTTTATTTTTTAATCACATAAATTTAAAATTTATTTAAATGTATACAAGGGATATAATAGCAATTTTATCAAAAATTGACGCTCATTGACGGATTCAAACAAAAAATTAACAAAAAAGACTACTGTAGTAATGTTTTTGATCGTTTATGGTCATTTACGCTATGAAAAAAAAAAAGAATAGGGATCAAAATTGCACAAACTTAAAAATTTAAGGATTAAACGAGCAATTAACCTTCAAAATAAATGAAGAATAGTTAATTAGTACCAAATTTTTTAGGTATTTAATGATTAGGAGCCCCTGTTCCTTTAGAACATCATACCCCATTTCGTTTACAGCATTGTAAGTAGCTAGAAAACAGATTTTCATGTAATCAGGTAGTTGATCCATGTCATTTATTTCCCACCTACAAACACAAGAAAACAAATATTAAGAAACACAATATTGTTACAACTTAAAACTTTGTTAAAATAAAAGAAAAAAATAATAATGTAATCAGCATTCTTGACATTCGTATCCCACAAAACTAGGAAAAAGTTGAGTAAACCTGAATTAGTGAAAGCGGCAAAATGTTTTAGTGGGAACACTGGATAAAAGAAAAAAAAAATCATAGATAATTTATATTAACTGAAGACATAATTATATATTTTAATTATTTAGTAATTTTTTCTTTTATAAAATGGAAGGCACAACTAAGATTAGTGGGAGCACAACCGAAAATTTACCTTAATTTTAAAATCAAAAATTTCAAAATGTTGCCCTACTCACATTTATGTGATTGTGAGTTCGCCCATGACTTGAATCTCATATTACTATTTTTATTTTTTACTTTTTGAGAAATAGTCCAAAATAGAAGGAGAAAATTTATTAGGACAAGTTCATCTTATATGTAGGACAAATCCAGAAATATGATGATTGATCATAGAAAATCTTTGGAGTATCAGTGATGTTGAGCATCACAGCTAATAGAGAATGGATCTCATCTATTGGGTCTTACATCCTTTATTAATATGCAATGTTCAATATCATTGATATTTTCTAGCATTGTTCTTGATGTAATACAAATTAAGAACACAACAATAGTAATGGCTAACCTCTCCAAAACGTTTCCAAAAACTTCAAGTTCATCTAGTGTACCATACACATCATAGATATCATCAATAAGTGTAATTAGCACTCCAACCCTTGTGAGCATTCTCCTACAATATCCAAATTCTGGCTCATACACTGCGACTACTGTCCATAAGAACGTTTCAACCAACCTATCTCTTGCAAACTTCAACTTTTGTCCCAAACCAGTGCCTCTCCACCACCTAATTTATGTGTCTGAACCAAATGTTAAGAGTAACACATTGTAATATATAACTTTCCGACTGAGAAATAAAAAATATACATATGCATATATAAATAGATTAATTTTATATAGAAGTTTTATTGGACTTTTTAATTTAGAATTTTTTGTTGGACTTAACTATTATCGAATGACGTGTTATATCGAAGTGTAAGTGTTGCTTGCTAAGCACATATTTGTATTGTTAAAATATGAAATAGGAGACATGTCATCTCTACTCACTTAAGGTAAGTGGGAGAAAAATAGTGTCCTCAAACAAAGAATATTCCATTTAATTGTATGGGTGTGTGTTGTCATTAATTAAAATATTCACCAAGTTATATATCAAGTGTACAATTTTTATTTTTTATTTTTAGTTGGTAAAGTTCTAACCTTGAAGCACGTTTCAAATCTTCTATGTATGTTGATTGAACCGCATTGAAATCACGTTTAGCAAAGTTCAAGCAACGTGAGATTGGAGGCGCGTCTCTTTTCATAAATATCAACGAACCATGTGGCCTCCAACCTTAGCATTCTCCAATGGAGTGGGAGTGCCAACTCATGGTCCACTAATATGACAAGATAATGATTTTGGTCTTTGTTTTGCCTAAATGTACTCTTCGAGGTGTTTTGAAGCAAAATCTCTTGCTTCTTCAAGAATACCTTCACCTTTTACCAAATGAAATGAAGCTTCATGTAAAGATGAGATAATATTCCCATTATATCTTCACACATGGATGCCTTGAAGTTCCCTCTATCTTTCATCTTTGAAAATATTGTACACCTCTGTAAATGTAAATTTGCATATTAGAGGTTTCGTAAATTGAAAAAAATATACATATAATTGTATGCATTTTGGGGACAATATCCCAAATACCTGTTATGTTTAGTTTAAATATCACTTTTATTTCTTTTATTATACAAATACTCAAAACACCTCTTGTTGGTAAAATCAACCATAAAGCCATTAAATTAAAAATAATATATATATATATATTTATATATTTTACCTTTCTCAATCTATCTTAATTATTATTTTAAATATGACTTAACTAAAATAAATAAAATAAGAAACATTTAAAAATCAAATGAATATTTTAGTCAAACAAATATTTCAGTTATGTTTCAAGTCATTTTTTGTGATTGATTTTACAAGTACATAAGGTGTATTGGACATTTGTATAATATAAAGCGCAAAAATAATATTTTAAGCTGAACATATAGAATGTTTTGAGTATTTGTTGATATTTTTATTGATTTGGTGTAAACAATATTCTGAATATTCCGAGTATCCATATTGTCGTAGGAGTCTAGACTCAAGAGGCGTATCATGCAAATTTTTCTTCAATGGATCATTACAACAATGGCTATTATTGCAAAATATTACATTCAAAATCCTTTTTATTTCACCACGAAAATGGTAAGATAGTCCAAGTCGTTGCAATGTATCAATTTGCTTAAGTTGGACTAAAGGATTTTCTTCCTTCAAAAGCATTTTCTTTACCTTTTCCTTTAGATTCTCGATTCTTCTTGTGTATGTTTCTCCCTGCACTCATCAGCAATACTATATCAGTTTAAATATATGTATACATATATTTTTATGCATGCATCAGTCACACATATACACGTGTATGTTTCAAAGCATAATGAGAGACAATGTGTGTGCATGCAAATGTAATATATATACAAATATGCGTGTGAAAATGGATGAATATTTGAGTATCTATCCATTAGGTTTTTTTTTTTTTTTTTTTTTTTTTTTTTTTCAGATTCAAAATTTTTTTCAAAGAATATTAAGGGTAATTTGGGTATTGAAAAATATTATAAATGTTAAAAAGAGACATAGGAATAAGTGTAATAATCTCCTTTGCAAAGTTAAAAAAGGATATAAATGTAAAAATCTTTCACACTTATCAAAATGGCGAATAAAATAACTCCAATGATGTTTATAAATAGATTTTAAGTGGAAGTTTAATCGTTCATATTGCATCAGATAGCTTATTGACAAAGACTTACTCAATCATTTATTAATTCTACATATATACATATTTACATATATATATATATATTATCACTTATATGTTTATCCATCTGTTAGTAACAATGTAGGTGTTTATTTATTTATTTATTTACTATTAGTTAACAATTCCATAATCGGTATCAAAGTAGACCATTATTATATGATTCCACCATATACGTTTTTTGTTTTTTTTTTTACATAAAAACAATGGAAATTATTGCATTTATATACATACCTACATGTTTTGCAGGAAAGGGATATTTTTGTAATTATCCAAAATAAAAAATTCTTGCATCAAGCATCACAATTCTAGATAGTTGGTACTATCAGTGGTGGAGCCACATCTTTAATGACGTCTCTGAGCTTTTGAATTTATTTCTTTATACGTAAATTTAATTTTATAATATATGTCCCCATTCAATTAAAAAAAAAACAATAACATACCACCACTTGAGGGATTGTAGTTGGCAGATCGCCTGAAGTTTCAGTGTGAGCCATGCTTTGCCTGCTTGGAAATAAAAACAAACAAATAAATAAGGGAGAAATTAGGGAGAAATGAGAGAGAGAGAGAGAGATGAGTTTATTGTTATGAGATTGGTTTCATTTTAATATTTTTACGGTAAATTGGTGATTTATCATTATTAATCACTGATTATCAAATAAATTGATGATCTATATTATGCTTAACCAATGATTAATTACTCAAAAATTGGTGATTTATATCATGATCAATCAATGATTGACTACTACATTCAATCATTGATTGACATAATTAATGATATCATATAGTCAATCACTGATTCATCATTTAACAAAAATTGATTGACCATTTCAAGAAAAAAGACATTTTAACTATATTTTAAAACTTCGTCATTTGTTTAAAACTTCTTGAAAAAAGGTCATTTAGCTATAATTTATTGCTGAAATTTAAAAAAACATCAAACTTGAAAAGGAAAAAGAGTTTAGATTGAAATCAGATCTGGTCCCCACTGCCCAAACTCTCTCTGTTGATCCCTAGCTAGTGGAGACTCCCTCTTGTGGGTTGCGGGGCTAGTCGCAAGGTGGACTGTGGGGTTCGGTCCGGAGCTAGTTATGGCTGCCTATGGATCCCATTTGTTGTGTTCTTAAATTGTTATTTATAATTTGTATTTTTCAAAATAGTTCTATGCACCTCTATGTTTTTTAGCTTTACTCACTCTACATATTGTACTCGTAGTAGCTTGTACAAGTATCTACATGTGCATATTGATACAAATTGAGTAACAAATATGTAAATGACAGAACGGGTTCTGTACTTCTATGAAGTTTTAAAAGTGAAAAAGAAAAAATAACTGTTTAATTTGCAACACAAGAGCTTCAAGGGGATCAAATTACATTATACACCCCCACTTTGTGGCAAATCCGACAGCAATAGGAGGAAAGTTTTGGGAGCTATTTAATAATGTATAGGCTGAAAATACTTCATGATATGGAAGCGAGGAAACTACACATGAAGAGAAAAGGAATTCCCCCCTTTTATATAGGTGTGATATAACATTTTATTATATTAATAATGACAGAGGAGATAAAATTTAACATTTTATTATATAAATAAGGATAGATGAGATAAAATTTTAATCATACTAGGCTTGATATGTCGGAGTCTACTAACTTTTTATTTTTTATCGGAAAAAAAGATTGGGAAGAGGGCGATTGATGTTAACACATCCCTTTTTAATGATATTAAAAAGATTCTTCAAACACTGATAAGAATATTTACTGATACATTTCTCGCAAATAAGAGGCCCTATTCCTCAGTGAGAATTCTTGATTGAATTAACTGATAATTAAGAATATAGTTTTGAGAATACTCTCAATATCCCTATATCAATTTTTAGTATTAGTCAGAATCAACAAAGCTTGTGCTTGGTCCAACTCTCTCGATATTAACAGAATCAACGAGTGATCGATGTCTATTGTCCCGATATTCATGAGGGAATCTGTAGTTTTACAAATACACTATTTGTCGATATAATAATTGAATTTTAACAGATCTTAAGAGGATTTGTACTTTTTTATTTTATTATTATTATTTTTTTGGTTAAAACTACATAATAGGGATACGTGGACACGTGAACTTAACATTCTACAATAAAGACAAAAAAATCACAATTAAAACCTAAAATACTCATGGTTGTAGGTATAACCTAGCAGTAATACCACACCTGACTTTACCTAAAGGTGCAGAGTTTAAATCTCTTCACCCCTAAGTTCAAAAAAAAAAAAAAAAAAAAAAAAAAAAACCTTAAATACTGAAAGCTTTCATAGCAGATCCATTATAATAAGCTTTTACCAATAAATCACTGCACTTGTGGTCAAAATCTCTTAATTTTTGTTTAGCGTTTAAGTTTAACTCCAACTAAACTGTATTTTTTTATAACAGTTTTTGTCTTTTTCTGAAAAGTTAATAAAATTTATAATTAGTTTTTGAAAAGTTAACAAACTCTAACTTTAAAATTTCATTTCCAACTGGCGAAATAAACGTAAGCGTAGTTGTAACTTGTATGTTTTCTTTAGCATTTATTAATGCTTGATGGTTTCGTATAAATAATATAAAAAAAATCATAGGAAATTATCAAATATGCAGCACAAAGGATTTGTCTTTTTTGATAGGCTAATATTACAAATATCACTTTCACATTTAAATCAAGCAGCCTTGAGCAAAATTAATAAATGTACCATATATATATGTTGTTAGTTTCGAAAATCTTGACTAAAAAATTTAGCGGAAGCGTTAGACGGTGAACAACAAAAATTTCTCAAACTTTTATTATCGCTTTATAGTTATATTAATTTAATATATAAATGATATAGAAAGTGAGAATTGTACCGTCGTCCGATTAGGTTGATTCCATCAAAATAAACTTTCGAACCCACGAACGATTCTATCCTTCAAGACCACATTCTTTTACACCTTACCTTCGTTGTTTGATTGAACAAATGGGTAGGCGTTCCTATTAAGGGATTGATTCATTCATTCACATTTGGTGTCTTTGTTTTGGCTCTCAACACATGAGAAAAAAAACAAAGAGTGCAAATGAGAGCTCTTTTCTCTTTGAGTTTCTTATTGACTAAAAGTCTACTAACCAAAAACCTTGATCCAAAAGTTCTCATCTACCTCGATATAAATCATATCCAAAAATTCCATCTTGAATTTTGAAAATTCCCTCTTGAATTTTGAAAATTCCCAATATTCAAAATCAAATATCAAATCTACATTGGAAACATGTTACAACATTGTATTTGAAATATAATATATTAATATATCTAAGTATATCACATATACGTACTTAAATATATATATATATATATATGTATATATATGTGTGTGTGCGAACGTTTCCAAGGAAACGTTTGTTTCCTTTTCTTTTCTTTTTTTTTTTAAATATATATAATATATATAATTATATCACATATAAATATATATATATATATATAAACCGGAAAGAAGGAAAAACGTTTTCCTTCTTTCCCTTTCTGTTTTATATATAATAATATATATTATATATATTAATTTAAAATCTAATTAGAAATATAAATATTCATAATTAGGAATCTAGCAGATATCAATCTGCACACTGGTGAGTCCCACCCACTAGCAGTAGGTATATATACAGTGAGTCCCACCCATTGTGTTATTCAATTTTAATACTTAAATGATCTCCATTATTCAAATAATTACAATAAATTGTTTAGGTAACATAAATATTTGTGATTATAAAATAATATAAGTAGACACTCTCTTTTATATTCATATCACACAATTTAGTGAGTAAAAATACAATCCATCAAATACACTTGTTCAATTGCCAACGAAGGCGGTGTGGGGAACAATGGACCTATATTTTAAGCTTCAATAAATTTGATAACCAATCAAACTCTTTGGTTAATTTATAGAGCGATGAGGACATGGCTAACACAAGAGCATGAAATGCGTATTCTATTCAAGTTCCTATTGGACCAGTTACAAGAGCACGGGTCAAGAAATTCCAAAATGCGTTAAATGGTTTGATTCGAGGGATTTGGGCTCAAGCATGCACATGGAAGCCTCTTGAGGGAGATGAACGAGTTGACCAGCCCTTAACAAGCATGATTCAAGTTCAAGAAAGTCAATAGGAGAATATGTGCTTACTTTCCTTTTCCGACATCTCTTTCGGTTTCAAGCTACAACAAAAGGAAAGAGATTTGTCAATCAAGGCTGAATTAATATTCATTTTCCTTATTTGGATTTGGGCGCATTTGTTGGGAAGGTAATCTGATTTGTGCGCATTGGCTACTTTCCACTTTACTATTTTAGTTCTTTGACTGTTTCCTTTTCTTTATTGGCATGTAATAAGTTGAAAATTAAGGGATTCAAGTCAGAACTGTTTCTCTTTAATTGAGGCTGAAATTAGGAGGATATTTCAACTTTCCTCTTTTTATTTTAGGCGTGTAATCAGTCAATTAAAGGGCTGATTGTATCTTTTAGGCAAGTAACAAAATTACCAGATTTTAGCCTTAATTAAGATAGCTATTTTAGGAACTTTCTTTGTAATATTCAGCCTATTAATAGGCATCTAAGTATTAGTAAAATTTAGATAATTATTTAGTAATTGTAAGAATATTTTCTCTTTGGTTCTTTGAAAAACTATTCGAACTTATCGAAATTTTCTGTGGCGTTCACCTATGACTTATCAATCAATCCTTCCATAATTGATTGTGGTGTCTTCACCATACCAAGGTTTTTACCTTCATATAGGTAACGGGTCGCGGTTCTTCCAATCAAACCTGAACGTAGAGACGATCTCGGAGACTTCTTAGATTACGCGTTTCGTCACAAGTTGGCAGGGTTCGTATCATCAAGTTTATTAATCCCAGAGTTACTCCACTAAAAACTTGAAACTGCACTCTTGAAATTATAGATATCTAATTACTCTCTAATTACATCTTGATTTTTGAGTACCATTGCTTCTCTAATAAATGATAAATTCATGAAGTTAATCACGAATTGAGCGCTCATACTATTCAAGCCCCAAATCAACATGTCAGGGAATTATTTATTTGCTTCTTAAATAAGAAAGAATTGATTTCATCTTGTAATATTAACATTCGTGACTACTTGCTTCTTAATATCTCCAAAATACAAGGAATACGATTTAATACTCAAATCCATATCGAGTAAATCAAAAGACATGATTCCATAAATAGGAGTATGCTAATAACTCAGGATTAAGATCATTATATATATGACTATCGACTGACGTGATTAGAATCCACTATACTTAACGAAAATTATCAATAATTCATATCATGTCACATCCTCTACCCTACATAATCACATAATGCATAGTGCACTCATTAAATGTCTCGCTACATTAACGGTTTGGATAAGACCATTCCATTCTTAATGGTAATGACATGCACTAGTGATATTCAATTAAAGATTCCATACTTTCACTAATTAATCAATTAAATAATTGATTATTTATCACAGACCCTTTTAATTATCATCATTAAATACTACCCTCCAGTATATAACTCTTATATACACTATTTATTGATATAAACCTCGCCAATGAAACGACGAAACCCAACACCAAACGCGGATTCAAACCCCAAGACCTTCAAGACGCAAGCTTGTTTGAGCCTTGACCCGTTACCTAGCAAGATAAGAACCAAGAACTATGGATATTGACAAACGCCACACCAAGAGCCTCAAAAACCTAGATGATAAGTTTGGTTGTTGAACACCACAAAAATAACTAAATAAGTTCAAAAGTCTTTTCAAGGATGCAAGAAAGACACATTAAGCACTCTTACTTTCTTTTTGAATTCCAAAACTAATCATAACATTCAAAACACGCCTTTTATAGGCTGATAAGTACAAGTCTTTTCTTTCCAAATTGTTCTCCAATAATTCGGATTCTACTAAAAGAAATAAATCAGGAAACTACTCTACTCTTGGACCTAAATCACGCCTACAACTAGAAAAAGGAAAGTTAAGTATTTTTAAATGGCTTCATTATCAGTCATTACACCTACCACTAAAACAAATAAGGAAAGTTAAATAAATTGGTATGCAAGCCTTACAATCAGACCTATATCACAAAAGGGAAAGTAACCATGCCAATTTACTTGCTGAAATTAAGCTTGTTTTGACCGGATTCTTCCAGAACTTTAATCATGGTGATGCCATGTTGACCATGGTCAATGGGCCTCCACGAATTTACTTGAGTCCAAACTTTCGAATCAGCCCATTCAATGCTTTTTTAAATCGCTTGACTCTAAGTCTATTAATTGGCCCAATTGGCACGCTTAATGGATCATGTGGGTACTGTCTTTGAGTCCCTCCAAGCTCACGTGTGAGTTTCCCCTCATGTATATATGGTTGTGCAACCTCATTTGCATCACATGGTCACATAGATAATTATGTAATTTTAATGATATCTATTAAGCGTCAAACATACATGCATATAGAACTATAATGAAATAAAATATTTATTTATATAAATCGCAACAAAGTTGTAGCATCATATGCTTTATGGGCACCAATCTCAACAATCTCCCACTTACCCTAAAGCAAATGAGACATATCCTAAATCCTAGTCCTTCAGGGTGTCCCTCAATGTTCTTAGTAGGCAATGTCCGATACATCGCCTTTACTCGCAATTAGTCTGATCTGATGATACTTTCTCACTATATGCTTTTACCTCTAATAGTTTATTGGTTCTTTGAAATGAGTCACCGCTGCACTGTCAACATAGCAGAGCTTAATTGGCTTATCCACATCTGGAATTACTTCCAAATCTTTCAGGAACATGTTGAGCCAAACTGATTCCTTAGCTGCTTCATAAGCGGCTACATATTCAGCTTCTTTGTTTAAATTAACGAAGCAAGATTGCTTGATGCTCCTTCATATTAAAGCTCCTCCACCAAGACTAAACATCAAACAGGATGTTGACTTAATCGTCTCTATCAGAGTTAGTATATCCAATAAGGATCAAATCCTCCCCATAATACACTAGCAAATAGATTCTCGTTCTCCTTAAATACTTGAGAATGATCTCAACTGCAATCATGTATTTGCAATCCCTCATTTAAATGATAACGTCTAACTACTCCCACTACATAATAGATATCTGGTCTAGTACATGCATAGCATACATTAGGCTCCCAACTATAAACGTATAGGGAATTTATCTCATGTCTCCTTTCTCTTGAGCTGTCTATGGAATTCTACATCCTATATCTGACAAATACTTTGTCAATACATGATATCCGAGACAGTGCTAACATAGTTTGCCTATCCCAAATCTCATTTGAAATTGGCTAGCTAATCAGTTCGTTACTTTTGATAAAAATTCTACATCATTCCCAATGAAAAGAATATCATCAATATAAAGAATTAAGAAGATCACATTTTCATCTTTAATGTATTTGTAGACACATGGTTTATCAAGATTTTGATCAAATCCATAAGACCCAATAGCCTTAAAAAATCCAATGTTCCATGATCTATAACTCTACTTAAGTCCATAAATAGACATTTACCATTTGTAAACTTTTTACTCTTGGCCTTCGGCCATAATTGCACCATATAGGTGTTTTCTTCAAGATGATCATTCAGAAATGCCCTCTTGATATCTAGTTGTCATATCTTATTCTCAAATGAGATACAATGGATAAAATTATCCTAATGGACTTAAGTATAGCTAAAGGCAGAAGCGTATCCTCATAGTTTACTCTTCTTTTTTAGTAAAACTCTTTGCCACAAGCCTTGCTTGGAAAGTCTCCACTTTCCAGTCCACTTCTTTTTTTTTTTTCTTGAAGATCCATTTGCACCCAATTGGTTTAACCTTTCAGGTAAATCTACAAGATCCCAGACTAAATTGGAGTATATTATTTCATCTCGAGTTTCACAGCCTCTTGCCATTTCTCCTTATCAGTGTCTTCCACTGTTGACTTGTAAGTCAATGGATCATCAATATCACTATCAGTGATAGCAACTATTGCTTAACCCTCATTGCAGTAGCAGATAGGTAATCTAATTACCCTCCCACTACGACAAAGTGGTATATGGATCTGATCTTGAGAAGTGGTTTCTACACGTTGTCTTATAACAATATTTGTTGGTGGAAGACTGATCTCATCACTAAGTAACTCTCATAGAACTATTTTTGCCTTTGGGTTTATAGTCGGTCATATATTTATTCTCAAGAAATATAGCATTTGTCGATATAATTACTCTATTATCTTGAGACTATAAATAGACCTCCTCTTGTCCCATTAAGATATCATACGAACATGCATACATTATAACATGGTTCGTATTCTATATCCTCAAAATGATATGGGTAATGATAAGTAACGTAACATTGATCTCATCATGTCAAGTAAAGTCTGATTTCTTTTTTATGCACCATTTTGTTACGATGTACTAGGTTCAATGAGCTGCAGTAGGATTCTTTGTTTAACTAAGTGATCCCTGAATTCAAAAACCAAATGTTCACCTGCTCGATCACATCAAAGAGTCTTAGTTGACTTGCCTAAGTGTTTTTCAATCTCGGCATATAATTTTTTAAACTTTCCAAAAGTTTCATATTTCCTTTGCATTAATTATGCATATTCATATCTAGAATAATCATCTATACAAGTGACGAAATATTCACAATAACCTCTTGATTTGTGAACTCAAAGGTCCTTATACATCAAAATGTATTAGCTCAAGAGGTGCTTTAACTCTCTCACCTTTGGCCGAAATGGCCTCCTAGTCATTTTACCTTTCAGACAGGATTAATATATGGATAGAAAACTAACTTTAATTCTCTTAAGAAACCATCAATTATTTGTCTTCCAATCCTATTTAGATTAAAATAACCAAATCTTAAATGCCACATGTATGTGTCATCTTTATAAGAAATCTTTTGCCATCTAGGAATAGGTTTAACAACTTTGTACAATTCAATAATCAGTAGTGTATTAAATATGGATATTATAGAATAAATTTCATCAATGACATATCCAGACCAAATGTTTTTTCAAAAAATAATAACCATTATTATTATAAGAAACTTTAAACAATCGTTTACTTAGGGCAACAACAGAAATCAAACTTCTGTTGAAATCAAGGATAAAATAAACATTGTTTAAAACAATGAATTTTTATTCTCAAAATGTAGTCTTACTACTCTCACTAGTATTGCTAAGACCTTGACATAATTTTCTACTCTCATCATGAACATCATAGGCAAGCTTTCTTGAAGAACTAAACATGATTAGACACCTCTGAATCAACTATTCAGGATGAGAAATCATTCTCAACTAAATCATGTTTACACAACAAGTAAATCATATTTACTTTGTTGTTTTTTCTTTTTAATTCATCGAGATACTTTTACACTTGACAAAGTTATCACTGGTTAATCATTTAACAGTAGCAATTGTGGGTATATGATTAGGTATATTGCGATAAAATAAATAAAATTATCCATTATGCATGCATAAATATCATTTAATAATAATTTCAAAGCGTAGTAAATATGATACATGATGCACATGAAAAATACATAAAACATATTCACTACTTTACTTTCGGAAATCCAATCACCACAAAATAATATGCCGCCGTATGGTAGGTCATATATTTTGCTAATTGAATCGAGACCCTCTTTATTCATAAATGTTAATCAAAATATCTCATATTTTCAACATTTATTAATGACCGTAATTTTGGTAAAATTGTAATTAACCATTTTAATTACATCTTAATGAGTGTAAACCCATCGTTTCATATTCTAAAGACTTAACTTTAAAGCGTTGTCGTAAGGTAGGTTAAATTATAAATACATCCATTAATCCTATCGTAAGGTAGCCAACCTTGGTATTGACCACCCAAATGAACACCACCCCTAGGGGGACGAAATCAAAACATCACGAGGCCCCCATTTGAATATCATGATGTTGTATCAACGACGGAGACCAATAGGTCATATTGTCATATAACCCGCTTCCACTCATATTTTTACAATGTATGTATTTTATTTATAAAACATCCCATGCTTCATAAAATTTTAATAAAATCAAATAATTTGATTCTTATTAAAACATTCTAAGTTTCCCATAATTTTAAACTCTTTAAAATTACTAACTTAGAAACTATCATGTGAAGATCTAATATTTAACAATTAAATATTTAAACTCACATATCCCACACATTATACAAATCAAATTGATAATCTTTTAATTTAACCTCATTAAAGTAAATTAGCACAACATCATATAAATAATACTAAACAACTTTATAATAAATAAATGAATGCGTATGATTGCGTGTCATATCATATGACGTGAGTAGGCACTTTTCAATCCTATATAACATGTTATATGTATGAACATATAATAAATATTATTAACATAAAAATTATAATATCCAATCAAAATATTGAAATGGAATTTGACGGGGTCCCTTGGATAATTACAACTCAAAAGAAAAATAATTAAACTAAAATTCTTGAGCTCCCACAAGTTTTATTTTCAAAATTTCCCGAATTATAATCTCATTATAATTTTAATTTCAAAAATAAAGATTATTAATTCCAAATTTATAACTTTTCTCCTTTTTCAGAATTCAAAATTTCAATTATGTTTCTAAAACTTAATTTTCAGGAAAGATAAGAGTCAAAAATGAATTTGACTTTCTAAAATTTAAATTACAGTTAAATCTTTTAAATTTAAATTTGTCAACCAAATCTAATTTAGTCCATATTTAAATTCGAAAGATTAAAGTCATAATCTAATTTTACTTTCCATAATTTAAATTTTCAAAATTTAAATTAGAGATAAGTTTTTTAAATTTGAATTTGTGAACCAAATCCAATATTGTCAAGATTCCATATTTAAATTCGAAAGATATAAGTCAGAATCTAAGTTGACTTTCCATAATTTAAATTTTCAAAATTAAAATTATGGTTAAATCTTTCAAATTTAAATCATGAGAATCAAATCTTATTTATACTTTCCATAATTATCCAATTTCCAAAATTCGAATCTCATTCAATTAAGGATAATTATTGGGTAACTTTCAATTTCAAAAATTAAAATATTCAAAAATTTAATTTTTGAAAATTTTAAAACTTTCCGAATCGCGCTTCTAGAAGCATGAAAACACACCAGCGACAAGACTATCCCATTTCCTGCCCGCTGGGGTGGCAGGGGTGCAAATCCGCTGCCCATGGGCTGGCTATGGCCGTTTCTGGCCATTTATGACTTTTTCGTATCCTTCGATGTTCCAAAAGAATTATTTATCTGCTTCTTAAATAAGAAGGAATGGATTTCATTTTGTAATATTAACATTCATGGTTATTTACTTCATCATATCTCCAAAATTCAAGGAATAAGATTTGATACTCAAATCCGTACTGAGTAAATTAAAAGACATGGTTCCATAAATAGGAGTCTGCTAATAATTCAGGATAAAGATCATTCTATATATAACCATCGGTTGACGTGATTAGTGTCACGACCCGACCTAGGTAGGGCCGTGATACCGGGCTTACTTAACTTAAATACCAACTTTGCAACGACTCAATTTCGTAGGGCCGTTACCTTACCATGCTTACTTTAAATATACTTACTTTTGCTTTACGTAAAAATACGGAAATATTTTTTTTTTCTTTTTATACTCAATTTAAAACTCAAAACTCAAAACTCAAAACTCATACTTATCTTATACTCATACTTATTTATATGTACTCACTCGAGTACTGAGCTTTCAAATCATACTAGTTATCATATACTAGTACCATCGACTTATCATAACATATCAAACACATTTTACATAACATATTTTCGAAACCCGTGACGGTGTCCAACCCAAATTTCACAGTCTGCAGTGTCATCTCTCCACAGTCTTGCATCAAGCATTGCCGGTAGGTTGCCTACCTACAGCATGAACGTAAGTTATGAGCTTATACTTAGTAAGTACAACTTTCTATTCCGCAAAACATTTTTCGTAAATGAATGCATGAACCGATTATGCTTTCTTATGAATCAATTATGTTTTCTTATGTTAATTTGGTTTTGGGCCCCTTACATATCATGTGTTGTAACGCCTCAAATGCTATCTAACTTTAACGTTAGAAAATTAACATTAGAATTAACATATATATGTGATGAGATAGCAATTTCTTAATTCTAATGTTATGTTGAGTTATTTTTCACAGGTGACGCGACGAGGACTCGATGTGCTAGAACAAGTTCATGCCAAATTGATGAATTTTTTTATGATGACTTGATAATTTTATGTGATGGTTTATATATATATATATATATATATATATATATGGTATGTAGTATTTGTGATGATGTTAATGTTTAAAAAAAAAAAAGAGGGAAAGTATGTTATCCGAAAAAGGCATATTTTATAAGATCTTAATTTTCAACTCAATTATGAATCGTTGAATGTCAAAAATTATGTTGCAATTTAAATAAACTTATAGAGCTTTTCATAAGCTTTCCAACGCCTACTCATTTGTGCAAATCCGATATCAGAGTAAGAAGTTATGACTAGTATACTATCCGGATATGTACTAGTAACCAACCAGTTTACCATGTGCAATTTTAAGTGCGAAAATTCTAAAAGTTAACCTAGTTGTTTCCTTTTCCTCCCACACGTTTTCAGACCTTAATGACAGCTATTCCACAGCAATTCAAAGACAATTAAACCAAAGAATTTAATCTCAATTAATTCCAAAATTTATTTGGAATTAAATTACTCACAAATTTGGTTATAATTTTGAATGTTTCTCTTTTTACATGCTCTCTCTCTCTCTCCTTTCCCTAGCCTCATTTTCCCTTCTTTCCCATTCTTGTTGTCTGCTCTCTCAGCCCTCTCCCACGCACAAAAAAAAAAAAAAAAAAAAAACAAGAAGAGAATCCACCAAACCTCTAAATTCTTCCAAACCGAAAATCAAAGGATTTCAAGGTAAGTTTCGGTATTGTTTAATGATGAGAATGATTTTGTTATTTATTTTAGTTTGGGATTCTTTGAGAGATTGGATGATTTTCTTGATGAGTGTCTTTATGTGAGTTTGAAAAGAGGATGAGAAATATTTATCGAATGATGATTGAAGGATGGCGATAAGGTTGATTTTGTGAATAAGGCGAAATTAGGGTTTTTGATTTCTTGATGTATGATTTCATTGATATGATGATTGAATAATTTTATGTGTTAGAAACATGTCTTAGGGCTGTTTTGTGGGGGTGTGTGTGTGTATGAATCATATACATTGTGATGATATTTTTTTTTTATACTTTTAATGATTTTCGGATTTGATCACTGCTTTCGGAATTTCCAGATTTTAAGATAAGAATTCCAAACGGTTTTAAAGGGTGCAAATGGTCTCCGTTTTTAACAAATTTGATATTGTTGGAAAGCCCTAGATGTCTATTTTTGTTTGAAATAAGTTTCATATCCTTTGGAGTTATGTGTGAATTTTTATGATTTTTCAAATAGACAGAGGTCAGACTGCCAAGTTCGGTAAAATTTTAATAATCAAATTTCAAAACTGTTTTTGAAAATCCAAACGGTCTCCGTTTTTAATAAATTTGATATTGTTAAAAATCTGTAGATGTCTATTTTCATTTGGAATCAGTTTTATATCATTTGGAGATATCTATAAATTTTTGTGATTTTTCAAACCGGCAAAGGTCCGGCTGCCAGTTTCGATAAAAGTTTAGAAATCAATTTCAAAACTATTTTTGAGAGTCCAAACGGTCTTAATTTTTTACAAATTAAGTACCATTAGAAAGATATGGATGTCTAATTTCATTTAAAATTAGTTTCAGATCATTTGGAGCTCTGTATGAATTTTTATGAATTTTTTGAAGAGACAAAGGTCTGACTGGCAGATTCTATCAAGATTTGAAATTTCATGAAATTGTTCAATTTTTGTGTTTTGATGTAACTAAATGATGAAATAGGCCTTGTAGGTGTTGCTATGATATGATGGATGTGTTTGATGAATTATTATGAGCTTTTGTTGATTTTATTATATTTATTATTCATGGCATGAACGGTTCTAAAGACGAGCACCCGAGACCTCAATCACGCGTCACCATCAGAAAATTCGAAAAGGTTAAGTAAGGCGTTTAGGTAAGTACACTCTCACCTGCAACATGAATTAAAGATTTGAGAAGTATATGTTTTGATGTTGATGATGATGTTATGATGTTCTTAAATAATACTTCTCCTATGATGACGTTTTGATGAAAAGTATATATATGGTATGTATACGTATTTTATGTTTTAAAATGGCGTTGTACACCCTTGATGATGATGATGATGATGTTGTCCGGTGAGCGGACTTTTGTCACCGTTGGTTTGGGATTTGCTACCCCAACCCTTCCGTGACTAGCGCGCTATGATGGTACAACGCCGGGCCCAATATATGACGGTTTTAAAAGTAAAAAGTTTTTAAATGATGTTTATATTTATGATGATAAAAGAAAAATATTTATTTACATTTGTGAGATTTAAGTGTCTTACTAAGCCCTTGCTTATATAAGTTAATTCATGTTGCAGATAAAGGAAAGGGTAAGATGTAGTGCTGGAGGAGCTTGGAGCGGATAACGGGACGATATATGATAGGAAAACGGGAGGAACGATCTTGAGATGGACATTTATAATTTCAAATGAAGTTTTGAGACTTTAATTTATTATTATTTGATTGAAGGTCTCATATGGACTTAAATTTTATTTCATGAATTCAGTTTTTAAAATATATATATATATATATATTAATTATGAAGTTTATTTTGATATAGTTTTAAAAAAAATAAATAAATTCTAGAGTTTTTTAAAATTATCTAAGTAAAGTTTTCCGTTATATAAAGATTTTTATTTTAAGCTTAATCTTTTCCGCAATTTTATAAGAGATGAATGATTAAATAAGAAGTCAACTGTAACGGTCCGTGAGGGGTCGTTACAGATATGGTATCAGAGAGGTTTCCTATTTCCTATCATGCATCGCCACGTATCCACTTCAAACTTCTTCAAGTAAGTAATTAACTAGTTTCCTTAAATAGAAATGTAAGAGTTGTGAGGTGATGTTCTATTTATGGAAAGTTTGAATCCTGACTCGATATCAAAAAAAAAAAAAAAAAAAAAAAAAAAAAAAAAAAAAAGTAAAGTCTCTTATTGACAATTTTGCTACTAACAGACGACTAACATAAGATGGTACGCGGACGAGGACGTGCAGCTCGAGGACGTGCAGTTCGAGGACGTGGTAATGGTCGAGTGCATGTCGAAGATGAGGTTGCTGTGGAACCTAACTTGGCAGAAGTTATGGAGCAATTGCGTCAAGACCAACGAAGAGGTCGTGGACAAGTTGAAAATGAAGCGGTGGCAGAGCCTAATTTAGTAGAAATTGTGGCTCAACTTCAGAGGCAAGTTTAGGAACAACAGGCCCTCATTAACAATTTGCAAGCTAATGCCAACAGAGTGGAAGTCCCCATTGATCCACCGGCTGCACAGCCAGTGCAAAATAGAGGAGTTCAAGCAGCAACAAATCATGAGCCCCTGTATCTGCGATTCAAGAGGATGAAGCCTAAGAAATTCAATGGTTCAATTGACCCTTTGGTAGCTCAAGGATGGTTGAAGTCGATCGAGTTAGTGCTTAATTTCATGGATTTAACCGATAATGAGAAAGTGAAGTGTGCTTCCTACTATTTGATGGATGATGCTAGAATCTGGTGGGAAAGGAATAGAGCTGAGCAGTCAGATGACATGGGAAGACTTTTATCTAGAAATTTAACGAGTAGTATTTCAACATGTCTGTGACCAGGGAACACTATGACGAGTTTAATAACTTTCGTCAAGGAAATCTATCAGTGACAGAAGCAGTTGCTGAGACATCTACTGTTGTCACAGGTCAGATACTTGTTAATAACCAGTATGCTAATGTTCTTTTCGACACAGGAACCTCACACTCCTTTGTGTCTTCTATTTTTGCTAAGAAACTAGGAATAAATCAGGATATCTTGAGTCAGGGATTCACTACGACACTACTTTCTGGGGAAGTGATGATGTCCACTCATTGGCTACGAGCAGTGCCAATGAGAATTGTTGATAGAGAGCTCTATAGAAATCTAATAGTGCTCGAGATGTTTGACTATGACCTAATTTTAGGTATGGATTTCTTGGGAAAGTATAACGCGTCTATTGAATGCCGAAGACGTAAGGTTGTGTTTGATCCCGAAGGAGATGATCGGTTTGAATTCATTGGTGATGCGAAGAAGATGGCGAAGTTGTTCCTGTCAGCAATGAAGGCTCGAAAGATGCTAGCCAATGGCTGTAACGGTTTCTTAGCCAGTATCGTAGATAAGAAGAAAGAAGATAAATTGAAGCTTGATGATGTACCCATAGTACGAGAATTTAGTGACGTGTTTCCAGAGGACTTGCCAGGTTTGCCGCCAGATAGAGAAATCGAGTTCGAGATTGAGCTAGCACCGGGCACTGGGCCAATCTCCAAGGCACCTTATCGTATGGCACCTGCTGAGTTGAAGGAATTGCATGAACAACTTCAAGAACTGTTGAACAAGGGTTTTATTCACCCTAGTCATTCACCGTGGGGAGCTCCGGTTTTATTTGTGAAGAAGAAGGATGGGACAATGAGACTCTGCATCGACTATAGAGAACTAAACAAGGCGACCATAAGGAACAAGTACCCATTGCCGAGAATTGATGATTTATTCGACCAATTGCAAGGTGCGACTGTGTTTTCGAAGATTGATTTACGATCTGGATACCACCAACTGAAGATCAAGGAAGGAGATATTCCCAAGTCAGCCTTCAGAACTCGATACGGTCATTATGAGTTTGTGGTCATGCCATTTGGGTTGACCAATGCCCCTGCTGCTTTCATGGACCTGATGAATAGAGTGTTTAAGGAGTTTCTGGATAAGTTTGTGATAGTGTTTATCGACGATATTCTCATTAATTCAAAGACTCGAGACCAATATGAGAAGCATATAAGAGCAGTTTTGCAGACATTGAAACAACACCAGTTGTATGCCAAATTCTCTAAGTGCGAGTTTTGGTTGGATCGTGTGGCATTCCTTGGTCATATGATTTCAAAAGATGGCGTAATAGTGGATCCCGTGAAGGTTGAAGCCGTTAGTAATTGGAAGAGACCAACCAACGCAAGTGAGATCAGAAGTTTCCTTGGTTTAACGGGATATTACAGAAAATTTGTAGCTAAATTCTAGAAACTTGCTATGCCGCTTACGACACTTACTCGAAAAGGAAAGAAGTTCGAATGGATAGAGGACTACGAAAAGAGCTTTCAAGAACTGAAGAGACGACTTACAAGTGCTCCAATCTTGACAATTCCGGATGGAGATGAAGGGTTCGTAATTTACAGTGATGCTTCTAAAATGGGACTTGGTGCAGTCTTGATGCAGAATGGGAAGGTAATTGCCTATGTTTCAAGGCAATTGAAGGACTATGAGAGGAACTATCCCACCCATGACCTAGAGTTGGCTGCCGTTGTTTTTGCATTGAAAATATGGAGGCATTATTTGTATGGAGTCCGACATCAAATATTCACTGATCACCAAAGTTTGAAGTACTTCTTCACGCAGAAGGATTTGAATATGAGGCAAAGGAGGTGGCTTGAGCTAGTAAATGATCACGACTGTGAAATCCTATACCACCCGGGGAAGGCAAATAGGGTAGCTGATGCATTGAGTCGGAAGACCCCAGCCACGTTAATGTCCTTGAATGCGATGTCCAAGCCCCTTCAAAAGGAGATTTTTGATTTTGGGTTGGAATTAATAGTTGGACAACTTTCTGCAATGACCTTGTCTCCAACTATTTTAGATGACATTCGGAGCAAACAAGACCTTGATCCAAGCCTTGTGAGAATTAAAAAGGAAATGCTCAAAGGGAAGTGTGAAGGATTTAGTGTGTCTGATGATGGAGTGCTGAAGCTTAAGGAACGGTTATGTGTTCCTAAAGACGAGGAGTTAAGGAAAAAGATTCTTGAAGAGGCGCACAATACCCCGTATACGCTTCATCCTGGTGCAACCAAAATGTACATGGATCTTAAGAATAGTTTCTGGTGGTTCGGAATGAAGAAGGATGTAGCACACTATGTGAAGCATTATTTGACATGCCAACAAGTTAAGGCTGAGCACCAAAAGCCAGGAGGGGTGCTCCAATCAATTCAGATACCGGAATGGAAATGGGAAGACATTGCGATGGACTTTATTACTGGATTGCCAAGGACTACGAATGGATATGATGCTATATGGGTGGTCATTGATAGATTGACCAAGTCAGCACATTTTCTTCCTATACGATTGACGTCCTCGATGGAACAGTTGGTAGAATTATATGTGAAGGAGGTCGTGAGGCTTCATGATGTTCCCAGATCTATTATTTCGGATCGAGATAGTAGGTTCACCTCTCATTTCTGGAAGAGCGTTCAAGCGGCTATGCGTACGAAGTTGAAATTTAGCACGGCTTTTCATCCGCAAACAGACGGTCAGACGGAGAGGACTAATCAAACACTTGAGGATATGCTTCGAGCTTGTGTCTTGGACTTCAAAGAGAGTTGGTGTAAGTTTTTACCGTTGGCTGAATTCGCTTATAACAATAGTTATCAAGCGACGATTGGGATGGCTCCCTATGAGGCACTTTACGGAAGACGTTGTAGGTCCCCAATTTATTGGCATGAGGCTGGGGAGAAGAAGCTAGCGGAGTCGGAACTTAAGGAGAAAACCGACTTCTTCAATAAGACGACCGAAGCATTGAAGGTGATTCAGCAACGGATTGCCACAGCTCAAAGTAGGCAGAAAAGCTATGCGGATGTGCGTCGAAGGCCTTTAGAGTTTGAAGTTGGAGACTTGGTGTTTATCAAGGTCGCCCCGATGAAGGGTGTGATGCGATTTGGGAAGAAAGGCAAGCTTAGTCCCAGGTATGTGGGACCATATATGGTGATTGAGCATATCGGCAATGTGGCTTACAAGTTAGATTTACCGCAGGAGATGACATCCATCCACAATGTATTTCATATCTCGATGTTGAAGAAGTATGTACCGGATCCATCTCACTTCATCCAACCGCAATCGATTCAGATTCAAGAGGATATGAGTTACGAAGAGAAACCGGTTGAGATTCTTGATCGAAAGACGAAGAGCTTGAGAAACAAAGAGATTCCCTTAGTAAAAGTTCTTTGGCGTAATCACAAGATGGAGGAAGCTACATGGGAGCGAGAAGACGTTATGAGAACGAATTATCCGGAATTATTCTAAGTTTCGAGGACGAAACTTTTATAAGGTAAGAGGGATTGTAACGCCCCAGATGCTATCTAACTTTAACGTTAGAAAATTAACATTAGAATTAACATATATATGTGATGAGATAGCCATTTCTTAATTCTAATGTTATGTTGAGTTATTTTTCACAGGTGACGCGACGAGGACTCGATGTGCTAGAACAAGTTCATACCAAATTGATGAATTTTTTTATGATGACTTGATAATTTTGTGTGATGGTTTATATATATATATATATATATATGGTATGTAGTATTTGTGATGATGTTAATGTTTAAAAAAAAAAAAAAGGGAAAGTATGTTATCCGAAAAAGGCATATTTTATAAGATCTTAATTTTCAACTCAATTATGAATCGTTGAATGTCAAAAATTATGTTGCAATTTAAATAAACTTATAGAGCTTTTCATAAGCTTTCCAACGCCTACTCATTTGTGCAAATCCGATATCAGAGTAAGAAGTTATGACTAGTATACTATCCGGATATGTACTAGTAACCAGCCAGTTTACCATGTGCAATTTTAAGTGCGAAAATTCTAAAAGTTAACCTAGTTGTTTCCTTTTCCTCCCACACGTTTTCAGACCTTAATGACAGCTATTCCACAGCAATTCAAAGACAATTAAACCAAAGAATTTAATCTCAATTAATTCCAAAATTTATTTGGAATTAAATTACTCACAAATTTGGTTATAATTTTGAATATTTCTCTTTTTACATGCTCTCTCTCTCTCTCCTTTCCCTAGCCTCATTTTCCCTTCTTTCCCATTCTTGTTGTCTGCTCTCTCAGCCCTCTCCCACGCACAAAAAAAAAAAACAAAAAAAACAAGAAGAGAATCCGCCAAACCTCTAAATTCTTCCAAACCGAAAATCAAAGGATTTCAAGGTAAGTTTCGGTATTGTTTAATGATGAGAATGATTTTGTTATTTATTTTAGTTTGGGATTCTTTGAGGGATTGGATGATTTTCTTGATGAGTGTCTTTATGTGAGTTTGAAAAGAGGATGAGAAATATTTATCGAATGATGATTGAAGGATGGCGATAAGGTTGATTTTGTGAATAAGGCGAAATTAGGGTTTTTGATTTCTTGATGTATGATTTCATTGATATGATGATTGAATAATTTTATGTGTTAGAAACATGTCTTAGGGCTGTTTTGTGGGGGTGTGTGTGTGTATGAATCATATACATTGTGATGATATTTTTTTTTTTTTATACTTTTAATGATTTTCAGATTTGATCACTGCTTCCGGAATTTCCAGATTTTAAGATAAGAATTCCAAACGGTTTTAAAGGGTGCAAATGGTCTCCGTTTTTAATAAATTTGATATTGTTGGAAAGCCCTAGATGTCTATTTTTGTTTGAAATAAGTTTCATATCCTTTGGAGTTATGTGTGAATTTTTATGATTTTTCAAATAGGCAGAGGTCAGACTACCAAGTTCGGTAAAATTTTAATAATCAGATTTCAAAACTGTTTTTGAAAATCCAAACGGTCTCCGTTTTTAATAAATTTGATATTGTTAAAAATCTGTAGATGTCTATTTTCATTTGGAATCAGTTTATATCATTTGGAGATATCTATAAATTTTTGTGATTTTTCAAACCGGCAAAGGTCCGGCTGCCAGTTTCGATAAAAGTTTAGAAATCAATTTCAAAACTAATTTTGAGAGTCCAAACGGTCTTAATTTTTTACAAATTAAGTACCATTAGAAAGATATGGATGTCTAATTTCATTTAAAATTAGTTTCAGATCATTTGGAGCTCTGTATGAATTTTTATGAATTTTTTGAAGAGACAAAGGTCTGACTGGCAGATTCTATCAAGATTTGAAATTTCATGAAATTGTTCAATTTTTGTGTTTTGATGTAACTAAATGATGAAATAGGCCTTGTAGGTGTTGCTATGATATGATGTATGTGTTTGATGAATTATTATGAGCTTTTGTTGATTTTATTATATTTATTATTCATGGCATGAACGGTTCTAAAGACGAGCACCCGAGACCTCAATCACACGTCACCATCAGAAAATTCGAAAAGGTTAAGTAAGGCGTTTAGGTAAGTACACTCTCACCTGCAACATGAATTAAAGATTTGAGAAGTATATGTTTTGATGTTGATGATGATGTTATGATGTTCTTAAATAATACTTCTCCTATGATGACGTTTTGATGAAAAGTATATATATGGTATGTATACGTATTTTATGTTTTAAAATGGCGTTGTACACCCTTGATGATGATGATGATGATGTTGTCCGGTGAGCGGACTTTTGTCACCGTTGGTTTGGGATTTGCTACCCCAACCCTTCCGTGACTAGCGCGCTATGATGGTACAACGCCGGGCCCAATATATGACGGTTTTAAAAGTAAAAAGTTTTTAAATGATGTTTATATTTATGATGATAAAAGAAAAATATTTATTTACATTTGTGAGATTTAAGTGTCTTACTAAGCCCTTGCTTATATAAGTTAATTCATGTTGCAGATAAAGGAAAGGGTAAGATGTAGTGCTGGAGGAGCTTGGAGCGGATAGCGGGACGATATATGATAGGAAAACGGGAGGAACGATCTTGAGATGGACATTTATAATTTTAAATGAAGTTTTGAGACTTTAATTTATTATTATTTGATTGAAGGTCTCATATGGACTTAAATTTTATTTCATGAATTCAGTTTTTAAAATATAAATATATATATATATATATTAATTATGAAGTTTATTTTGATATAGTTTTAAAAAAAATAATAATAAATTCTAGAGTTTTCTGAAATTATCTAAGTAAAGTTTTCCGTTATATAAAGATTTTTATTTTAAGCTTAATCTTTTCCGCAATTTTATAAGAGATGAATGATTAAATAAGAAGTCAACTGTAACGGTCCGTGAGGGGTCGTTACATGTGTGCACGTACCGTGGCGCATAGCCATGGAATGGTTGTGGCGGCCAGTCCAATCCAACTCAAATCATGAACCAAATCGTTTAACATGGAGTGGTTTGGGCAGCCAATCCAATCCAACTCAAATCATGGACCAAACCGTTTAAACCCGCCCTTGTGGCAAGTCGGTACGACATAAGAAAACTTACTTGTCTTATCTTATTACATGAAAACTTGTTCTTAGTTGATCATACTTGAAAACTTAAATCTTAAATGTTTCTTACTTGAAAACTTAATCTTGTTCTTATCATGTGATTTATTTTTAGTGAACATACTTTCATGATGTCACAATAATAAAACATAAAAATAAAACATATAGACATCATGTATATCAATGCATGAATATTTGAAAAACATGCAATGCAATAAAAATATTTTACCCATGCTGTAGGCGGAGTAGTACTTACAAGTCGTCATATGCTCTTGGTCTATCGCTCCAATCAAGGCACGACAACAGGTCATAATCCTGTTTCAAATAGGGCGTAAAATAAAAGTCATTCTATCTTACTACACACCATAACATACTAGATTGGTATCCAATCCGACTACCCTTGGTAATCTTAGTTGCCAACCCTAACAAAGTAAACCGGTATCCTATCCGGTTACCATTGGTAATCATGGATACATACCATAACATAATAAACCGGTATTCTATCCGGTTATCATTAGTAATTATAGGCCCATAAATTGGTATCTCATCCGATTACCACTGGTAATCACAGATACAGACCCTAACATAACAAATCAGTATCTCATTCGATTACCATAGGTCATACACTTGTTAGCACATTCTTATGTAACTTAGTGTATTTTCTTTTCTTAAAAACATCTTGTTTACTTGAAAATGTAAATTAGTATTTCTTACCATAATACTTGAAATTACCCTTTTGAAACCATTTTCATAAAATTTCAGTCTCTTTTCAAAGAGATCATAAAACCTTAAAACTACTTTTAAAACATCATTTTTATTAACTGGAATGCATGTGTGCAGGAATTTCCAGTACCATGCATAGTTTTGAAAATCCTGTGCAGGAATTTCCTGTACCCTGCATAGTTTTGAAAATCCCATTTTATTTTTAAATTGGTTTAGAATTTGGGAAAACTTTCTTCACAGAAGTTGTAGATCTCATCGAAACCTACAACTTTTGTAAAAACTTACATCTGTCTTTAACTTACTCATTTTTCCCTTTGAAAAAATTTTGGCCGTGTATACTGTCTGTACAGGCCAGTCTCGGATTTTGATTAAAAATAAAGGCCTTTGGAGTCTTATTTTTAAAAATTGTTCATGATGTCCCCTAGGATTTTCCATTTTCTACAACTTTGCAGTTTTGACTTTTTTCAAATTCGGTCTCTAAGGGCCTCAAAATTCAATTTCCAGAAAACTATCCAGTTTAATCCAAATATTGGCAATTTTCATTTTTTGTTGGTTTTTGCTTAAAAATCCGTGCACACTACCTCAAACGGTCTCAGCCGTGAGCCTACGTCAACATGCAGCACGTTGGATTCGTATTTATCATTTAATCATACACTTGTTCACCTTCATGAAAAACATAACATTTGATAACTTTCTAACTTATCAACTTGTGTTTTTAGGTCAATTCCTTAACCAACATACTTCAAATATCGTAACCATAATCATAATTCATAAAATCTTCCTACTTAAACATGTGTAAGCATTTCCACAAACACATGGTGAGCAATAGGCACACATAACCTTAGAACTTAACATAGAGCATAAAAATCATACCCATGCCTAAAGCTAGCAACCAAGATAACCCTAGCATAGATCTAGCATAACCAATCATCAAAAACCATAACATAAAAAGCATGTTCTTATGCTCTTACAATCCATTGCTTGAAATACACATAAATCTCATAAACCAAACTTAATGAAATTCTTAGTTAGAAGGTTGAGATTATACATCTACAGAGTGCTTCTAGACCTTGCATGAGCAAAAATTTGCTCCACTACCCTTCATACCATAACCGGCCATCTTACTCTCTTTCTCTCTCTCTCTCTCTCTCATTTTTTTTTTTTCCCCTTCTAAGGCTAGAGAGAAATAGTTGAGAATGAACAAAAGGTTAGGAAGTTCACTAACCACCCCTATTTATAGGTGGAAATTTCCAAATTTTCCATAATTATTTTTATTTCTAAAATTCTCCTTGAATTTACATATTTGGCCTTAAAAACAAAATATTTATCCTTTGGTCCTTTTAGGTGGCCGGCCATGTGTAAGCATGAGCAACAAAAATCTCTTCAATCTTATCTCTAATTGGTTTCCTTGTTCTCCAAGGCCACCCAATGTAACCGGTCAATGTAACCGATCATTTGGCCTAGTTCAACTCTAGTTAAAGGCTTTGGTTATGAAATAAAATCCATAAATTTCATAATTCAAAACTTCATATTTATCCATAATTACTTGGCCTCCAAGTAAGGTCATGTTTAGCACTCCTCCCAATACGCAGTCTAATTTCTTGATAATCCAGATAGTGACAATACTGTTATATCTATCAACAGTCCAAAAATACTGATCTGCAGTCTAGAATTTATCTGCACTTAACTAGACCGTGTATAGGATTTTCTTAGGACTTAAAGCTACTTAGTCCTTATTGCTCCAAATATAATTCCTGATTTTTCTGGAATGATTCCAATCCTTATTCTTACTTCTTCATCCGTAATGACGGTACTGCTTACTATACTGCAATACCGTCTTAATCATATCTTAAATCATCCTGGTCAAACATTGACTGGAGTAAAATCATAAATTCTTATTCTGTATCTTTCATCAAAAGGCCTCATACTTGACTAAGCAAACTCTTATTGAGTCTTATAATGTTATAAGAACTCACACATACTCTGATAATCAAATCAGATCATGAGTTTCATACTGACATACATGATTCAGACTTAGGTTTTCCTTGTATCTAAGGAAATCACAAGTTCGTCAAAATTTTGGGTTATTACAATTAGAATCCGCTATACTTAACGAAAATTATCAGCAATTTATATCATGTCACGTCCCTTATCCTACATAATCACATTATGTACAATACATTCATTAAATGTCTCACTACATTAACGGTTCGGATAAGACCGTTTCATTCTTAATAGTAATGACATGCACTAGTGATATTCAATTAAAGATTCTATACTTGTAACGACTCGCCTTATGTAGGTCATTACCATACTTATTTTACTTAATTACTTAACTTACTTAACCTTAGAAAATACTGAATTTTTTTTTTAAACCCAATCTAACCTGATACTTATATATAGGTATACATGTTTAATCAAGTATTGAAGTTTCAAAACATCTTAGCACATTTACAAATTATATTAAAGACTAGATACCCGTATTGTTAAATTAACATAACATAATACAAACATTTTTCCAAAACACGCGGCGGTGTCCAACCCAAAGTTTCACAGTCTGCCGTGCCATCCTCCACAGTCTTGTATCATATATCACCGATAGGTTGCTTACCTACAGCATAAACATAAGTTATGAGCTTTCGCCCAGCAAGTACAACTTTTCTTCCGCAAAACATTTACAGTAAAATAATGCATGAACCAATTATGCTTTCTTAAAGATCAATTATGGTTTCGTAGGTTAGCATCTTTTTGGGCCCCTTACATAACATGAGTATACGTACCGTGGCGTGCAGTCATGGAGTGGTTGGGGCAGCCAATCCAGTCCAATCCAACTCAAACCATGGACCAAACCCGCCCTCGTGGCAGGTCGGTACGACACGAGGAAACTTACTTACCATCATACTTGAAAACAGTTTCTTACTTGAAAACAGTTTCTTCCTTGAAACTTGATCTTATTCTTACCATGTGATTTATCATTAGTGAGCATGCTTTCATGATGCCACAACATAGAACATAAAACATATGCATCACATACATTAATGCATGAGCTTTGAAAAATATGCAAAGCAGTAAAATATTTTGTCTATGTTGTATGCGGAATTGTACTTACAAGTTGTCCTACGCTCTCGGTCTATCATCCCAACAAGGTATGACAGCAGGTTATACTTTTATTTTCAAACCAGGCGTAAAAATGATTCTACTACATAACTCAACAAACCATAACTACAATGTTGGTATCCAATCTGATTATCATCGGTAATCATGGATACAAACATTATCATAACAAATCAATATCATATCCGACTACCATGGATAATCATAAATACAAACCCCAACATAATAAATCGTTATATTATTTGATTACCATTCGTCATAGAATTGTTACCATATTTTCAAGTAACTTGGGACTATCTCATTTTTATTTCCCTTTTTCTCAAAAATACCTTGTATTCTTAAAAAACACCTTAGTTTCATAATTACTTGAAATTGCCTTTAAAAATCATTTGTGAAGTTTTAAATGGATTTAAAGCCGTTTTTTGTAAAACCGTAGTTCCTTTTGAACAAAAATCGTAAAATTGTAAAAATCCTGAAAACAACTTTTTTTTTTAAATTTGGTTGCTAGTACATATGCAGAAATTTCCTGTACTATACACGGTTTTTAAAATCCAGTTTTATCTTTAAATCGCTTTAAAATTTGAAAAAGTTTTCTACATGAAAGTTGTAGCCCTCATTGAACCCTACAACTTTTGTCCTGTACCCGAAACTTAATTTTATCGTTAACTTGCTCGTTTTTCCTTTTGAAACATACTGGCCGTGCATAGTGCCTGGACCAGCCAGGTTTGAAATCTCATAAAAACAGAGGCCTTTGGATCCTGTTTTTCAAAAACTGTCAGCGTTGCACTCTAGGGTTTTCCGTTTTATACAACTTTGCAGTTATAACTTTTTCCAAATTCAGCCTCTAAGGGGCTCAAAATTGGGTTTCTAGAAAACTGTCCAATTTATTTTTGAAAACCGACAGTTTGTATTTTGTTGGTTTTCGTTTAAAAATTCGCACACTGTGCCTCAAACGGTTGAAGCCATGAGCCTACATCAACATGCAACGCGTCGGATTCGTTCTTAACATTCAATCATACACTTATCTTTTTACTTGGAAAACACAAAGTTGATAGCCTTACTAGCTTACCAAGTTGTGTTTTTAGGTTAATTTCTTAACCATCATACACTTAACATTCACAATATTCATCATCATCATCATTCATAAAATCTCCCTACTTAAGCATATGAATGCATTTTCACAAACACATGATGAGCACACATAACCTTCACACTCATCCTAGAGCATAAAATCAAATACATGCTTAAAACTTAGCAAACAAGATAATCTAAACTTAGATCAAGCATAGACTAAGCATATAAAAACCATAACATGGAAAGATAAGAAGCATGAACTTATGCTCTTACAACCCATAGCTTGAAATACACATAAATCTTTAACCAAAACCTAATGAAATTCTTAATAAGAGGGTAAGAGTAATACCTCTAGAACTTGGATAGGTTTGATTCTAGACCTTGAGATGAGAGAAATTTGTTCTACCACCCCCATACACTCAACTGGCCACTCACTCTTGCTCTCTTTCTTTTTTCTTTTTTTCTTTTTTTCTTTTTTTTCTTTTTTCTAAGGCTAGAGAGGAAAAAGTTAGAAGTGAACTAAAAGTTTGGGAGACTAACTAATGGCTCAAGCTCTATCTCACCACCCCTATTTATAAGTGAAAATTCTAAATTTTCTACAATTATTTATATTTTTAAAATTCTCCTTGTATTTACATATTTGGCCTTAAATACAAAAATTTTGTCTTCCATGTCCCTTAGTTGGCCGGCCATGTGGAGCCATTCAAGCTAAAAATTCTTTCATAATTATCCACTTAATTAAAAATTCCCAAAATTACATAATTATATATGATGAGGTGTCCACCAAGTATGGTCATGTTTGGCACTTCCTCTAATATGTAGTTTATTTTCCTAATAATTCAAATAGTGCTAATACTGTTTTAATTATCAACAATACTGTTATACTGAACTACAGTCCAGAATTCATCTACACTTAACTGGACTGCGTATAAGTTTTTCTTAGGGCTTGAAACTACTTAGTCCTTATTGCTCCAATTATTATACTTGATTTTTCTAAAATGATCTCATACATTATTCTTACTTCTTCATCCACAATGACGGTCGATCGCAGCATAATTTTCATACTGCTTATTATACTGCAGTACCGTCTTAATCATGTCATAAATTATCCTGGTCATACATTGACCATATCAAAATCATAAATCTTTATTCTGCCTTTTTCATCATAAAGCCTCATACATGACTAAGTAGACCATCATTGAGTCTTATAATACTATAAGAACTCAAACATATTCTGATAAATCAAATCATGCATTTCACATAGACATATATAGTACAGACTTAGATTTCCTTTTAAGAAAATCATGAGTCCCTAAAAAGGTTGGCTATTACAATACTTATCACGGACCGTTTTAATTATTATCCTTAAATATTATCCTCTAGTATATAACTTTTATTTACACTATTTATGGTCACATAGATAATTATGAAATTTTAATAATATTTATTAAATATCAAACATACATGCATATAGAACTATAATGAAATAAAACATTTATTTATAAAAATCACAACTAAGTTGTAGCATCATATGTTTTATATGTTTTATGAGCACCTATCCCAACACATGTATCTATATAATGGATACAAGTTGCCTTGAGCAGCCTTATCTTTTGAACATTGTTCAATAACAGTGCACCATGTACATTTATCTATATAATGGACGCAACTTGTACAACTTCATTTGGTTGGAGGAAAGCTACTATTAACAAGCGCGAATACGATATTTGGTTGGAGGATGGGTTATAAGTGAAGTGTGTCCCCTATGTATAGGCCATTGGCACTCTAATGTACATTCTATAACTTTAAAGAAAGATGGCTATCCGAGAATATTTGAATGAGTTATCTAACATTTATACAAGGTGTAGGAGATTCTACTTCCATCTAGAGTCTTCTACAACCTCTACTATCTTTACAAGTATTTCTAGTTTTTAGAAAGTTCCCGAGTACTCTAAAGGAAGCCCCGTCAAATATAGATTTTTTCTTTCTAACCATTTTTTGATTGTAAATACAATATATATGGACCGCTACTACATATAGTACTACACTCTTGATCGTGAAATATCTCTTGCTTATTGAACCATGAAAATGGGAATTGCGTGAAATCAGCAGCAGGAGAACAGTACCAACCTGCTGCTGGTGTCTTAGGGCTCCGCAGAAGAAGAAAGAGGGTCCAGGTCAAATTTATAATGAAGCAAAGGCCCTCCTTACTCCCTATTCTCTCTTAAAGCTTTATAAAGCTCGGCAAGAAAGGGGTTAAGCATATATCTCATGAGCAGATTATATGACCAGTTTTTTGTATCGCAAAGGCCTCAGAAAAAGTCCCCATAATAGGGAGTGGAGAGCTCGTTTTCTCAAGCATTAGCAGACAAAAACGCAGCTGCAAGATTTTATTTCATCGTCTTTGCGTCTTAATCATTTCATTTAATATGAAAAGATATCTGGGGACTTCTCCAAAGGCTTCTTGAACAGTTTGGAATGTTATGGAACCTCGTAGGGAAGATCTTGCACGTTCCAAGAAACTTTGGTTTCTCTAGAGCATTGTAGTAAATGGCAATCTCTAAAGAATATTCATAGAAAATCGTAGAGTCATCAACTAAGTGTCCAAGAGTTAGGACGGGAAAAAATGGGCGGTTTGTGACAACTGTTGCACAAACTTTCTGTTCGAGTGCGACTTGTCAATTAAATATTGCCTGCCATACTAAGCATTAGAATTTGAGTAGGGGGCTCCCCAACTCCACTGCTGATAGGGGCTGGGAGGCTCGCAGAGCCCCCAAGCATGTGTTAGAATTTAGAATTATCTAGCATATGCTCAGCAATGGAAAGGATAAAACTTTTGTTGGAATATTTTTCTTTCGCAGCAATACAATGATTTTTTGAACCAATATGCAAACGGGTTTGAACTCTACTCCTAGAAATTCATAAGTTAAAATCCCTTGACAAGCACTTTGGGAATAAATCTTATTGACTCAAAATCTATTTATCTCCCATTTAACAGTCAAAACTGAATTTCACACCATGCTTCACAGCCTTTACTTTAGGGCACCATTATATGACGCCATATGAAACCAGAGAAAAGAACTCGTAAATTCGATGATTGTACCTCTATTTAGTTGAAAACTCAATAAATTCGCGAGTAGCAACCTCCTCTACCAGCTGGCCAATTGTTTTTGGATTTTGGAATTAGAGGACCTACCACCCTTGTCTTTGTAGGAGTTTCTGGAGGCAGTAGTCCTCCGTCTATGGGCCGCTGACACGGCATGTTTCCTCTGCTTGTTTAAGCTCTTGACCAGTCTTTGGTCGTTTTCATCTGCAGACAGGTCCTCCTGAAAAAGAAAGCAATTTCTTACTTCTTAGCAAGGGCTTTGTACATCATTAATGGTATAATTGAATAGGACTATGGAATCTAAAAAATTAAAAATTAAAAAAAAAAAAAAAAAAAAACAAAATCTAATGCTGCTGTCATTGGAATTAATTAAGCAACGGCCCCAAAAAGAAAACTTCAGAAATTGAATAATTTTGCATCCAACAAAGGAAAAGTCTAAATCAAGTTTACTTTCAAAAGATTTTCATGGAGTGAAAAATGGAGTAACTTGCACCAAATTCATCCTCGGATTTTTAAAGCTGCAATCTATTTAGAGAGATGATTTGTGTTCATGGAATTCTGTTTATCATATATCCATTTGCATTTCAAAACTTTTCTTGATTCCTCAGATCAGTTAAAACGAGGCAGGTTAATGCAATTTCCAAATGTAAAAAAGGACCCAAAAAAAGAAAAAAGTCGATGAAATTAAAACTTTACTACTCATTGAAGTATAATCATCATCTAGATCATTTTTAAGTGCAAACTTTTACGAAATTCGCTATAAATTACCCTGCAGGTGGATCATATGCTATATCAAATTTACTAGAAATAGCACACTAAGAGAACAAGAAAAGTTTTGAGCTTCGAGTTGGTTAATGAACCTAGCAGAGAACAAGGATAATAATAGCTCCATTAAAGAATATTACTGAGAATATACCTCATCACTTGTATTTTCGGTTCCAGGTACACTGCTTGGACCTGATTCACATTGCTGTTGTCCACCTTCCAGTTTATCTACCTTCGCACAATCTAAAGTCGGCTCTTCCTGAATTTGAACATTTTATGAAGTAAGAGATAGTAACATCCAATACAAAAGTAACTCAAACTGTGTAGCTTTGACTGTTCAATAAAGAAGAAAAGGAATATACTTGCTTTCTCTCTCTCTCTCTCTCTCTCTCTCTTTTTTTTTTTTGAGGGAATTGCTTTCTCGTTTTCTACATAACAGTACCTCTTAAATCATGTCAAAGCGCATTTTCACAGTAATTTTGAAAAACAACACTGTCAAATTGAAAAATTAACCCTTTTTTCTTGTACCAGCATGACATCTTATAACCTCCGCCGCCATGAGTTACGACAATGCACATATGGCATTAGAATTTCCCTAGTTTGAAACATTTTTGTAACCTGACATAAGCCTATATTCTCCAACATAGTCTTCTTCCCTCTATCTAATGGATGGTAGTAAATAGAAATTTCAAATTCTTGATGATTTAACTCCGGAGTCCAGACCATGCACAAGGCAATCAAATACCATCACGTAAAACAAATCACACAAGTTAGAAATATCATTTTGCTCATTAAATTTTAGAATAAATAGGCTGTACTTGAAATAAAATTAATAAATGTTCTTCAGATACTTTTCTGCTTCGACCGAAAATGACATGCAAACGATGCCCACTTCACATCTTACTCAAGAAAATTTGAGCTGTAATAAACCGTACCTGATCTAGCAACTGCAGAGAATCAACACCTTGGATGTTTTCTTCATTCGTACCAGAGACACCTACATCATCTTCAGTTCCTTCATCCTCATCACTAGCGTTCTCTTCCATACCTCCTTCAATGAACTGCAAATTAAAGTATTATAGAACAATTAAAAAAGAAGGAACACTACATACACATCATATACTGTTTTTTTTTTTTTTCCATTTAAATTCAGTACACAACTAAGAAGAACTAAAAAAATCTGTTAAATTGAAGCACATTGCGGCATCATAAATCATCATGCCTGCTGAATGTCTTCTTGATCCTTTCTAGAAAATCCACTGGCAGCTAGTTCCTTGTCTAGATAACCTGCATCTTTGGCTATCGAAGAAAAGCAAATTCTGCCACTTTCAGCTGTATCAACCTCTGTGCCATCGGTATCAACTGTCTGCTCTTCAAAAGACAATCCAAACCTGAGAAGGATAAAAAGAGGGGACCGGAATAAGAAAATCTTCTTTGTTCTCGGGAATTATGCAAATCATATATAGGAGTCGTCTTAACATAAACAAAAGGGAAGCAGAAAATCAATTAAAAAGAAAATTCACTTATTTTGACATACAAATTTAAATAAAGAACGTACAAAATTGTTTTCAGCATGGAATCCATACACCTTGACAACTCTTACACTCTATATGGTACAATGGGTTACCAGAACGAAATAAAAGGGTGAAGAGAAGAGAAAAAAGAAGAGAAAATTTACGGTGGTTGTTTGGTAGGGAGGAAAGTACAGTGGGAAGAGAAAAACTCCCTGTATATCATCAGAATTCCATATAATAACCAGAAGATAACTAAAAGCATGCATGAGAATTTGACAATTCCAGCTAAGAAGGTTAAAAAGTAGTGACACAATCAGAATAACAGGTGATAAAGTTCAAATACTAAAAGAGATGATAAAGTTACAATACTGATACAAGATGATAAAGCTTCCTTACTGATCACTGACCTCTTTCTAAAAAACTTAAAGACGCATTCGACATCACGGTCAAAGTACCTGAAAAATGGAATCAATTAGAATAAAAAATATATTACTTGATGCATTAAAAAATGAACTTAGAGTAAGTCAACTGGACAAGAAATCACCTAGAGATAATATTAAAAACTATATATATATACACACACACACACACACACACATATATAACAAATATTGAAATTTTGCATAGTTCCCAAAAGAAACCTTACATCTGTGCATTGCGATGGGATACAGAAACCATTTGTGGAAAATCGATCATGGTGATTTTCTCATCGTCGTTAATCTACAAAGAAAGGTCCCAATTGATTATCTTATGGTTACCTATAAAGCTTAAATAAGGAGAAAAACTAGCAGTTCTAAACTTATGGTGCAAATGCATTTAATAACATGAAATAATGCTTGCTAAAGTAAGAAAATAGGGAAAAACAATTACAACATAATGAAAAAAAAAAAAAAAAAACTAAACCATTAAGATAAAAACTGAAAAGTTAAAGAACCACAAAGTGGTATATTAGCATACCATTAGGTTGAATTCGTTGAAATCACAGTGAATGAGACCATGTTCTGCCAGTCGAACAACAAGACCAATTATTGTTTCAAAAACCACCTCTGGATTTTGCAATTGCTTTACGTGCACACTTCATTGAATAGTACAAAGACAAAGACGTTAAGATGTAATACTAACAAATACAAAGAACTTGAAATAAGACCTTCTAACTCAACGTGATTAAGCTTAATAATGTAGCCCTAAACTCTTCCAATGGGCAATGAAACATATCTTCATATTCTCAACATTGTCTGCTGTCTCATTCTAATCACTTTCTAAATCCTTTAAAACATAGTTGTACAGGCTATGGCCATGCTCTATTTACCCCACCAAAACAATTAAAATGTGTCCTTAAATTCACGTAGCAGATATTCATCTTATACAATAACCATCCTTAAGATTTAAAAAGACAAAAACTCCCATCCATAAGTACTGCTCAAGGCAAAAATAGTTTATTAGACGGAAGAGGAACACTTACAGAGGATAACCTTGAACAAGTGACATAACCACACAATGCCTATTACATTCCACTGCACTCGGAACAGGAAAACCATGTTCTTGCAAGGCCTGTTTGAGGAAAGCTCAAGTGTCAGGTCATACCATTATTAAAAATTGCCAAAACAGCTTCTAAAATATAGCAACGCAGAACCTTCATAAAAGCAAATTCCTTCAGTGCTGCAAGCCGGGACAAGTAGAGCCAATTATAACTGCTGCGATGTCTCAAGTAATCACGCTTGGATTTTACAGCCCTAAAAGAAACTCTACCAAGTCGATGCAACTTTATTGCCAGCACTGTACCATCCTCCGTTGCAACTTCAAAGATATCTTAAAGAAGAAAAGCACTATATTATAAACATTATGGAGTATGACAAATATGTGGAAAATCGTGTATAGTGTAAACAACAAGTACCGGACTCTTTCCCAACGCCAATTTGACGACCAACGGAAACAAAGACCCCACGATTGACCATAGTCTTAATTGCAAGAAAATCATAACCAAGGTAGGTGAGGCGAAACCCATCATCTAGACACGCACAAATAAAACAAGATAAGCAAAAGTAAAAACAATTAAAGTGAGATTTTGGCAAACACATAATGGAACAAAGTACTGACATTTGGAGGAGTCATGATGCAACAGCTTATGCTTGAGCAAATTCTTCAAAACTTTATATGTACCCCCATGCCTACATAAATTTCCGAAAGGAAAAAACCAAATATATAAACATATAAAAAAAAGCACAGGAATATGAAGTATCAACAATCAAATATGAAACAACTAAAACGGTAGATTTACAAAGGCATACTTGAGACGAGCTATGCGGTGGATGAGCTCCGAAGGAACAATTTCATGCTGAAAACAAAGAATACAGGTAAATCATTATACAAACCAAAAGACAAGTAACCGATACTAAAATCCAAAAGCTAAAAAAGAGAATTCTCTGATAAGGTAAGAGAAAGCAAAATCTGAGTATTGGCACAGTTCTAAACCATCAAATTTTCAATAACTTCCGTTCAACTTTCGTACTTTTCGTAAACCCATATAATTCTAATATGATCTAACCATTAAAGACTATGTCTTTTTTCAATCCCTACCACATAATTATCCAACAAAACACATAAATAAATATGAAAAAATGGTTAAATTTTTCAAAAGGTACACACATTCCTCATTCCCAACTCGACAGCAGTGAGAACCCTAAAATCTTCCTTTGACAGGTATCTGAGAATGTCCACATCCAGCTTCATTGTCGCTTCTTTTCTGCAGAATCTTGCCTTCTGCAACTTGGGGAATAAAAACGTAAAAAAATTCGTAAAAAAAATCAACCAAATTTTAAAATTATTCATGAAAACAAATAATCTACTAAAAAAATAGTAAGAACTTCACAAAGTAGATCGTATGATATTCAACTGGAAGATTTCGGTTGAGAGTTGGAAAATTGGTTCTAGATAAACCAGTGAAATAAGAAGCGAAAACCTAAACTTCATACCTGGGTTTCTTATGGTTGGGAGAAGGACGAGCGAAGCTCGCTGAGTGGGCAGCGGCTGCAAGAGAAGCTAACTGTAACGGGGAGGGAACGGAAGGGAATTAATTTTGTTATTTTTTTAGGAATTTACATATATTAGTATAAATATACCTTGTATTTTATTTTTATTAAAAAAATATATATCATCAAAATACACATACGATACTGGTATGGGTTTTTTTATGTTTGCTACAGTTTATAGTTCAAGTTTACAAGGCAGGCAATAAATTTTACATCGTAAATTTTTGTAGAATCAAAATATTTTATAATTTATTCAAAAATATATATATTTTCTAATTTTAATGTATAGTCAATATTAATTGAAGAGAATAAAAATATCAATAGTCAATTTATTACTTCCCTAAAAAAGAGTCAATTTATTACTTTGATTAATGATTGTCGGTCTGGTGTCATTTTACTTATTAAAAAAAAAAAACCAAAACAAAAGCTTCAAAAATATCTCTTTCTTGTTTTTTTTTTTTTTTTTTTTTTTTTTTTTTTTTTTAAAATATATATATATATATATATATGTATCTTTCCTCTTTCGTCTCTCCTCTTACTATGAATTTCTTTCTCTGGTTAATGTATCGCTCTCCTGGCAAAGTACGAAAAGCTCTATTTAGCTCACTTGTGTAACTTTTTTTTATTTTTTTACGGGCCTGTTTGGGTGGTAAGTTTAAACTCACCACCATCAACTTAATTTTGTCTTTTTTCCCAAAAGTTTTTTGTCTTTTCTGAAAAAGTCAACCAAAATCACTATTTAAACTTACAAATCTTAACTCAAACTCAAACACCAAACGGACCCTAAAGACTTGTTCCTTAAAATAACGTCATGGAATTATTTAAAAAAGAAAAAACCTTTTGCTTTTATTTATTCAAAAAGTATACCTAATGTCTTAAAAGAGAGAGAGAGAGAGAGAAAAGAAAGCATATGGTAGGTATTGGAGTTTTATATTTTCATATCATCATATTACATTTAATATATAAATATATATTTCTTATCGATCAACACTATTTTGATTAAAAAAATGCCTAAAATACCTTTAACAAAAAAACTAAAATTTGAGTTATTTACCTTTTATACCTTATATTTTACTTTTATTCGGCAAGTATAACATAGATTTTAAAGTCATGCATTTTAAATTGTTATATTGCATTTAATACACAAATATACATCATTTGTTTGTCAAAACTTCATTTTGACCGAAAAAAATAATCAAAATACCCTTAAAAATTAAAAAAATGACAAAACCTTTGGTTTTTAGAACAAAAAATCCATGCTTCTCACCCCCACACCATCACTTACTTCCTTCCTACCTACCTACCGCCAAAAACAATTTTCAAGGGTATTTTAAGTATTTTTTTAAGTTAAATTAAGTGTTTATCAAAAAGTTATATAAATATATTAAAGTTGTAAAGGTAAAAAAATATAATCTTGAAATGCATGATATAATTTTGAATAAAAACAATATATATGGTATAAAATTAAAGATAAATAACATGTAATTTTTGTTTTTAATAAGGGTAGTTAGAGTATTTTTAGGTCAAATTAAGTATTGACCAAGAGAATAGATTAATTTGTATGTTTAACTAGGGGTGGCAATACAGGTTGTGACACGACGACACGACTCGAAAACGACACGAATTTTACGGGTTCGGGTTGGGAAAATAGGGGGCGGGTCGTGTTCGGGTTGGGAAAAATTGACACACACACACACACAAAAAACGGGTCGTGTTCGGGTTGGACCCGTTTTTTTCGTGTCAATTTCGTGTAACTTTTCGTGTCAATTTAAGTTCGGGTCAAAGTTTGTGTTGCGGGTCAATTTCGTGTCAATTTCAGGTCAAATTTCGAGTCAATTTCGTGTTAATTTCGTGTCGCGGGTCAATTTCATGTCGTGTCGTGTTGTGTCAACCCGTGACGGGTTCATGTCGTGTTCATGTTGCGGTTTCGTTTCGTGTTCGTGTTGCGGGTCGTGTTCGGGTCGGAGAAGAAAAAAATCGACACGGCTCTAACACGACACGAACCCGACACGTAACACGAATTGCCACCCCATGTTTAACACAATCTTATGGTATAAAAATGTAAAACTTCAAATGTAGGGTTTTTTTTAAGTGGAAATAAATAAAAACATAAATAACCCTACTTATATCATATGTTCATCTAGATAAGACATTCACTTTGTATTGTATTCAGATGTAATATATAGAATACAACATGCAGTTGAATGTTCCCTCTATACATTATATTCAAATATCATGTGTGTGCTTGTGTTGTTTACATTTGAAAAAATATTTTATTTTGTACTGTGTGTGTGAGAGAGAGAGAGAAAATAGTGATGTGACTGGTAAAAGTAGACAGTAAAACAAAATAGATGAATAATAAAATGAGTGGGTCTACGGTTTAAGATCGTTTTATATTAGAACAAATTATATGAGGTATGCAAATACACACTAAATTGTACTAAGATATAACATATAATCATTGTGTCTTCTAAACACCACATAAAAGAAAAGTGAAGAAAATTTATCATACATATTAAAGACATTTAATATCTATATTAATTTTATGAACCATCAATCTTCAGTTTTTACACTCAAGAGATCCGCACAAGAACAACCCAAATATGTATAATATAAAAATGATTATAATTACATAAGTCCTTTTGAATTACGCGTTATTTTTTATTTTAATTTTGTCTTAAAATCGTTTTAAAATGCTCGTGACTTGCACAAACCAATTGGAAGGCACTTTTTTGTTCACTTTCATCTGTGAACTTGATGGTATAAAAACCAACCTCCAATCTCAAACAAGATGATCATGCTCCGCGACCGAGCCAAGCCAAGCCCCGCCACCCCTCCCTCTACTTGAACCAACCTCCAACGCCCTCCCTTAAGTGATCCAAGCCCTCCTCCGCTCAATCCAGCCCCTGTCGCCCCTCCCCGGCACAATTCAACCTCTTCCACTACGGTCTCATTTTCTCTGTACATGTTTTATGGTGCATCAAACTTTGGCAGGCTCGTGGGCTTTTTTTTTTTTTTTTGTTCTTTTTCTTTTTTAATTGATTCAGTCTAAGTTAGAAAAAGAAAGAAAGAGAATATTTGTTTTCAAATTTTGCTTAATTTTTAATTTATATTAATTTAAAGAGTTTTTGTTTTATTAATGTTATTTACCATTGAAGTTATATAGTAAACTAACTTTTATTATCTTTAATATACGACACGTTAATAAAGCTGTTAAGTTTAAAATAAAAGTGAATAAATTGGTTCTTTAAACTATTTTATGTATATTATGGAGCATTTTGAGTGTTTTGGAAATTCAATTAGAAAAATGAAGAATAGTGTTCAATTTAGGGGATTAATGAAATTAGTCCAAAAAATTTTCATTTCATTATTGGTATTAAATTATAGACCAAATCTAATTTTTTAGTCTTTTACCTAAAAAACAAAAATTCTCATTTTAGTTATTGATTAAAATGCACCCGATCTTCAAATAATAATTGTCAAAACATTTTTTAACAGTATTTTGGAGGGAAAGACTATCACGAGCTAGGAGTTTCTGGATGTTTTCAAGATTGAAGTAGCCTTTTATTGCCCTATCAAACAAAAAAAATAAAAATAAAAATCACAATCAAACAACTCACTCCAATGAAAGAAGTCACAATGAGACAGCTTGATTTACTAACGTACCAAAGATGCACGGAGCTTGATGACTAAGAAAGAAATTGATTTGCGTTTGAATTCAAGTGATGAGATCGCAGAGAGTAATGAATGGTTTCTATTGAAAGACTTTCATTCCCTCAAAAGCGACCTGACTTTTCGATCCCCTCCAAAATACCATTGGTTTTTTCTATTGAATTTTTTTTCCTGCTTTTCTTAAAAAGTGGTTTTATTTTTCTCTTGTTACAGCATTTTTACTATTATATTAGTTAAAATTAAGCATTGACCAATCCTTTAAGTTCCCTTTTTTTTTTTTTTTTTTCAGTTCACTTTAGCCAATTGACACACTCTTGAACCTGTATGTATTTGAATTTGAGATCTAAAATGCTTTTAAAAAAAAATTATAAATACTCATATGAATTGGAGAAATTTATATTTAGAGTGACAAACATAAAAGATTTGTCTACATTCATTATCATAAATAACTCATTACTTTCCCCTTTCAAAATAACAACAACAATAATATGGATATGTCGATAAATAATCTTTAAAAATAATTTTGGTGTTTTGTAATTTTGTTTAATGAACTTTAAAAACTGATTAAAATATTCCTTGAATTATGACATTTTATCATATTGTTCCTTCTGTCAGTTAAATTGATATAATTACAGACATTACAATAATTAAAGTGTAATTTAATAAGAATAAACTTTATATTTATCACCTGAACTTTAGAATTTTTATAACTTTACCTTACAAACTTTGAAAATTGTTGTTTATATCCCTTCAAACTATAAATAGTTAGCAATAATGCTCATTGAACTTTAAACTGTTAGCAAAAATATCACTTGTTTCATATTTTGACCATGTAAGACTATGAATTTTTTTTTTTTTTTTGCCCCCTTAACTTTAGTACATGTAACTTTACCATTGAACATTGAAAAACTAGTGCTCATACCTTTCAACTTTTAAACTGTTAGTAAAATCACTTATATTTTGTTCACTTAAAACTGATATGACACTAATATAATCAAAGATTAATTTCAATTAAAATCTTTATAATTACAAAAATAACCTTAAAAATCTATCAAAATTCAGAAGAGTTAATATACAAGTTCCTTTTTTATTTATTATTATTATTTTTTTTTTTTGTAATGACTTCAATTTTAAGAATAAATATTATGAACGCCAACACTACCGGAAATGATGAAAGACAGAAAACAAATACAAAGTCAATATACAGAAACCTAAAAACGACTAAAGTGCTCATAAGAGTTTTTGCTCTTTATTTTTGCCCCAAAAGTTTTATAATTTTTCTATTTTACCCCCACTTAAAATTAAAAATTTTCACATAGTCCCTACTTTGCCTTCACTAAAAATAGTAAAATTCTCCGTTAGCCCCCACTAAAATTTCTATCAAAATATTTTATGGTTTTTTTGCTTTACCCCTATTAAAATTAGAAATTCTCATATAAACCCACTAAAATTAAAAATTCTGACATAATTCCATTAAAATTTATGTAAAAAAATTTTTAGTGTATGTCCCCATTGAAATATATTTTTGAGTCCGCCCCTAATGGAAGTGGATGGAGTGAGGTTTTTGAATTGTTTTATTTTATCTTAGAATCATTTGAATGGTCATAAAAATTCAGTGGAGTTAAATTGTTAGGTTGATCCCTAAACTTTTAAGTTTTTACAACTTTGGTTCTTGATAATTTTTTTGTAGCTGAAATGTCCCTAAACTATTAAATTGTTGGTACACAAGTCCTTTTATGTTAATTTTTGGATAAAATTCAGGTAATTTGATCAAAAAGTGATACCAACTAACGAATTTCGTCCAAAAATTAACGACAATAACTATTGTAGCAACACTTTAATGGCCCGTTTGGGGCGTCAATATTCCAAATGGTATTTTACCATCTAGATTTCAAAATACCAACTCTACATAAAACTTTCACTCTCTTCCATTTTCAAAAAACTCAAACTTTAAAAGTCCATAACTTTCTCATTTCAAATCGAAATGAGATGATTTTTATGTCAAAAATACTTGTATCGACAAGGCGAATAATATTGAGATCTATTTTGCATTTTTCTTTTCCGGGAACACATTTTAAATTTTTACACTATTTTCTATATCACGGAACATTTTCAAAAGTTTTCCTTCCAAATGCACATTTCCAACTCAACCTTCAAAACACCATATCCAGATATCCCCCTAAACGGGTCCTAATAGTTTAGAGGCATTGCAAATTTAGTCCCCGATCTTTTTTTTGAAACTGAAATGCCTCTAAATTATTAAAATGTTACTACAATAGTCATTTCCATTAATTTTTAGATGGAATCCGTTCATTAGTATTGCTTTTTGACCAAAATAACTAACTTATTCCATTCAAAAACTAACAAAAAAAAAATAAAAAGACTATTATAATAATATTTTAATAATTTAAGGGTATTTTAACTGTGAAAAAAAATATTAGAGATCATATTTAAAAATTTAGAAACTAAATAAGTAAAAAAAAGTCCATTATTATCAGTAACTCTATACGGTAACCCTTTAAATAACTTGTATGTTTTCCAAAATTACTTTTCAAGAAATAATTAAAAAATATCAACTAAATAGATCGTTTTTTAATATGTATTTAAATAGATGATAGATTTTTTTAAATTACTTTTCAGAAAATAATAAAAAGAAAAAATCAACTAAATAGATCATTTTTTAAATATGTATTTAAATAGATGATAGAATTTTTTATTTAGTAAAATAGTTGTTAATTAATAGTTGACCATTATTGTCCATGGATAAAAAATACATATTAAGATTTTTTTATTTTTTTTGCTAAAAAAATGATATGGTGGTGGCATCGACATTTTCTTTTTTTTAAGTTCACGCAGGCATGAGCACTCTCTTGAGTTGGTAGGAGATTCGAACATTTAACCTCCTAGTTGGTGAGATTCTACGGTTGCCTCTCATACCAACTCATTCACCCCTATGTGTTTAAAAACATATTAACATTGATCAGCTAATGAAGGGGACGGGTGGACTCGTCGTCGACGTCGAGGAGGGGCCTCTTTGTCGACGTTGGGGGTGGGGGGTGCAGATTTGGTTGGGGAGGGGGGGTCTGTTGCCGCCGTCGCTGGGGTGGGCTCATCGCTGGCATCGAGGAGGGCGACGCCTACCACCGGCCAAAGGTTGGTTTTTTTTAATTTCTTTTTTTTTTTTAAATTTATTAATCTATATTAATACGAGGTAAAATACATTATAATTATTATATACAAATAATATTTCAACCCTTTAATTTTATCTTAACAGTTTAAAAATAAACTCTATTAATAATGAGACTATACTACGTATTTTCCCTAAAAAAATCATTTACCCACGAATCCCTAATTTAAAAAAGAAAAAAAACACGTGGCTTGTACGTCTCTGACCGTCACTCACCAGTATTGTACCAAAATCACGCAGAAAGAGTGTCATTCTTCTCCTCCGTAGTCCAACACTCAAACGACGCTCTATTTTCTATTTTTCTCAACCGAGTTCACCTGAAAACCTCCGTTTTAGAGTGAAACTTTTTGGTTTGATTATATTCTAACAATACAAACTTCATCTTTAGGTATTATGAGAGCTCTGCTTTTTCTACCAAATGGGTCTCATTTTGCTTGTCTGTTCTTCCCTATTTATGCCCATGAAAAGCTGCATGACCAGCGTTTTTTCTAGAAAGATCAACTTTCACGCTGCAAATTTTTTCCTTTAAAAGCATTTGAGCTACACTGTACTCTTTTTCAACTTTTTTTTTTTTTTTCAAATCTTCAGTTTTTCTTTCAAAGCTACATTATTGGGTTTTCTTTTTCAGCTTTCTTCTAAAATTTTTTTTTTTTTTTCCTTCATGTTTTCAGCAGTTCTAGTAGTGTTTTTCAACGTTGTTTTTCACCCATTTTCTTCAAAGTTCCAATGGGTTCTCATTTTCAGCTTTCTTCTTTATCGGGCTCCACTCCACCATGTTTCAGTATTTGTAGGTTCTCAAATATCTTCAAGCTTTAACCAAAGTTGATTTTCTTATTTGTTTGTTTGCTTGGGTTTCTTCTGAAATGGGTTTTTGACGATTTTTTAGAAAACTTAGTTGAAGAAAATGCCGAAGAAGGGAGAGAAAAGGAAGGAAGAAATTTGTGAAGATTGCTGCTTCAGTTGTAAAGATGGTGGATATCTTATAATCTGCGACTACAAGTGAGTTAAAAATAAAATAAAACTACTGACTTTAGTGTTCAGAGTTTGTTATAATAGTGATTTCGGTACCCATTTTCCAACTTGGATGATTAATTAAACAGATGATATATTCTGTGTTTTATGTCTCATCACATTATATTTTATGGTTGTTTGTACTTGATTTTGTTTAAAATAATAATCAAAATGTCCTTGTAAAATATATATATAAAAAAAATATATAAATGTAATATTTTAAAGAATCTTGGGTTTCCCTTATGTATTAAGCTAATCAAAAGTTTTTCCTTTATATGAGCACCTTTACACAACGAAGACTGAATAAAAATGTCCTTATGACTCTGTCTTTTCTTTTGGAGTTCTATACATAATTAAGTGTACATTTTTCTCCAGGAATTGTCTTAAAGCTTACCATCCTGGATGTGTTGGGAAAGATGACGATTTTGTGAAGTCTGGAAAACGTTGGAGTTGCAGTAAGATACCATTAAACCATTCCCCTTGATACTACTTTCTTTGTAGTTTCCTACCATTTCAAACATGTCTGTTCTCTCCATTTTTAGCATGTACAGAGACTTGGTTCGCAAAAGAAGACACCTCTTGGTCAAGAATCCGTTCCCAAATTGGCTTTTAGTAGATAATCGTATTTGCAAAATGACATTGGCATTCCTTAATAAACATTATATATATATATATATATTTTTTGCTGATTTTGCTTTGTAAGATTGTCATTGTAGCAAATTCTTCTTTGGACATTGATTGTAGTTTATTTTCTTTTTCATGATTCTAACTCCTACAGTTTGATTCAAAACCAATTCGATGCACTCTTGAAGTATGAATTCGGAGGAGTCCTCTTACTATTAGCTATATTTAGCTTTGAGATCATGAAACGTTTCCGTTTTGCACTTGTTGGAATTATGGAAAAGATATTTCAGTTCCATTGTTTTTACCCCTGGTCTTTTTTTTGTTCTGCAAGCATGAGAAAGGACGACATTTTTTGTACCGTCAAACTATTATCTTTTATTCAACGAAGTCACACCTAGCTAAAATTTTGGTTTTCTCTAAGTGGAATATTTAGGTTGCATTTTTTGTAAAAATTAACTGCTAATAGTTTTCCCTTTGAAATTCAGGGTGGCATTCTTGCTTCATCTGCCATAAGAAAGCAAAGTTTTATTGCTTTTGCTGCCCTCAAGCTGTATGCGGACGGTGCATCTATGATGCGGAGTTTGCTATCGTCAGAGGCAATAAAGGATTTTGCCAGCAGTGTTTGAGTCTTGCATTACTCATCGAAACAGGATCAATTGTTGATTCAAATGGGGTATGATATTCATGATTTCTGACCATTCTTGTGAGACCGTTGTTTGAACTATACGTATAAGTAGCTTATATGTGCTTAAAGGGTAGGGGTGCATGGCAATCATTGATTACTTTCCAGGGTTTCAAAGCACCTTTTGCATTGTACCCGCATTGAGCTGTTTGTTTTCATTCATACAACAATCTGATTTATCTTGGCAATTTGCATCATGAGTATCGTTCTTTTTATGAAATCACAGCACGTTGTTGGGTCCATGAGACCTTTCTTAGTGAAATTGTTCATTTTTAAGTCCCGCCCAGCTTATTAGATATAATTACATTGCCCACAAGTCAATTGTATCGACTGATGCTTAGTTTCTCCAGTTTTCTTTTCCTATCTTTTTAATTCCTAAGGGGAGGAGAGGGTTTTTTTTCTGTGCGTGCTTGGATGGGGGGACGAGAGGTTGTTGCTTTCTTTAGATTTGTCAAAAAGAAGTTCAGTTATGTTACTTATAACTCTCTAATGCCCTTTGATTTAAAGGTCACAGTAGATTTCCAAGATATAAACACATACGAGTGCCTTTTCAAGAGTTACTGGGAGAATATTAAGGAGAAAGAAGGCCTATCCGGAGAATGTGTTCGTTCTGCAGATAACTTACTAAGGAATGGTCAGAATTATAGGTGTGACTTGTATTCTCTTGAAACCGGAAAAATGGAAGAAAACATTGGTGAGTCTGAAGGAGAAAGTAATTTTCTAGTATCTGATTATGATGATTTGGAGGAAGTGAAGAAACACAAACCAGTTAAGAAAAGAAGTACATCCAAGAAACAGTCGCGTGTAAGGAGTTGGAAAGTAAGATCGAAGAGAAAGGAGTTTGTTGGATGGGGATCAAAATCACTCGTGGAGTTCCTTGCTTTCGCTGGCAGAGACACTGCAAAACAGTTGTCACAATATGAAGTCACTTCCATAATCATAGATTATTGTACAGAAAACAAGCTTTTTGACCCCGTGAAAAAGAAGAGAATTCTTTGTGATGGAAAGCTACATTCTCTTTTTGGAAGGAAGTGTTTGTTGAAGAACAGTGTAAGCAAGCTTTTGCATGCCCATTTTGCCGAAAACTTTGGACATTCCACTGATGATGGGTCTGGGAGCAGTTCTGACGATACGAATGAGAAGTGTAAAAGGCAAAGGACCTTGGGCTCGGCTAGAGAAAATCAGGAGACAAAATCAAATGTGGATGTGCAAAAAAGCTGTTTTGCATCGGTAAGTGCCGAAAACATCAAGCTCGTTTACTTAAAGAAGAGCTTGGTGGAGGAACTGTTGAAGCAACCGGAAAGCTTTGATGACAAAGTTGTGGGGAGCTTTGTAAGAGTCAAATGCAATCCAAATGACTATTTGCAGAGAAATTCTCACCAGCTCTTGCAAGTTAAAGGTAATTTCACCTAAAATTACTTGCTTTTGGCAGAATTTGGTTCTCCTACCTTTTTCATTGTTTCTTGGACTTTTCTTTATTTTTAAGGAAGTTTCTTGCTTCTAATGTACATATAATATATAAATACCTTTACATTTCTTCTCTCTATTATTTCCCCACAGGTGTCAAGGTATCGAGTAATGGACAGATAACCACAGAAACTTTGCTGCAATTTTATAACTCTCCAGAAGAGTTCCCCGTCTGTAAGCTGTCGGATGATAATTTCACCGAGGTAATGTCTTCCTGATGTTTAAGTGTATTTCTTTCAGTAAACTGAAACAAAAGGATTACACAGTTTAAATCAAAACGTTATTCAGCGTTGTCCAACTATGTTACATAATCTTAGCATCACTATTGACATACATTTTGATACAGGTCAGATTTACAGGAAGTACTGAGTTTGTATAGAACTAAATTATTTAAGACATCTCAGTTATTACTTCCTTTTCTGTTTCTTTCTGTCCATTGAATGAAAATAAGATATATCAGATTTTAATCGGTATGGTTTTAGGTCCAGAGGGAAGAAATTTAACCTTTTTTTGTGTTTAATTGACCCGTTAGTCCTGTATGCTTGGATCAAGCCATTCCGAGTGTGAACATTTAGTCTTTAGGTCCGTAGTTCTCAAACGGAACCAATATGAGGTATACAATAGTTGTTGTATTATATTTTATTAGTTTCTTTGAAAACAACTTATGAACGTAATCATGTAATACATGTGCAGGAAGAATGTGAAGATTTGCGAAACAGAATCAAAGATGGCCTGCTTAAAAAGCCCACCGTTGTACGTTTCCACATGCATAAGCAATTTAGTGTTTCTTCTAAGAATTTGGTTACATATACTCATTTTTCTTACCTTTATTATATCGATACCTTGGAAAATCTTTTGAATATGATTGATTATATGACGGCTGGTAGGTTGAGCTTGAACAAAAAGCCCGAAGTCTACATGAGGACATTACAAAGCATGTATGTCTGTCTTTTCTTTTTTTTTCTTTTTATGAAGGACCGGATACTGCTTCTCAGTGTCCTTTCAAGTGCTTAGCACATGTAGTTTTTCTCTTTGCTTACAAAGGAAATTTTCGTTTAAGTTTAATATTAAAGTCCACATCAATTTTTAGCTGAGACTGATCGTTTCTATCTTTCATTAGCTCTTGATTTCACTGACCTTGGCCTCCTTTGGACAATTTAATGTCAGTGGATTGCAAGGGAGCTGGCAGTTCTACCGAAGCGCATTGAACAGGCTAATGAAAAGGGATGGCGAAGAGAATATCCGTTCTAACTTGTTTATGTAATACACATACAAGATTGATGGGGAAAAGACTATCACGCGTGCATGTTATATATGGTCATATTACCTGTGGCCCCTCCCAATTATGCATGATTATAAAATACGATAAGAATATCATAACTGCATATTTGTACTGTTAGCACAAGTTTTAGTTGGTTATTCGGTCATCAACACTACTTCTGTATGCTTGTATTTGCAATTTTGGACTCGGCTTAACCCATTAGTCCTTGCTCTCTTCTACAAAATGATTCTTTCGTTCCTTCGAAAAAGGAACACGTGTAACTTTTTTCTTTCTTCTGTTATTTGTTTTTGTAATTGTCTTCGTATCTCTCTCTCTCTCTCTCTGAGTAATGTGGCCCTTAACCTGCAATATACGCTTTTTGAATACATGGAGAGAATGCAGCTTCTTGAAGACCCATTAGAACAAGCAAGATTACTAAACGAGGTTCCAGAAGTAATCGCATATATAGCAGAGGTTGAACCTGCTATGCACTTTGCAGAAGATGATAGAGAAGAACTTAATGGCTCACCTGAATCACCTGTTGGGGGCGATTCTCTACAAACTCCAAACGCCGACATGGACAGCGTGGTGTTTTCATGCGAAACAGGTACAAGACATGCACTTGCTTTTAAGCTTCTACTTCTCTGTAATCCTTACCTTGTTCTTAGTCCAAATTTGGTTAAAAAATAAAACGAAGTTGGAAACGTTTAGAAGAAATATATTTTGATCACGACAAAAACATGTAACAAAATCGAGAACCAATTTGATCGGTAAATGTATATGCATCATTCGTCTTATTTTTTGCACCGATTTGAAAATTACATGGTCCCCAAGTCTTTATAAATTTACTCTTATGTTTTAAATTTTGTTTTTCTTTTTGCTTTCTAAGTCCTTGTTGTCCTGACCTGTTGACTTGGCTGTTGCTTTCCCAGAAACAAGAGACCAGCGAAAGTGCTCTGAAGGATCAGTTTCGCAAGAACTACCTCAACAATCCCATGTTCCTGCTTCTGAAGTTCGAGATGACGTTCTTGAAGGGGAGAGCCACCAATCAGTTTTAGCACCGAATAGAAGTTGTTGCAAAGACTTGTTTCCTGAAGAATTGCAACAAAAATCTCCAGCTGATCTCGGTAAGTAGCTTAAATGTGGGGTATCATTTATTAGTTGTTTGTACAAAATTTGTGTATGTTTTGTATTGATAGTTTTGAAAGCCAAGAAAAAGCGACCCTTTGACATGTTGCACAGAAAGCTTTTGTTAAAGTAACGACGAGCTTTGTTTATGTCATGTAAAAGTAAATTCGTTAGAGATTGCAAATGGTAGATAGATACCATAAGTAGGTTGTATTTAACCTTGACACCTTGGAAAACTTCCCTTTGTTAAGACTTATATTTGTAACCCTACCGAAATTTACACTTCTCAAAAGGAAAAGGGCGTTGCGTTCCGAGTTATGCACCAAGCTAATGGTTATACTCTAATCTAATCTGTAAGTCCAAGGAAGAAGAAAATTGTCCTATACTTTCTCAACGCCTGTAAGTACTCTGGTAGGCGATATGATCTCCAGTTTTGAATGCCTTGCCTCCTATAATTTTGCTCTAGTTGTTATGTTCCCTTCCTCCGTTGAAGTCGATAAAGTTATTTTTCATTTTTTTTTCCTCCTTTTTTGTTCCTCTTTGCCAACTACAGATGTCTCAGGAACAAGAGAGCAGATAAATCAATGTAAAGGATCTACTTCCGAAGGAAACCAAAAGACTTTGAAGGTTGAGATTGTCAAATTGAGTGATGATGAGCAGGACTTCAAGACTGAAATCGGAAACGCAAAACTTGAGGATGTCAATTCTTCTGTATGGTATTTTATGACTTCTCATGGTCTCAAAGGGGGTCCCTACCGGATGTCTTCGCTTAAGAAATGTTTTGACGACATGGACAAGGATTTGAATTTCAAGGTCTGGAAGAAAGGTCAGACAGTGGAAGAGGCAATCCTGCTGGAAGAAGCAATTCGCCAGAATTTCCCAGACACATAGATGAAGTATAAAAGAAGCCCTCTTTCTGATTTACTGCCGACATCTAACGCACTCCTTAGAATTTTTGACGCCACGGATAATGTGGTTTGTTGACATGCTATGCACAGGAACTTTTGTTCTGAGCCAACTAGAAATTGTAGATACCGAAGAGTAGCTCTTATGATCTAACTTTATTGGTATTGAGCAGATGTTTGGCTGCTTTACTATTTCATAGCTTATATTCGAGTTTTGAGGCTACAAATATTGGCTGCAACTCCCTTTACTTCCTAAACCTGGTTCCCTTTTTCTTTTTTCTTTTTCTTCTTTTTTTTGAACTAGGGCTAGGGAGATTCGAACTCTACACCATTAGGTGCAGTTTGGTGTGGTATTACTGTTAAGTATGCCTGCAATCACCCAATATGGTTCAAAATCTGTCTTAGTCTATGACCATAATATTATTAAAAATAGTAAATTAGTAAAGATCTTTTGACATCTTTCTCTTCAGACATGTACTACTTGAAAGAAAATTCATTGTCCATAAAAATGACGAATAACAAGGTAAATTATGCGATAAGGTATGAAAAAATGCATAATCTAAGAACTCAGAAAGTGTCCCACTGGTATTTCCTACCCGCAGAATTATCCATATAACAATTCCATAACCACAGACAATGCAATAACCATACCTAGTCATCCCCCTTTGGAGAATGCTATTGCTCAAAATATTCAATTCAAGTAACAAATAAACACGTGCATGGTTGGTTGAGTCTCTTTCAACCAAAATAAAATTAGGAAAAAAAAAAAAAACTCTATAAATCATCAATACAATTTTAAAACAATGAGGGAGTGAGGGGAGGGGGGGGGAGCAACTATTTTGTGCATATGACCTGGACTTTCCAACATATGATCAATTTCTAAAAGCAATAGGGTATAAATCATATTTGATCTATGCTAAAGTGATGTGAGGTATGGAAAAAGGCCTCTTCTGTCCAGAGAGACTCACTCGGCCGTTAACTAAGCTTGAGCGAAGTTCTCCTCGGTGGTCTCAGCCGTTTCCTTCCTGATAGCCTGTAGCCTTTCCTTGAGTTTCTTACTCTGTTCAAAGTTTGCCTTTCTCTTCAAAGCTTTCTGTGAACAAGTTTGATATTACTACACCACATCATTAAATTTCAAACACAGGGAAAAAGGGTGACCCGTACAATATAAACTCACTTCTTGCCTAAAGCAACGATCAAGCTTTATCTTAAGATCTGTGCATTCACCAAAAAATTTTGCAATTGGATGGTCTGAATGACACTTCTGAAACTGCTCGATTATCTGCACGAAACAGCAAAGTAAATACCTTCTTAACGACCTATCAGCTATATCTTATATGATTTTTTTATAAATAAAAAATAAAATAAAATAAACGGAGTAATAAGTAGCACCATGCCACTTTAACACATCGCAACTAGATTGGCTGATGACAAAGTAGTTATGCCACACCAAGTTCCCCTTTCACTTGACTTGTGTAAAAATGACGTTTAAAAAATAAAAAATAAAAAAACCTTGGAAATTCAAGGACTAGCCTCATTCTTTGATGATTTTCCAAGCAAAAGGTAGTTAACAAACATCACCAGGAAAGGATAGAGAACGTGACAATGGTTTGATTTCTTTTATTCATCATGAACGAGGATGACGAATGACAATACTAAAATCAATCATCCACCACCTAAAAACAACCAGCAGCATTGATTCTTTCTTTTTCGAGGACTGCTTCTCCTCTTCTTCTCTGTTGCTTCTCTTTCGCTATAGTTCTGTTTCTTATCCAAAATAAAATGATGACAAAAACAATCTCCTTCTCCCAGCCGTTAAGAAAACCTTTTTACAACTATTTTACCACGGAACTACTAAAGAAAAACCACTATATGTTTCCTCTTACTTCACTCGGTGATAAATGATGAATATAAATCATACACTAGATTAATCTTGTTCATATAGTCTGAATCAAACTCTTTTTTTTCCACCCGCAAACACAAAACAAAAATGCATTCCACCCCACGAGTCGTTGAATCTATCTGATGAGGATGTGAAGCCTAATTACAATCTTCATGCAGAGTCGCAAATCGACCTTGAGGATGAAAGTGACATAACTCTCACATTGAGGTGAACCATCATAAATTTTGCATACACTTTCTTATCATTCTTCATTATTATAGGTCTTGTTAGTAAAGGATCAGAGCTTTATTTCATAAAACCCCTAAGCCTAAGTGGGTATTGGAAATTATAAAGTTCCAGTTTACAATTATGTTACAAAAAAGTTATGTATTTGGCATTATTATTATTCTATAACTCAAAAACTAATGCACAAATGGGAATAATAACAATAGTGGACTCACTTCAGCACACATGGGATGCTTGTGAAGAGTTAATGGAGGATGCATTTTTTTTGTCCCCTTATTTATCCAATTGAAATAAAACTGCAAAGCTTCTTCAGAACCCTGTTGCAACAACAACAACATCACAAAATGAAACATAGTAACATACCCAATAAACAGTAATTAAAAAATAATAATAAATAACACCCAGTTGGTTCAAAGGGGAGATTCATTTCAAATTTATCAAAAACTTATATTCCAGCAAACAAGAGATTGGGGATTAAAGAAAAAGGAAGAAATCTGAGAAGAATATGAAATGGAAAGGCTAACTTTGGAATTGGGGCTTCTTTTTAGATCTTTTAATAGTCAGCGACGGAGTGACAGTGATGGCAACCTCGCCGGTGGACGCGCACGACAGATCTTCCTGCTGGGCACGACGACTGCGCTCCGTGATCGGCTCCGCGATGATAATCTAGCTCACCGGAGAACAGCAACAAATCACCATCGACGGCGGCAATTATTGGTGGTCGTCTGGTTGTTTAGACGGCAGCGTTCTGGGCGGTTGTTAGAGAGAGAGAGAGAGAGAGAGAGAGAGAGAGGACAAGAGTGAAATAGAGATTTTTCCAAAATTTTATCTTATTATTATTTAATCATTTTAAAATTAGATTATTATTGCCTATACACTTGAATTTTAACATCATTCTCACTTTATTTTTAAAATTTTTAAAACCTTCATTTTTTCTTATGAATTTTAAATTTAACTTTACTTTATCTTTTCTATTAAAATTTCAGTTAAAAATAAATCTGAAAAAAATAAGTGTAATCATGTGATATTTTTCAGTTCTTTCAGCATAAATACTTACATAATGGATTTAGTAAGACTAATTCTCTTTTTTTTTTCATATGTTTTTAAAATTCAAAAGATAAAGTTAGAGTGATCTAAAATTCATGAACATAATTGAAAATAATCTTATGAAATTTTGATTTTATATCAAGGTTAAATGTTTTTCATTAATAACTTACTCAATCATAAGGATTTTCATACTAAAATATATTAATTAATCTTTATAGGTTTGCGATGTCAATAATTCTGTAAATTGGCAAATGAAAATGGACAGAGAGGACAATTTATATAGTTTTGTGTATATTAAGAAATATGATAAACAATTTTGATAATTTAAGGAATATAACAAATAAGATACATAATTCAAGGACATTCATAAAATCAATCCTAATTTAAAAGGTTTTTTTTTTTCCTGATAAATATAATATGTAATTTTTCATTTTTGAAAAAATTGAGTTGCGACCAAAACAAGTTTTTATTTTGTGGACACGTTGTAATTTAATTTAAAAAGTTGGGTTTATTAAAAAATGTCTTCTTCTTTTTTTAATTTCTTTTTATGTTTTGTAAGATTGTCCGTCAAAAGCACATCTTTAAATTATTACTCTAGTTATAATAGCTTTTTTTTTTTTTTTTTTTTTTTTTTTGAGCTCTAATTAGATAAATATGAAGAGTAAAAATCCAAACAAATATTAAAGAAAGGTAAAAAAACATAAATATATCTATTTGAGATGGTTTTTCCACAATTTCTCTTTTCTTTTCTTCCCTTCTTCCTTTTAAGTACTTTTTAAAAAGGGAAAATATCCAAAGCACTGTCTGTCTTTAGTTCTAAATACCATTTTAACTATATTTACTTAAGTCTATACACATGCAGAAAATTGCGTTTGTAAATCAAGTCACAGTTGCTAGTCCAGAAGATAGGAATTTGAAAGTTGATAATTTGTTATCTCATGGACAATGGGATCGGGAAGCCATTTTCTCTCTTTTTTGGGATATTGATAGAGATGTTATCCTTAATATTCTCATTGATCGCCAAAATTATGAGGATAAGTTAATTTGACACTTTGATTCCAGATGGTTCTGTTCGGTGAGGTCAGATTACTGGATTATTATGGAAAATAAAATAAAAAACATGCTTGTTCCTCATCAAGTAGTAATAATAGGAAGTGGTGGGGATTATTATGGAATCTCAATATTCCGAATAAGATAAAAAAAAATTTGTGGAGAGCTTTTCATGGTATTATCCCCTGCTGTGACAATTTGGTGAAGAAATGTACTAAATGTGCCCTTACTTGTCCTGTTTGTGGTGAGGATAGGGAGTTCGTTTGGCATGTTTTGTGGAGTTGTCCAAAGGCGAGAGAAGTCTGGAGAGATTCGGCAATTTGGTCAAGGCTAGAGAATTTCAAAGGAGGCAAATTTGATCTTTTATGTCTCTATGTTTCTTAATGGCGATCTAGACAAGATGTGAAAGTGTTTTGTATGCTTGTCTGGAGTCTCTAGAGATATCATAATTAGAGAGTATATAATTCCAAGACCTTCACTTCTGTTGAGATTGTGGAAAGTGTTGGTGGATTTTTGAGCTTCTTTTAAAGTTGTAGGGTGGCGGATAAGGTGGGAGCATGCTATTCGGCTGGAAGAAGTGTTCGTTGGTCGCCACCTCCTGGTGAGGACTTGAAATTGAATGTAGATACAGCGGTTTGGAGTGATGCAGGGTTTTTTGGGGTAGGGGCTATCATTTGAGACGCTCAGGGAATGGTGCGAGCGTGTTTGGCCAAAGAATTCTTAGAGCTCATTCTCCTTCTGTTGCGGAGTGCCTGGCGTTGAAGGAAGGTTTAGAATTTTCCCGAGCGTGCAATTTGAGGGCGGCTTGGATAGAATCTGATGCAGCCAATGTCGTGCATGTTGTTTCTGAACAAAACTTTGATGGTGTTGATGGTGTTCTTATTCAAGATATAGTTAACTTCATGTTGGATGGTGGTGGTAGATCATGTAGTCACATATCTCGAGAGGGAAATAAGGCTGCCCACCTCTTAGCCAATCATGATTTTAATTCCTCAGATTTTGTGGGTACTGATGTTATGCCTTTAATTTGTTTCGGATGTTATTTGTGTCAATTTGACTAGTTAATTGAAGTTTGCAAGTTTTTTTATCCCAAAAAAAAAAAAAAAGTCACAACATACCCCTTAAAGCAATTAAAATTTTGAAAATATCAAGATTTTCCGATCTATCTTAATTTTTATTTTAAATACTAAAAATAAATAAAATTTTAAAAAATCAAATAAATGTTTCGTTCAAAAAAAATATTTCAATTATCTTGAGAAATTCCTAAGTTTTATGTTGATTTTATTGATAGTTTTAGCTTTATAATGTTTTAAATTGTATCTACTATACGATGGGAAGGGTAAAGTTGGCATTTTAAAAAAATCAATAACTATTTCAGGGGTATTTTGTAACTAATTTACGAATACATTGGATGTTTTTTGTATTATATTTAATATAGGACGTGAAGGGTAAAGTTGGTATTTTCAAAAAATCGCTAACTCTTTCAGGGTATTTTGTAACTGATTAATGAATACATTGGGTGTTTTTGTTATTTGTATAATAAGAGAGGCAAAAATGGAATAGAGGCTAAATATAAATGGTGTTTTGGATATTTTCCCTTGTTGGAAATTTGTCCCAACTTTTGTTATTTTGGAAATTTGTTCCTTGTCAGAAGGGAAAAGTTGCCATTTTAAAAAAATCAATAACTATTTCAGGGGTATTTTGTAACTAATTTATGAATACATTGGGTGTTTTTTGTATTATATTTAATATAGGATGGGAAGGGTAAAGTTGGCATTTTAAAAAATAATAATTATTTCAGGGGTATTTTGTAACTGATTTATAAATACATTGGGTGTTTTTGGTATTTGCATAATGAGAGAGGCAAAAATGGAATTTAGGCTAAATATAAATGGTGTTTTGGATATTTTCCCTTGTCGGAAATTCGACCCAACTACTTTTATTTCGGAAATTCACCCTTTTATTTTTTTTTTTTAAAACATCAATCTTTGATGGACCATCGCAAAAAACATTTTAATAAGTAAAAACTTTGGGTTTTATCTCCTTCTTCCCTTTCCTCTCTTCTCCCATTTTCTTTCTTAACTTGCTGCCATCCGATCTCCTTTCTCCCTGCACCGCTACGGCTAGGTCATGGTCTCCCTACCCTCACACAATGCCTTCGCTAGAGTTTCTCCTTCCGCGATGTCTACACCGATCTCCTTTCCCATTCAGATAACCATTTTTAATTAGCTAAAAATAATTGTTAGTAATTGAAATGGATGGCAAATTTTGTCCATCCAACCTAATTTCTCAAGAAACCGACGGAATAAACAAAATTTTCAACCTTTCACAAGGTTCGGCTTAAAAAAATTTAAGAGTTTATTAGTAGTTCAAATAAAAACTAAATTTTATCTACAATTTAAAAAATTAATGGTTCGTTTGAATTACGCATTCACTTGAATGTAATGGATGTATTGTAATATTCGTTTACATCCCCTTTATTAAGAGAGAGAGAGAGAGAGTTCAAATACAATATATGAAAGAATCAAATGAGTATTATATTGTATTGAAATTGAATGACATGGAAATTTATAATACATTTATAAAATAGAAAAAGAAAAGAAAAATTAAACTAGGCTTGAAATGGTAAAAAAAAAAAACCCCGAATAATATAAAAAAATAATAAAAATGATAATTACCCCCTCATTTTTGCTCCAATGGTCTAAAATCCCCATCCAAATTTTTAAATCCTTTGGGTTCCCCTCCCCCTCCCCAAACATCAGAGCAAATTTGTTATGGATGACCAAGATAATGATAATTGTTCCTTTATTCTTCACATTTTTTAATTAAAGGCGTTTAGATTTTTTTTAGTAGTCAAAATTGACCTGCTGAGTTGGAAATCCAAAGATATAAATATAATACAATCCAAAATATGGAATATAATTTTTTTTTAGTAATTTGCCTAAATAGTCCCTAAACTCTTTTAAAAATGACAGTTTAATCTCTTTTTTTTAGCCGAGATAACCTTAAACTTTTTTTTTTTTTTTGTCATTTCAGTCCTTTCTATCAAACTCTGTTAAATTTCTAACGAAATATTACTCAAATGATCATTTATAGTAAAATGATTAAAATACCATCCAATCTCCTAAAAATTCCCCCCCTCCCTCCCTCTCTCTCGGTTCCACATTCCCCTCCCCCCCCCCCCCCCCCACACACACACAAACATGAAGCATGCTTCTCACGTGACCAATCCGTTAGTTTTTTTGGTATGGAAATGACTGAAATGGCCCAAAAAAAGTAGAAGTTTAGGGTCATCTCAGCAAAAAAAAAAAATCAGGGACCAAACTGTCACTTTTGAAAGAATTCATGAACTATTTAGGTCAATTACTCCTCTTTTTTTATTATTTTTTTTTATGCATAGTATAAAAATGAACAAAAAAAACCTAAATATTGACAGTAAACTTTTACCATAACTCTATAGATATATTAATTTAATATATAAATTATGCATAAAAGAAGAATATAATCATTGTCCGATTAGATTGATAACTTCATAGACGATTCAAGATCTACGACACCTTAAATCTTCCATGCTTAATCTCAGTACTATTCGAATGGACGTGTGGGTGTCTTTATTAATTGAGTTTGATAACTGTCTCACATTTTGAGTTATTTGCTTTTGATCATTGACGCATGAGGGAAGTAAAGAATGCAATAGACTCTTTAGAATTCTCTCTTTCAGAAAAGAAAAAAAAAAAAAGAGGCAAATGTTGCAATCTCATGTAATAAATCATATATTTATAGTGCCATGAGAAAAACCCTAATTGGATCATCTTTTTAATTAATCAAATAACTTAATTAATAATAAATTGACCACCTCCCCCACAAGGGGAGGTAATATGCGTCAATGCCACCTAGACAATGTCTGGGTGGCGCTGTTTTTCTTCTTATCCAACTCTTGAATAATTGTATTCTGATTGAATTCAAATATCTAGATAAAAATCAGATTTTAATTTCAAAATATTTTAATTTCAAAATAGCAAATTTGTATGATAAAATATGCACAACACGGGGAGTGTAGGCGCCACCTATGGGTGACTACACTGGATCATCCAATTAAGATTTATTTAAATAATCACATTATTTTATTTGTACAATTAATTCCAAATTATTTGATATATACAAAGTGAGTATATATTAATTTGGAATTTATCAATTCAAATTAATCTATTCAATTAAACATATAAGGTTTAAGTAGTATTATGGACTTATAATAACAAATTTCAATAAATTTAACAATTAATTAAACACTTTAATAAAAATATATCAATTTTTACTAATTTTATAGTTATTCCACTATAGACTTGGATTTGCATTCTTGAAATTATGAATATATAATTTATTCAACAAATTTGAATAGTCCATTGATATAATTATTATATATAGATATATCATCTATAAACGGTTCGCAAGTAGAACTACATTCTATTTATTCGTTAACATCCCTAATTGTATCTTTCTTCTTATGTCCTACACATTCTCTAATAAATTATATATTTATAATCTTGTCATAAATTAAATGCTCTTATTATTCAAGCTCCCATTCAACATTTAAAAGAACTGTCCATCTACTTCATAATAATAGAATTGACTTCATCTTTTTAAATGAACACTCCCAACTATTTATTTTGTTATGTCTCCAAGATCTTGAGAATGAGATTTGACATCTTGTGAATTTGTACCTAACAAGTCAAAAGACATAACGCTATAAAGATGACTCTATTAACAACTCAAATTAAGATTGTTCAATGTATAACCATCGTTGATTAAATTTGAATACTCTATATACTAACGAAGATTATCAGATATTCAAATCAACCGTATTCTCGTCCTACATAATCATATTATATAAAACACTTTAATCCTGATGACACCTAAGCAACAATCTGATTAGGATCGCATTTGTAATGAAGATAAACTGTGCTTGTAATATAATAATTAAATATGTCAACTATAATTATTTGTTATGGACAATTTTAGATTATTATTTTTAATTATTATTCTCTTATAAATAAAGCTTAAGCTTATGTATAATATTTATGATCACATTAAATAATCATGAAATTTTATAATATTTATTAAATTTCAAACGTTCATGCACAAAATAATATAATGAAATAAAACACTTATTTATTTGAATCGTAATAAAATTTAAATATCATATGTTTTCTGGATATCAATCCCAACAAATATTAACACCAGAAATTTTTTTTTTAAAGCAGGAAAATAAATTTCAAGTTTTATACGTGTCAAAGAACAATGCAAGGCATTCCAATTTTTTTGGTTTTTTTTTTTAAATTTTTTTACCAAGTTTAAGTGACAAATAAGCTGTTAATTCTCAATTGGTAATATGCACCCATGTGTTTGGAGGAGCAACTCAGACAAAAAAAAAATTCAACCCAATTTTTGTCTTCTTCCGAAAAATCAACTAGTTTTATTATAACTTAGAAATCCAAACTTTAAAAATCTGTGACTTTACGTATACAATTCCAAAAAAGATTATTATTTTTTTTTATTTTACATATAATTTCGAAACAAACAAAACAAGATTCATATTAATATTTTTATTCTGAACGCATTTTAAATTTTTACACTTTTTAACTCTAATTAACCAAACGCACAATTTAACTCCAAGTCTCCAACTTAACTGAAATCAAATTTTTGCGACTTCAATTATTTCGTCCAAACACATGATGTTTTATAGGTTAACTAATAAACAAATGGCCCTCTTCATTACTCTCTTTTTTTTTCTTTCTTTTTTTTTTCTTTTTTTTTTTTTTCCTTTTTTAAATTCCCTATCATTACTCTTTTTGTTACTTTTTTACTACAGGTGATCTCCCTTGACATCCTTATCTTCACATTCTACATTTATTCACTCTAAAAGCTCCTATCCAATTCGATCCGACCCAATTCGTTCATAGAGCTATTACTCAATTCCAAATAGTTCTGAAATACTTCTAACGAGTCTTAAAGCTAAAAAGCCCTATGAGGTTTCCTTTGAAAAAAAACAAAAAAAAAAAAAAAAACAACAAACAAACAAACAAGCCTTATGAGGGGGAAAAATCGTTCCATTTTAATGGTAGGAAACAATTCAATACAGAGGTTTTAAAAACCAGGAAATAAAATACCATTCCACCAGGTAGACTAATTTTATGCAAACCAACCTCAGCTTCTAAAAACTACAAACTAGTTAAATCAAGAAATGCAATGAATCTTGAAACCTTTTTACAAGTGGACTCTACAATGCCTAAATGAAGAATCAAGCTTCAATGTAAAATTTAAAAATAAATCCCAAAAACATAAATTAAAAAAAAAAAAGCCGCCTCGTCTACTGACCCCTCATATGCTCAAATGCTCTTCTCTGGGCAAGCTTTGAACCGTATCGGACCATCTCCCTGGAGAATGGTCACTGCTGTTGGATGACATTTGAGCCTCTGCCCTTGTGTCTCTGATCATCTTTAGAACCTCTCTCATAGAAGGCCGATTCTCAGGTCCGAGTGCGACACAAGCCATTGCAATGTTTAAGAGTGCCTGAAGTTTCTCTTCCGATGTCTCGTTGCTGGAGGCGGGATCATCACCGGATTCAGTCTCTTCTTCACGAACTGATCGAACCCACCTAGGAATATCCGAACCGTGTTCCTGAACAAGATCTTGGAAGGGAGTTTTGCCTGTTAGGAGCTCCAAGAGAAGGACGCCAAAGCTGTATACGTCTGCTGGTTGGGTGGCCGGTTTTCTGATGTCCCGACATTCAGGGGCTCTGTAGAAGAGAGAAGTTGCACTAGGTTCTTCTAGTGAGTCGGGATCTCGAAATGAAGTGAGACCATAATCTGTTAGGCAGGACTCAAAATCTGAACCTAACAAGACATTAGAGGATTTCAGGTTTCCATGAGTTAAGCCGGAGCTTTGGTGGATATAGAGCAAACCACTCGCTAAATCTTCAGCTATTTTAAGACATGATGTCCAGTGAAGCGGCTTTCCACCTCCTGAACTTCTTGACCCTGCACAATTATTTCCTATTACCAAAGGAAGATAGAAAAAGTTCTCTAAACAATGATTTTTAGCAAACCACAAAATCGAAGCTATTGCACACAGCCTTAAACCATAGTTTTAATTTTAGATTCAGAAGCTGACCGAGTATGTGACCCCTCGAACCACCTAACGATGCAACATCCCCTAAACTCTAAACAAACTTTCCGATTTCTGTACATATAAGGACTCATTTGAAACAATTTTCATGAACCAGGATTAGTAAACTGAACTGAAAAAAGATGTATATTTATAGGACTTGTGACAAAGTTGTTGAACTAAGGTAAGGGAAAAACATGCTCCCAAAATTCTAATCTTATAAAGCATTCAATCATCGATGCCGCTCAGCCATGGTCACAGTCCAATAAGATCCTCATATAACCATCCCCATATATGCGTACTATTTAATAAAATACCCCGTGAAGAAACTAAACTATATATGCATAAAGTGAAGACCTGTCACTAAAACATGACTGAACGTAATTTCATAAAATTTGTCTGTTAAAGGGCAAAAGTTATTTGAAGTTAGGAGCAAAAATGAAAACGAAAACAATTTAAAAGTTGCAAAACGTGATAAGTGTGATTCACGAAAGCAAAAGACTTGAATCTAGATTCAAAAAACAATAATACCCTACGTATCAAACTGTTTTACTAAATTTTGAAAATCAACAAATGTGTCATGTTTTTGGGTTAAATATGAATGATGTTTGGTTAAGCTTTTAAGTTGCTCTTAGGCCAATATCCCTTAGGTGGGTTGGTAGAGTGCTCGTTTTCCTCGCTGAATGCTTGGGTTCGAGTCGTCACCACCGCATTGGTTAGGGTATATAGGTAATCCACTTCGTGAGGGATTCATATATCACACGGGAGGGCATCCACCTCTCCGGGATTATCTGGACATTCCAACCTCTACTCCTATAACCCTTTTTTTTTTTCAGTTAAAAAAAAAAAGTTTCTCTTAGGAATTGGGCTTTAATTGAAACAAATAGTTTTGGTAAAGTCAAATTGTCTTTTCATTATACGATTTTAACTCAAATTCATTAAAAGAGCATAATTGAAATTGTGAGGGTTCAGTTTTCAGGAAGTAAAGTTTTTACTAAGATGTAAAAGTCACTACAATAAAATAAATTATGAACCTACAATAATAGCATGTGTGCCCCCACCAAATAGATCTTGTAAGAGTGTCCCCTTCAACATTGTTTAGGGTTACTCGTGTATTGTGCAATTTTTTCTTTACAGATATGATAATATTTATTATTTTTACCATTTCATATGGATAATTGAGATGAAATAAAACTGTTTTAAAAAAAAAAATGTTAAAACTCCGGTCTTAAGTTGTTCAAAATTTATTGTTTGAGAACAGCTCGTACAAGCAAATACGTGGAAAGGGAAAGGAGAGTGAAAAGAAGCTAAGGGAAAATTCCAAATCCAAGTCAGGTGAAGAATAGGTACAGATCAGAAAAGCACCGACAAAGTCAAAATTAAAATGGATCTTAAACTTGACCTTTCAGTCAAACAAAAAGTAACAGTATATACTGTTCTTTTAACGTTACTCAAAAAAACCAAGAGCAGATTTTATGAATTTCAAAGCTGAGCTTCAAATATTTGTATGTGTATATATGTTTATGTGTGTGTGTGTGTGTGTGTGTGTGTGTATATATATATATATATGTATAGGGCCAAAAGGGCACAGCTTTAGCAATGACCTTAGGTGGGGGAAAAGTTTTGAGGGCAAGTGGAATGGTAGTTCACCTTTTTTTTATAAGGCTAGTTAGGAATGGTTTACCATTTAAATTATAATGCCAACAAATTTGACTGTCCAGCTGATAATAATGCAGGCCGTTGTGGAAACAAGAAATAAAAGGGGAAAGTGACCCTACAGGAGTCCAGGAGGAGCAAAAAAGAACATTGACAGTGACCATCTTAACGTATTAATTCAATGATGGAAGGTGGGAGTGCGACTGATCTATATATCTATCTATGTATATGACCAAATAAATTGAAAAACTGGACGCCAGGCATGCCAATGGTGCAATTCCATTTGAGCATTGCAGTCTTATGCTTAATTTTTTTTTTTTCAGGTTTAGTGGTAATATCATAATTTAAACCTTTTAAAAAAATTTTAAAGCATGTTTTTTGTAAACTTACATTAAACAAGTATAGGATAATTGCCGAAGAACAGAAGTGATGGCGAAAGCACCACATATGTGGCAGTCATCCAACAATTTTGATATATAGAGACTCTCTAATGTTTCAACTGAATAACCTCCCTATATATAATGCCATCGACATTACTACTGTCAAATATTTAGATTCATTCTAAAAATATAAACGATGCTAATAAATATTAATGGTGTTCGGCATCACAACTCCACATAAGATTAATCTAACATGAATTTCACATGCATGTGGGACATATCTTATATGAGTAGTTTTGGCGAGCGCCATTAACGCTCTTTAGCATTTCTCTAAAAATATATGGTAAACAAACACTAAAAGCCCCCGCACCGCATCAAACGAGGGGTGGACCCCACATTTGGGTGAGCCGCACCGTTGTTTTCTGGTCATGTTATGGGTTCAAATTTCAAGTGGGCCCTGCATCATTTTGTTGTGTTAAAGACTAGTGCTTAATTACAGACAGTAGGTCTATGCGGCTCAATGCAGAGCTAAGCACCGTCATTCTAAGGGGAGTTCCATACAAGAAACTTCCATATGTGCCTACAAATACAATGCCTATCTTAGTCTTGAGCTGCATAACATTAAGCACATAGAAATGCTCCATGTTACTCAACAATAACTGACTATGACTGAGGAAACTTCATCGAATTGCTTTTCATCTGGAATGCCAAAGTAGATAAATTAGTTATATGAACTATCCACCACAACAATGAAGTCTAAGTCTCCATATATGCTAACAAAAGTCGCAATTATTCATCTCCTGCCATTGATTAGTGCGACTCCTAACCACGCTCCATGAAAACTAAACTCTTCTCGCGTTCCAAATGCAGCCCAATAAAAGAAATAATGATAAATACAATTAGTAGTAGCCACATTTCTATTCAAAACTGGGTAGGTGTCAGTTTTATAACAACAACAGAAAAAAAGGAGGTATCGACTATCGAGGATGCCACTCTATTGTAAGAAGTTGTGCGAGACAGCAATAAGGCACTACTCTAGCCAAAAGCACAAAGCGACCTAACAAGACTAGGGGCATGCCCAGCACCAGACTGCAAGAATTGGATCCTGTAGTATGAGATCTACAAATAGGGCCACTTGTTATTAATTGTGATAGTGGTGATGCTCCAAGCATATTTCCTAAGTGATCATACTCAGAAAATGGATTCCCATTCAAAGAGTGCATAACCGAATGGATAAGCTCACACTAACCCGTAAATTTAGGATTTGATTCGGAATTTTCCTTGAAAGGTATCAGAAAGGAATTGGGTTGCAAATATATTATACGTTTATACATATGCATAAGAAAAGGTTCTCTATTGTCAAATGCGGTACCTATGGATAGGGATAGACACAAAAAAACAAAAACAAAAAAAAAACAAAAACAAAAAAAAAACAAAAACAAAAAAGCCGAAGATTTCATATACTACTACAATACTTTTGACCGAAAAATCAATATGATTCATTTCGTACCTTCCACTCAATGAGAAAATGGGTTATAGTCAAAGTCATTGCGTTGAAGCACAACCCTTATTTTGACAAGTTAATAGGAGGAAAAATACCCACGGGAATCTTGATGAGTGAGACAAGACCAAAACAAGCGGGGAGGCACTCGGACTCAAACATGAGTTGGCAATAACCAAGTGCGCTCCTTTTCAAAACTACGTCACGTAATGAACTTTTTCAAGAAGATAAAGCCAAAAGCATGCATTATTATGTTATAAAAAGAAAAAGGGGAATAAATCCCAAGTGATGAGAGTGGAGAGAAAAAGTCAATTAACTTTTCAGATCGTATTAAGAAAGAAAAAGCGTGTTAAAGAGTCCTTGGGTCTCTGATGATCATAATCATTATCGTAATGAGTTTTTAGAACACAATTGGCTGTCCCGCTCGTGTCCATCCGAGCTTCAACACTACACATGTTTCAAAAAACTAAAATAGGCAACAAAAGGGACAGACCACTGGAGTGTGGATAGGTGACTGCCCACGACAAGTAAAGTCAGGACGAATTCAAAACAGAATGATTCAACGATCCCAGGTCGTTTAAACGTGGGGATCCACCGAATTAAATTCCTACTGCAACAGTATACAATACCAAATTATACAGCTTTCTATTCTTGCTCTTAGCTGGACTTGACTGCCACGGACATAAATGTTACCCTAGTAAGTATATCAAGTTACGAGTCATCATTAATGATCTTTTATCACAACTGATTGCATTCTATTGTAATTTCAAAAATTATCAACTACTTTCTCAAATCTAATTGTTCATAACTATCTAGAAGTTAAGTTAGGAATAAAACTTAAAAGCAATAAATTTATCTAACTCAACAAAGCTCTCTATAAACATAAATGAATTACAAGAAAAAGAAAACACCCTAGAAGAACATATACATGTATATATATATATATATATATGTATATTTTGGTAAAGAAAATAGTCAAGTCAAATATCTAACCATGATATGGTTTTTATTAAGTTTTGATACTTTGATTAAAATAATGTATCATGAAGCAATCATTCAGTACTTCGAGACATCCAGCTATCCAAGCTAACATTATAACACATGGGTGACATGCACATATTTTAGTTTAATTATTCTAGACAAGATGCGGGACCATTTTCTTCGCTTCACTTTCCAGTAGGTAGGACACTAACACAAGAGTCTAAACCCCCGGGCAAATTCTTGCTCTATTTTCAAAATCTGACTTTCATTGTCTAGGCATTTTTTACATTCCATTATCTGGTCCAAGAAATTTCTTAGGGAAAAAGGCAAACTAACAGGACTATATTGTAATTCATCCATAAATGCCTAATCCTTCCTCTTTAATATTTATAAAAAAAAAAAAAAAAAAAAAAAAGATTCTACCGAACAGAGTATGATCAGTAAATAACAATGATAAATGAAAACTAAGCAAAATAAATGAATAAAATAAATAAAAATGAAGTGGAGAGTTGAGTGAGACGTACCATGAATAAGAGAGAAGAGACTACCGTTGGGGAAATAATCGTAAACGAGCAGGCGTTCCTCCTTAGCCTGGAAATAGGCCCTGAGTGGGACCAGGTTTGGGTGCCTCAGCCTACCAATAACGTCCATCTGTTCCCTAAACTCGTCGATTCGCGGGTACTTCGCGTCTTTCAGTCGTTTCACCGTAACTATAAACCCGCTCTCCATCACAGCCTTATACGTACTTCCTATACTACCCCTCCCCAATGTCTCAGCCGAGGCTTTTAGTAAATCCTCTAAGCTGTAATTCATCTGCTGATCCCCTGCTCCGCAGAACACCAGATTCCCTAGACCCTCACCCTCCCACGAAAACCCGCCCTGTTTTCCCCCGTTATTACCTCTTCTGCCATCGTTGTTCCCTCCGGTTCCGCCCTCCTCTCCACCTCCGGTTCTCTCGGCCCCTCCCTCCGCGTGATGAGCTCCTTTGCTCTTCGCCTCACCGGAGGTGTCTCGCCGCCGCCTCTGTCTCCGGCTCCGGCAGACCATCCATAGCAGAAGCACACAGATTAGCAGAACCGCTGCGCCGCCTAGGATTCCGGCGATGATCTTGACCAGTCTGGTCCGATTCGAGGACTTTCTCGAGGTCGGGAATACCGGAGAAATCGGACTCAGCGACGGCGCAATCGAGATACTATTGCAAGGATTTCCAATCTGCTCGCCGCAGAGCGCGAGGTTCCCGGCGAACGACGACGAGTTGAACCGTACCAGAGGAGGAGTCACCGGAATCGCGCCGGAGAGCCGATTATTCGAGACGTTGAAGAATCGGAGACTCGTTTGGTTCAGCGGAGGGATCGTCCCTGTCAACAGATTGTTGTGCAAATCGAGGACGTACAACCGCCGGAGCTTGAGCAGCGACGACGGAATGCTGCCGGAGATTCGGTTGTCGGCGAGGACGACGACCTTCAACCGGTGGAGCTCCGACACGGAATCGGAAAACTCGCCGGTTAAATCGTTTTCGTTGAGGAAGAGCGATTTGAGATTGACGAGACCGGAGAGATTAGGGATTTGGCCGGAAATGGAGTTTCCTTTGAAGCTCAAGACCCGGAGTTGGTCCAAATCGCTCAAGATCTTCTCCTCCAAAGCCCCTGTCAAGTTCAGATACTCCAACACCAGCTTCCTCACTCTTCCATTCATGCATTCCTTCACTCCCTTCCACTCGCAGACTCGAGCTCGATCCGTCTCTCGCCATGGCAGATTGTTTCCCCGGTCGATCGTCGATTTCAGCCTCAGAAGCGCATCGGCATCGTCTGATCGAACCAGAGGAAGACGACAAACCGCAGAGAAGAACACCAATAACCACAACAACAACCCAGAGTAGTTCACTTTCACCATTGGAATGAAAAATAAATAAATAAATAAATAATATATTTCCAACTACTCTTCAGATTTGAATCACCATCTTTTCGCGCTCTCCGATCTTCGAGATCGCCATTAAAAACCCGCTAAAAACTTTTCAAACCATTTTTCTCTGCGCTTCATTGTTGGCTATGGAGACGTGAAGAGAGAGAAAGAAGAGAGGGAGAGAGAGAGAGAAAGAGAGGTTGTTCATGAATTACCTCTCGGACTCGTGATTAGTGGTTGCGGGCATTAAATAATGAGGCGAAGTAGAGGGGGAGCTCCACCATTATCATTGTTTCTCGAGCTCGTTGCTCGCGAGACTCACGGACATTACTGAGTAAGCTTCACGTGAACTCATCTCTGAACTTGCAGAGAAGAAGAAATAACAACACTTTCTTCTCTCCTCTCCATGCCCTTTTTTTTTTGCCTCTCCACAATAATCCCTTTTTTAACCTGCAGCCATTGTCGAAACCATTTTAATAATCACTAAAATAATAATAAATAATAACAATGCAAGAAGGAAAAAAAAAAAAAAAAAAAAAAAACCCCTTTCCTATTTTTTGGCCTTCTCAAACTCCAAAAAAAATTTAAAATAAAAAAAAATTCATGCATAATTTCCACGGCTAAAAACGAAACTCGTTATAAAAACCCACCTTCAAATTTCCAACCATAAAATGAAAATATACAAAGCAAGGAAAAACAAAGCAATTGGTGAAATACCAATATTTATCAATCCGGCGATGCCAAATTCATCAAAGATGAAACAGAGTACAACCGTGCTTACCATCAATGACCTGTACTCTGTATAATCTTGCTGGAAAATAATGCAAGAGAGAGAGAGAGAGAGAGAGAGAGAAATGGAGGCTCTGAATTTCTGATCATGAAATGGGAGAACAAATAATATACAAATACAAAAACAAGAAAACAGTAGTATAGTAAATGGGGTCATACAATTATACAACACAGTCTCCCACTCTTTGTTTCCCAGCCTCAAGGTTTAATTAGTTTGTTAAATATATTTTTTCTTTCTTGATAGAAGTGACACGTGGCATCACTGAGACAAACTAGACGTGGCAAAGGGTAGTCAGAAAAAATGGTTGAGGAAGTCACGTTGAAGCGATGTATAAGTAATAATAGGTGCAGAATTTGGGTGACTGACGGGTGACCAACTTCATGGCCAGGCCAGCTGTGATAAATTTGATTGCTTTGCTTGGATCACAGGTTTTGCCAATTGGGCGCTTTGTTTTTTTTTTTTTTTTTTTTATATTTTTATTTTGGGCTGACGATAGTCACAGGCACGATTACGATTAACGTGCCGAAAATCTAGTCAAAGGAGATCTTCACTCGGCCCGGGCCGACCGGAGTTTTCAACATTCAACGCGCCGTGATCCGTCGTCATTCGTCAACCAACCACTCTCCTCCATGTTTTATTTGCCTTCATATGCATTGTCCTTTTACTGTGTGCTATGGTACGGTATTATGTGTTCAGTGTGAGAATGATAAACAAAATTTTATTCATATGCAATTAGAATTTGTCATGAATATTATGTTTTAAAATATGATAGAATTATTTTTAATATCTGTCCAAACACACATTTAAATATAGATTCAGTTCATATATCTTCTTATTTGTATTCGTATTTATGCTTCTCCAATGATATTAGGATTAATATATAACTAACATGATTTATTTAATTGATATAATATGAAATTATATTTAAATAATATTTTTAATTAACTTGATATTACTTGCAAGACATAAAGAGAATATGAATAAGGAGATACAAGATTTGAATCATTCAAATATTATGTTTAAATGTTACTTTTCATATTAGGAACATTCAAATACCATTTTAAATGACAATTCAAATGATTCTTGAGTCCGTTTGGGGGAAGCAACCGAATGAAAACATTTGAAATATAAACATTTGAATGGAAAGTTTCGAACATAACGTTTGAACAGAAACATTTAAGTATGTGTTTGGATGTAGCTATCTAAAAAGATATAAAGAGAAATAGGAAAATGATATCTGAAATAGTTTTTAAATTGTTTTGTTTTAAAAATCACTCAAGAACAAAAAACTAAATAACATTTGAATGATATATTTCCAATTGTTTTTAATAAACTCATATTTTGAATGACCATTCAAATGAAATTCCCCAAATGTTCCAAAATGGTGGCACCAAACGATAGCCCTGGTCAAATGTTTCCAATCAAACGTTTTCATCCAAAATAGTATCATTCAAATGACTCTACCAAACTAATCTTATTCATAATTTTTACAATTTTTGTGTACAAAGTTACAATTGCATCGTTTAAAAGTTATTGTAATAGCGTAAACATTTAAAATCTGTTGAAATTTATAACTCTAAATGTAAAATATACAAGTTATCGTATTTCCAATATGTTATAGGAAATTTCCCTCTCGACATTAACAGAAAAAAAAAAAAAAAAATCTTTGGATACTTGTTTCTAAGGTCTTTTGTAATATAGTACGTACACTAATGCAATATTCTTTTATTCTTTTTTATTTTGAAGTGACGGCATTTGTCGAGTGGTTATTTATGAAGAAAACGGAAGAAAACAATTTGGTGGAAAATACAAAATGTGACATGTCCTGTCCAGATATTTACTCCACATGTGAATTTATTAGTTGATCAAATTGCTTGAATTATCTTTTCTTTTCATTTATTTGTTTGTTCTCTCTCGTTTTGGGACAATGTTGCTTTGGTAGTTTTGATTTAGGGCGTATTGTTGTGAGACTCGATTTGTGCAACTTCTAACCGACTCCGATATTTTTATCTCCACAAAGTGACACCAATATTTATACCCACTTGTACACTTTATAATTATTATTTTCTTAATCATCACATAAATAATAACACATTCATATCTCATGAAACAAATTGACCATAAATACCTTTAAAAATATGAATTTTGTGAATTCAAAAATAGATCCTACTAAATTACAACTTTCAAATAATTACTGATCAAAAGAGAACTTGTGTACACTTTTTTTTCTCGTAGATAAGAAAACACATAATTGTACATTATAGATTGCACAATAAAAAAAAAATACTTAAACACTTTCTTTTTAAAGAAAAATTGATATGTGTGTGTGTGTATCAGCTCCCAAAGGCGGGTCTTCTGTGACATTGAAACTCTTCAATTGTCCCAGATGTTAAAAACCAAAACAAACGAATAAATAAATAGATAAATCTTACACAACAGATCTTCTAATAAATCCACTAAAATATAGTGGAAACTATTACAAAATGGAAAAAGAAAGTGGCAAGTTTTCATTAGAAAGTGGAGAAAGAAAGTTGTAAGTTTTCATTTTCTTACCAAATATAATTATACCATACATGTCATGTTCCCATTTTTAGGGCTTCCATTGAAATCATTTTAGAGCATTTACCATAGAGTGTAAAATTAATGTGACAGCGGTAAATTATTGAATACTATATATTTAATAAATAGTAAATTAACACATTATTTAGTAGTTTATTTACCTGTAAATAAATAAATAATTTTTTTTACTGATTTTCAAACTAGTAAATATATTATGTATCAACATATTAGCTATTTAGTAGAAAACTTTTTCTATCAATTTTAATTTTTATTTAGTAATTTATCTTCTTTTGTTTTTTATTTGGCATCTACTTTGTAACTTGATTTTTTTTTGTGTAAATAAATAATTTATATAAAAATGTGTAAAAAAAAAAAAAACACTTAAAATGAAAAACAATAGAAATTGAAACTCAAGATCCAATTTGAACCCTAAACCAACCCTATTCTAACGTTGTTGTCAAAGATGAGGGAGGATGTTGATTGACAAGATGACTTAGTAGAATCTGCGAGTGTCGAAAGAGGTCGTTACTAATTATAATTGCAAGGACAATAGAGTCGTGACTCTGGCCTTGTTGCAATATTTGCTTGTGACGGTGCCAATTTTTATTGCGACAAAAGGACAAGCAAGTAACGGGGATTGCAATTTTGATGGACAGGATGGCTCATTAGGTTCTACGGATCTAATAGAGTTTGAGCCTATTTGACAAAGAACTATCTGAAAAATAATTTTTGACTTTTTAAATTGAAAAGTTACCTTTAGAAGTTTTTAGATGACAAAAGACCTTTGACTTTCTAAATGACGTTTAATTTTTGTAAGATTTATCATACTCTAAGGGTCCGTTTGGTGAATGAATTTGAGTTAAAAAAATACAGTTTGAGTTAAAAAATTTTGTTGATTTTTTAGAAAAGACAAAGACTTTTTCAGAAAAAGACAAAAATTAAGATGAAAAAATACAGTTTGAATTGAAACTCCAAACGAGACCTAAACTCCAATTTTTGTGCGGGCAGTTAAGCGTGCCCGGGCGACATTTTCAAATAGGAAAAATCATATTAAAAAGTGCCAAACATATGAATTCTAAGGAAGGCTAACACAGTCTCTCTTTCTATGCTTTTCTCTCATGTTGTTTTGCAATCTTTTGTACCCAATGATCCAACGGATGAACAGTAACTATCCTATATATGATTGGTCACTTCATTGTTCGATATCTCTTTTAACTATTTTAACAATTTTAATTATTGCATTTCATCATCTCTCAACGATGGGCGTGGTTCGATCTATTTTTATTTTAAGTATTTTCGCCATAATGTTTCATTTTCCCTTTTTATTTTTGAATTTACATTTCATTGTCATTTCAAATTAGGCTTTTTTTTTTTTTTTTGGTGGTTGCAAGCATAGCTAACCTAGTAGTAATATCATACTTAGCTATACTAAAATATGCAAAGTTTGAATCTCCTTTCCTCAAGTTAAAAAAAAATTAGCTTCTTTTTTTTTTTTATTAACAACAAGTGTATATGCATTTAAGGGGAAAAAATGTGCGATTAAAAATTCAGGTTTTAAACAAATGTAGCAACAGATTATTTTCACTTGTAAGTTGTAATTGCATATATTAATTTCCCATTTAAATAATCTATATAATTGATATTTAAGATTAATATGTTTTTAACAGTCGTGAAAAGTTAACAAGACTATTAAAAACCATAGTGGAATCTCGAGTTTTCACGACCGTTTTTGAAAAAACAAGTCTATGCCGTGGTTTTTTGCCATATCTTACATGACCATAAAAAAAAAAAAATTAGTGTAATTTTCATCGTGTAATCTAGATTTTGTAATAGTGCTTGTCACTAGAGACGGAGCTAGACTTTAGATCCAGTATGCCCAGATGAACAAAAATTTATAAAGTAAAATAACATGAAATCAAGCTTTAATTAAAAATGAATACAATCAACTTGTTATAATTTATATCATAATGTCACTGAATTGGCATATTTAGCAGAATTCAAAATAAAATGAAAAGTTGGAAAAAAAAAAAAAAAAACTGTTAAATGGAAGCACTGATATATACCAAGAGGTTAGAGAGAGCATTTCAATAGCAAAGCACATGTCTGAGAAAGTAAGATTGAGAGAGAGACACAAATCTATATATGTAATCTATATCTATCTATAACTATCTTAAAAGAGTGAGTTGCTTAAAAATACTATTTAAAAATTTGGTTAAGTTATTTTATTTTTTTTGTGATGATGAGTTTTTTTTTTTTAACTTATTTTTTTCTTGATTTCTCTCTCTTTTTTTTTTTTTTCCTTTTAACTTTTTCTAAATTTTTCTTTTTTTGTTCTCTTATTTTTTTTTTTTTTTATAAAAATCCTTTTTTTATTGATTTACTTTGTTAATCAAATTTGTTCCTATCAAAATATATTTCTAAATATGTATTTACTTTTTTTTTTTTTTTTTGTGATAGCCTAATATATGTGTAAAAAAAAAATTTTAACCAATGTTAATAATTATTATATCACAAAAACTTCGAAATTTATGTTTATAAAATAAATATTTAATAATTTTAGTATGTGTGTTACGCATGTGTAAAACACATGATTTAAATTAGTATATAAAGAAGAGAGGGAATACCAAATGTGGATTTAGAAATATAAAAACGGAAAAGGGTAATCAAATATTCTAAAAAAATCAGGGAAAAAAATAGAAGAATAAGAAAAAAAAAAAAAAAGGGAGTTAAGTTAATGAAGCCCCAAGAGTAACTCATAAGTCATAGCAAAATAACCAAAGAATGTATCGATTTAGTGATTTACAGTGCCTTAGTGAGGGCACAAATATGGTAATATAAGAATACAAATATAATATTTTTGGCTTGGTCAGTTGGCATATGTCCCTCCGTGCATGCCTGCTATAATAAGTTATATAAAATGTTATATCATCAAACACAATTAAGACATGCATTTATTTTTATAATTTTGTCTGCGATTACAAAAAAAAAAAAAAAAAAAAAAAAAAAAAAAAAACCATTTAAAACTCCCTCATGTATATAATATATATATATATATATATATAAATATATATCAAAATTCGCTAATACAAAAGTACTAATTTACTAGTATCTTCAAGGACATCGACTTACTAATTAAACACATGGGATTTCACTCTTTTCAATACGAAAAATGGATCAATACAGTTTTGTTCATCTCCAGTGCGTGTCGACATCACTGAGATGGAATAAAGTATAAACGACGAAGTTCGCACGACAGAGAGGCCGTTTACAGACGGTGACAAAGCGATTCAAATTTGTCAAATATTGTGCCGACGACGAACGAAGACTTGTCGTTGAATTGGAGGAGGTTATAAGAGATGAGAACCTGTACCGCTTGAAAGTTTGTAGGGCAGATAGGCGTCTCATTATGAGTTTTCTTCCCATGAATGAGCTGTACACAAAGTCATGCGATGAGGATGTTTGTATTGATGGTAATGGGTTTGTTGATTGGGGGTACACTCTGTTCTCTCGCAACCCCTACTCTAATCAAAAGAAAGAGTAAAGGCTCTATTTTCAATTCAAAAAGGCGAGCATTAAAATGAGAAAGTAGACTCGTGATGCGAAATGACACATTCAAAAACCGAAGCATACACAAGAAAGTGAGGTAGAATGTGTCAAACACGAGAGGTTCGTAGATACAAAGAAGACATGATCGAAATATATATATACGAGCGTTCTCACATTCCATTTTTACTGGATATGCACGCAGCTCACTCGGGCTGTTGAATGCGAAAATGGAGGGCAGTGATCAGTGATCAGTGGCAGAGCTAGACATATATATCACTAGGGGCGTATAGCAAAATTTTCTTTTAAAGAAAAAATAAATAACATCAAAGTATAACAACTAAACAGTAAAATTTTAGTGGGGGCTACTAAGAAATTTTAATTTTTAGTGGGATAAAGCTAAAAAACCATAAATTTTTTGGAGTAGAATTAATTTTAATAGGGACTATATGAGAATTTTGGGTTTTTAATGGGGTAAAAATTAAAAAACTATAAACTTTTTGGGGTATAAAGTAAAAGCAAAAACTTTTAGTGGAGGCTTTTAGTCACTGAGCCCCCACCATGCATATCATGCCTCCACCACTAGCAGTGACGAGAATGAGAGTGAGAAAGAGAGAGAAGAGGTGGGCTAGGATACAACTTCAAGAGAGAGAGTTGCCAGTGCCGAAGAGTTGTCGAGCACGGGGTGCGCCAAGCCAACCTGCTCACAATCAACCCCCCACCACGAACCTATGGTCGATGAGCCTACTGTTGAAGCTCCGTCAATGATGGCGGCGATGCCGTCTACTGCATCCTCGCCATCAGTCCGGCGACGATTGCCATGAGTTCCGTCAAAATCCTTGAAAGCCTCCAGATTGGTTTTTTCATTGCCGCCAACTGTATCTCTCACACACTCTCTCTCTCAATCCGGCTTTTTCTTCGCCACCCGTGGGTCTCTTTCTATCTCTCTTAATCTTAGCCTTTTCTACGCTGCTGACGCTCTCGCTCTCTCTCTTGCATGCACGTTGTACCATTGGATGTCCGGCGGCCGTACAACTGACTATTCCTATATATCTATTGGGTTATTTATATTTACTTGAGTTTATGCATTTTTAACAAATGATAAAAAGAAAAAATAACTTTTTTTTTTTTTTTTTTTTTAATTTTTTTGGAACACATCGGTAGTGTTTACAACCTAAAAGATTTTAAATTTAGAAATACCTCCCCAAACAAGATTGTGAAAGTAACTTTCTTTTAAAAAAGTAAATTTTTTTTTTTCTTAATAATTAGAAGAAAATTTTGAATCCTGCAATACAATAGCAAATCCCTATACCAACGTCAAAATTTTACATGGTTTTAAAAAAGAAAAGCAATCATCAATCCAATGCTAATTTTTACATCAATGTCAAAATTTGGCATATGCTATAATTGGTGCCAAGTATTGCACAATTTTAGGTTATATCAAATTTTATTATTTGATTACTATTGATTAATCTGTGACTTTGCACTTAACAAATACTATATTGCCACACCCAATTATTCAAAAAATTAAATATTTTAAATTTTTATTCTATAACGTCCAAAAGCTTAAAAGTTAAAATTGTGGATTCTCAAATATAAAAAAATTAAAAACTAAAATTTATCAAAGAAATAGATATAATATCTAAAATAGCAATACACATTGAGTATAAAATAAACTGTCAAATTAAATTTGCTATTCTTTTTTGTTTTTTTGGAAAAATTTAGCATTAACATTTGCATTGTCAATGATCTTCTAAAAAAATAGTCTTAAGAGTAATTGACAGTCCTTAAATTATTAAAATGGTGATAATTTGGTTTCTGTATTTTTTATTTTATTTTGATCAAGATAATTTTAAACTTTATAAATATTTACAATTATAATTTTTTTCATCTGATTATGTCAAAAACACACGGGATATTCACATGAGAAATACATTTTGGATTTTTTGAAAGAAAATACTCTTAAAAAAAAATAAAAGTACCCTTATCTATATTAATAACATTATTTAAAAAAAGAGCTGATGTCCCCCCCTCCCCCCCCTCCAACAGATCAGACACCAGACACCACCACCATCACCCACAAGTCCGATGCCAGTCGTCTCTCTCTCCCTCAAGTTTCCGAATTAAATATAAAAAATATAAAAAAAAACCCAAACTTGTAATGAAATCCAGAATGCGTTGAGAATGTTAGAGAGAAAGAAGGACCTGAGAAAGTCGACGGTGGGTGAAGTTGTACGACACCGTTCGTCGGGTTTACAGTGAATTGGCAAGTGTTGTGCGACGCTGTTCGTCGAGTTTACAGTTGACGGTAGGTGAAGTTGTACGACACCTGCTCTTCTTAATTACTCCGAACAGCAAAAATCGAATCTTTTTGCGTTTTCTGAGATCTTAGGGTAAAAAACCTTCAGTTTCCAAAACTCAAAATTTGAAATCTTTAATTGGATTCCTCAGTTCAATTCCTCTGAAGTGATGTAGATTTTGTTTTGCGTTTTCGTGGGTTTGTTTTGATACTTGTTGATTTCAATTTTGGGGGAAATTGGATTAGGGATTAGGGTTTTTTTTACTGCTGGATTAGTTTTTGTCTGGCGAGGAATCAGACGGCGGAGGAGGGAGGCTTGGGGTTTGGAACCAGGTGGATGGAGGCCTGGGGTGAATCAGGTGCCTCCTTTGAACAAGAATCTAAACCCACCGACCTAATGGGGATCATGTTCGAGCTCTTCTTCCACCAGGGAGTTCAAGGCCCAGCCATGGACGTCTTCCTGTAGATCCACCACGGAGCTCTTTGTGTTTGTCGAGCTTCTTTTTTTTTTTTTTTTTTTTTTTTTAAGAGTTTTTAAAGAATTTTAAAAGAATAAATTATATGATTTTACCAAATTGACCCTTTTTGTTTGGACATGTGAATTGCATGTGACTAATTTTATTAGAAACTTAACGGATTTTGACGGAAAGGACCAAGATTGTCAATATTTAGAGGGTTTAGGGTTATCTCGATCAAAATTAAAAAAACAGGGACCAAATCATCATCTCTTAAAAAATTTAGAAACTATTTTGGTCAATTACTCTAATCTAATTAATTTATATGCTTAATGGAACATGTCATTATCTATATGTAGTATTCTGCCCATTCTTTTCCTCTTATTAAGCAAATAAATTAATTTTTTCCTCTAATTACAAGGGTGCATTATATACTAATGGTCCTTTGGATTGTAGATTACAGTTGAATGTTCATTTAAACTGAATGTTTGTATTCAAATGCAGAATTCGGATAATTTTTGTTAAAAGATAATATAAAAGTAAAAAATGAATGTCATACGGATTCTTAAAAAATGAAAATTTATATTTGAATTTGAATTTAAGTTAAATTATTGTGAAATAGTAAAATATTCAAGTAAATTCACTATAGCAGTGGACAATCCAAACTCATGTTTTAATTAAGTATTATAATAATTCATCCAAACAAGACATAAATAATCGAGGTCTTTAAAGGAACTCAACATGTCTTTCTTCTATTCTTCTATGAGTTTGGTGTATGAGTTTGAGTTAAGATTTGTAAGTTTAAATAATGATTTTGGTTGACTTTTTCAGAAAAGACAAAAAACTTTTGAGGAAAAAGACAAAAATTGAGTTGACGGTGAAGAGTTTGAACTCATCAACCAAACTAAGCCATGTCTTCTACTAAGCCATGTCTTCTACTAGACATTCGTCCTTGGAGCCTTCTTGCATCAAAATAATACAATAATTGAGAAATAAGTGTTGAGTTCTTGAGCCTAATTAATGTCAAAAAATGCAGAAACATTACATCGATCGACCTTAGGGGTTAGAAGTGGGCTCGAACACCCCCCAAAAGATTTTTAATATATACATGTTATTCATTAAGGGTACTTTGGAAATTTCACACCTGTAGTTTCAGTTATCCGAGTTTTTGTTTATAAAGTAGAGGCACAATCAAAAGGGATTATTATGAGAGAGGTTAGAGAAAGAAACACTAAGAGTTTTGAAGGGATGTGATTTATATATCTTATAAATTTCTTGATTACTGTGAATTACTGCAGCGACTGAAAAAAAAACGTATTCTCATATTGAGGCGAATTTGCAAAAAAAAATTCGTGTTTTGTAATAGGTTTTTTTTTTTTTTTTTCCCGTCGTTTTAATTACTCTCAATGATATAGAATTATTGTGTTAATCCTTAACAATAAGATTCTTCTCTTTTTCCTTCCTCCCAATTGTATCTTTCTTTTTAAATTTACGTAGTTCACTTAAATACTCAGAGATGTTGCAGATAAAAACATAATCACAGTTTGCTATTTGTACAATACTTACCCTTGTTGTGGTCGTGAGATGTATTTACATTTAATTTGCCAGTTACGTGGACACCATGTTTTGTCTTGTTTCAGGCATAATCATTCATTTTAGGATTATTTACATAAATATCTAAATTAAAGACTATGATTTAAAAAAAATATCAATTTTTTCTGTTATTTATATGAATGTCTAAATTGATAATTATAAAGACCATATTACCCTTTCATCAAGAATTGAACTAAATAAATAAAGAATTGATTAAAAAGGAAAGAAAAAATCTCTAAAAAATGTAAAACTTAACAAATATTTTATAAAAAGGGAAAAATATCATTTTACTTGCTTTATTACAAAGAAAAAAAAACCATAATTGATATAAATTGTATGATACATGAAAAACATTCATTATAATAAATAATTAGTCATTAAAATAAAATTCACAACGAACACATAAAAAAATTAAATAGATATTACAAAGAACTATGAAACATTTTAAAACCTAAAAAAAAAAAAATCATAATGATATAGTAATTATCATAAAAAAAAAGACATCATAATGATATAGTAATACCATATAGAGAAAAAGCATAACACATTTAAAAAAACATCATAATGATATAGTAATTATCATAAAGAAATAAACAATTTCATCACACATTTAAACTTTACAAACTAACTATTAAAACAATACCAATAATAATAAATAAATAAATAAATAAATTATCACAATAACGTTACAATTATCATTAAGAACTTAAATCATACTAAAAAAAAAAGAGTAGGTTTATAAGAAAACTAAATCATACTTAAGAAATAAGTTTATAAAAAAACCTTAATTATACTAATAAGTACTATAATAAAAAACTAGTTATTAAAATAAAAATACAATAATGATGAACAAATAAGAAAAAAAATATGAATCATAATGAAGGAAAATGATGTTAAATATAGTAAAAGGACAAAATAGATACTACAAGCAATTGATTTTTAGAAATAGAAATTTATTTATATTATCAAAAAAGGACATATTTTGAAATGAGACTCTAAAATATATTTTTTGTGTAATTATTTTTTCATTTTATTTTTAAAAAATTTTCTTTTTCAGGATACAAAATACCCGAGAGTTTGTTTCTGGTAAGCAAATGGTTTACTTTTTGATATGTATGACTAGTTCACTTTTTGGATTACGTACTAGTTGTTCAATTTCTTCTGTTTACTTTCATAAGCATGATATATATATATATATATATATATATATATATGTCAGCTCTTAGTGGTTTATTTTTCATCAATTTTATTTTTGCTTCATGGGTCCTTAACCTGCATTAGTAATTTTTGTTTGGGATTTTTGCTTCATTGGTCCCTAACCCCCACCTTGTGTAGCGCATTGGGTTCCAACCTTTTTTTTTTTTGGCCTTTAAATCCAAACTTTATAAAAGTGTTGCATCGTTAGTCGCTATGGTATTTCCATTAGTTTGTTTTTCTTTGTTTTTGTTTTTGTTTTTGCTTTTTTTTTTGTTTGTTTGTTTTATTTATTTATTTATTTTTTATTTTTATGGTGACTGGATCTACCTCCATCCTGACTAGATCTGTTTCTACTGCAACTAAATTTGCATAGATAGATTAGAAAAGGAAATCTATCAAAATACTTTTTGATAGATTATCAAAATTAATCTATTAAAATACTCTTTGGCAACCAAGCTAGTCAACTAGTCGTGTTGAAGATGAAGAGTATTCTGATAGATTATTGAAAGTAATCTACTATAATACTATCTGGTTTCGGCAATCGGAGCCGCAGACGGCCGATCATTTTGTGTTGCAAGTGAAAAATAACCTAGCAGATAATCAGAAGTAAACTATCAAAATACTCTCCAGTAACCGGAGACCATCAAGGCATCAACCTTCATCAACGACTGTAGACCTTCAATGGTTGGATTACCTTTTTTACCTGTCAGGGTCAATTTCAATGTGATGTTGATCTTTGACTTATATCTTCTGCTCTCTCTCCCCCACAGACCTGGCGCCTCTCTCAGTCCCCAGTTTCCTGACGACGGACGTACACCACCTCTATCTCGCCCATCCACAGCCCGACGTCATGATCTCAAGCCCTAGCCAAGCAATCTCCGTCCAAATCGCTGATCTCGCGGCATTGAACTAGCCTCGTCGGACCATTGTCGCATCGCCGAATCGTGAGAATGCGAGGTTGGCTAGATCGATCTCTCGCTATTGATCTCCCCGTGTGGTAGAAACCGGAGAGATTGCTAATTCTTGCTTCGTCGCCGTCCAGCGTCGCTGCCTCTACTCCGGCTCAAGCCCTAGATCGCAGCCCGACATCGCGATCATAAGACCTGGCCTCGCGATCTCTGCCATCTTCGGATCGTGGAGGCCTCGCGTGGCAGAGTCGTTGGATCGCCATGGTGGCTGCGTCAGCCGACAAGGCAATGGGGTCCCAATGATCTCCTCTGACAAAAATCATTTATTATTATTATTATTATAAAAAAAAATTAGACTGTGTTATCATTTTATTTACCTAATATAATAAATAGTCATATTTTTATTTTTTAGATAAATAGCCTAATAAATTATTATTATTATTATTATGTATTTCTTTGTATGTAATTTTTTGAAACTTTTTTAAATTTTTAGTGTATGTGTATACTTTTTATGGAATTTGAAATCGTGCTTGTTGGTGCTTGGTGGATATCGAACCCATGTACAACTCTAAAATCTCAATCAAAATCGATAAGAACAAGTCATACCCAGTTTGTTTGTTTGTTTGTTTTTGTTTGTTTTTGTTTTTTTTAAACCTGTTTTCATATAAACAAAATGTTCTAGAAAATATCATAACAGGTTGGAGAGCCGAGGTGTGAAATTGATCAAGAACTGAAAAAAAAAAAAAAAAAAATTGTAGAATGATATTTATTGTACAAGGGGCTTTAAAGGGGGATTTGCAAGATGTTTGAGAGTTCATCTTCTTCACCTGTTTCATTCGTTTTCATCTTGACAAGATTAAAAGTTTAAAAAAGTGTATTACTTGTGTAGACCTGTCATTAAAAACTTCTATTTTAATTAAAAAAATTCCTCTTGAATTGTAGTCTTCGTAATACTTTGTCCTTCCAATTCTAAAATGTAACATTCTTTTCGTCTTAACTTTACAATCATAATAATATTGCCCCCTGTCATAGGGTCAACCTTCACAATGCGACACCCGTGATGGCAGCAAGGACCCGCGTCCTTACTCAGCCCCAAATGCCCTTAACCGGAGGCTTGTCTAGCGGAAATCAAAGCCCCCAAGGCAACCCAAACGAACTAACCAAGGATTCTCACACACAGAAAAGTAAAGCACACAACCCGATTACGGGAAACCGCTTTCCCAACCTTTTTATTGCCTCAATAAGAAGGAAATGTACACTCTCACTTTCTTGTGTTCCTAATCCTCTTGGCTGCCTGTAACAATGCCCTAGCACAGGTCTTTATAGCCACACAACAAAGTCTAAGGTACAAAAATGTGCAGTCGACAAACCCCAACTGCTAGCCACACGTGCTGCCCTCTGGTCAGCACACAAATCCGTGTCTAGGTATGTGGAAGACAGCCCCATCCACTAGGCTTCGTTGGCACCAATCAGTGCGCGTCACAACAGCACCACTCGGCCAAGTCACTGGGTCTTGCATTGCTGGTCCGCATGGTAGTCAGCCACTTGTCCGCACAAGCCCTCCTCACCATAACCGTCACCAGGTGTCGTCCTCAGGACACATCCGTGTAAGCCCACATGAAAACCGCCTCTGATAACCGCTTGTAACCGCCCCTTGATTATCTGATCAAGCCTTGCACCCAATTCTGCCAAGTGTCCAGGCTAACCGCCCAGACCAAGGTCGGCCAGGAAGACCCACGTGGTCTAACCCGAGCCCCGCCCAAGTCTGTAGGAAGCCTGTCCGAAGGTCTGAGCCACGCCCCACGCTGACTCACCTTTGCGCGCGCGTCTTCACTCGCCCACGCACCCATTGGTCTGTCTGAGTGCACGCTGGTCCGCGTCGAACCACGCTGACCAGCCCTTGATCCTAATCGTTGCCGCCATGTGCTGACCCATGCCAACATCTTTGCCTGGTTTTGCCCGAGTGCCTAGCCACCCAGGTCTTTGTACCACAATCCCAATGGTGTGTTGGGCTGCTGGCTGGACCGCTATCCAAGTCAAGCATACTAGCCCGCCTTCGCATGGCAAGTCACAAAGTCTTGCCCATGCTGTTCACCGCCTTGGCTCCTATCCCGAGCCACCCTTGACCATGTAGTTCACCGCCAAGGCCCCAATCCCGAACCATTGGCCTAGCCAAGGTTTGAAGGTCTTACAAACCACCCCCACCAAAAGAAAGCCGACGTCCTCGTCGGACTAAACACAAAGTCACCCGCGCAACTTTGAAACCCGAATCTGCACCGCTACATGCCCGTCCACTTAGCCACCCACGTAGCCATTCGTCGGTCCGCACCGACACAACACAAAGTCACCCTCGCGACTTAGAAATCCACTGAGTCTGCACCGCTGTATTCTCGTTCATGTAGCCACCCACGTAGCCATTCATTGGTCCACACCGACACAACACAAAGTCATCCTCGCGACTTAGAAATCCACCGAATCTGCACCGCTGCATTCTCGTTCATGTAGCCACCCACGTAGCCATTCATCGGTCCACACTAACACAACACAAAGTCACCCTCACGACTTAGAAATGCACCGAGTCTGCACCGCTGCATTCTCGTTCATGTAGCCACCCACGTAGCCACTCAATGGTCCGCACCATCACAGAGCGAACACGGCCCCTCCCACATGCACCACTGACGCCTCCATCACACCTGCCTTGGCCACATGCAAGTGCCTACGCCAGCGTGCGTCCTTACCCTCGAAGGACTACACAATTTGGAGGGTCGTGGTCCTCACCACGTCCTCATCATCGTCAGCAACCCCCGTTGTTTCTCTTGCTGCCTCCGCAGCAAAAATGGCACTCAATTTCACCTTTGATGGGCAGTTCTTCGCCATATGGGGTCCTCCACACGTGAAGCAGCCCTTGCTCTTCCTCGTTGGATCCGACTCTCCACTCATGGTCCCACTACTCTCACCGCCCTTCTTGCCATCAAATGGCCTGCCATTTTTATTCTCTTGGGGTTTCCCAACTCTGGTCTCGGTTCCTTTCTTGTTGGACGCCCCATCAGGTCTACCGAAATCCATTAACCCCTCGACTGCCGCCATCGCTGTTGGAAGGTCCTTCACAACTTGCCTACGTAACTCCGTCTGCGCCCATGGCTGCAAGCCCGACATGAAGTTGAACAACCTATCAACTTCGGACATGTCTTGGATGTCCAACATCAACGATGAAAATTCCGTCACATAAACCCGCACAGTCCCACTATGCTTCAAATTCTTGAGGGACTCCCTCGCAACCCAAGCAACGTTGCAGGGTAAGAATTGAGCCTTCAATTCCTTTTTCAACACCACCCACGAGTCTATCACGGGTCTACCGGCACTTGTATCCTCTTGCACCCTCGTGCGCCACCACAATTTGGCATCTCCATCTAGATACATTGAAGTGATGGTCACCCACTCGTCTTCCAGTGTCCTAGCAGCCTTAAAATATTGCTCCATGTCCCACAAGAAGTTCTCGAGATTCTTGGCATTACGGTCTCCTTTGAATGCCTTCGGCTCCGGAACTTTCAGTTTTGATGGCCCTCCGTCGCCACCACTTAGCCCACTGGCCATGGCTTTCTTCAACAAAGCCACATCAGTCTCCATATCGGAGAGTTTGTCCTTGACACCCACTGCCAAAGACTCCACGTTACGAACCACCATCTCGAACCGTTCAGTCATGGTCCGCGATAACTCCTGCAAGGCCTCCCGAAGACTTGCGATCGTCCTCGCTTGCTGCTCGCCTTGCACAGCAAGACTCTCGGCTCCGTCAGACTGTGGCACACCTACAAAGTCTTCCACCCGAGCCAACCGCTCCCGCAAACCGTTCATCCTCGAACGCGCACCAGAACCAAGCCACCAACGTGGGCTCTGATACCAATTGTCACAGGGTCAACCTTCACAATGCGACACCCGTGATGGCAGCAAGGACCCACGTCCTTACTCAGCCCCAAATGCCCTTAACCGGAGGCTTGTCTAGCGGAAATCAAAGCCCCCAAGGCAACCCAAACGAACCAACCAAGGATTCTCACACACAGAAAAGTAAAGCACACAACCCGATTACGGGAAACCGCTTTCCCAACCTTTTATTGCCTCAATAAGAAGGAAATGTACACTCTCACTTTCTTGTGTTCCTAATCCTCTTGGCTGCCTGTAACAATGCCCTAGCACAGGTCTTTATAGCCACACAACAAAGTCTAAGGTACAAAAATGTACAGTCGACAAACCCCAACTGCTAGCCACACGTGCTGCCCTCTGGTCAGCACACAAATCCGTGTCTAGGTATGTGGAAGACAGCCCCATCCACTAGGCTTCGTTGGCACCAATCAGTGCGCGTCACAACAGCACCACTCGGCCAAGTCACTGGGTCTTGCATTGCTGGTCCGCATGGTAGTCAGCCACTTGTCCGCACAAGCCCTCCTCACCATAACCGTCACCAGGTGTCGCCCTCAGGACACATCCGTGTAAGCCCACATGAAAACCGCCTCTGATAACCGCTTGTAACCGCCCCTTGATTGTCTGATCAAGCCTTGCACCCAATTCTGCCAAGTGTCCAGGCTAACCGCCCAGACCAGGGTCGGCCAGGAAGACCCACGTGGTCTAACCCGAGCCCCGCCCAAGTCTGTAGGAAGCCTGTCCGAAGGTCTGAGCCACGCCCCACGCTGACTCACCTTTGCGCGCGCATCTTCACTCGCCCACGCACCCATTGGTCTGTCTGAGTGCACGCTGGTCCGCGTCGAACCACGCTGACCAGCCCTTGATCCTGATCGTTGTCGCCATGTGCTAACCCATGCCAATATCTTTGCCTGGTTTTGCCCGAGTGCCTAGCCACCCAGGTCTTTGCACCATGATCCCAATGGTGTGTTGGGCTGCTGGCTGGACCGCTGTCCAAGTCAAGCATACTAGCCCGCCTTCGCATGGCAAGCCACAAAGTCTTGCCCATGCTGTTCACCGCCTTGGCTCCTATTTCAAGCCACCCTTGACCATGTAGTTCACCGCCAAGGCCCCAATCCCGAACCATTGGCCTAGCCAAGGTTTGAAGGTCTTACACCCCCCTACTATTAGTTTTTGGTTGGAAAAACTAGTATGGCATGCACATACCAAGGAATTAAGGATCTTTTATTTATTTTTTTAATACAAAAGCATGGATTTGTTTTTGTTTTTGATTTTTTTAAACAGATTTCTGAGCCAAAAAAAAAAAAAAAAAAGAGTCAAGTGTTTACTGTGGAGAGGAAAGCGAGAGAGAGAGAAGAAAGGGCATGAGAATTGTTTTTCCAAAAAAAAAAAAAAAGTTATTACTTTTTCATTTTATTTTTTTTTCTTTCATTATTTTGTATTGTTCTTTTTTTTCACCCAAAAGAAAATTTATTTTTATTAGTATCATTTTTTGCTTTTAATAATTTAAATTTAAATTTACTCAACAAAAAAAGTTTCGATTTTTACTATTCGAGTAAATTTGTCATTTTACACTATTCATTAACTTTTTCAGTCCAAATGTTGACATGTGACATTTTCCATCCAATGGGGAAATTTTATTATGGTTTCAAAATTGATGAGAATAGATATTACATTCTAAAATTTGGGGATAAAGTATTACAAAGATTATAATTGGAGAAGAATTTTTGTAAATAACAACAAAAACAACAACAACAATAATAATAATAATAATGTCTCATGTTTGTTTCGCATGTTCATTTTTACAAAGGGAGAAAAAAAAATAGCAAAAGAGTGTTATTTCTAACTTTTTCCTTCATTATTCTCATTTTAAATAATAATAATAATAATAATAAGTTATCTCATTTTCAAACTTACTTTTTTTGATAAAATTTTCAAATTTACTTTGTACAATATCTTTTTAAAATCATTTTAGAATATTTTTTAAAATCTTCACCCAATACACTCTTTCCAACACCATTTTTTCTCATTCCAAACAGCTTTTTGTTTTCAAGTAGGAATTTTTTTTTGGTATATCCAAATGTTATATTATTCTCAAAATGAAATGACTTTCTCATTTTAAATAGAAAAATTTTTCATTCCGAAAATGAATATGTAATCCAAATAGATCTTTACCTACTTTTGCACATGTAAAAGAAAAATATTTGACTTCCACCAACCAAACAGACTGGCTTAAAAGAAAGAATAACGAGCAGGTCAAATTGCCTAGTCAATTTATTTAACTAAAACGAACTTTCATGTGCGAATTTGATTTGAACAAGTTGAGTTCTCTCGTTATCAGGGCATAACAATTAGTAAAAAAAAAACTCATTAGAAAGTTTCCTTCCAAGACGTTTTCCTGTTTTTCTTTACTGTTTAAATTTTTTTTTTTGGGTATTTTGCCTTCCAAGACTTTATACTGTTTCTATTAATTGTTTAATATGTTGGGTATTTTTCCTTTCACAGACTTGCTCATTACAAAGGAAATATGTTTTTTCTCACTTGAAAATATAAATTTAATTCCTCATTGTAGCCACTGTAACAATATAGGCGAAGGTCTTGTCAAAATTGATTAAATTATGTTTGACCAAGTTGGGACATATCCGCAAATTGGCTGGTCTCGCAGTAAAATTGTGTTCCTCATTTCAGCCAATAAAATAAAATAAAATTCTACTTGTTGTATCATAATTTACATTTAGCTCCACTTCAAAGAAAAGAAACCTCCATCTAGTTCTCTATTTTATATTATTTCAGATTTGTTTTTTCAAATCTTAACTTTCACATATATATTTTCCATACTGTTGTTTCAGATAAAGAAATAAATATACCTAACAATATATATATATATAATATTATTTTATCATTGATTCTTTGTAAAATTATAAATAAATCAACTAATTATTATAAATTATTTATTAAAAATTATTACTGCGGGACATATTCTAGACTTGAGAAAAATCCTATGTATATAATACGTACTTGTCCCCTCCTATAGAATCTATCTAATGGTATTTAAGAATCCTCTTATAAAATCCATTTAAGCCTATTTAACAATTAAGAAATAAATAACTCAATCAATAGCAAAAGAAGGGGGGGAAAAAAAACACCAAAAATTCATTGGGCCGCTCTTAAGCGTTTTGTAAGTTATTACTTGTTACTGTCGGATCGCTGTCATATATTAAATTTTTAAGCTTTTAAAGTGCTTTTTTTTTTTTTTAAATTACTGAAAGGGAAATAATTCTTCTTAATAAAGATATAAGTTTTATTACCTAACCTTATTTTTTCACTTCCCATTTGAAGGGAGAATTCTGACTTGGGAGTTTGCACTCTCCTAAAGGTTAAAATTTATGGTTTTGGTAACAAAAATAAGGCCCTATTTGGTAACCGGTCGTGTTTAAACTTTTTTTTGTCTTTTTTCTCAAAAGTTTTTATCTTTTTCTCAAAAAGTTTTTTGTCTTTTCTGAAAAGTCAACAAAATTTACTATTTAAACTTATCAATTTCAACTCAAACTTACACACCAAACACCCCCTAACAATTAGACAAAGCTCAACACAGGCGTTGAAGGGCTTATTCAGAAAAAATAAAAATGAAGTAAAATAAAATAATAAACAAAAGAAAGAACTTTGATAAGCAACAAAAGTTTGTTTATTAATCTTAGTCGGTAATACGCCGCTTGGATTGCTTTGGTCAGTTTGTGATATTCTATGACTTTTTTTTTTTTTTTTCTTCCTTCTAGTACCGTGTCAAGCGCACCAACCGGCAACTAACGACATTTTAGTCCCCCCCTAGATTAACGCCTTTGAATGCCTCAACTCAAAGTTTCCACAACTCAATCCCATGACTCAGCCATGGCCAAATGTGGGGGCATTTTCACTTACTGAAAATGATTATGACCTAATCTTCCAAACGTGATTATAGATATAGCAGTAATTTTACCAGTAATTTGAAAACAAATATCCACATATTTCCAATTACTTCTATACTTTTATGGATAAGCAAAAAATTATCGTTTCAAAACTTAATTTTGTGACAGCATTAAATTATATATGTTTTTCTTTCTTAATAAAGAAAAAAAAATTAATAAGTATAGAGAGATATGATATATGGATTCATGAATCTTATTGAGAAAAAAACCCTGTGAGGTGATCTTTATTCACTTTTTTCTTGAAATGCTGATATATGCATTTTTTTTTTTTTTTTTTTGAATTTGTGGGGTCGTGTGTGCTGATATATGCATTTTGAAATGCACAACAAAACCAAATCTAGACATTTTAATATGTCAAAAAAAATTTAAGGGGAAAATTTATTCGAAATTATCTAAAAATACAATTAAAATTAATCACACGATTGATTCGTGTAATAAATGATACAACACTTTTACTTAAGACCGATTTAATCAGTTGATGCAGCAAACTAAAAATATAATTAATATCAATAATACGATTGATCTTGTACTAAATGATAGAACATTGATTTTATCTGTTGATGCAGTTCAAAATAAAAAGATGTTTACCTTGACATAGCAACAATAAACCACGCACAAGATTACACTAACAAAACAATACAAACAAAAAGAAAAAAAAAAAAAAAAAAACAAGAACAAAAACTAAATTGAGCTTTTAGCGATTGCTTTGTTATTTTCGCCGCGGAACACGGGAAGGTCAGCCGGTGGGGTAACCGGAGGAGAGAAATATGAACGTTTGGGCCGGCAAGCCATGAGCGGACCCATTACAATACAAAAAAAAAAAAAAAAAAGAAAAAAAAAAAAAGAAAAAAAACAAAACAAAACAAAAACAAAACAGAGATAACGTCGTCTGTTACCACCTTTGACCTCTCTCTATTTCTCCGTTAAACTTAAACCTCCACTCTCTCTTCCCCTTCCTCTCCTCCATAAAACCTCCCCCGATTTCATCGTCCTCTTCTGTCCCATTTTCCCTTTACTTTTCTTCTCTTTTCTTTTTTCTTTTGTCCTCTTTCTCTTCTCATGTTTTTGTCTCCTTAGAATTTACATTTTCCTTCCCTTCCCTTCCCTCTTTCCCTACCACTAAATGGACTCTTCAGAGCACAACACGACTCTCGCCCAATCCGCCGGGGACAGAAACAAACCGCTTTCCGCAGAAAACTGCGACGAAAACTCCGTTTCCAAACGCGGCGATTCTGACAATCACTCCGATTCGGTTTCCTCCGAAAAATCTGGTGATTTCGAGAGCGATTCGTCGGAAAAATCGGACGTGATGATGATCGACGACGATAAAACCGTTATTCGTAGAATGATTTGCGACGTCGAGATTCTCCAGCCTCATTCGCTGCTCCCCAAGCCCGAGGCACCGCCGGGGCTGAACGGCGACGCTTCGGACCACAACCAGCTGCAGTCGCCGCCACCTCCGTACGACATGCCGGCAATCGGGAAGTTCATCCGCGAGAGGAGCAACGACTTCTCGGCCGCGATCGTGAAGAGATTGTCATCGTTGAAGGAAAACCTCGACGAGCCGAAGGCGAGGAATAAGGCCGACGTTACGGAGTTCAATCTCTCCGGTCTCAGGGTGATCGTGAAGCTCAAGAGCGACGAAGAACTCGAGCCGCGGAAATTGGAGAAGGAGTCCATCAAAGGTCGGATCAGCTTCTTCTCGAGGTCGAATTGCCGCGACTGCACGGCGGTTAGGCGGTTCCTCCGGGAGAAGGGGCTGAGGTTCGTGGAGATCAACATCGACGTTTATCCGCAGAGAGAGAAGGAGCTGGTGGAGAGAACGGGGACTTCGTCGGTGCCTCAGATTTTCTTCAACGAGAAACTGTTTGGAGGCCTTGTGGCGCTGAATTCGCTGAGGAACTGCGGGGGATTCGACGGCAGAGTGAGGGAGATGCTGGCGAGCAAGTGTCCGGAAGACGCGCCGTCGCCGCCGGTGTACGGATTCGAAGACGATCATTCCGAGGGAGAGGAGGAGAAGGAGTCGACGGACGAGATGGTGGCGATCGTTAGGGTTTTGAGGCAGAGATTGCCGATTCAGGACCGTCTGATGAAGATGAAGATCGTGAAAAACTGCTTCGCCGGAGGTGAGATGGTCGAGGCTCTCGTTCAGCACTTGGACTGCGGCCGTCGGAAGGTACGTTTCTCGTTTCGTTTTCGGTTTTTTCCCCCTTCATTATTCCCGGCTTTGTTTCGTACCGTAAGAAGTGGACTCGTAGATTGTGGTACACAGATATTTTTGACCATATAGTTGACACAACAGATCTGCGTAGAACAGCGCGAGACCATAGTATTACAGTGCTTTACGTAGCATCTGAGTTTTTGTCGTTCTTGGGTCCCTCAAGTTATATGATGACGTCTCTGTCAGTTACAAAGTTGAAGTTTCGAAATGCCTAACGGTGCCGTGAGTGATCGAATTAATTTATTAATTAATTAAGAAGGGAATTTTTATTAAATGGTAAACTTATTGGGAAATAACAAATTGAGTGGAGTAATTCCTAAACTTAGCGAACATTAATGATGATGACCATGCGGTTGATATGATAACCAGCCATAAAATCTTGTTTGTAGGAGTTTTTTATTATTATATTGTTTGACATAATAATAGGTGCAATACACTATTACATTGTTTATTGCTAGTGGGTTTATGTTGGTGAAAATAGGCCATTTATAGTCGGAAAACCCCAATTAGAGAGGAAAGATAGTTTTGTTTGGTTGCATAGCTGCTAGATTTGGTCAACGAATGTAAAAAGAGAATGGGGTTCTACTCAAAAAAGGTATATTCTGAAATATTTTCTCATCCTTCCAGGATTTTTACCTTTATATAACTGTAAATAAAATATGATCATCAGAGTAAAAATTCAAATCATATGCACTAAATTCGCTATTCTCATAATTTACTCAAAGTGATTTTTTTTTTAAGCTTAGAGATGTGGTATTCAAAGTTTACACATTTTGATATAATCACGTTAAACTATATATACAACCATAAATAAATTATTATTGTTCAATCAGTTAGTTTTTTTTTTATTTGTATTATTATTATTATTATTTGCTTTGATATGAATTAGTTAATATTCGACCCAAATTGACCTCTTTTTCGTCTTAATCATGCCAATGGAGAATTCTAATAAATAAACAATAATGGGTCTCCCAGGATTTTGTGATGTCCATGGCAATAAATTGGTTGTATGGTAATGAGAACTTCTTTTGAAGAAAAAATGAAGCTAATTTGCGCGTCATTATGAGTCAACAGGGGGCTTTATAGTGATAGAGTTCTTGGGAATAATAATTGCATTCACGAGTAGTAATGAATGCAATTGTCGTTAAGAGCCTATTAGTAACGGGGTCCACTCTTATGCTGTCATTATGAATACGCTCCGTGTCATTCAATTTCATATTTGGAGGAGGGGAAAGGAAACATCAATATCTACGTATAATGAAAATTAAAATGTCTTAGAAAACTAGTATTTTTTGTCACCACATATTCTTTTCACATCACATTCGTACACTTGTAGATGAATTAATAATATATAAATTTTGCACCATAGTCGTAAGAAATCTTGTTTAATAAAAGAAGTTGTACTTGGGTCGATTAGTACTATAATTTTTTTTTTCTTTTCAAATTATCATAAAATGAAGACATGCCATATGTGTTTATATATAGATGGCTATGTCACATACTTTATGTGAGTCTTCATGTGGTTATACAGTTTGTGTTTGGTTCATATGGGAGTATTTGTTTTTTGCTTAATGGTCATTATAATTATCTACCTATAGCATAAAGTGCGAATTAGATGAAAAGCGCGTTTTTTGGTTTTTGTTTTGTTTTTCTGATTTAAATGGTGGGTCCTATTGGCTAAGGCTTTTTACATGCATGACCCATGAGTTAACACGATTCCTTAAAAACATGGGAAAGAATTCCTAGGTGGGGGCCCAAAATATCACATTAAGGAATTTTGAGCCGTTTATCTGCTTCCCACCGGCCTCTTTGACAAGTAGACACGTAAAAGCTTTTCACTTGCTGTGATATGATCCTGCCTTCTCCGGTCCCATCTTTTCTTTTCCCGTATTTTATTTTACAAACTTGATCAATTAGAATTCTTGTTTCAAGTTTTTTTGGACCAAGTACCACTTTAAACTAAAGGGGTATGTGGGTAAATGATATTTTTTAAAATAGTTATTTATCTTTTTGTATTTTATGTTTTGTTTTTATTTAGATATTATACTTTATATTTTGAACATTTATATTTATATATAATCATATTATATTTAATATACAAATTTATACCGTTTCACGATCAACACTTAATTTTTGACCTTAAAATGCCTAAATCACCCTTAAAAAGAAAGACTACAATTATGTATTACTTATATTTTTATATTGTACATTTTGTTTTTACTTATAAATTATACAATATATTTAAAAGTTTTACATTTTTACAGTATTAGATTACATTTAGTAAATAAATCTATATATGTTATCGATTAACGCTTAATTTTTACATTTAAAATACTCAAAATACCCTTTAATTTAAACTAAAAATAATCAAAGAATCTAATTGCCAAATGGGACAAGAGAATTTCAACTTTAAAATTTAAATTAGAATTTATTTCATTTTTAATTTTATATTCAAGGGTGTTTTGTGTATTTTAAATATAAAAATTAAGCATTGATCGAGAATCTATAGATTTATGTATTAAATACAATCTAATAATATAAACATGTAAAATTTTAAAATACATCGTATACCTTTTAAATAAAACAAAATACATTGTATACAAATATAAATCATACATAATTGTACTTTTTCTTTTTAAAGATAATTTGGGCATTTTTAAGCTTAAAATTAAGTTTTGACCGTGAAAAGGTATAAATTTGTATATTAAGCAAAATCTGATGGTATATAATTGTAAAAGTTCAAAATACAATATATAGTTTTTAAATAAAAACAAAATACAGGGTAGAAAACTGTAAATAATCCTTTTTTAAATAAATAATCGAAGTTTTGTAAAATTAATAAAATAGTCGTTTTTTAAAAAGGTCAACTAGTGAATAAGTTATTGACCACTATTAATATGTATTTTTTGCTGATTAATAATCATTTTTTCTAAATAAAAAAATTTCGGTCATTAACTAAGTAAATGTTTGAAACTGTCTATTTACATAATTTTGATTAATCTTATCCAATTTTCTCTTCGGTTGGTCAGGGTCAGGACCTGTTTGGAGACTAGGGACTGTGGATTGGCCACTAGGATGTCCCCTTGAGACTTATATTTATCACATACCAATTCGGTTCCCTATTGATTTAAGATTGTTTATTCAATTATGGTCGTTAACTTCATAATCTTCCTTAGTTTGGAGATCATTTCAAATATTAGAATGAGCTAAAAGGGCTTATTTTATTAATTTATTTATTGAGTTGGTCTCTTTTGCATTGCATATAAAACGATACATATAACGTATTTTTTGGCTATGCTTCTGTTTGTTGTTTGACGTATCAAGGAAAATAGAAACTTGATTATAACATTACCGGTGTGTAATCTTTTCTTTATTTTAAGAGACAAATACCATTTAGAATGTTTTGCATTAATGTTTCGTTTATTTAAATAAAATGTACAACTTGTTTTAATTCGGAACATTAGGTTTCTGACGATGTTTTAGCTTAAAATACCCTTGTTGACTAACAAGAGCTGTTCATGCCTCCTAAATGGTGGTTTCTTCATCTAGATGTTGATAAGTTATATGTTACGACACATGCAGGCAGTTGAGATTGGAAAGCAGCTCGCTAATAAGCATTTCATTCACCACGTCTTCGGGTAACAAAATATTTTGTGCAAGTGACAGTAAAGATGATCGGTAGTAGTTTTTTCTCTATGGTAAAATGTATGTTTCTGTTTTCCGTACTTATGCAGAGATGATGATTTTAAAGATGGAAACCACTTCTATCGTTTCCTCGAACATGAACCATTTATCCCCAAATGCTTTAACTTCCGAGGATCCACAAATGATGGTCAGCCAAAGCCTGCAGCCAAAGTTGGTGAAAAGATCACCAAGATCATGTCTGCCATACTCGAGGCCTATGCTTCCGATGACAGATGCCATGTCGATTATATTGGCATCAGCAACAGTGAGGAATTTCGAAGGCAAGTTCACATTTTTTTTGTTTGTTTCCCTTGTCTCTTGTTCAGCATATGTCTACAGTATGAATTACGAAACAGTTTAGTTTAAGTCCATTATGAGCTTCTAAATTCGAAGGGTACTAACTGAGGATCATTCTTAAGGAAAAACTTCAGTAATATTCACATACAATAATGCCTATCCTTTCTGTTTTTTCTCCGTCCTGTCACTGTCATGCATCCTTTTCTTGCTTAAATTGAGTTCCATTAAAGTTGTAATCCTCTCTCTCGATTTCAGGTATGTAAATTTAACCCAAGAACTTCATCGGATAAACCTTGGTGAACTCTCACCAGATCAGAGGCTAGCCTTCTTCTTGAACTTGTACAATGCTATGGTCATCCATGCCATCATCAGATTCGGGCATCCTGAAGGTATAATGGATAGGAGATTCTTCTCCGACTTCCAATATGTAGTCGGAGGGTATCCCTATTCCCTTAGTACCATAAAGAATGGCATTCTAAGAAACAATCGCAGGCCTCCTTATTTCTTGACCAAGCCATTTGGCTCTGGAGACAAGCGTTTAGAGGTAAAGCAACTTTTATTAGCATCATCATCCACTAAAACTAAGCTTAACTTGTCGAATTCTAGTCTAATATCATACAACTTGAAAGCAAAAAATTTGAAACTGAATTGAAGTAGAAAGTAGGACGGCTGTTTCACCCTTTTCATGCTTAGTTTGGATGTTGATAGTAGATGTCAATTCAGCAATTAGGGGACAAGGAACGAGCGAAAATTTTCTGTTGCATGAATTCTGGTTGTATAAATGGACAGAAATCTAAAATTAATTTTTAAATTTTTTCAGCTTGCTCTCTCTAAAGTGAATCCATTAATCCATTTTGGACTATGCGACGGGACAAGGTCAAGCCCAACAGTAAGGTTCTTTTCATCCCAAGGAACTGAAACTGAGCTAAGAAGTGCTGCGAGAGACTTCTTTCAGAGTGTTGGAATGGATGTTGATTTGGATAAGAGAACCGTGCATCTCACCCGAATCATCAAGTGGTAAGCAAATCGAGCCTTAAAAATACTTTTTCACTTTCTTCTTGACATGAACTAAATATGCAAATGCCAAAAACATCTTTAGTTTGTAAAATTCTTGACGAAGAATGTTCCGTGATTTCGAACACATGTTTCCTGCAGGTTCGACTCCGATTTTGGACAGGAGAAAGAAATCCTAAAGTGGATAATGAATTACTTGGATGCAACTAAAGCAGGTCTTTTGACGCATCTTGTGAGCGACGGAGGCCCGATTAGTATTTCATACAAGAATTATGACTGGTCTATGAACTCTTGAATGATATGCAGCCATTGTCGAGGTATTGAGAGAAAATCCTCTAGTGTTGGCAAGGGAAATATTGTATATAGTACTTGGAAATTTTGAAAAACATTTGTTGTTGAAAGTCATCGTCGATATGGGGCTTGAAATACAAATAGAAATAGAAATAGAAATAGAGGGAATTGTTAATTTCTTGATTTGGAATAGGGGATGTGTTTTAAGGACGGATGCAAACCTATTACAGGTTGTTTTTAGTATACTATTGAAAGGGATAATGGTACATACCAAATAGAAATGATGTCGTGGGATATGATTTGGGTCAATTGACCACAACTATTGCCCAAAAATAGGGACCTACATTAGTACAATTGTGTTGGTGATTGAAAGCACCTATTTTTATTTTTTTTTATATATTATATATATATATATATAATATTTAAAGTACCATTATTATTAGTCTCGATGATTACGAAGTTAGTCATGCTTGATGCAAAAACTGGCATGACATTAGCACTTCGATGCTCGGTTTAAATGTCGGAATTACGCAGGAAATAGTGAAAACGAAGCAAGCTACATGGTCATTAACCTGTAAATACATAAATGTTCACATATGATACACACACACGCTAGCCTGAGTAATGTTAAAAAAAAAAAAAAAAAAAAAAAAAAAAAATCTTTAAAAACCATAACAACTTCATACATAAAAGTAGGAAAATCTTAAATAAATTAGTACTAACAATTAGGTTAAGTTAATTACCCACTTTTGTACTCTAGGTATTTTATATTTCTCGTAATTTTAAATGTTAACGGAAAAAGTTTTATAGTTTGATCAAAATACATCAAAAAAGGATTATTCTCATCTATACCTCTGAACGTTAGGTCACTCTTACTTTGTCCCCTAAACTTTAAAAATTCCCAATTTGCCTCCCTGAACTTTGAATTTAAACACACATTACCCAATCTATCAAGGTTTTTTGTTAAAAACTTACGAAGAAAAGTGAGTTATATGCAGTCATGTTATCTTTTCCGTTTGTTTTTAGTAGAAATCTTAATACACAAGGGGTTTAATTATATTTATTCCCCTATTTTTGAGTTACTGTTTAATTGAAATTATATAGAAGGGTAAAGTGAGGGTAAATTCAAAATTTAAGGGATAAAGTAAGAGTTTTTAAACTTCAAGGGACAAAAGTAAGAGTGACTTTAAAATTGAGGGGTATAGATGAAAATAATTCTAAAAAATTAATATAAGATTTAAAATAAACTTTAGACTCATTTGAGAATAATTGTTTTGGTGTGATAATAATTTGAAATAGATATTAAGTTGATATCTGATAAAATAATATTTTAGAGGATTATGTGAAAAAATATATATAAGTAGACATATATATATGATAAGATAATATTTTTAGAAAAAGTGTGTGTGTGTGTCTGTTATAGAAGATGTGCAAGGTGTGAGGTGCGAGAGAATTAAGAAACCATGTAAACTAAAATTTATTATTGGATTTAAAATAAGTGAAAAGGAATAAATTTGAACCATTAGATCAAAAAGATTGAAGCACTTCCAACTTCTATAATATACTAGTTGAAAGCAAGCGTGCACATGGGCTATCAATTTGTTAAATTTTGTAGATAAAAGAATCTAAAATATTCAAATAGAGTATATTTAAAAGAAATAAAGTTCTACGATAATAACCCTTATTTTTCATTAGTGGAAAGAAATATTGTTTTAATCATTAAAATAACTTTTTAATAGTAGAAATATGATTCAGAACAGTTATGTACAGTATCCTACAAATTTTTAGTGTTGATAGTTAGATATTATGTTGTTAAAAAATAAATTTAACATTTAAAAAGTAGTTCCTACAGTTAAAAAAAAAAAATAGGGGTCCTTACAGTAAAAATTTCTTTTAAAAAATTTAGTAGGATACATACAAGGGTGGAGCCAAAAAATATATTTTTAGTAGGATTACATACTAAACTTTTTTTAATATCAAAATATAAAAACTAAAGAGTAAATTTTAACAGGGACTATGTTAGAATTTTCAATTTTTAGTGCGATAAAACAGAAAAAATATAAAAATTTAAGATATAATTAATTTCAGTGGAAGTTACATGAGCATTTATTATTTTAATGGAAGTAAAAAATAACAAAATTCCTTTGTAGGAAAAAAAAAAAAAAAAAAAACAGTGGGGACTGTCCCAGTGTAAATCCGCTACTGGGTACATATGAAAATAGTATTTTAGAGAGTTGTAAGAGTATAAACATAGAAGACTAATTGAGAGATACTGAAAAATGATATTTAAATTGACCGTGAGGGAAATTTTTATAGAAAATGATTACAAATTATAGATATATAAATTTATAGATGTATAGATGTATAGATTATAGATATAAATAAATTATAGGTTAGAAATAGATTATAGATTATAGATATACATATAGTTGTAGAAAAATAACTATAGATGTAGATGTATAGATATAAATATAGATTAGATATAGATTTATAACATCATCTCTCATTCTCTCTCTCTCTCTCTCTGGTTTGTTACGACTTTTTAGTTTGCTATACATCATTGTCATAATTTAAATATGTCCTATAATTTTAATCTCTAATAGCACATTCATAAATAATATTGACTATATATTCATATAAGTATAAAATTGTTCTCCAAAGTAGTCGCCTTATTCGGATTATAGATCATATCACCATGTTATAACATTTCAACCAAAAACTATGTTTATTGAACTTAAAAAAAATAAAAAAAATAAAATAAAAAATAAAAATCCTCTTCAACGTGCATTTGGGTTTAGTGCTGGGAAGTTCCTGAGCTTTGTGGTTCATAAGGTAGGTAGGTAGGAAGGTGTATATATATATATATATATATATATGAAAATGTAGGTAGGGATTAATATAGATAATGATAAACTAATGGCAATTCAAAACGATGAAATCATCAAAGAATCATAAGCAACTTAAAAAGCTTCATGGATAAAGTATCTGCCGAAGAGTTTGTTGAGTTTTCCTATAATTAAGGAGCACGGAGGGATCCTAGGTTCTAGGAATACAGAACCAAATTCAGTCCTTGTACATTAGATACGAAAACTATATAAAAAGTAGAGTCCGGTTGTAATCTTTTTTTCTTATCAAGGAATAATATTTTCTGCAATGCCTTTCTCGACTCCTTCCTATTGTCTACTTTTATGGTATCAGAGCCAGGTTCCATTGAAAGCTAACAATAGTTGAGGGAGACAAAAGTCTGTTGGTTTCGAAAACCAGTTTTTAAAAATTTTACGGAAGCGTGGTACGGATCAAATCGCACATATAAAAATTTTCTCAAAATTTTCCGACGACAATACTTATATTAATTTAACAAAATAAATTAAAAAGAAAGTTTAGAGATTTATCGTTGTCCGATTAGGTCGAAATTCTTGAACTCCTTCAAGAACCTTCTTGATTACTCCAAATCCTTCGGAAACTCCAATCTTCTTGAGAACTCCTTCTTTCTCAGCGTTCTCCAGATCACGATGAACAGGAAACGAGTGGGCGTTTCTGAATTTGGGTTTGATCACACACTTGAATTTTGATTCACTTTGCGTTCTCAACTCATGAGACAAAGTGAAGGAGAAAAGGAGAAGAAACACTCTGAGGAAAAAGTTACGTATATTCTTTTTCTCTCTGTCAAAAGAAATTAAATATATCTTCCATATATCTAGATACATCGAATGTACCCTCCTTTTTGGTATTACAGAGAAATAACTAACACTCCTTCTTTTTCTAATTTTAAATTAATTAATTAATTAATTAATTAATTAACTCATGCCTTTGTGGAACAACAACATGCACGCCCACTATGGGAGTGGGCGTGTATGATGGATATGGGAGAGAGAAAATCTCTTTCCCATCATATAATCAGTTATCCTTTTTTTTTTTTTTAATTTATTTTGAACTATTCAAAATATGATAACTGATATTTTCTCTTCCACATGTTTCAAAATTCAATATTCCACATACACTCTGTGGATATAACGTGAACCACCCTGTGGTACACAACTACGGTGTGGTCCTTACCACACTGTATAATATTTAATTTAAAACTATTTTAAATTAATTTTAAATAATCATATTATTTAAAATACAAATTAATCAAATTAATTTGTTGTGTGAATATTAATATAGAATTCTCAATTCTAAATTAATAAATTAACCCAACATAAAATAATGTTCACATGATTTAATGGAGCCGTTGAGAGGAACTATGGACTTTATAATTTTAAGCTCCAATAATTTTGACAATTAATTAACACCTTAATTAAAATATCAAAATTATTAATTCCAAATTATTCCACTAAAAATTTGGAATTGCACTCTTAAAATTATAAAACTAATTATATTCAAAGATTTGAATTGCCCATTGATATAGTCACTACATATAAATCAATCCTCCATAAACGGTTCATAATTAAAGCTAGATATATTCCGTTAACCTCTTTAATTATATCTTTCTCCTTAAGTACCATTGATTCTCTAATGAATAATATATTTATGATCTAATCATAAATTGAGCGCTCTTATTATTCAAGTCCCGAATCAACACTTAAGGGAACCGTCCATCTAACTTCTTCACGAAGGAATGGATTTCATCTTGTAAATTAATATTCCCGGCTACTTATTATATTATATTTCCAATATACCAAGAATTTGACACTACTCATTTGTGTCATTACTCGATATGTCAAAAAACATAATACAATAAATAGGAGTCTATTAATTACTCAGAATTAAGATCGATTCATATATGACCATCATTGATTAATTTTGAATGCTCTATATGACAACGGAAATTATTAGAGATTCATAATTAATCGTGTTCCTGTCCTATATAATCAAATTATATAAAGCGCTTTCATTCCAATAATCTCATTATTAACAATCCGGATAAGATCATTTCATTCAGAATGTTATGAACCGCGCTAGTAATTTTAAATTAAAGATCCCAACTTTAATTTTTAATTACGGACGGATTTAGATTATTTTACTTTAAATATTATCCTCCTGTATATAACACTTATATACAATATTTAAAGTCACATTTAAATAATCTAGGATTTTCGATATTTATAAAGCATCTAAACATGCATGCAAAAATAATATTGAAAAAATTCCTCAAATTAAATCAGCAAAATAATACATCTCATTTGTTTATAGGCACACATCCCAACAATCTCCCACTTGCCCTAAAGCAAATGTGACATGTCTTTAAGTCCCATCCCTTCAAGATGTTGCTCAAAACTCCGAGCTGGTAATGTCTTGGTAAACGGATCAGCTATGTTATTCGCGGATGCGATCTTCTCAACTGAAACGTCTCCTCTACTGACAATCTCTCTCACCAAGTGAAATTTCCTCTCTATATGCTTTCCTTTGCGGTGATTTCTGGGTTCTTTGGCATTGGCCACTGCTCCACTGTTATCACAATAGAGTCTAATTGACTCATGCATATCTGGAACAACTTCCAAATCTCTCAAGAATTTGCGAAGCCAGACTGCCTCTTTAGCTGCTTCACAAGCTGCTACATATTCAGCCTCCATGGTTGAATCAGCAACACAAGTTTGCTTGATACTCCTCCATATAATGGCTCCATTTCCCAAAGTGAACACCGACCCTGAGGTAGACTTCCGAGAGTCTCTATCTGATTGAAAATCAGAATCTGTATATCCAATAGGAATCAAATCCCTACTAGAATATACGAGCATATAGTTTTTCGTCCTTCTCAGATATTTGAGAATATGCTTGACTGCCACCCAGTGATCTAATCCTGGGTTTGACTGGTATCGACTAACCACTCCCACTGCAAAGCATATGTCAGGTCTGGTACACAACATTGCATACATTAGACTACCAACTGCCGATGCATATGGAATTCGTCTCATATTCTCCTCTTCTTGCGGTGTTTTAGGACACTGCTCTTTAGAGAGATGAACTCCATGTCGAGAAGGCAAGTTCCCTTTCTTGGAGTTCTGCATCGCAAATCTGATAAGCACCTTATCAATGTACGAAGCTTGAGACAATGCCAGAAGCCTATTCTTGCGATCCCGTATAATCTGGATACCAAGAATATAGCTTGCTTCTCCCAAATCCTTCATTTGGAATTGGCTGGCTAGCCAGTTCTTTACCTTTGATAGAGATTCTACATCATTCCCAATGAGTAGAATGTCATCTACATAAAGAACTAAGAAGACCACTTTATTCCCTTCTATCTGCTTATAGACACAAGGTTCATCCATATTTTGTTCAAAACCATAAGACTTTATGGCTTCGTTAAATCTGATGTTCCAAGATCTAGAAGCCTGCTTAAGTCCATAAATGGACCTTTGCAGTTTGCAGACTTTCTGCTCTTGGCCTTGGACCACGAAACCCTCTGGTTGGACCATATGAATGGTCTCTTCAAGATGACCGTTCAAAAACGCCGTCTTGACATCCATTTGCCATATCTCATAATCATAATGAGCAGCAATGGATAAGAGAATCCGGATGGATTTTAGCATGGCCACTGGAGAAAAAGTATCCTCATAGTCTACTCCTTCTTTTTGGGTAAAACCCTTTGCCACTAGCCTAGCTTTGAAAGTCTCTACTTTCCCATCGGCTCCTCTCTTTCTCTTATAGATCCATTTACAACCAATAGGCTTAACGCCTTCTGGTAGATCTACAAGCTCCCAGACTGAATTGGAGTTCATAGACTCCATTTCGAGTTTCATGGCTTCCTGCCATTTCTCTCGATCAACATCATCCATTGCCATCTTGTATGTCAATGGATCATCATCACTGCCATCGGTGACTGCAACTTGTGCTTCTCCATCTTCACGATAGCGGATGGGCAATCTTATTTCCCTCCCACTACGCCGTGGTGGCTGTGATGTTTGATCTCGAGTAGTGATCTCTACTCTTTGTCGTTCAACAACTGTTGTTGGTGTGGGGCCGATCTTATCAGCCAGCAACTCTTCCAAAACCACTTTACTTTTGGGTTTGAAATCTGCCATATAGTTGTGCTCAAGAAACGTAGCATTTGTCGACACAAATACTTTGTTATCTTGAGTGCTATAAAACAGATCTCCTCTCGTTCCTTTAGGGTAGCCTACAAACATGCATACCTCCGAGCGAGGTTCCAACTTCCCAGTCTTTCCCTTTAGCACGTGCGCTGGGCACCCCCATATGCGGATGTGTCTCAAACTAGGTTTGCGACCGTTCCACAACTCTAGAGGAGTCTTAGAGATTGACTTAGATGGAACTAAATTCAGAATATATACAGCTGTTTGTAGTGCATATCCCCAAAATGAGGTAGGCAGAGAAGAATAACTCAACATTGATCTAATCATGTCAAGCAAAGTACGATTTCTTCTTTCAGCTACACCATTTTGTTGTGGTGTTCCAGGTGCCGTGAGCTGCGATAATATTCCGTTCTCAATCAAGTGGTCCTTGAATTCATAATCTACGTACTCTCCTCCTCGATCCGATCGAAGAGTTTTGATTGATTTGCTAAGTTGCTTTTCAACTTCAGCACGGAATACTTTGAACTTTTCAAAGGTCTCGGATTTTCTTTGCATCAGGTATGCATAACCGTATCTTGAATAATCGTCAATAAATGTGACAAAATATTCATAACCCCCTCTAGCTTTGACATTCAAAGGGCCACATACATCAGTATGTATGATCTCTAAAGGTGTTTTTGCTCTTTCACCTTTAGCCGAAAAAGGCCTTTTTGTCATTTTACCTTCTAGGCAGGATTCACAGACTGGTAGAGTGCCAACTTTTAGCTCTCTCAAAGGACCATCCTTTGCTAGTCTTTCTATCCTGTCTACGTTAATGTGACCAAGCCTTAAATGCCACAAATATGTGTCATCTTTATCATTAGAAATCTTTCTTCTTTTAGGGGTTGGTTCGGCGACTTTAAACATTTCGGTTTGAAGTAAGTTATTGGAAATTGGTTTAACAAAATATAGACCATTATCCACATAACCAGAACAAATATTCACTCCATTCTTATAAATTAAAACAGAGTCAACTTCAAAAGAAACTGAAATAAATTGTTCAACCAACTTTGAAACCGAAATCAAATTCCGTTTGAAATCCGGAATGAAATAAACATTGTCTAAAAACAAATATTTATTGTTATTAAATGACAGTCGCACTGTCCCCACTGCTGTCGCTGATAGTCTTTCCCCACTGCCAACTCTCATCGTGAAAACTCCATCTTCAAGATCCCTAAATGACTCAAGCATCTGCAAAGAAACACAAACATGGTTAGATGCCCCTGAATCAATTATCCAGCTTGAGAAATCATTCTCAACTAAGCATGTTTTCATGACAAGTAAATCTGATTTACCTTGTTTCTTCTTCTTTTTCAGCTCATCAAGGTACTTCTTACAGTTCCTTTTCCAATGGCCGTCTTGATCGCAATGGAAACATTTTCCTTTAGGTTTAGGCTCAGCAGCCTTCCCTTTCTTCTTTTGGATCTTCTTCTTGCCCTTTTGTTTTCCCACATTTTTCTTCTTTTGATTCTTTGAAGAAGAACCCTTCCCCTCAGCTGCATTGGCTTCCGCAACATTTGCCTTGCCACCCTTATCATTAATAAGGGCCTCATAGGTCTGCAGTTCGTTCAGAAGTTCTGTCAAATTACACATCTTATGGTTCATGACATAGTTCGTTCTGAACTGGAGGAAAGCGGGAGATAGTGTCTCCAAAATCATGCCAACTTGCGTCTTTTCATCAATGTTCGCACCATTGATTTCAGCCTCGTTAAAATGATGAATCATTTTGAGAACATGCTCACGAACTGAAGAACCATTCTTCATTCTGCCGTTCATAACAGCTTTCACGGCTTCGTGACGGGCTGGATCGGAAGGGCGTCCAAACATGTTTTGCAGAGATTCCATAATCTCTCTAGCAGTCTCAAGGGCCTCGTGCCTAGTTCTAAGCACTTCATTCATTGCCGCTAACAGGTAGCAGCGGGCCTTGTTGTTTGCGACAACCCAACGGTCGTACTTGTCAAAGACAGTCTTAGAGGCATTGGCCGGAGGCACTGGAGGACGATCCTCCTTAAGGACAAAATGGTAGTTTTCATTTATGAGGAGAATATTCATGTTGCTTTTCCATTTGACAAAGTTTTCACCAGTTAAAACTTGATAAGCGAGAAGTGAGAAAATCGGGTTTGACATATTTGCTGAAAATAATTAAGAAATAATTTTCAATAAATAATTGCATAAATATCGTAACAAAATTAAAGGCAAAGTAAATATGATGCATGAATGCACATGTTAAAATACACAAAAAAATGTTTACTTTAAAAGCCTAAGGAATTTTAATCACCACAACTAAGTGCCGCCGTAGGGTAGGTCAAATAATTGCTAATTAAAATGAGACATTCTCAATTAATAAATATTACCCGAAATATCTCATATTTCTAATGTTTATTAATTTCCTTTAATTTTGGTCAAGAAAATAATTAACTAATTTAATTATCTCTTTATGAGTGTAACCCACCGTATCAGATTTTTTAGACTTAACTTAGAAATTACCGCCGTAGGGTAGGTCAATTCTAAAATACATCTTAAAATCCTATCTCATGGAAGACAACCTTGGTATTGTATTTAATAGACACCTTCCGTAGGGAGGACGAAATCAAAGCGTCTCTAGGCACTATTAAAAACTCACGGTGTTATACTAACGGTTGAGACCTTGGGCTTATATTGTCATATTACCCACTCCCACTCATTATTTTGCAAAAGTGTATTTTATTTATAAAACAACTCTTGTTTCATAAACCTTAGTAAATTTAAACACTTTAAATTACTAAGCCTTTATAATTTTAAACAATTTAAAATTATAAATTAAATCAATTGTGATATTTTAAAATTTAACATTTAAATTTTATAAATTTTACATTTGACCCACTAATTTTTGCAAATCCGATTGCTAAATTAATTTCAAATTTAATCTCATTAAATTTGTGACTACACACATTATATTAATTGCTAAAACAATTTTAGAAAAAAAATGCGCTAAATGCATGACATATAAAATTGGTAGGCACTTTTCTATCTTAGATGACATGTGATATGCATGGCAATGTAATTATCATCAACATAATAAAAACATTCAAACATAAGCGAAATGGAAAAACTTGGCCGGGTTTCATGCAAACCTAAAATTACAACCCAAAATAAAAAAAATATATAAAAAAAAATTGGGTCTTCTTGTAATTCTCCAACTTCTCTTTATGAGTGGTGGTGGTTCTCCTTGAATTTCTCAAATTCAAAAAAATAGATTTCATAAATCTAAAAAAAACTTTTTTTTTTTTTTTTTTTCGGATGGGTTGCATGGCTGGGCACAGGCCCAGCCCGCTGCCCTCTACACCTGCTCAGCAAGGGAGCAGGCCCAGCCCAGTGAGCAGAGGCAGGCCCGGCCTGCTTCTGCTGTGCTGCTGCCCAGCCAGAATCAGGCAGGCCCAGCCCGTGGCTAGGTGGCCCAACAAATTGGGCCAGCTAGGGTTCCCAGAACCCTAGCTTTGTGCAGTTGGCTGCGGGCTTGGCTGAGTGTAGCCAGCCGACCATGGCCGACGATCGGCCATGGCTGCGGTGCAGCCTGCCGGCGGCGTCCGTACGATCGCCGGTGGACCGTCCGTACGGTCGCCGTCTCCAACCCTTTTTTTTTTAAAATAAAAAAATAAGAACTTTTCTTTTAAAAAAATATGAAGAACAATTCTTCATTAATGGAAGAATTACAACATAGATCCTATTTACAATTGATCTAATCAAAAGAAAATTACATCATGATTCCTATTTACAATTGATCTAATCAAAAGGAAAAATAAAAACTAATTTCCATGAAACCGGAACAATTTACGACCAATCCATTCGCATAAACATTCATCATCATAATCATAAATAGAAAAATACATCAATATGCACAAGTGCCTACCTAAAATCATACAAAGATTATCGTATAATCGCTTATTAAATTAATATAAGCTATTGCCGGCTCTGATACCAATTGTTGGTTTCGAAAACCAGTTTTTAAAAATTTTACGGAAGCGTGGTACGGATCAAATCGCACATATAAAAATTTTCTCAAAATTTTTCCGGCGACAATACTTATATTAATTTAACAAAATAAATTAAAAAGAAAGTTTAGAGATTTACCGTTGTCCGATTAGGTCGAAATTCTTGAACTCCTTCAAGAACCTTCTTGATTACTCAAAATCCTTCGGAAACTCCAATCTTCTTGAGAACTCCTTCTTTCTCAGCGTTCTCCAGATCACGATGAACAGGAAACGAGTGGGCGTTTCTGAATTTGGGTTTGATCACACACTTGAATTTTGATTCACTTTGCGTTCTCAACTCATGAGACAAAGTGAAGGAGAAAAGGAGAAGAAACACTCTGAGGAAAAAGTTACGTATATTCTTTTTCTCTCTGTCAAAAGAAATTAAATATATCTTCCATATATCTAGATACATCGAATGTACCCTCCTTTTTGGTATTACAGAGAAATAACTAACACTCCTCCTTTTTCTAATTTTAAATTAATTAATTAATTAATTAATTAATTAACTCATGCCTTTGTGGAACAACAACATGCACGCCCACTATGGGAGTGGGCGTGTATGATGGATATGGGAGAGAGAAAATCTCTTTCCCATCATATAATCAGTTATCCCTTTTTTTTTTTTAATTTATTTTGAACTATTCAAAATATGATAACTGATATTTTCTCTTCCACATGTTTCAAAATTCAAAATTCAATATTCCACATACACTCTGTGGATATAACGTGAATCACCCTGTGGTACACAACTACGGTGTGGTCCTTACCACACTGTATAATATTTAATTTAAAACTATTTTAAATTAATTTTAAATAATCATATTATTTAAAATACAAATTAATCAAATTAATTTGTTGTGTGAATATTAATATAGAATTCTCAATTCTAAATTAATAAATTAACCCAACATAAAATAATGTTCACATGATTTAATGGAGCCGTTGAGAGGAACTATGGACTTTATAATTTTAAGCTCCAATAATTTTGACAATTAATTAACACCTTAATTAAAATATCAAAATTATTAATTCCAAATTATTCCACTAAAAATTTGGAATTGCACTCTTAAAATTATAAAACTAATTATATTCAAAGATTTGAATTGCCCATTGATATAGTCACTACATATAAATCAATCCTCCATAAACGGTTCATAATTAAAGCTAGGTATATTCCGTTAACCTCTTTAATTATATCTTTCTCCTTAAGTACCATTGATTCTCTAATGAATAATATATTTATGATCTAATCATAAATTGAGCGCTCTTATTATTCAAGTCCCGAATCAACACTTAAGGGAACCGTCCATCTAACTTCTTCACGAAGGAATGGATTTCATCTTGTAAATTAATATTCCCGGCTACTTATTATATTATATTTCCAATATACCAAGAATTTGACACTACTCATTTGTGTCATTACTCGATATGTCAAAAAACATAATACAATAAATAGGAGTCTATTAATTACTCAGAATTAAGATCGATTCATATATGACCATCATTGATTAATTTTGAATGCTCTATATGACAACGGAAATTATTAGAGATTCATAATTAATCGTGTTCCTGTCCTATATAATCAAATTATATAAAGCGCTTTCATTCCAATAATCTCATTATTAACAATCCGGATAAGATCATTTCATTCAGAATGTAATGAACCGCGCTAGTAATTTTAAATTAAAGATCCCAACTTTAATTTTTAATTACGGACTGATTTAGATTATTTTACTTTAAATATTATCCTCCTGTATATAACACTTATATACAATATTTAAAGTCACATTTAAATAATCTAGGATTTTCGATATTTATAAAGCATCTAAACATGCATGCAAAAATAATATTGAAAAAATTCCTCAAATTAAATCAGTAAAATAATACATCTCATTTGTTTATAGGCACACATCCCAACAAAGTCACTATGGCCACAATTGGAGTAAGCAAATATGGTTCGGACACTACCTCTTACACCTCCCAACCGGGCTCTAAAATTACTCCCACTGCATCTTTTGAATCTACGACCCTGCAAATCACGAATCACAAACTAAACGGAAAGAATTATCTCCAAATGTCTCGTTTCGTACAGGTGGTGATTCATGGAAAAGGGAAATTTGGGTATTTAGATGGATCAATTCCTAAACCCAATACAACTGATTCCTCGTTTCCAAATTGGGATGCTCAAAACTCTATGATTATGGCATGGCTGATACACTCCATGGAAGACAATATTGATGAAACTTATTTGTTTCATTCGACTGCGAAGGATATCTGGGATGATGTGTCATTAGCCTACTCCGATCTTGCAGACTCTTCCCAAGTATTTGAACTGCGTAATAGAGCTTGGAATCTTCGCCAAGGAGATATGTCGGTCCCTCAATTCTTGAAGAAAGTGTGGCAAGAACTGGACTTGTTTAATCTCTGTGAAAGGCGTGATCCAGAGGATGGCGTTTTGTATCGAAAGATTGTTGCCCGAGAGAGAGTATGATTTCCTAGCTGAAGTTCGAGGACGAATCTTAGGTTTGAAGCCTCTACCATCCATTGATGAAGTCAGTGCTGAAGTTCGCCGAGAAGAGAATAGAAGGCGTGTGATGGTTGCTGAATCTCCATCCAATCTTGCTCCGGAGAACTCAGCCTTAGTTGCTCGTGGTCCTGATACTCATGGTGCAAACCACTCCAAGAAGAACCAATCCTGGTGTGATGATTGCCAGAAACCGTATCATACCAGGGATACCTGCTGGAAGCTCCATGGTAAGCCTGCGAACTGGGTTCCCAATCGTCTGCGAAGTCGTGAAGGGAAAACACTTCAGGCTGCTACAGATTCTGCACATGAGAACCAGGATTCGTCGGCAGGTCTTTCCAAAGCTCAGATGGATAATCTCTGCAAACTTCTCTCGGTGTCTCAATCCTCTAGTTCCAATATGGTCAGCTCAAGTACAACGTTGACTGCCTTCTGAGGCCTATCTGCTCAAGGGGAGCCCTGGATTTTTTGGGCTCTGAATTCCCTAATTCAGCTGATGTGTTTTTCCAAAATTCAAATTCTGAAGTTGCAGACACGAATTTAAATTCAAATTCTACACTTTGGGAATATTTTTGGGAACCTTCTCCACCAGATTCTGTTTCCACCGACTTCTCTCTCCCAAATCTGACACCAAATCAGCCAACTTTTTCTTACACTCTTGGATATATATTGTTTGATAGTTACATATTAACCCCTTCCTAAAATATTTTTAAAATAGAACCCCTCTAAAAACTTACAGACCTCATTTTTCCCCTGAAAAAAAAAAAAAAAAAAAAAAAAAAAAAACCTTCTAAAACAAAGTCCAACTAATATCCATAAGAACCTAGCAAGATCTTTTCCCCTTTGATAGTATGCGATGTTTATTAAATAAGTCTATTTATTTTTTCTCTCATTTTTCTTTTTGCACTGCTCAACATATCAAAGACGACCATAGTACTTAATAATATTTTTCTTGATTAAATATTTACCATATTTATTAGCCCCTTAGCAAAATTCCTAGTTTTGTTACTGGCTTTCACCACAAGTCATTGTTTGGATTAGGTGCTTTTAAAAGCACTAGTTGTTACGTATTCAGTTTAGTTAAAATATGCAGATGCCATAACCTAAAATATTTAAATAGAATTCTTAGAAAAAATAAAATTTTATGTTAGTAACCCTTATTTTTCATTACTTGTAGGAATCGTTGCTTTAGTCATTAAAATAACTTTTAACTATCTAATATATAATTGAAAGTTATACTGTATCATAAGCTGATGTAAATTTCTAATATAAACACTCGTTTATTACACCATTAAAGATCAATTCAATATTTGAAATACAGTCCCTATACTAAAAATAGGTGGTTCTTATAATGAAGATTTTCTTAAAAGAAAAAGATGAGAAAAATACCTGTATATTTGATGAAAAAGATATTTTAACGGAACAATTAGTGGGAAAAAATAACTGGGAGGCACTATGTTAAAAAAAAAAAAGTAACCGAGAGGGTCATATAAAAAAATTGTGCTATGAAAACAAAGAAAGTAATTGAGAAGGCCATATAAAAAAGTAGCTTTGTTTTTTTGTTTAAATTTACAAATAAGTTTTGTTTCTATGTTGTGTATAAAAATCAAATTCTAAAATCTGTTTGATGTGAAGATCCAAGGGAAAAAAAAAAAAATTACAAAAGAAGTTGAATAGTCGTGCATAGTATTGACGTTTGGAACAGAGATTTTGAATGAAATTTTAAAATTAGAGTTGGTTGAATTTTAACAAACTAATAATAGTTTCTGTTAATTTTTTCAAAAAAAATAAAAAATAAAAATGAATATGAAAATTCTTGTTTGGACTTTCCATTGAAATGTTAAAAAAAGAAAAAAAATGACAGATGGAATTTTGTTTTCTTTTTTCTTTTTGTAATAGATAGGAGGAAGTTGATGCTATGTTTCAAAGATCAAGTGGTACAGTATTGTATAAAGATCATGGTTGGCGAGAAAAATTTGAAGTAATTTGTAGAATTTACCATTAAAAAAAAAAAACACATTTTTTATCTTAATTATAATAGGTTCAGTAGTTTTTTTTATTTTTTTTTATTTTTAAAATCTCCAATTAAATAAGTATAAATGGTTAAAAATTTATATAAATGTTAGAAAGGGTAAATTGTTTTCACCAATTTTTAGGAAATCCAGCCACTTTTACATTTTAATTGAATTCATCTATTCCCTCCTATTGTTCCCGCCAAAAGTAAAACAGAAGATAAAGCGAGGGAAAAATAAAAAACGACCAACCAAACCCTAGAAAAAAGCCATAGCCATAACCTTTCTTGTTGAAGAAGAGCAAGCAAATTGATTTTCCATTTCTAAGAAGAAGAAGAAGAAGAAGAAGAAAATGGAGAAGGAGAAGGCGGCTCCGACCGGTTGCTACAAGTGCGGCCGACCGGGCCACTGGTCCCGCGACTGTCCCTCCTCCGCTCCAATCCCTAATTCCAATTCCAATCCCAATTCCAATCCCAATCTTTCTTCATTCAACAAATCTACTCCTCCTAATTCTTCTTCTTTCAAGCCTGGTTCGGGATTCGCCGATTCGAGATCGGGTTACGCCGAGAAGTCCTTGGCGAAGCCGCCGAAGAAGTCTCTGCCTCCGAGGACGAGGCCCAAGCTCACCCCTCAGATGCTCCTCTCTGACGATGGCCTCGGTTACGTCCTCCGTCATTTTCCTCGATCCTTCAAGTATCGCGGTCGCGGCCACGAGGTTCGTCTCTCTTGCTGTTGATTCTAAAGCTTTTCCTTTTCTTTAATTCTTCGCTCTCATTTTCTTTACATCTTGTTTGTTCGCCATTTCTGTTAAATTATCAAATTTGCAATCTTTCGAGTGTGTTCTTCATAACTGATATTATACTACAGAACGAATGCAGAATCATATAGTCGTTTATTATAAACGGAGATATTCCACTCTTTTTTCCCCCGTGTTAACATTTGCCATTAAACAAAAAATGTTCTTAACTGACAACTCGACAAAACTTATATTGTCTTATTTTGAGAACATCATTCATGTATAGTAATCAAACGGTAATCAAACGGGTTTTCAAAATACAGTTTCCACTCACTGAATCCACAATTTGACTTCCAGAACTAGTAGTTACACGATACAGAAATAAAATTTGAACCAAAAAGGCCCTTGATTTTTTGTTTTATAGTTCGGGCATTAATCAATTGTATTGCTAACTTGGGGTTGATGCTCATCTGTCACATAAGATAGAAAAGGAGAGGGCATTTCTAATTGCTTTATTAGTTTAGAGGGCTTTGGGTTGTTGCAACTTAACCTAGCGGTAATTCCGCACCTGACTCCACCACAAGGTGTAAAGTCCCCAACCGTTGAAGTTGTCGGTTGAATGGTAAGACAAATGTGGCTGTATATTACTTTCTTGAGGTAACTCAGTAGGCCAAGTATTAATTTTAACCAATGTTGAATTTTGGTTCAGTGATTGGTCGTTATAAGAGGTGGCATACAACCAAGTAAACTGTTAATGGGCACTTTTATTTAGTACATTGTGAACTGATGTGCATCTTTTAAACAGATAGTATTACCTCTTTATGTTACCGTACATGTTGATTGGGAAAATTGAAGATTTACTGAGGCGTATTCCTATTTCGATTGTTTTTGGCTCTTTTTACTTTTGAAGGCGAATACAGTGATAGATTGAATAAGAAAAATGTTTAACTCTTTGGACATACTTGATCTTGTGGCTGATCTGTCTTGGAATTCGAAGCGTGTAGATAACTAGCTCTTTGTTTTATAATCAACACTAGTAGACATTCATGAGCATACTCTATGCCTCAAAATTGAAATAAGTTCTGTGACAGAAACAAGAAAGAATAATATCCAAGATTTCTAAACTTTTGTTGCTCTTCTATTTGCTAATTTCAATGCAGGTTAGCGATCTGGGGAACCTAATTAGGATGTACGGCGAATGGCACTCTCGTTTGCTCCCTTATTATTCGTTTGATCAGTTTGTAATGAAGGTGGAACAAGTTTCTGCTACAAAACGTGTAAAGGCAAGGCAGCTTTAAACTTTACCTTCTGTTTCTGGTTTGTAACATGCTATTTGTCAGTATACTCTTGTAAAGTATGCTATTTGTCAGTATAATCTTGTAAAGGCGTGGTTAAAACTAAAGCTGAAGTCTCACAGGGATTGGTTTTTCATTTTAATTTCCCCAATGCATGAAGACATACCTGTAATATGTTTAGATTGCTATACCAGCAAACATATTTGTTACCAATAACCATGGGAACTTTAGACTGTATACATTTTTCATAACTACTGTGTTAAATATGCTTCTATATATTTTTGTGTATCAGTATTAGATAGGTTAATAATTCTTAATTTCACTTTTATATTACTTAAACACGATTGAAAGGCTATACAGATTTTGCATTGTAGACTCATTGAAGCCTTAATATCTGATTCAATTTCTTTATTCTTTTTAAATAAAATGCACTACAGATCATTCTAATAAAAAAGGCATGCTGGCTTTAGTAATTGGTCAGTTTTTCACAGGCTTTGCAAGTTGAGAAACCAAAAAGAAAAAAAGAAAAAGACTTGAGAGTTGTGTCCTGCAATTTATATTATTAAAAATTATGTGGTGTCTTTTCTTAGACCTTATAAACAGCTCAGTCGAGTTCCCTACTCCGGATGTGACTCTTTAGTATTTTCAGCAACATTTTAGCTTTACAGACGCTCACACACATACACATTCACATTTTATATCCTTTTTCTTAGCACTTTAGTAGATATATATATATATATATATATATATTTATTTATTTTGCTTATTACTAAATTGGTTGCACAATTTAATTCAAGGTGGTCTCTGCAATGCAACCGAACTCTTTCCAGATAATGTTTTTGAATCATTTGCTCTCTTTCATTGTGCTCTTTTCTTCTTTGTACATGCATTTATGCACACGAACTTCATACATGATTTCATTCCTCACGTGTTTTGTGCGTTGTTGAGCAGACATGTCTTAGAGAATTGAGAGAAAGAGTCGCCAAGGGAGGGGATCCAACAAAATTGCATGAACCACCAGTTGAAGACAATCCACATGATGGACCAGGTTTGCTGGATATTTTTCAAATGTTATTGTTTTTATGGAAGTATTTGGTTGTCGTGAGTTATTTACGTGCACCTGCTATATCTTCTTTATCCACTTCTGTGATATGGACATTCTTGGATGCCGTAATCTAACAAAGGCTTTCTGAACATGATCTTGTCAACCATTTTTTCATGAAAACATCACATCGACATTAGAAATATATAAGGCTCATTGGTGACCTCCTTCACAACAAATTTTAGTTATGTACTACATCGGCTTTGGTTGTGTCATCTTTATAGGTCATATAGTTCTGTCTTCGAAGCCTAAGAGCTATTCATGAGCATGGACTAAACTTCTTTCTAATATGCTTTGCACTTCAGTCGTCTATCCAAAAAGCCTTTCAGAATCATAAATGGCAAGTGCTTGAGAATGATTTGAGACAAGGTTGTTTCACGGGAAAACATTTTCAAATTATAAAAGGCCGGCTCACTGACAATTTAACCTTCATGACTAACAGTTTCACATGTATGTGGGAAAGTGGAAGACCCTGATTTCCAGAGATTTAAAAAGGAACCTCTAGTCAGTATATTTAGTATCACAGTACTTCTGAAGTCCTGATAACCATACATCCTCCTGGAATCGCCATGTCAATTTATGTATTGACTTAGTTTTCCTATGAAAATGACCCACTCCTAGACCATTCCATTCTCGGGCTTCACCACTATATCTAGTTTACCAAACGGTACTTGTCACCTCAGCTCTCCCAACCTTTCCTACAAAATTATTGTATCCACTTTCTAACTTTTTGGTGATCCTTCCTAACATTTTAAATGGGCTTATTACAGATTGGAATACTTGATGACTCTTCTAACTTCTCGAGCACGACCTCACTCCACCCTGAAAACATCTTTCTCCACCCACCAAAAAAACTTTTCTATAACTGGTTTCCAAAATCCACTAGCAAATTTTTCCAATGGAAATTCAATATGTTTTAAAGGCTGCACATCAAGGAACAACGGTAACAATAACCAAGCAGTCGCAGCAGGTGTTTATCCTCACAAATTTTTTTTCCCCACATTTACTCCTGCCCTCAAATTATTGTCCACCCCCCTCCAAAACAAAAAAAAGAATAGAGAAGAAAAAAGTAGAATCATATCATCCAGTAGATTGCAAAATGGTGAGGAGAGAATTATATTCCCTCCTATGAGTAAACTCAATCGAAGGACACTTCTAGGCCTTTATATTATCTTACTCTTAGCATCTGCCATTAAGGTGAAAAGGAAGGAGCCTCCATGACATCCTTGGTTTACCATTTCAGAAAAGGAAAAAAAAAAAAAAAAAACCCAACTGATTCAAGTATCCTTTTATCCCAATTCTCCATCAATTTTTGAGCCTTTTTATTGTCATAACAAAACCTTTTTTTCCCCTTTATTTTTAAACACGAACTTTCCTTGAATTATATGATAACTTCTAAAATCTTTCTATCCAAAATAGAAGCAGTTTAAAATTTGAAAACTTTATATATTTATTTTCATGGATGTAGCTTAAGACTTTTTGTATCTCCATTTTTCTTCCATTTTTGTTCAATACCTTTTTCTTATGTCAACTTCCTGAAATGATCCAACACCATGCCATTTCTTAACTAGTGTGGCTGCAATCTAAATCATCAACCCCGCAATCTCCCAGATATATTCTACAGCTTAGAAAAGCCTTGGCTGCACTTTGTTGAACTAGTTGAGTCGGGCATCGAGTTTTGGTTATGGTAATGGATGTGTTGTCATGATACATAATTAAGTGGATGATTTAGAAACCGTAATTGCTGGTATAGTTGAAATAACCGATTAAATTGGTGAATTATTCCTGCAAATATCAGTCAGCTTAATTACATGTTTGACTAAATTAAACTATCCCTAAAATCCCTAAATAACTGTCCAACATTTTATTTATGGATAACCTTCTTTGTCCTTGAAACTTTACTTCATGTAGTTGATATTTACAATATTAGACATGGAACAAAACATCATTTTAACTGTACCCTTGTTTAATGGTAACTGATTCTTTCACTTTCTGCAGAGGCTATAAATGCTGAGGAATTACGCCATCAAAAGGAATATTCATCTTCAAAGAACCAAAATGTTGATGAGATTCAGGAAGACATCCTCCATGATGTTTATGAAAATGCTACTGAAGTATGTTACATTCTTTTTTCAAGCTATTCTGGTCTTTTAGTCGAGTCCAATTGCCTTGGTATTATGTCAAAAAGTACTTGTGTCTGTTAATTTTATTAAAGAGAACTGTGGCCATTTTTCGTTCTTAAAGATCAAATGTTTCATAGAAATACTCATATTTGTTAAAAACGTCCCGAAGAAGATAGGTTCTTAAGCATTTTCAACATACAATTGTCTCGAGAATTGGAATAGAATATGATGATTAAGTCTAGATATCAAGCTGACAAAAGCAGTAAAAATAATAGAAGATGCTCTAGTTAGTAAAAAGCAAATCTTCTATGTTTGGTGCCTTTATGGGGAATGACCACTTTTTTATTGTTTCTAATCCTGCCTAGGAAATTCTACTCTTCGGTCCAAATATCCTGGTAGAAATTCTCCATAGGAGAAAAGGCAAACGTGAAAAAAGAAATGATGGTTACCAAAGTTTATTCTGAATTCGTGTTAGATATTTGTCATTTTTGCTTGCTTAAGTTTAGTTGTTGGTGCTTCTGATGTTAAGGAGTTAATAGCCACACTGAAGCATTCACCCTCTCTCTCTCTCTCTCTCTCTCTCTTAATTTAATTTATAAAAGTAGTTATTTATTTAGTTATTGGTATACCATATACGTATTGGCCTTGCAAGTTAAATTTTGTACATTGCCATTTATAAATATATATTTTAATTGTTACACCCTCGATTAATTCTGCTTAGCTCTTCTAAAGGAATGAAAGGCCAGAAACTGAAACTAATGTGTAATTACGATATCATAATTTGCGTATTACTATTGAATTGTAGCAATCTTTTGGGACATTGCAAACTGAAATAATTGGTGCAAAAGAAATACGCAATCATGTTCCAATCGACAAAGATAGTCAGTCCAATGAAAATGAAATCACAGAAGAGCAGAGACTCCGAATGGAAGCTAACAGATTGAGGGCACTGGAGAAAGCTGCAGCCAGGGCCCGCTCACAACAGGTCACTGTTCCCTCCATTTGAGCATTTTGGCCCTTTTTATCCTTTTTGGAATAAATATACAACATTCTTATTGTTGCACTCTATAATTGTCAGCAACAGAAATTGTGTTTCTTGGTTGTCCTCTCCTCTGTATATTTTACAGCTGCAATAGTTTCTGCTGATAAAATGGAACTGTTTTATAACATGCATCTCTGAGGGTCTGTCTGCATATATTGATAGTTGTCTAACTGTAAGGCCTGGCCGTAGGGAAAAATGGAGGGGGGGGGGGGGGGGGGGGGGGGGGGGGAGGGAAAGAGAGAATATATGGTTGGAACTGTATTTTTACTCTATTGGGATACTGTTGTTTTAGCCGTTGGATCAACTTTTTAACGGTTTGATTTATGCCTAGAGGCAGTTCTGCATTTCATATTGAAAACATTCAACATTGATACTCACAAGTAACCTTAGGCTGCATAGCACTATTGTGAATATAGGTTTAGTGCACAAATGGGATTGGATTACAGTCTAGTATTAGATTGAATTGAACTATTTTAAATCATGTTGTTATTTCTAATATATAAGCTTCTCAAACTTTAAGTTTTTCAGTCTTCTTTAGATAGATAAAAATGAAAGAATTTTTTAGTGAGATTATTAGTTGGGATTACCTGAACTACCATTTTAAATGGGAAATGGAAATCCTATATAAAATCTCATGTGAGAGCTTGGAAATTTACCTTTTTTTTTTGGTTAAATACTTGAAAGTTTACTTGGTTTTAAGTTTTGTTGTTCACTAAATTCCAATCGCCTACTAACGACGACTATAGATGAATGTTACTGTTCGATGTGTAACTGAGTCAAACGAAGAAAGAATTTTACGACCAAAAGGAGAGAAGAAAAACTTATTGCTGATCCTTTTGAAAGCAAAAAAGTTAGTCTCAAACTATTTTGTTTTCTTTCGTGTTTTCCTTTGGAAATGAAAGGTGTTTGATTTTATGAAAGATGTGATATAGAAACAAAGACCTGACTCACTGATTCTCTAGTGGTTAGTGATTTTAAATTCTGATACAATTTTTTTTAAATTTATGTTTTGCTAGTCAAATACAAACGATAGGCTGATTCACTTGTGTCAAATCCAGATTTTCATTTCACATGCTAGAGATGAAAAATTATAATAGTCAATGTTATAAACGCATACTTGAAGCGAGAACTAATATATACATACATATATATATATATATATGTATATGGAATGTATGTTTGTATGTGTGTGTGGTGCGTTCATATGTATGCATGTAAGTTTGAAAATGTATGTATGTATGTATGTATGTATTTGCACGTTTTTTAAATTTAAATAGTTTGACTAAGTCGTATTACATATTAGTGTATGTAAAGAATATGCTCGAGGAATGGCCAATTCCAACAAAACAGATTCTGCATGTATCTTCCACGTTAAGTAAAAGCGTCAAGAAGTTTCCACGAAACGTCCTCTCTAAGGTTTTATTTATTTTACATTAATGCGTAACAAATTCAACTTTGCAACTTGTAAAATTTGATGGGTGACAATCACTTATGCTACAGTTTGAATCAATTTTTCAATAGGAAAAAAAAAGTGATTAAAATAGTCTCTTAATTTTTTTTAAATATGATGATTTAGTTTTATTTTTTTAATTTTAATTGAGATGAATTTATATTCTTTAAATGTTGGTAATCATAATTTTTTTCGTCCAATTCCGTTAAGTTTCTAATGAAAAAAATCATGTAATCCATCAAATGAATTAAATTAATTATTAAAAAAATAAAAATAATTTTTTTTTCTTAACACTACCAAATATACATTAAAAAAAAAAAAAAAAACACATAGAGATCTGCCCAGGCCCACCCCCCCCCCCCCCCCTCATGTTGGCTTCCCCGTCGCCGAGCTCAAACGACCCCCACGCCAGTCGTCTTTTCATCGCCAAGCTCAACGCCCCCCTAGCATCTCCTCCGTCCAAAGCTCAACCCCACCCAAACTGAAAACCCAGCTCAAGCCCCCTCCTGTCTTCGCCGTCGTCGAGCCCAAGCCCCCCTAACCCGCCGAACTCAAAACTTCCAGCCCCCCCAGACCGTCCTCGTCGAGCTCAGGCCCCCACCCACCGAACTCAAACCAACCCCCCCGGCCCCGACTTCGCCGTCGCCAAACCCCCCCTTCCGTTGTCGAGCTCAAACGACCCCCCTTCCCCCGGTGGTCTTCTCCGTCGCTGAGCTCAACGCCCCGCAGATCTGAGCTGCCCCCTCCCCCCAACGGATTTGGGCTTTTGCTCTGAGAGAGAGATGAGAGAGATTAATTGTAGTCTTTTTTTTTTTTTTAATTTTTTGTTAAATTAATTATTATTAAATTATTAAAATATTTTTCAAAAATAAATCAGATAGCATAACTCATTCCCTTAGAAATTTCACAGATTTAGACGGAATGAATTAAGATTGTAATATTTAGAGACTTTAGGGTCATCTCAGTAAAAATTAAAAAATATGAATTAAATTGTCACATTTAAAAGAATTCAATGATTATTTTTATCAATTATTCTCGAAAAAAAACTGTTTTTTTTTTTTAAAGTACATTTGTGGCTAGATTACGGGAATGAGACGAGCTGGATAAAAATTACAAAGTAAATTTTAAGCTTTGCTAGAGTAATACTATTTTAACTTTGAATTGCAAATAACAAAACGTAAAGTTCAGGGCTTGTTTGGTGGAGTAGTTTGAGTTGAGATTTTTAAGTTTCAATAGTAAATTTTTTAAAATTTTCAGAAAAGACAAAAATTTTTTTGAAAAAAAGATAAATTTTTAAAAAAAAAAAGACAAAAAAAAATTTAAGTTAAATGATTTAAATGATTGAAGCAAACAGACTCTCAATAGTTGGACTTGAAAAGATACACTATTGATGGATTTTTTTGAACCGTCCGTCAGATTGTATTAAAATCTATTTGTTCTGTTTACTTTATTTATTTATTTTTTTTGTTTGAAATGATAGTTAGAAACATGCGCTATTTCAAAGAATATAATTGGCCGCTGGCAAAGGAAAAGAAAGGAACGGTCCTTCAATTTTATGTTTGATTAATTTTGGTAAAAGGAACAACTATTCGAAAAGGAATAAGTTTTCCAGGCTGTGGCTGAATCACCATTGCTCTCTTGGAGGAGAGGAATAGACATTCCAATCCAACTTTATCATTATTATTATCTTCACAATTACCCTTCATCTTCTTCGTTCTTCTTTTCTTGAACACTGACTGTACACCACCTCTGCTCTCCTCCCACTTGCATTTGTTCAGACGACTACTCTTGTCCTCCTAGATTGGCCGCTCTCCTTCCGCGACCTTCGCTTACGCTCAGCTCCCCTGCCGCCTTCCTCAACCGTTGGCCTCTTTTCCATTCTCGACTTTATGATGTCTATTGCATTTTTTTTTTTTGGAGAAAATTACGTAAATAGTCACTTTTTTTTAATTAATTAACTAATATGATACAAATTTCTCTAAATTTTTCCAACATAAGACAAATTTGAATGTAATTTTGTATTATATTAATAATATTTTTAAATTTGTGTCATTAAAGTGTTTTCTTTTTTAACCCTTTACTTTTTATTTATTTATCCACGCTTTTTTTGCTATAATTTATCATAGGACATACAATTCTGTATTTAATTTTTTTTTTTAAGAAAAAAAAATAAAAAAAGTTAATGCATATATGTTAAGTTAGAGGCAAATTTGTCAAATAAAAGGTAGTTTCTTTTGATTTCATAATATTTGTAGAATTACAATTATTCCACCATTGCAAGTAAACGTACCTTAAGAATATATGAACAATTTACCCATATGAAAGAGATGGCTAATTATCAAGTGGATTTTATTCATATGTTTCTTTTTTAGTCATCTTTATATGTTTTTAATATTATCATGAAATGTCAATGAAATTTATAAGATATTTCAATTCACGTGACAATATTTTTAATTGATATGATATTTAATTGACATGTCATGATATTAATAAAATAACATTAAAAAAATCAGAAATAAATGAATATGTGAGTTGAATCATAAATAATTGTACATGGACGGAACCACCCATGATTCAGTGGGAACAAAGAACTCTTATTATTATTATTATTTTCAATTCTACCTCTAAAATTTTTATATTTTTCTGATTTTATATCCGATTAAAATTTTTTATATCTACATACACCGTAAAAATTATTGTATAATATACGTCATCATTGATATAATTGACTGTGGATGGCCAGCTACAAGAGCGACGACAATTTACTATTATATATCCTTTGAATTGGTGGTGAACTCTCAAATGTGGCCAACACGTCACAATGGAAGGAAGATGGTGCACATAAGAATTTAAAAATATCAAAGTTGGCCTCCATTTTAAAGTGCACAAAAAAGGGCAATGGAGTATTGAATAAGCAAAAAGCATTGGTTTACCAATAAAACCCCACTATAATTAACAAAAAACGCTATTGCACTTCCAACTACTTTTAGCTCCTTTTATTTTTTTTACAAAAAGTAGAAGGCACTCTCAATAAAATAGATCATCCACTTTGGGTATTATTAGCTTTATGCCTTGTAGGCCATAACAATGAAGCTAGAGGATAAAGTTTTGTTTAATTTTGGAGGTTTCTATAATGCTTCATGAAATTAATACAACTCTTGATTAAAAGGTACAAGACTACTTATCGACCAAAAAATATGAAAAGGACAAAACTAGCCCAAACAACGGGAAAATAGCTTATGTTAAAGAAAATCATTATTCCGCTTCCTCTTTTAAGCAATAGAAAAGAGAAGGAAAAGGTTTATCACAAAAAAAAAAAAAAAAAAAAAAAAAAAAAAAAAAGAAGAAAGAAAAGAGAAGGAAAAGGTGTGATTTTTAGTTACCTTTTTTAATTAGATATAAACATTTTTGTAAGAATTTAATGAATTAAAATGATTTAAAATCTTTTAATTTTTAAAGCATTACTAAACTCTGCCTCTCTCTCTCTCTTTTTTTCTTTCTATTTTCTTTTTTTTTTTTTTGTTGAAAAAAAGGTCTTATTTAAACTTTGATAATTTTTTTAATCAATAGAATTCAAAAAGATAATGAGAAAATTACTTAATAACCTTTTTTTCATTTATTGACCATTATAACATAAATTTCTCATTCTTAATCAACGCAATATAAATTTTAATTAATTTTTAATTTAATTTTGTATCATATTAACCTAATATTAATTTTTTGTATCATGTTTATGCAATGGTCTCTAAATTTGTATTATTCAATTGCTTTTCCCAAAAAATAATTGTATTAATAGAAGGATTAATACTTTTTGGAAACATTTTTAAAAGAGTTTGATAAAATAAAAAAATGGTTTCAAATCTTGATAAGGTTCAAAATTTCTTAATAAAATTTCAAAAAAATAATTTGTATTAAAATTTTTCGTATTATAAGTGCAGGAACTTTTCTGGTTTATCTAGTGGTTATTATTATTATTATTAATTTCCGCAAGTGTTTACTCTGGAATTTGACGCTTACAAGCTAATTTTGGTTCAATCTTGCAATTACATATCTGGGGTTTTCGGTATTGGCTGATTTTTTGTTGTTAGTTTTTGTTTCGAAATCCAAATTGGATGTTTTTTTTTTTTTTTTTTGTTTGTTTTGTTTGTTTGGTAACAATATGTAAAATTTATTAGTGATTATTTATTTATATTTTTGAAAAAAGAAATTATTGTCTTTTTATTTTTTGGTGAATAGTAATTTTTATTTTGATTCTTGTATTATATTTTTAATTATTAGAACGATGTGTGTAATAAAATTAGTGAAAGGGGGGTTAGAAAAATTAGGGCTGACAATTTTGGACACGAGACGAGAATGACATGAAATAAATAGGTTTGAACCGCATGTTTAGTAATTGGGTCGACACGTTTAATACGAAAATAAACAAGTCAGAAACAGACTAACACATTTAACCCGTTTATTTAAATGAGTTATAAATGGGTTTGTTTTCTTGCCAACCCGTCACGGTCCGTTTAATAATCTTGTTCGCATGTCGTGTTGTGTTACCCATTTATTAAATAGTTCATATTCGTGTTTGGGTTCCTGACCCTTTTATTAATCGTGTTGTGTTCATGTTCATGCTTATCGTGTCATGCTGTAATCGAGCTGGTTCGAACTCAGTCCGTGAACACGAATTGCCAGCCCTAAGAAACATAAACATAGTGTGGGAATAGACACCCCCAAATTTAAATAGGTTTCAAAAGAGGGGAGAAAGAACAAATAATATTCTTGAAAAGAGTAATAGTAAATTATAAAATAACATTTTAAACATAATAATAAATAGTATAATCTAATTTATGATCAAATAATATATATGAAAAAACCCCTCTCTTTTATCTCTCTCTAACATGAAATTATGCACATAAATTTGTTGTTAAAAATAAACCGTAAATCCGATATTTTTTAGAAAATCCATGAAAATTTAAGAATTTACTAGAAACATATGCTATAATTTATTATCCATTAAAAAGCATGCTATAAAATATGTAGTTAGTTATAATTTCCCTTTAAAGAGGAGATTATTACCAAAAATATCCTCAAGTCATGTTCATCTATGGTAAAAAACCTAGCCGAATGAGTTTTTCTCTGGACATTTCATATACGGATTTTATATTTTGAAGATTGAAGAGCAAAATGTTACACGGATCATGGTTAGGGAAAATTTTTGTAATTAATCCTTAATAATTTTTTTTTTTTGAAAGCCATCAAATATGGTTTTGATTGAAAGCTTGATGAGCTGAGTTTATACCAGTAATTTGAATGTGTTCATCTTGATGTATTGCTAGTTTAAGAGTTGTTTTAATGTTTTTTGGGTTGTTTTTAGTGTGTTTAAGCATGTTAGGTAATAAAAGAATTTTTCTGGAAAATTATGCGGACTTGGCAAAATTATGTTTGGAAATGAAGGGAGATAAAGGCAGATTGTCAAGGCTGTAGCTCTGGACTTCAAGGCTGTAGCTCTGGACTTCAAGGCTGTAGCCCTCAAACGGATTCAGAGGCTATACAGATTGTCAAGGCTGCAGCTTTGGATTTCAAGAATGCAGCCTCAGTTCGCAAAAGTTTCCCTTTCTTGAAATTTTTGATTCAAAAGTTGCCATTTTTAGAACAAGTCTAAAAATATGAGAGTTAAAGGTTAGTCTAGGGGGTCTTGGTCGAAGGTTGGTTGCTGCAATTTGAAGAGAGACTAAGAGTTATGAAGAAAAAGAAAAAGAAATAGAAAAAAAAAAAAAATATATATATATATATATATATTCTTAGGTTTTAGGTTCGAGGATTTTAATTTTAGTTTTAATTTTTAGGTTTTGTTTTCTACAAAGTTTGGGAGATTGCATCTTGAGGCATCAAGAAGAGAAGGAGAAGAAGATAAGAAGAAAATTCTTGGAGAATTGTGACAACCCCAAAAGGGGGGTTTTCTTCCTATTTTCTTATCTTTTTATTTTTGTAATTTAATAATGCTTAAAACTTTATTTTATGAAATTTTATTTTTATTTATAAATTAGTTTTCTTTTTCTAGGATTGCAATTAGAACTCAACATGTAGTTTGAATTAATTTGCTCTTTCTCTTGATTTTATTAATTGATATTGGATTGTTCATTCTATCTTGTGTTTAATGCTTCTAATTAATTGATCACTAATTAGATTGATTTGGTAGACCTTAATTGAATTGAAAAAGGAGATTTTGTGTTTAGCCCTATATAGAGTGACATATGATTTATATGCGGAAGCCTGGAGTTTATGCACGATAGGAATATACTTGCATAATATGTGTGACCATTTAAAGAGCATGTGCTTAATGAGTTTCATTTTAATCTAATTCTCATAGGAATATAGTGAATTAGTTAAGGGGAATATTTCTAATTGACCATCGGGAGAGGCTTTTAGATAAATTAGGCTCTTGGTTGATAATTCAAATTGATTAATTTATCTAGGAAAGAGTAGAGATATTCAAATGAAATGTTGAGTGAAGATTGTAATCCTGAGCTTTTTTCTTATTGGTTTTATTAATTTTTATTTTTGCTAAATTTCGTTTTCCATTTATTTTTGATTTATTCAAATAAAGTTAGAATTAATGTAATTTCGGTAGTTAGTAAATAACAGTACTCGTGAGAATGATATTTTATTCATCACTCTCTTATTTGTTTGCGATACGTGCACTTGTGTCGTTATAAAATCAACAACAAAGCTCCTTTCGAAGAACAAAGCTTTTTACTTTTTTATTATTATTATTATTATTTTAAAGTTAACCAAATACTTCTTGAAATAGTTTTTGAACTTATGAAGTTAAAAATAGCTTCTAACAAGCACACTGTTGTACTAAACACTACTACAAAATGTGGATTCCACGACGGAACTTCCACGACCGTTTTTAAAAAACGGTTGTGGAAAGTATGTCAAAAACACGGCGAGAAACTGGGTTTCCGAAAATAGACGTGGTAGCCGAAGCTTCCACGACCGTTATTAAAAACTGTCGTTGAAGCTTCCACGACGGTTTTCGAAAACCATCATGGAAGCGACGTGATTCCACGACCGTTTCTGAAAAACGGTCGTGGAAGCTTCTGTTTCCACGATGGTTTTTTAAAAAATCGTCGTGCAAAATTTGTGAAAAATTCAGACAAAACTGAGTATTGCCCTCATTTTTTCACATCAATATCGTATCTGCAGTAACAAAAATCAGATCAGATCGCTTTGAAAATAGTCAGTACACCATTGTTGGATGTCACCACCACCATCTACCATCCATCAATCTCTCTTATAAGTGATCACTAACTTCTTTTTGTTGTTTTTCTCAGTATACCGACCGACAAGATGTGATTACCTTGTTCAACTTTATAGATTAAAAAATGCTACAATTAAAGCTAATAGATTCTCATGTAAAATTAACAAGCTAGATTTTTACCATTTGATTACAATGTTTTGCAGTGCTTACTATTACAAGCGACCACAACTCTTAGAAATAGTATAAAGATTTATGCCATACCTAATTCATTATCCTTCTTAGTCATTCGGTCAAATTAGGGATATCATTAGCACTCCTCATGACAGCAATGTTTATTGAGAAACCCTTTTTGGAAAAAAAAACAAAAAACAAAAAACAAAAAAAGGCATTGCCTACTAGCAAGCAATTGAGAAAAACTGGAAAGCATTATCCATTCAATCTCTTCCACTAAGTGTGCATAGTAATCATTTCCAACAAAACTTCTAGCAAAAAAACAAAAACAAAAACAAAAAAACAACAAAAACAACAAAAAAAAAAAAACAAAAACAAAAAAAAAACAAAAAAAAAAAAAGACAAAAAAAAAAAAAACAAAAAAAAAAAACAAAAAAAAAAAAAAAAAACAAAAACAAAAACAAAAACAAAAAAAGAAATCATTTCCAACAAAACTACACCACAAACCCCAATTTAATTCCACATAATAATATATGATATTGACAAAAAGGATTGCACTTCATTTGTCCATAGGATGGCCCATCAAACATTTTTTTGATAAGAAAAAAGATACGAGGTTGAGTCTATCATTTTCAGGATTTTCAACCTCACAGATAAAAATATTTTTTAGGTATAATAGAGACATATTATTTATACTAATTTCTCTCAGTCGTCCATCTAGAACTTACCCTATCATCATTACACAAAGTTTCAACAGTCGAAATTGGAGCGAGACTTAAGAAAAGGCAATGGGAATCGAATGAAGGAAGGGAGATGGCCCATCATCCATTTGCATCATACATAATCTCCATACTCCTTTATGTACCAGATAATGATGATTAATATTCTGGAAAATGAGTTGGCATATATTTATAATGTTCAATTAATAATTTTGTTAGGCTTTTATAAGGTAAAATAATGTTTATTATGATGATAATAATGCTTCTTTTCAGATAGTTATTTTTTTATGGAAACAATAATTTTTAGTAGAAATAGGGTTTTTTTTTTTTTTTTTTTTTTTTTTTTTTTTTTTTTAAGAAAAAAATAGATTAGTGGAATACTTGATTGAACTTCATTCTTATGGCAACTGACTCTGGGAATTGCTTAGTTGAAAACGTATGGGTCTCATCATTTTACTTTGCTATGTTTGTTAAAAGCCAATTGAATGTCTTCCTTTTTTTTTTTTTTTTTTTTTTTTCCAAAGTAGCCCATTATTTATTTTTTGGCACAATTTCACTGCTAAATTATGTTACTATATCCCACCGCGATAAGTTTTGTCACTACATATTATAAAAGAATAATGGTTTGACAAGAATTGTCATCATTTCAAGTTTTTCTAATGATACCACATAGTTCACAAAGTCCAAAGACAAGCCAATATGATACTGTGCCACGTATATTAGATACAAAACAGAGGCTCAACCCAGTACTACTTATATAAATTATTGCTGGGCATTGATGTTTTAACTGTTGGTTAATTTTTTTAAACGGTCTGATTTATAACTTTAAAAAAATTGTATTGTGTATTATAAATTTTAACATTGCATTTTGAAAATTAGACCATTAAATAATTAAAAAGCAGTTTTTTTTTTTTGATCATGTAAAATAAATGGTATTATCATAAAAGTTTTTTTTTTCTTTTAATATATTGCTGAACTAAACAAGTGAGTTTTATTGAACATAGTGGTGCGTCATAATTGGGATTTAGGAGGGGTGGATCATTGAGGATGCTCTGCATATGGCCATTCTAAAAAGGCCCAATATATATATATATATATATGCATATTTTTTTGATAAATATGATTTTTTTAAAATAAAGAAAATATGTCTCTTCCTTTTGTGAAGGAATTTAACTTGCCCTGCAAGTTGCAATTGAGTGTTCATGGATAAAAGGGAAGACGAGGGCCTTTTTTTTTTTTTTTTTGGGGCGGCGTGCTTCTTCAGATCATTATGCAAGTGCGTCTAGACCAAGAAATAATATTTATTTAGCAAGTTGAGTTCAATTTCCTTGGTTATGTTCTAGATAAGACATTGATTGATAATTATAAGAGATTGTGTTAAAGGCTCATCTTTTTTTTTATAGTAGATTCTATCTGTGAGGCTAAATATTGGGCAATGATGAGGTCATCACCAGAGTTTTTTTTTCTATTAAAAAAAAAAAGTTGACTTGAATTTCCTTGATAACTTATGCTTTGTTTAGCATTTCAATTCAATTCTAACTAAATTGTATTTTTTCATCTCAGTTTTATTTTTTTCTGAAAATTTAACAAAATTATAACTAGTTTTTAAAAAGTCTACCAATTCTAACTTAAAAATTTCATCTCAAACCGACGAACCAATGAAAACTTAATAACATTCAAAGGAGTGATTGAATTATTAACAGTAATAATGATAGACTATTTTAATGGTTCAATGAAATTTGAAAATTTTTAACTTCTCTTTTTTAACGGATTTAAAGTTTTTTTCTTTTCTCATTTTTTTTAAAGAAAAAGTTTATTTTATTGTTCTTACTTGAGAAGAATCTAAGCATAAATTTGGTGCAACAATCCAAATCCAAAAAACTCAACTCATATTTATCTTTAATTATTAGAAAAGTCAATTAATTTTTAAAAAATCAAATAATTCTAACTTAGGGGGTGTTTGGGTGATGAGTTTAAACTCATCACCATCAACTTAATTTTTATCTTTTTCCTCAAAAGTTTTTTATCTTTCTAAAAAAATCAACCAAAATCACTATTTAAACTTACAAATCTTAACTCAAACTCATACACCAAACGGGTCCTAAAAAATTTTTAAGGCTTAGTTTGGATCTATAACTCAAACTCATATATTTAAACTCAATTTTTATCTTTTTCTGAAAAAGTTTTTTATCTTTTCTGAAAAAGTCAACAAAAATTACTATTGAAACTTAAAAATCTTAACTCAAACTCATACACCAAACACCCCCTAACTTAAACCTATTAACTAAACGCAAGCTATGGGTTCGTTTGGTAAGTGAGTTTGAGTTGAGTTTTTAAAGTTGAAATAGTAAATTTTGTTGACTTTTTAGAAAAGACAAAAAACTTTTTGAGAAAAAAACAAAGACTTTTGAGAAAAAAAAATAAATTTTGAGTTTAGAAAATCAAGTTTAAACTTGGTTTCCAAACAAGCACTAAATATCATTTAAATTAACACTCAAGTATGTTCCCAATGAAAACTGTTGTTGATGGTGAAAAGACATCAATAGAACTCTCTCAGTCCATCATTAAGATTGATCAGTCTTGTTAAACTGTAAATTAAAGACTTATTTATCAAATCATAAAGGAATGTAATGGTATTAAAGATAATGAGATTATAAAGTAAAGAAATAAAAATGAAGACAATTGATTATTTTTACTAGTGTTTATTTATCTATTATTAGATGATACGATAAGAAACAATCCAATTACTTACATTCAAAGAAGTCAAGCACAAGTAATATATTAGGGTGTGTTTGGAACATCAGTTCAAACTCAACTTTTCAACTCAAATTTTATCTTTTTCCTCAAAAGTCTTTGTCTTTTTCCCAAAAAGTTTTTTGTATTTTCTGAAAAGTCAATAAAATTTACTATTTCAACTTCAAAAACACAACTCAAACTAACGAACCAAACGAACCCTTAATCTTTATCCTACTTCTCCGAACTGTGGTTTTTATAATCTCTTTGGTAAAAACAGAGTTCCCCAATTATATATACCAGTCTATTGCAGATTGTTTAACACTCTAAAAACAATCCTAAAGTAAGAATGCAAACAAGCCCTAAGACTCCATGACTAAAGTTTCTTAAGAACATGCACTACCTAGACCTAGTTATGATAAAGTTTACATAAATTTAAAATCTGATGTTGTCTTTAGGTTTCACGAGAATCTATCAAGGAAGAAGTTAGAAGGCAGCCTCTTGTACTTCCCTACAAAATAAAACACAAATTATCTTTTGAAAATTGGATTTCTTTTTCTTTTTTCTTTTAAACGAACTAGAAATTTTATGGCGAGTTATCTTATAAGAGAGTAATTTCTCGAAAGATTTTTGGTGCATAAGTTATAATCAAAGAAATATTGCTGCGAGAAGTATCTAATGCAAGATAGAGAAAAAGAGGATTGGAGACACATTATTAATAACTGCTTAATGAAAATAAATTTTTAAAAAAAGTTTATATAGACCTCCAAAACAAATAATAAAAGACTAAAAAACCCAGTAATAAAATATCAAATTTACCCTTTTTAGTAAAGAAAATAAATAAACATATAATAATCCTATATAAATCATAATCCTTAAATAATATACATTGCCACGGCTACGTCATGTAGGAGAAACTTTATCCTTTCGACATGTTTCGTATACCATCAACTTTCTTGGTTGAAGGTAAATTCTTGATGTTTACTCCCACCAAAATAGACTTCCAAAGATCCTTCTAATTCAACGGTGACAAAGTAATGTACAAATATTGATTTACAAAAAACATTCTTCCCTTTTATCTTATTTTTAATTATTAGATTAACTTTTCACCTATCTGATATATGATTAGAAATATTATGCTTGTTGTGCTATAAATCTTGAACGTAGATATCCACAAATATCAAAGTGTTAAAAACTCAATTTAATTTCCACAAAAAAAAGGGGTCGATTTAACGTCTTAAACAATAATACCTACTAGAGTAAGAATACTGTTTTCATCATAGGTTTTTGCCTTAAATATTATTGGATTAGCCACAAATTGAGGTCCCACAAATTGTGAGAGTCCGTAATCTAATTAGATTAGATGCCAAAAACCCAAGCCCCATAACATCACGCCCACACCCACCTAGTGACATACCCGACACAACCTAACCCTCCATTGAAAGAGCCACCTAACTGCAAGCCCTCGCACCACCTGCACTGCCCACAAGCCACCTTTGCCCTCCCCGCAAGCCCTCGCGCAACCCACCGCCACCCTCCACCATGCGACCCACCTTGCCAACTGCCATGCCACACAACCCTCCATCCTATGAGCCACCACCACCCTATATGCATGCGCACTACTACAAAAGATAGATTACACGACGGTTCCTTGGAACCGTCGTTTATAGTGGATTTTACACGACGGTCCAAGAAACCGTCGTGTAAAGGCGCACTTTACACGACGGTTCCTTGGGACCGTCGTGTAATCCGCCCCTCGGGGGGACATTACACGACGGTCCCTTGGGACCGTCTTGTAATCCCCGGTATTACATGACGGTTCTAAATAGACCGTCGTGTAATTTTCTAAAAATTTTTAAATTTAATTTTTTGAAATCTGCGCGTCAAAATCCATAACTTAAATACAATTTTCTCCTCGTTTCTCTTCATCTCCGCACGAATTTCTTAAGTTCTCTCTTCACACTCTCTACATTTCTCAAGTACCCACATCCTTCACCAACCCGTTGCCACCACTCTTTTAGAATCCGGTCAAGCCGTCGTTGCCGAAGTTGCCTCCCTCTTCGTGTGGCCGTGCATATTCTTTTTAAAAGAAAAACAAGGTGACTTCGTATATAAACTAAAACACATTTGCTCTCTTGTATTGTTGTTTTCCATTAAATATCCATTTTTGAACATGAATGTTTTTGTTTTTAATGTTGCTCTTTGTAGATGAATGGTTTGTGATTGGTTTTGGCACTTTACACACATTTTTCAACATAAATTTTTTGCGCCCACAACATACTCGATGAAATGCCTGAATGAGTTTTTCTTTTATTTAATCTTAATTATATACATCTTAATTAGTTTGAACTTTATCAATTTGCTAGGGCCCTAACGGATTGGAAGATTATGACCGGAGAAGGGATTAGAAGAAGGAGACGAGACTGTAAAACAAAAATCTTGAATCGTCCTTGTCCTCTCCAAGAGGGAAGTGTTGAATGTGGTTATTTTATTTTAGGTTTTATGAGGGACATAGTGTTGAATGGAATTGATGTACTTGAAAGTAAAGAATTTTTTACTTCTAAGGATTTGAATTTGATTAGGGGAAAATGGGCTAGCCATGTAATGCAATTCATTAATTATGATATGTGAACTTATAATGTAAAAATTAGTATGTAATTTTACTTTGATCATTGAAGTTACCATCTTGGATCGTGTATTGGATAACATACAGGTTAGGCCAGCCGTGAGAAATCACCAAAAAATCATAATTTTTTTTTTTTAATAATATAGACATTACACGACGGTTCGGCCAAGTACCGTCGTGTAATGTCCGCATTACACGACGGTTCGGCCAAGTACCGTCGTGTAATGTCTCTATATTACTTGTATCTACTACGGTGTACCTTGTTTCGACGACGGTTTTTAACCGTCGTGTAACATTGAGATACCACGACAGTTTAATAACCGTTGTGTTATCTTTCACGACACTGGATTACACGACGATTGGGTAACCGTCGTGTAAACTTTACATGACGGTAAAAAACCGTCGTGTAATCCACAATTTTTACTAGTGGCGCTAGCCCATGCATGATCATCGCCACCTTCCATCACAAAACCCACTTCGTGAGCCCTAACCCCCCACCCATCCCTCCATTGCGCAATCGAGACGGATGTGAGATTATTATTTAACTAAATTTGTAGTAAACGTGCGGATAATTTCTATTACGTTCTTTAATGAATATCTGGACGAACTGTGTTAACAAAACACAAGTGTATAAATTTAGTTCGTATCAAAAATATATTTTTATTTACGAACATTAAATGTCTATATTGTAACGTGGAAATTAAAATGATATTTTATCATGGTCAAGGACCATAAATGAATTGGTTTTTATTTATTTATTTATTTATTTTAATGTTAACGAATTGGTCATATCTTATACATTGTGCTTGTTTGTTAGTTAGTTAGTTTTTTTTTTTTTTACCCCCTGAAAAAGATGCATAACTACTTAGATTACTATTAACATTCAAAAGTCAAAAGAGAACTCAAGTGTACAATATAAAACATTGACTTGGCCCTCAAACCAAAAAAAAAAAAAAAAAAAAAAAAAAAAACAATTATTTTCAAAAGCAGTACGTCACTCAGTCACCCAGTCCTGCATTACTTTCAAGGGCTTTTAATAATTTAACAAGGTTGGGAAGAGGAGACCGCTACATATATATATATATATATATATTTATAAATATATATATATATGAAAAATACCGTTTAATATAAATTTTAATTTCAATTTTTTAATATAAATTTATGTGTTATATAAATTTTTATTATTTCATTAATAAATAATTAAAATATTACTGCATCAATAAATTATTTTACTTATTAAAACATAACATGTAAATTAATATTTAAAAAATTAAAATTAAAATTAATAATCCTAACACTTTTATATATATAAATACGATATTAATTCCGAAACCCATATGGTACAACTTATATAATATCAAACTAATATTAAGTTATTATTATATAATAATTTTTATAGATACATATCACTTGTGAATAAAGTTAAAAGTTGCGAGTAAAAATCTAGTAATTTCACTAAGTCACCCAGTTCTATGTTACTTGAGGAGACCGCTATATATATATATATATATATATATGAAAAATACTATAAATATAAATTTTAATCTCAATTTTTTGATATCAATTTATGTGATATATAAATTATTATTATTTTATTAATAAATAGTTAAAATATTATCATATCAATGGATTATTTTTATTTATAAAAGCATAACATGCAAATTAATATTCAAAAAATTAAAATTAAAATTACTAATCCTAACACATTTCTATATATAAATACGATATTAATTCCGAAACCCATACAGTACAACTTATATAATATCAAAACTTAATACCGTGTAATATTAAGTTATTATTATATAATAATTTTTATAGATACTTAAAAAGATATTAAGTTGTCAGTAAAAATCTAGTAATTTCATGAATATATAAAGAAAAGTGACAATTAAGTTGTTGTCGGATTAGTACGGTCTCCGGACTTTAGCCCAATACTATATATATACATATATATATATATATATGTATATCTATAAATGTGGAAGGAAAAGGCTGGAGTTAGCTGATTTGTTTGAACTGTGGATTCAAAGTTGACTTTTGGGTTTTCAAATATAGACAGAGACACCCCTCAGTCCAATTTTTTGAATAGTTATCAAAAAAGAAAAAAGAAAAAAAGTCAATAGAAAACAAAATTTAGTAAAAACCAAAATTCAGAATTGTAGACATTCACATTCTGAACAAGGGAAATAATAGACGCACCACCCAATTAAAATAGAACAGTCTTCCAATTCAACAACCCACACTAACAACATATATATATTTATATATATATATATTTGAGATAACATGTATATGTTTTTAAAGTTCACTTGCATACATTTGACATAATAACCTTCTTTTAATTAAAAAGTTTTATCAAGTGAGATGGTAGTTAATTTTGTCAGAATTTGTCAAATTTTTTTTTAATTGTGGACAAAACATTCATTATTAACTTAAATGAATTCATCGGCAGCTCCAAAGGTTTTTGACCTTTATGTGAGACTGGTCATTTAACTTTAATAATGTTAGTTAAGAAATATACATTCTAACACTGTCTTACTCATATTAGAAAGGATTTCAAAATAAGAAAGTCTTTATAGTTTTTCTCCTAAGTTATTTGGTTTCTCTTTTCTTTTTCACTTTATTTTACGTCTTTTAATTGTGTAAGACCCTTTTGTTTTCTTTCTTTTTAATTAAACTTCCACATGTATTTAAAAAAAAAAAAAACATTGTCCTACCCTAAAAAAAATTAACGTGGTCCAGTGTCCACTATAATAATTTTAAAAGAACGGAAATAGATCTCTCTCTCTCTTCATTTTAAACTCCAATAATCTGTTCTGCTAGTGAGAGAGTCCTCAGATCTCTTTCTCAATAGGTTTTATCTTTTATTTAATCTGTATTGTTCTCATATTGGATAAATAGTTTTTTTTTTTTTTTTTTTTAAAGCACCCAACACCCCATTAACCTATTCTACACATTTTTTTTTTACACTTATTAAGAATCGAACCTTAGACTTATCGGACCTACTCTTAATCCCTCATTCCCTCATTAACTGGGCTAGCTTCAATGGCTTTGAATAAATAGGCTTGGTCTACACAACATCTATCTAATCATGGTTTTTCGTTAAGTTTTTTATTTCTCATGTTTTTATTTTTATTTTATTTTTAGTTTTTTGTCAGATTTGTAGCATTTAGTTTTTAGTATCAAATTATTTAGAAGATTTAGGCCGATGAAGATCGATATTGACAACATGTATTATTTTATCGATCAGAAGAACCTACAGTAGAGGCTGAAAACATTTTGAAATAATCAAAGATTTATTTCTTATGGAGCTTGAATTTGTCTCTTTTATGGAACTATACACATCAACTAAATAGAATGTGTTAAAAAATCGTCTCGATTTTTTTTAAATATTTTAACTGTTTTTATTTATAATAATCAATGATTTGTTATATCGTTTTTTTTTTTTTTTTTGCTTGAATATTTGTTTTATCGATTATGGTAATTTTTTTAAAACCTATTTTGTCATGTTTTTTTTTTTTTTTTTTTTGAATGAGGGTCGTTTTTGTTGAAAAAAAAAAAACAAGATTATATTAGTACTCATTGTCTGATTTTTCCATTAATGACTACATGCATGGCGAATTTATTGGCTAATTGACAGTTATTTTTACGAATTGACATTTTTTGTCCAATTTTTAGTGTCCTAAATGGTATATAATCAACTAAATTTTGACACATCATTGAAAAAAAAAAGATTTTAAGATATAAAAAATCAGTTATATATAAAGCATTTTAAACTTTTTATTTGACGTGGCATAATATATTGGTTAGACACCATTTAAGAAACCAAAAATTGGACTGAGGATGTAGATCCTATTTTTATATATACATAAATATATTAGGTTTCTTATGCAATTTTAGTTCCTTTCTTTTTCTTAAAAATCCTTTAACGAAGGCAAAAGTTTTTTTTTTTTTTTTTTTTTTTTTTTGGGGTAATTGCGAGTGACTATGACCGATTGGCAAAAAAGAAGTAATAAAATTCAAGCGTTTAATTCTAATTAATCATGTGCGTCATTGTTAAGTTATCAACTATCAATTTTTATTGTTTATTAACAAAAGGGCTTAGTAATGTTAAGATGCTACTTTGAAGTAAGGTATTAAGTTCAAATCTCATACTTATTATCAAATAAAAAAATGATTAATTGGCATTCATCTACAGTAAGTTTGCGCTCATTAAAAAAAAAATTTACTTGGCATTCATCTATAGTAAGTTTGCGCTCGTCTGTCTCTTCGCCTCCTAAATTCTTAGGCATTAATCATCATATAGTCACTGATTATTCTAATTTTTGCCCATATTTGATAAAGAAGATTAATTTCTGTCATAATAACCTAAACGAGATAAATAAAGGAGGGATAGATCTTCTCTCTAGTGATTTTTGATTTAAAATGAAAGGAAATAAAACAAAAATCACCTTTCTTGCTTGATATAATGTAAGAGAAAGCAAATAAAAGATTTAATTTGTATAATTTTTTTATCCGTAAGATAAAATTCTTCAATAATCTTTTCAGAAATTAAAATTACAATGTTTTCAAAGATTTGAAATCCCTATCTTAATCTCATTTGATATCTCTTTTTTAATCTCTTAGTTTCTCTTTTTTTCCCGCCAAATATTTTAAGAAAAATTTCCCACATCTTACCTTTGTTACAATAACTCAAAGGGGGCTAGCTTTTGCTTTTTGAAAATAAATGAGATGACCTTTTTAGGTGAACTTTAGAGTATTTCTGATATCTTTTTTTCTTTCTTTCTTTCTTTTTAATATGTAAAGAGGTGTGGCTATTGTTTATTTATTTATTTTGAAACTAGTTGAAACGCACGTGTTTAGACAAACAACACAAAGCAAAACAAAACAAAAAATAAAAACAATTAATTTTTAATTTTCTTATTTTTTTAATTTTTTATTTAAAATTGTCACGTAGCGGGTTTAGGTTCACGCGGAATAGATAAACAAAACAAAATAAAGCAAAACAAAAAATTAAAAAGCTAATTAAAAAATTATTTTTAAAAATTTTAAAAATTAATTTTTTATTTAAAAATATGACATGATGAGCTTAGGACCCGCCGCATAACTGGATGAGAGGCTAGGACGAAAGGTCTTTCGTCCTCTTAAATAAGGGTATTAGATAAGAGGTGCGGCTATTGTTGATTTGTGAACTACAAGCGATGGAAAGATACAATTTATATTTTCAAAAAATATATCATCGTTTTTTTCCCTAGAAGAAAAAGAAAATCATTCTTAGTAAATTTCATTTCCTTAATTTAAAAAAAAAAAAAGTAGATATACCCCTTTTGACCTTTAATTTTGTGTGTGAGTTGGATGGAAAAAATTGAAAGGGAAATTAGTGTCAATTTGACTAACAAACAATGATGTACGTCAATAACTAGACTAGAAATGAAACATAATAATTTATTTTTTTAAAAATAACAAATCAAGTAATTAAGAGAGTTGTCAATCTAAGCACATGTTTAGTACATGAATTCAATTCTATTTGTTAAAAATCCATAATTTTATATATAAATGTTCAAATGAGATATATATTTTTAAATTACATAGAAGTTCGAGACAAACAAAACAAGTTTTATATTGATATTTTTTTCTGAACACATTTTAAGTTTTTACGCATTTTAATTCCAACAATTTAAACACCTCACCAAACGTATAACTCAATTCAACTCAAATCCAACCTAAAAAACTCAATTCTAACCCATAAACCAAATGTATATTTGCACGGGTGAAATTTTTTTAATAGCATAATTCTATTTACTTGCCTATAAGACTGAAATTCTTCAATAGTTTTCACTTGAGAATATTTAATGAAGATTTTTACTTTTTTACTATTTTTTATTTACAATAAATGATTTATAACTCTCATTTATATAATAATAATGAAGATTTTTTAGTTTTTGAACTTGAGAATTCTTAAACATCTTTCCCATCTCACCGCTAAGCCCCAACAGGGGTCAAAGGGGAATGACAAGTTAAAATTGAAATAATCAACTCTCTCATTTAAAGACTTTAGAATTGACTTAAATCGTCCATGAATTCTTTTAAATATGTTGATTTGGTCTCTGTTTTTAATTTTGATCGAGAAGACCCTAAATTCTCTAAATGTTGGTAATTTTAGTCATTTCCGTCCAAAGTCGTTAAGTTTCTAATGGAATGAGTCACGTGCAATGCATGTGATCAAAATTGACAGGGTATTTTGATAATTTAATAATAATTAATTTGACAAAAATAAAAAAATCATAAAAAAACAAATTCATCTCTTTTTCTCCTCTCCTCCATCCCCCCCCCCCCCCCCCCCCTCTCTCTTCATTTCCTCACTTCAACAGTAAAAAACCCGGATCCAAAAAACCCACTAAAACGGACCTTGGCGAGGGGCGGCGAGGCAGGGGGTGGGCTTCAGTTCGGCGATGGTGGAGGCGGGGTAGGGGTGCATAATTGGGTTTTGAGTTTCTTGAGAGGGGGGGGGGGGGGGGGGGGGGGGGGGGGGGGGGGGGGAGGTGATTTAGGTTTTGAGTTTTGGTGGTGTAAGGGAGGGGGCGTTTCTGGGTTTTGAGTACTGGTTGGGATGGGGGGGGGGGGGGGGGCTGGCAAGCCCAGATCTTGGAGGGCAGGGGGGTCAAGAAAGCTGCCAGGTCGGGGGACAATCTGGGTTCTTAGTTCGGGGTTGGGGGGGCGTTTCTATTCGACAGCAATGGTGGGAGGGAGGGAGCTCGGCAAGCCCAGATCTAGGAGGGAGGGGGCTCGAGAAAGCCACCGGGCCAGGGGAGAGGGCTTGGCGAGGATCGGAGGGGGGGATTCGGTGATGGAGAAGACGACACGAGGGGTGGGGACTTGGGTTTGAGTCCTCTCTCTCTCTCTCTTTAATGTATAAGGTTATTTTTGTCTTTAAATGGGGAATTTAGCTCATGTGATGGGTCATGTGACATTTTCCGTTAGAAATTTAACGGAATTGGATGGAAAAGGACTAGATTGTCACCATATAAAGAGTTTAGGGTCATCTCGGCCAAAATTAAAAAAACAAGGACCAAACCATCACCTCATCAATAGTTTAAGGATCATTTAGGCTAATTACTCTTTATTTATTCATTTGTATTTGTCGTTTTACAATTTGAGTTATTGAGAAGAGTAACATAGAAGATAAGTGTATATAACTCAAGAGACTATCACAAAATAATAATAATAATCGGGAAAGGCAGAGGTAGAGCTCATTTTATATACCCTATCGGTAAAACTCATTTTACAGACCGTTTGATGTGTTTCAATGGCTGAAATATTGCTTGTGCATGATACTTATCATGCACCTTAACACATAGTATTCTAATCTAAGAAATTAAAAAAAAAAATCATAGTAAAGAAAAAAGAAATTAAAAAAAAAAAACCCAACCCCCTTTAACCGGAAAACCACCCTCCCCAACGACCGGCGCCCCCCCCGCCCACCCAACCACGTCCGTCTACTGCGAATCGCCCCCAAGCCCCAACCCAACATGCAAAACCGTGCCCCCCCTCCCCGAAGTGGACCTCGACCCGAGAAACCAAAATCCACTCCTCAGCGCGTTCGGCAACCCACCCGAGCCCTCTCCGACGACTTTCCCCCGAGACTCCCTCCCACGACTGACGAAGAAGAACAATCATAGGGACTTCAATATTTTATTTTTTTCCTGCAATCCTATAGATCGGTGTTTATTTTAGTTATTGTACACCTTTGATTCTCTGCCCATTCGATTAAATTTCAATAGTTTTAGATGGAGTCTTACCAGTAAGGTATATGAAAAGAACTCTCTTTCTCATAATAATAATAATAATAATAATAATAAAGAGACTGTATTTGATTCAAAATATAAAAAAGGGGGTCCCCAAAATATAATAATCCCATTCGCACATTACAAACCGCTCGGTCAGACTCAGGATCAGAAGAAGCCAGTCCACACCTAAACCTTCTCTCTTACTATTTTATTTTTAAAAAGTCACACATAGAACTAGCTATTCATAAATAAATAACAACGATAAAACAAACAAACAAACAAATAAATAAATACAATTCCCTCAAAAAAAAAAAAAAAAAAGAAAAAAAAAAGATAGACTCTATTAATTTTTTGCTTCAACAAAAAATGCTATGCTATTATTTAATTATTTTTTTATGTTAGAAAGTATGCCTTCGTTTGTTAAATGTACACATGTATGTCTCCGTGACTCATATATAGCCTTGATAAACATCTTATAAATAAAAGTAGTGAATATCAACTCTAATAGTAGGACTCTTTATCAATGAATTAATACTTTTCTGGCCAAAAAAAAAAAAAAAAAAAAAAACCTCTAATATTAGGACTCGTTTGACGGATATCTCCAATAACATATCTAATAACTTTTTTTTTTTTTCTATCTTTTTCTTCTACATAAAACTATTTTCACTATTTATATATTCAAATATCTACAGTAAACTCAAACTTTAGAAGTCCATAATTTTATTATTTAAAATATAAATGAGATGATTTTTTTAATTACATAGAATTTCGATAGAAATAAAATAAAATCCATATTGATATTTATTTTTTTCTGAACACATTTCAAGTTTTTCTATTTTTTGCACTCCTAATAGTTTTTTTTTTTTTTTTTTTCCAGCCAAACACACATTTCCAAAACTCATCTCAACTTCAATCCAAATATCTCTAAAAACTCCATCTCCAACTCACTAACGCGGGCTCTTAATTTTTTAGTACTAATTTACATGGTGTTGAGTGGTCATCTTTCTGTTAATAAATATAATTAAATTGTTATGACAATCTTTTAAATGTCTGTTATAAAGAAAAAGACTACTTAGATGCTATGTAAGTTGATACTTAACATTCGTTTGGTGTTAATATTTGGATTATAAAATTTATGTTTGAATTGATTATGCATTTATTGAGGCGCTTAAATTACTGAGTTAAAAAGTGTAAAAACTTGAAATGTGTTAAAAAAAAAAAAAAAAAAAACAATGTGGAGCTTATTTCTTTTGTCTCGAAATTCTATGTAATTGAAAAAAAAAATTATCTCATTTGGACTTGTCTATGCAAAGTTATGGGTTTAAAGTTTGAGTTATAAACTGTGTGAATAGTGAAGTTAAGAGAAAAAGACAAAAATTAGATTGTAATTATAGATTTAGATTTTTTTTTGGTGGAAAAAAAAATTAAGATGTGTTATTAATATTTTCATAAATAAAAAACTTCTTGTCAATATTAGTGTGTTTTTTTTTTTTTCCTTTTGAAATGATCAAATTGTCACAAAATTATGTAATCACACACACACACACACACACACACACACACACACACAGATATATATATACATATATAGAGAGAACATAAGGATTATCAGCAACGCACTAAGTGATCTTTCAATAAATAAATATCATCATTGTCAAATAAAATAAATATCAACATTAAAACATTTTTCCCGGTGAGAATCAATTGTTCTTAATATAAAGTGTAATCGTGGTAATACTCTTTCCAACATCATTTTTTCTCATCTTAAAAATAAGATGATTTAAATTTTTTTTTGACTCTTTTTATTTTCAGGGAGGAAATTTATTTTACATATCAAATGCCATTTTATTCTCAAAATATAATGTCATTTTCATTACTAACAAGAAAAATTTTCTAATTTCAACAGTTAGTTAATCTTTTTGCTCTGATTTTCTTGATAATTTGTTTCTTCTTCTTCTTCATTTTTATTTGATAAATCTTCTATTGATCTGCGTCAAAAATTGAGTATTATTTGTTTCGGATGTAACTTGTAAAATCCTACTTAAAAAGATCAAACTCAATTTACAGAAAAAAAAAAAGAGAAAAAAAAGAAAAAAAAAAGAAAAAGAAAAATAAGAATATCAAACTTAAAATAAATAATAATAATATGACGGTATGAAGAGATATTTGAAGTGATAAAGTAATAATTAATATATTTTATGGGTAACCATGAAATATACAAGAGTGTGTGGTAAATTCAATTATTTTAAAATTAAGATGTACACATTAGAAATTAGCAGTGAACCTTTACACAAAAAAAAAAAAAAAAAAAAAAAAAAAGTGTGTAAACAAATTACTATTTAAAAATCATTTAAAAAACTACTAATTTTATATATGGATTTAAATATTCTGTCTAATTTTTGATGTCCTAATTGTTTAACTAATAATATATATCACGTCATTTTAAAAATTTTAAAATAATTTATAACTGATATTTTATATTTTAAAATTTAATTTAATTTAATAATATGTTTAAATATAATTAATTAAATATCATTTAGAATACTAAATTGGACATAGAATGTGAGTTCTTTATATCTTTATGAATTTTTTTTTCATTTTGAGAATAAAATGATATTTTGATATGTAAATAATTTTTTTAAAAAAATAAAAAGTTATTTAAAATGAAAAAAATAATATTAAAAATAATATATCATAAGAAGATTTTAAAAATATTTATTTTTTTAAATGATACTGTAAAAAATAAATTTAAAAATTAATAAATATTTTTTTAAACGATGAGAACGATGAAAAAATTAAAGATAAATACCTTTTGTAAAAAATTTTTTAATTTCAAGAAAATTGACGTGTTCAAGACGTATCATTATTCTAAGCAAAAAGAGCAGAAATATTAAAAAAAGAAAAAGAGCAGAAATATATTTTTTAAAAAGAAAAAAAAAAGAAAAAAAAAAAAGGGCAAAAAAAAAAAAGGTTCACAAAGGCGCTGAGATGAGAGACTCCGTGTACGTGTTGCCACTCGCCACCCACCCACCCCTTGACTTTGTGATTGCCCCACCACCCTCTTACTATTCTGCCTACTGCCTCCTGCCTCCTGCTACTCTCTCTCTCTACTTTTTCTCTCTACGGTCTCTCTCTCTCTCTCTGTCATCATACTTACCAAAATCCCACCCACCACCGCCTATCACCGGTCATCACGTGTGACCTTTTCCCGGTCACCCCCTCCCTATCACTTTCCAATTCTCTCTTCTTCACCCTCCTCTTTCATCTTCCCCACACTCTCTCTTTACAGCTTGCCTGCAACATCAAGTAAAAGGAGGAGCCATTGCTTCGTTTGGTCAGGTTCCATTCATTCATACCCACTAACCCTCTTAAAGTCAAAAGCTTTCCATTTCTCTTACTCTTTCTCCTCATTTCCCTTTCTGACAGGTTCGTCTTTTTCTTTCTTTGTTTTTTTTTTTTTTTTTTGGTTTTGTTTTGTTTTTGTTTTTTTTTTTTCCACAAATTTATTCTTATTTTCTTCTTCTTCTTCTCCTGTCGTTACAAAAAAACAAAACCCACCCCATCAATTTGATAGCTTCGTTTCGTTTCATAACCTTATTCTCACTATTTTACTTTGGAAATTCTTCATTTCAGGAAAAACAAAAAATGCTCGACATGGCTTCCGGCGTTTGATTAAACCTTGTTCTCTCTCTCTATCTCTCTCATCTGAGTTTGATTCTGCGAATGGGTTGTCGAGATTTCTGGGTTTTTCTCATTGTTCTCGGCCTTTTCTGCCTCCGAGCTCACTGTCAAAACCTGACCTGTGACCAGCATGATTTGACAGCACTGCAACAGTTCATGGGGGTTCTGCAGACGACCATTGATGGGTGGGAATTAGACCGATCTGCAAATTGCTGTAAATGGCCAGGAATCACTTGCAATTCTTCTTCGTCTCTGGGTTTGGAAGTTCCTGTTGACGGTGACACTGGAAGAGTGGTGAGCTTGGAGCTTGGGAATAAGAGGCTTCAGGGCAAAGTTTTTGAATCATTGGGGTCTTTGGATCAGCTCAGATATCTCAATCTCTCCCACAACTTCCTCAAAAGCTTGATTCCGTTTTCGCTCTTCAACTTGTCGAGTTTGCAGGTTCTGGACTTGAGTTTCAATAATTTATATGGTGCTGTTCCTGATGTTGTCAATTTATCTTCAATTCAAATCCTTGACTTGTCTCAAAACTATTTGAACGGTTCTCTTCCGAGTCATATCTGTAATGGTGGTGGTTCTGAGCTGAAGATATTGAAGCTGGCGGCGAACTTCTTCTCCGGTGATCTTCCTTCGGGTTTTGGCAATTGGTGGTTCTTTGAATCATCTTTGTGCGGGAATGAATAGTCTTTCAGGGATAGCTGAAGGCATTTTTCGGCTTTGGAATCTGTCCGATTTGATCCTTGCGGATAACAAGTTTTCCGGGCAACTGAGCGATGGATTTGGTAATCTCACTACCTTGTTCGTTTGGATATTTCGTCAAATAGGTTTTCGGGGACTATTCCTGATGTTTTTAACAAATTAGGAAAGTTACAGTCTTTTGTTGCCCATTCAAATCAGTTTACTGGTAATATACCGGAGTCTTTGTCCAATTCTCCCACTCTTACTTTGTTGAATGTGAGAAACAATTCCTTGGGAGGTCCAATTCAGATAAATTGTTCTGCAATGGTTAATTTGACGTCTCTTGATTTAGCCACCAATCACTTTGGTGGGCATATTCCAGAAAACCTTCCATATTGCCTGCATCTGAACAACATAAATTTAGCCCGGAATAACTTCATAGGCGCAATACCTGAGAGCTACAAGGATTTTCACAGCCTCTCGTACTTCTCTCTTTCGAATTCGACCAACACTAATCTTTCTGCAGCCCTTGGAATTTTACAGCACTGTAAGAACCTTACTACTCTGGTGCTAAGCTTGAACTTTCATGACGACGAATTTCCCGCAGATCCTAGTTTTCATTTCGAAAAGCTGAAAATTCTCGTTATTGCCAGTAGTAGACTCAAAGGTTCAGTACCACAATGGTTGAGTAAAAGCAAGAAGTTGCAGTTGTTGGATTTGTCATGGAATCACTTGGGTGGATCACTTCCAGCCTGGTTAGGCGATTTTGGCTATCTCTTTTACTTGGACTTATCGAACAATTCGTTCACTGGGGAGATCCCAAAAAACCTAACCGGATTACCAAGTCTCATTTACAGGGAGATCTCATTGGAGGAACCTTCCCCAGATTTCCCATTTTTCATGAAAAGGAACGTTAGCGCAAGAGGGTTGCAGTATAATCAAGTCAGTAGCTTTCCGCCAACCTTGGACCTGAGTTCCAACAATTTAAGCGGACCAATTTGGCCGGAGTTTGGGAATCTGGCAAAGCTCCATTTTTTGAGCTAAGTTTCAACAATCTATCTGGATCAATTCCGAGTAGTCTGTCGGGGATGAGCAGCTTAGAGACTTTGGATCTGTCGCATAACATGCTTACGGGGATGATACCGTCTTCCTTGGTAAAACTCAGCTTTCTGTCCAAGTTTAACGTTGCATACAATAAGTTACATGGGATGATCCCTACAGGAGGTCAATTTCCAACGTTCCTCCGAATTCAAGCTTCGAAGGAAATGATCTTTGCGGTGACCATGCTTTGCCATGTCCATCAAGTGACGTTCTCCCTCATCAACCATCCAGTCATTCGGTGACAAAAAGAGGCGTTGTAGTTGGGCTTACAATTGGAATTGTATTTGGGACGGCATTATTTCTTGCCCTCTTGTTTGTATTTGTTTTGCGGAAGCATAGACCAGGAGAGATTGATCCAGAAAAAGAGGATGGTAACACCGACGACAAAGAGTTGGAACAGCTGGGGTCCAGTCTAGTGATTCTTTTTCAGAACAAGGAGAACACTAAAGAGCTCTCAATCAACGACCTTCTGAAATCTACTAACAATTTTGACCAAGCAAATATCATCGGCTGTGGGGGGTTTCGGTCTGGTTTACAGAGCCACCCTCCCTGATGGTAGGAAGGTCGCCATCAAACGACTTTCTGGTGATTGCGGACAGATGGAGAGAGAATTCTGCGCTGAAGTGGAAACCCTCTCAAGAGCTCAGCATCCGAACCTGGTCCTTCTTCAAGGGTATTGCATGTACAAGAGTGACAGGCTCTTGATATATTCGTACATGGAAAACAGCAGCTTGGATTACTGGCTACACGAAAGGATTGATGGACCAGCCTCCTTCAAATGGGAGACGCGGATGCAAATTGCTCGAGGGGCTGCAAGAGGTCTAGCTTATTTGCACCAATCTTGTGATCCCCACATTCTTCACCGAGATATAAAGTCGAGCAACATCCTCTTGGATGAGAATTTTGAGGCCCATTTAGCTGATTTCGGTCTTGCAAGGCTTATTCTGCCGTACGATACTCATGTAACGACTGACCTTGTTGGGACATTAGGCTACATTCCCCCCGAGTACGGCCAAGCTTCTGTTGCTACGTACAAAGGAGACGTGTATAGTTTTGGGGTGGTTCTTCTGGAGCTTCTAACTGGGAAGAGACCGATGGACATGTGCAAACCGAAAGGATGCCGAGATTTGATCTCATGGGTGTTTCAGATGAAGAAGGAAATGAGGGAAAACGAGGTGTTTGATCCATTTATTTACGACAAGGAGAATGACAAGGGATTGTTGCAGGTCCTTGAGATTGCCTGCCTTTGCTTAAGCGAATTTCCTAAAATGAGACCTTCGACTCAACAACTGGTCTCTTGGCTTGACGGAATCGACATCAGCATCTAGCTTTACCTTGTAAGTGAGGAATTTCTGGTTGTACAGCTAGAGATACCACTTCTATACTTGTTTAACCGAAAATAAACTGGCGCCTTTTGTACTCAACCTTGAGATCCTGGAGTACATAGTTACCGGCATAACTGGGTTCTTAGAGTTGCTTGTAGCAGGGGGAAGGATCAGACCGAAGTAACAAAACTTGTTATTTCAGTGATTAGATGTGTTTACAGTCGAACTTAAATTTTGAATAGAAATCTTGGCTCTCAAATTTATGTAAAATATAAACTTTTGATTTTTTTTTTCTTTAATGGTCAGGCCATAGTTGATACAAAACGGAAAGCATTATTTCATATCAAAAGTTCTCTATATATATATATATATTTTGTCTTACTTATACTTTCTGTATTGTTATTGCCTGTGGGAATTTGTAAGGACTTTCCTTTGTACAAACAATCTGTCGATTCATAGGGTTTGTTTGGTAAATCCATTCAACTTAAATTAAACTGTATTTTTTCATCTCAGTTTTTGTCTTTTTCTGAAAAATCAACAAAAATTATAATTATTTTTAAAAAGTCAATCACTTAACTTAAAAATTTCAATTCAAACCATTTTACCAAACGGATTAATAATAATACATTCTTTGTCAAATCTTAAAAGAAAATTCTCATGGAAAAGAAGAAGAAAAAGTGTGGAATGCAATCACAATGATAAAACCATTCATTTCGACATGATTTTGATCAGACGTAACGTTAATAAACACATGGTACGAGCAAGAAAAATTCCGACTCAAGTTTCTTCAATGCCGGTCCCTTTCAAGATGAATTTTAATTGATGAACATTGTACCTAAGAAAAGGCTTGTTCTTGATTGTACATCTCTTTTGAAATGGCTTGATTTTCAGAGGGAGGGAATTTGTAAGGTTAATCCAATATGGATGACCTTGACTTTAACATCTGGTTGTTTTTGACCTTCCGTCTGTTCTCCTCATTTGAGGGAGATTTATTTTATTTATTTTTTTTACTTGAGGAACACCTTTTCAAATAGCGCATCCCAACGTTGAAATTCAATGGATCTAGAAACCTAGACATGTGACCTTTTTTTTTTTTTTTAATAATTTATCTCGGAAGGGCTCAAACTTCTATTTATTTATTTCTTTGTTCTTTTCCTCTTAAATTAAGTTCTTTTTAGTAAGAATCTTTGAACAAGAGATTTAATTTATTTGAACTAAAGAATATGTTTAACTCATGTGATAAAGTCCAACTCAAAACTATTGTTTTATTTTGTTGATAATCACATGTAAAATATATCCATATGTGTGTGTTTGAGATAGGTTTTCCGTTGATGCTATTACTTAATAAAATAGCTCTTATTCAAAAAAAAAAAAAAAAAAAAAAATTGAAGGGGTTTTTTTTATTTATTTTTTAATATAAAAATTTTGGTTACAATAGCTCCTCACACGTGGCCCGTGACCTTTTATTTATTTATTATTATTTTTTTTTTTTTGAAAAACTACTTTTTTGAAAAAGGAGGATTTAAGTGAAATTCTAACTATACAATAATGATTATGAACTCAATCGTAATTTTTAAATCATATGAGACTCATAAATATATGTAATAATATCGTATAAGAAATGTTCGTATGGTATCCAATAGTATAAGATATACATTCTTACGTCTATTAACGGTTTCACATTAAAATAATATTATGACTAGAATAATAAATTATATTACGATTTTTATACCAGTGTCAACTCTAATAAATACGTAATATATAAAACCTCAATTATATATATATATATATATGTAGAGTATATAGGTGACACATGATCATTAACGGGGTATTAGAAAGTCATGATGTGTTTATAGTGGGACGCTGTTGGGTCGATGGTGAGGCCTTAAAGCAGTTGAATGCCAAATTTGACATTAAGAAGCACTTATAGCTTCGTTAGAGAGAGGAACTTCTTTACTTTCTGCATTTGGGTATAAATATAATTTTCCAACTTTTAAAAGTCTCACCAATTGGCCCAGTAAATGAACCAATTGACCCAACTACCATTTTCAAGCTAATTTTGTCAGTCGGAGTGGGCAAGACTCCTCTTTCGGTCGGCCAGATAGTGGTGGTGTCACCATGGACCAACTTGCTTTAATTCTGCATTTTAGGTCATTTTTGTACGTTTGACTCTGTATATACACACACACACATAATATGGAGGGGACGGCTATCCAAGTTCCCTCCAAACGTCACTTACAACGTTTTTGTGTTGTATTATAACAATCAGTGATTTTAATGTAATATTTGTCATTTATACGAATATTTTAAATAGTTTGATGTAACAAGATTTTAAATAAAAAGTTATATCGAAATCAATAATGTGTAAGTTTCTAAAGAAATAACTATAAATACTGGATGTATCCGGTACCAGATATAAGATCTTTTCATATATACTAGATGGCAGCAATAAACAAACCAAAGCAAAAGTAATATTAAAAAAAAAAAAACATGAGGGTCAGATGACTAGATCATCACGTGACATTGACTGGACTATCTCGTGGAAGCTCAAAAAGAAAGATAAAGACGAGAGCACTATATAATTAATAGGATGACTAACTCCCATAAAAGTATTTTATTACATTCAAAATGTTGATGCAGCAATATTGGACTAATTTAACGCGCTCGTACGTGACGAGTGCATTCTAGCATTGAATACTATTTGCATTATCAAACGGTGCAGGGGAGTTTGAAGTAGGGGGTGGATGTTTGTTGGTCATTTTCCTCAGTTGGAAGTGTTAGGAATTCTATAATTTCTTATTATTTCGTTGGCGTTTTATTATCAAAAGCGTGTTAAAATTTCAATTAGTATTTGATAATTTTGATGAATATTTTTATGAATTAATTGGATTTGATGAGTCGCTAACTTGGATATTATTAACGTCGTTAGAGCATGAATTCGACCTATCTTTCTGATTGGAATAAGTTGTTCTGATATAAGGTTGAAGCATTTTTGGTAAGTTCAGATGCGATGAGTCTTGGCTGTATACAGCTCTTTTCTCCTGACTTGTTTTGGACTCAAAAGAAATATTTAAGAAAAGTTCAAGGTGTGATTAATTTTGAAGATGTGTATGGTTTGAACTTTGCGTGAGGAAACATCTTCTTCTCAATGTGTATGAGATTGACTGAGAACATAGACTTCTATTGATCAGATTTGATTGATTTTAATGTTTAACGCTCTCTTTTACAGAGTTATTTTCAATTTCCAATGGAGATTAATCTGATCTAAATCATAGAAATCCGAGTAATCTTTTTTTTCCCCTGCAGATTTTGTTACTTAAGATTTCGTCATTCTGCACAAGTTCATGATGAAAATATCTAGGATTCGTAGAGACAAAAGACTTCACAACACCAAATTGGCAAATCCGAGTACTTCATTTGAAGAGAATTTTAACAAGATTTGCTATTGATTTCAAGGACAATCAATGAAGAGAAAATTCTAGAATATTTCAAGCAATTTTTCTGTTCATGGCTTGGAGTATAAATATACCCCTAGAATGATGTAGAGCGTTCAATGTAATGTTTCTCACAGAGTCTAAAGAGTGGAGAAATAACAATAGCATTTAGGCATAACCGTATAGCTCTCAACCTATGTTTAATGAGCCGATCTGGAGTAAGTTCATTGAAGAGCGAAGGCAGATCGCGGCTGCTCAGTTGGATTGAAGACGAGTGTGTAGGCTTGAAATAAGTCAGCTGGACTGAAAGCGAGCCAGGCAAGCATGAGACTTGTGGATGTATGGAGACTTTGTGGTTTTGAGAGTGGTTATCAAGTACTTGATGATACTTTAATTCCATTTGTTTTTTATTTTTATTTTTAACTGTAATTCAAAGATTAATGAAATCCCCATTTTAAAGCTGGTGTATTTAACACGAATGATTTGTTCCCAAGTTAGGTTCTTGATCATGTTAAATAATCATATCTGATGTTCCCTTTTCATTGTTTATACTCGTGACTATTTTATATTTTGTTAACTATTGCTATTTAATTATTTTAGTGCATGTGCATGGATTACTGTTAATATTGGTTATGTATATAGGTAAACAGATTCGAAAAGTTAATCTGTTAGGACCTAACGGGAAGCTTAAATTATCACTAAATTAGAAATGTTAATCTATTTTGATTGGTTTTGACATTTTTATTAGAGAAACTAAACTAAACCAAACCAAATCATATATAATCTATTTTGTCTGGATTGATAGTGGGATAATTTTTATGACATGCACCGAAAGTACAGGTTCATATATACTATAAAATTAATTATTAAAGTTTTTGAGAGTCTATTTTTTTTTTTTTTGGTCAATAAGAAAGTTTTGAAGTCTTGTAACTAGATAAAGATTTAATTGAAAGTACAAAATAATTAGTGGCATCTTTGGTCATGCATTGCAAAATGTTCATGTTTAGCTCACAGAATTCTATAACTTGATAACTTAAATTCGATATGATCGACTTTTATAGCTAGCACTTTGTTTTTTGTTTGTAAGTAAATAAATTATTGATATATTACAGAAAACATAATATTAAAAAAAAAAAAATAGTATCCGATAACTTGAAAGCACCATTAAGTCCCACAATTTTTTTTATTCCACTAATATAATCTTTATTTTATTTGACGCTTAAAAATGTTTAATATTTGCAGAGATAAAAGAGTTTTAAAATGGAAAAAGTAAGAAATACGTACGCACTACTACAGAATGTGGATTTCACGACGGTTTTTAACGTCGTGGTAACACTTTCACGACGGTTTTCTAACCGTCGTGGAATCCAGGCAGATTCCACGATGGTTTTTTAACTGTCGTGTAATAGGCAAAAATAGGACTTAACTGAAGGATTTTAAGACCATACTACGACGGTTTTACATAAAAAACCGTCGTGGTAGACGGAGCTACCACGACGGTTTCGCTAGGAAACCGTCGTGGTATGTAACAACGAAAAAAAAAAAATTTACGAATTCGTTTCATTTCCCACGGGTGGCAAATCCTGTGTGTTATCCATTATTACACAACCAATAATATTTTCATAAATAATCTATAATTACATGGATCATAATGTACAACAATTAATATAACGAGAGTACAAAATTTATATATTGTTTTTAGTCAATATTGTATAAACCGCATGACGAAAGTAGCCCACTCTTGCCTAACCAAACTCATGTCAGCATCAGTATAAAAATCCTTGGTTTGAAGCACGTCTAGTCCATCAACAGTGAAGGTTATTTCTCGCATGAAAGCTAGCTAACACAAAATAACCGCATTCTACATAACCTTCCTGTATTGGACATCGAACAGTATCAATCAACATCAGCAAGTTGCGCACTGTCTTATTCCGTTTCCCACCAACAATTTCCAATCATTAAGTACCCTAACAATTTGACAAATTTCATAACAATTACAACAACAATTATTTTATGTTTAATCAAAGATATGAACATCAAAGAATACTTATGTCGTAATTAGGTCTTTAAAATCATTACCCGGTTCGTTTCCTAGAGGATTAAAATACAGGACCGAGTCATCCCACGGATCAATAATTGCCAAGATCCAATGTTGGCCGCTGTTATATGGCATGAGAAACCGCTTTTCCTTTGGTGCGTTTCTAAAGATCCGTAGAATATATTCGGCCCTCTCTCGAACGTAGGCGACACGATCTACATTCTGTTGAACTGGTGAGACAAGGATTGGAGAAATAAACTCGAACCGTTGATCCATACCTGTTTTTCCAAAACAATCCGCTAAGTATTTGTCAAATTAATTAGGCACACTTGTTACGTAAAATCAACATATATAAGATTAATAGGCAAACCAAAAATCAACATTTTTAAAGATAAATGTATGACCTGATGTAAACCATTATGCTGTTTGCACTAATTTCTTTAAATGTTATGAAATGGTATACATCTTCAAACCCAATATATATGGGCATGTCATCGCCAATGACGAACTATTGTAGCGGGCGCACTATTTGGGTACCGTCACGCATGGAACTTTGTGCATAATACGTCAAAGGTCTCAATTCGAAGGAAATTTCATTAAAGTCGAACGAAGGTAGTTCTTGCTGCACCGGTTGTTATTGTTGTACCTCCGGTTGTGACTGTATTTTCTTCCACCCTGCTCTTTTTTTGGTTCGTTTGCTTCCCTTAGCTTCTCGGTTAGGAGCATGACTGGGACCTTGACTTGTCTGGCTCAAACTTGTTTGAACGACGACTAATCTTTTCGGCCAAGCAATAAACCCACCGACAGCTTCTTCAATACATGTGGCTTCATTCGTCGGAATAGATAGGAGTGCACGTTTTAGTTTTGGGACTGTATTTGTCACTCATACATTCTCCTCACCTAAAGGAATCCCATAGACTGTGTCAGTTGGAACATAATCCATGTATGCCCTGCCGATTGCAACAAGCACATCTCCTCCGTTAACTAAATCAGGAAGAAAGAGCTGGCATTCCTTACTTGCATTCCGCATGGGTTTCTGATTCGACGGCCCAGCTTCTTTTTCATTCAGAGTGCAACTAGCCTTGAAGCTGTTGTGTTGATCAACAGTCAGTGTGGTCGTCTCCTCGGCCATAGTCTCTCGGTTGACACCGTGCTTCGCACAAAGTTCTTGTACGGTTCTTTCCAATACGGCAAGCTGCCGTTTCATATCCGAGACTTCAACATTTTCTCTTGAACCTTGCACAAGGTTGAATTATTGCGACTACTTGACAAACTTAGATTGACCTCGAATCCAACCCGAATGCTCGGCATTGCCTAATGCCTTGGTCAATATGTCTTCTGTCCCCACAGATTCGAAACTTCCTTGTGTCTCTTGTTGACTGAAGTCATCCTGTAACAATTAGAGAATATGTTATGAACTTGTAAACATAAAGGAGTACTGTACGTTATGAATAAATTTTAAATGGATTCGAAAACTTACTATTGTATCGGCAATATTTTTAAATGCATCATTCTTGAACTCACCATCGGGTTTGACGCGCATGTCCAACCACCTGATATGCCGCTCTGCATATTTTCCCGTCTTCTCGAATTGCAGTATAATAATTACCGTTAGTAAACATAAATGAATAAATTGGAAGTACAACATACCATTTACACATTTTGTCCAAGTAATTCACGTACATAAGCTTGTCATGTTTCCTATATTCATCTCGGCCCCCGGTTGATCCGTATTTGCTCTTCTTTCTTATCTCACTTTCTTGTTCGGATAGTCTTTTGAATTCCGGGGTACGTCGATACTCAATAAATTTTTCCCAATCAACCTGGCTGATGGTGGGGTAATTGTGAACCACTTTTGACGGTCGTTGCCATACATTTTCTTCATCAATATGATCTCTGACAAAAGCTTGGTAAATATCATATATAAAATTTTTTGCTGACTCTCCACATGACTTTAAAGCTTGTTTTTTAAACGATAGCTCCATGGTGAAAGAAGTTACGATTTCCACCCACACTCTTTCTTTCCTTGGGGCTAAATCGACACTTCTAAAGTTAGATATCCAAATGGGTATGTGCTCTCAAGCAAGCACTCTAATCCAACTTTGTAATTCATCTCTTTCCTTCCCTAACGGTTGCCCTTTTACGTCAATTGAAACTTCAATTCGTTCTCTCTTTGTCCTAACCTGGTGGACTCTTCTCATAAGAGTTGCTCTTCGTTTACCATCTTCATCGGGATTGAATCTACGTGAGTTGGTTCGTCGTGGTTTTTCAATTTGAGTTTGCGTTGAGCATTCCTCCTCGTGATCTTGTGACATTTAATTCAATCTAAAGCAACTCCGGACCGAAACACATTAAAAAACAAAAAATCTTTTTCATTAAATCATTATAAAATCATGGCAACCAAACACATAAAAAGCATACGAGAGCATACATTAAATCATTGTAAATCCATGCAACTAAACATAGTACTTTACTTAATTACGGAACTGACACACAACCTAATCAAAGATGCATTTTATCGAACATGTCATATGCTAACATATAAGTCACAAAATCAACCATTTTTCCGGAAAATTCCCAATTCCGTGCCTTACCCAAGCAATTTAATTCAATCTAAATCTATTTCTAACTCAAAAAGGCATTTTATCGAACATGTCATATGCAAAAAGTTAACTCACAAAATCAATAATTTTTATGGAAAATTGTCAAATCCGTCCATAACCCAAACAATTTAATTCAATCTCAAACTATTCTAACTCAAGAGGCATTTTATTGAACATGTCAAATGCTAACATATAATTAAGTAAAAAAAACAACACTTTTTCCTGTAAATTGTCGAATCCGTGCCTTACCCAAGCAATTTAAAGCAATCTAAATCACGTCCACAATCAACAATTGCCGAAGATGTAGAGGACGACTTTTGGATGGAAAATTCCCAAATCAACATATAAGTCACAAAATCAACACTTTTTTTTTTTTTTTTTTTTTCAGAAATTTGGTAAACCGTCGCCTCACCCAATATTGTACAACAATCCAAAACTAAGTCTCACTCAAAAAGGCATTTTGTCGAACATGTCATATGCAAAAATTTAACATGCAAAATCGACACTTATTTTCGTGGAAAAAATCACCCCAAATCATAACAACATTCAACAATCACCGAAAATCAAGTTTACAATCAACCAAATTCACTTCCATAAACCGAGCGGTGAAAGAGAGACGTCAACTTACCAAGAACTCGAGTGTGGGTACGGGCAACGGCGTGGGCGCAGCGTAGGAGAGAGAGAGAATGGAGATGGGAGCCAAGAGAGACAAAGCAACGAGAGAGAATGGAGATGGGAGCCAAAAATGAGAGAGAGAAATGGAGAGGGGAGCCAAGAGAGATAGAGCAAAGAGAGAGAGAAATGGAGATGAGAGCCAAGAGAGACAAAGCAAAGAGAGAGAATATGGAGGGAGAATGCCGAAAATGAGAGTGAGAAATGGAGATGGAGGCCGAAAATGAGAGAGAGAAATGGACAAAGCAAAAATTGACACCTAAATTTATGCGCGCCACGGTTTTCGGGAAAATTATAAAATTTCTCGGAAACCACGACGGTTTCTTGATTCCACGACAGTTTCTTCATGGTATCTACCACGACGGTTTAAAAAAAAAACTGAAAATTAAAAAAAAAAAACCAAAAACCGTCGTGGCTTGAGATACCACGATGGTTTTTATGAAAAACCATCGTGGTAGATAATTTTTTTTAAAAAAACTAAAAATTAAAAAAAAAGATGAAAAACCGTCGTGAATTGAGATACCACGACGGTTTTCTAGCAAAATTGTCGTGGTATGGCAACTACCACGATGGTTTTGCTAGAAAACCATCGTGGTATTGTGACAGTCAATTTTTTAAAATATTAATTTTTTTCAGTTGTAATCTCACAGGCGGCCACACTTGTGCGTTATGCATGAACCAGCCCATCAATAACTCATGTTCTTGTATTAATTCACACAAAGGCATATATAAATAATATAATGTGCACAATTAACATAGTTAATACAACTTATTAAGTATATACAACGAAAAAAAAACACTGTCAAGTTTTTTTTTTTTTTGGTCTTCTCAACACGTGTTCACTCGACATCTAAACGAAGCAAGTGTGAGGCATCATCGTCCAAAACATCAATCTTCTCCACCGATGGCAATCCGTTTGTGAAAGATGGAATGTCGGTGCAATCTTCAACATCTTCTTGGCCATCTCCGATTATTTTTGGCTTCATTGGCACAACTAAAGATAACTCTAAATTATCGGGATCTGTTGTGTAAAAGACTTGTACCGCTTGTGACGCCATAATGAAATGATCATTTTTGTATCCTAATCGCCTAAAGTCCACCAATGTCACGCCGTCCCTATTAATCTTAACAAAATTATTGTTAGCCCACTTGCATTTAAAAAGTGCTATCTGCAAGCCGCAATAATCAAGTTCTCAAATATCTTCAATGAACCCAAAGTAGTTCATGGAAACCGTATACCGGGTTCTTGTCCTATGCGGATGAAATATGCATAGACTCGGCACGAAGGTTCACACCACTATTTTGGACAGGATGTTTCTCATCTCTTTCGCGAGTGTAGAAGGAGTAGCCATTGACAAAGTATGATGTATATCTTGTGACTATCGATGACGGTCCTCTTGCTAGCTTCGTTAAGTCTTGGGATGACCAGTCTTCGTATGCAAATCTTTTCTTATCCACTCCCGAAATGTCCGGTTGTGCTTATCTTGAATCCACTTCTCAAATCTAGTTTTTCTTGGATTCGTATCTCTTAATTATGTCATGTGAACCTCAATGAAAGGCTCCACTTCCTTAACATTGTGCAAAACATAAAGACAAGCTTTTTTCTATTCATCTTGATTTACTGGTGAATAAAAGCCCACGGATAGTCCTTTCGACGTAAATAGCCGGCTCGTTGGCAACCCTATTGGGTCCGCATTGGAAAAATACTCAAAGCAAAATTCAACTGATCACTCGGCTATGTAGTTTTTCACTATACATCCCTTCGGCCTATTTCGGTTCTTTACATAACCCTTCAAAACCTTCATGTACCTTTCGAAAGGATACATCCACCTCAAATGGACCGGTCCACATAGCTTAACTTCCCGAACTAAGTGCACCATTAGGTGGATCATTATATCAAAAAAGGCTGGGGGGAAATACTTCTCAAGCATGCACAAAGTCATCACCAATTCTGATTGTAGCAAATCTAGCGTAAGTGGATCGATTACCTTGGAGCATATTGCATTGAAAAATGAGCATAACTTTGTAATTGCATATCTCACATCTTTCGTTAAAACTCCCCGCAATGCAAGAGGTAATAATTGTTGCATCAAGATATGACAATCATGTGTTTTCATTCTAATGAGCCTCAAATCCTTTATCGACACCAACCTTTTGAAGTTGGAAGAGTACCCACTTGGCACTTCATCACGGACGCAAGTCATTCATAAAGCTTTCTCTTTTCTTGTCTTGATAATGTGTGCTTTGCCGGAGGTAAGTATGTGCCATTCGATCTTTTGTCGGGGAGTAAATTTGGTCTAATCTTCATCTCTTTAAGATCCAACAGTGCCTTTCACCATCTTTAGTTTTGTTCGGATTGTCAAGCAACGTCCCCACTATCGATTCACAAACGTTTTTTCTCAATATGCATAACATCCAAGTAATGACGAACGTAAAAAGTGACTTCCAATATGGAAGTTCATAGAAGATTGACTTCTTCTTCAAGGTCCATCACCAACTGGAGCCTTATGTTTTCTCTTTCCCAAAACTACTTTCACATCTTTAACCATGTCAAATACATCTTCGCTAGACAAAATTCGAGGAGCGGTTCTTTCTTCGGTATTACCATCAAAAGCCTTTTTTTGTTTGCGGTATCGATGATTTTTAGCAAGAATCTCCTGTGACCAAGGTAAACGGTTTTCTTACCATTCTTCAACCGGATGGAAGATGTTTTTCTTCATACAAACTGGACAACCTATAGAACTCTTCACAGGATAACCAGATAGGTTGCCAAGTGCAGGAAAGTCATTAATTGACCAAATTAACATTGCATGAAGATTGAACGTATCTTGACGGTGAGAATCTTTAACTTGTAAACCATCTTCCCACAAGCTTTTGAGGTCATCCATTAATGGTGCCAAGTACACGTCAATGTCATTCCTCGGTTATTGAGAGCCTAAGATCAATAATGTCAACATCAAGAACTTCCGCTTCATGCACAATTCTGGAGGGAGATTATAGTTGACAAGTATGACTGGCCAGGTACTATGCCGACTACTCATGTTACTATGTGGGTTCATTCCGTCCGTCGACAAACCGAGACGTAAATTCCTTGGTTCTGCACTAAAATCTGGATGATTGTCATCAAAGGTCTTCCATTGTGTTGCGTCGGCTGGATGCCTAAGTTTGCCATCGTCAACACGTTTATCATGGTGCCATGTCAAATTCTTAGCATGCTCGGCATTACGGAATAAACGACGCAAACGTGGAGCCGGTGGAATGTACCATAACACCTTAATCGGCACTCCTTTTCTACAATTCGATGGTATCTTGCCCTTCTTCCATCTTGACTCGTTACAAACCGGACATTTATCTAAATCTTCATATTCTTTCCGGTAAAGGACGCAATAATTTGGACAAGCATGTATCTTTTCATAATCCATTCCCAAAATGCTCAACGTCTTCTTCACCTTGTACATACTAGGTGGCACTCTGTTATCCTCCGGTAGAACATCTTTAGAAATTCTAAAAGAGTCGTGAAACTAGAATTCGTCCACCCTCTTGACGCTTTCATATTCCATAATTTAACCAATGCCCCTAATTTCGTATATTTTGTACACCTGACATACAAGGGCGTTTCGGCATCATTAATCATTGCCTCAATTAACTCCGGACGGTGCACAAAGTTTTCTTCCAAATCATTTACCATATTGAATATGTTATCACCAACGTCTTCCTCAACAATAGGCTCTTTACCTTTAGTACTCGTCGATGTATATTTAATATCGAAAAAATCTTTGCCATGTAAATACCATGTTTGGTAAGAACAAATAATCCCATAAGCGCGCAAATGCCCTCTAACATCATCAATGGAATGAGATCTATGATTACCACAAATTTGACACGGACACGGAATCTTATCATCTTGTATGTGAGCTTTGGCAAATGACAAAAATTCTTCAACACCATCTTCATATGCTTTAGACAATCTATCAAACCACATCCATTTCCTATCCATGATTTGCAAATCCTAAATAAAAAAATTAAAATACTTAGTCAAAGTACTCTATTTTAACAGGCATATATATATATATATATATATCATTTTCATTAATTAACACCGGCCCATTAATTGATCAACAATTAAAAATCAAATTAAGAACATAACAAACTAATTAAAATACAAAACCAGCCATCTAAAACCATAATTAATTAAGTCTAAATACCGGGGGAAAAATAACATTTCTTGATCACTTAATTATTAACACCCATTGCACAATTTAACTCTAAATCGATCACAAAACATATATATATATATATATATAAACACCTTAATTATAAAATCATACAAATCATCAATAATATTAATACTAAGGAAAACACAACAACGAGAAGACGTTAGTTAGTTATCACTTACAGAGAGATTATAATGATGGAGATATAGTAGATGGTGGTGGTGACGTCCAATGGTGTACTACCTATTTTCGGAGCTATCTGATCTTATTTTGGGATATGCTTATTGATGTGAAAAATTGAGAGCAACGACTCTTGGCGTTTTGTCTAATTTTTTCACGAATTTTGCAGGACGGTTTTTTAAAAACGGTCGTGGAAGCTTCAGACATCCACGACCGGTTTTTAAAACCGTCGTGGAAGCTACGGCTTTCATGACGGTTTTTGAAAACTCTGTTCCGCTCCGTGTTTTTTGCGCATTTTCCACGACAGTTTTTTTAAAAACGGTCATGGAAGTGCTGTCGTGGAATCCACATTTTGTAATAGTGACGAAGGCTTTTTGTTGAATTTGCTTTACAACTAGAGTTGTTTTTTTTTTTTTTTGTTTTTTTTTTTTGGTATGATTGTTCCATTGAAGCCTTTTCTTTTCGTTGAATTTTGAATTAATAATTTTGGGACAAAATTTTCTGGTTCCTCCGCTCCAAAAAGCAAAGCAAGAACAATCTGAAAGGAAAAAAAAAAAAAAAAAAAAAGGAAAAGGAAAAAAATTTTACGTGCATCTTTCATCTTTGTGATTTTCTCCAAAAAAAAAAAAAAAAAAAAAAAAAAAAATGAAAGTAAGAAAGAAAAAGTTACACACATATATTTTGAACTTGAAAGTGAGGAAATTCAAACTCTGCATATTTAGGTGAAGAGTGTAATATCATTATTATTGTTAACATAAGTTTTAGGACTTACATATTAAACAAATTTTTTTTTTAATTTCATAATGTGTTCAATAAGGTTATGAATTCATCTTAAAAAAAAAAAAAAGACTGAAATAAGATGATAATCCAAAATCCAAAGTTCTTTAAACAATAGCAATTTAACTACTATAATATATATATATATATATATATATATATTCACCGGGAGACAAATAATTTACAATTGTTTCGTTTTTGAATATATGATGGTTGAGATAAAAATTAACAGATGCACTAAGACATCCTGATTAGGTCGGCACCCCTCTAGCATCCTCTTCATTTTTCTATCCTGATGAAACATTATTAAAAAAGAAATAAAGTTTACAATAAAGAAAAATGGCAGAGACAAAAGCGCACGTAGGCGCCGAAAACTAAAAAGAAAAACAACCTAAGTTTAGGAGTCCGAACTGAAAGTCAAGAGATGCTCTCAAAGGCTAAAGCCTAAACTCCAACCTTGCTCATATCTCCAAATATGTCTCGTTGAAAACCTTTTAACTAAAACCCAGTGGGAAAAAGACTAAAAGAAAAAAATGGTGCATATTTACTAAGAAGGTCAAAATTTTTCGGTAAACCTGTGAGGTTACATTGAATTTCTCTAGCGTAGAACTCTGGAAATTGAAGTCACCACTCTGCACCATTGAGATGTGTTCCATGCGACGCCAACTTATCTACCACTGAATTTCCTTCGCGAAAAATATGCGATGCTCTATAATGAATTTTGCCAAGATACTTAGGGAATTGATTCATTTACTCCTATATTTCAAGCTGACCTGAGCGACTTCGATCATCTAGCAGGCCTTTTATTTTGTAGGTAACATCGCCGAAGCGTATCATCAGATTTGACTACGAAGGAAGGAACTCGAAGTGAGACGGCACCGTCTTGTCCAACGCAACGATTATCATGATAAGCTCGGTAAGAGTCAATCGCACTCTGCACAAAAAGCTGATGATCCTAAGAAAACTACCTACAAACTGCCACCCAAGAAGAAGAAGAAAAAGCCCAAGGGTAAGAAAAAAAAGAAAAAGCCCGGTTTATACGACATTTATTCTTTTTCATTTCGCCAATTCTTCTCTTCGGAAAGTAGCTGATAGAGTTTAAGAACGGAATGACTTTTCTGTTACAAAAGATCAACAATATATGTGGAATCACTTTCAAACCAAAGATTATCCCAATTATAATGTTTGGTATAATCTATGGCAATGATGATATCCAAAGTTCAGCCTCGAATGCATAAGCAATTCCAATGTAACTGGAAAAGCATCATTTGCAAAACCATGATAAGTCCGAAAATATACCTCCACAACCAGTTGGACTTGGAGAACCATTAAAAGAATCATCTGTGTTTTAACCTTGATCCATCCTGGATTGGAGGATGCCATTGAGCTTCCATAATCCTGGGAGCCTTGCCAATTCTACCCTTGATATTTAAACGACAAAGAATCAAAAGATTCGAGATTGAGTTCCTCATGCAACCATTTTCCAAATAATCAGCCTCGTAAGCCCCATTTTTGATGCAAGTCATCACATAATGCCTGGACGGTGATCTATCTTTAAAAATTGCCTCATTTTTAACTTTCCATATCAGCCATATTGAAGTAACGATGGAAGCCGCCCATATAGTGAAAATCTGAGAACTGAATTTTGCTTTAAAGCCGGCTCAACCAAATTTGTGACATTAGATGTCAAATCAACTTTCACACTAGAAACCTCAAAAATGTAATCCCATATCATTCTTGCTAAAGGACAATTGAGAAAAAGGTGCTCAGTAGTTTCTTCCGTTGACGTACAAAGTCTGCAACAAGATGCATGCGAGAAATCACACAATTATCATTCTTGCTAAAGGACAATTGAGAAAAAGGTGCTCAGTAGTTTCTTCCGTTGACATACAAAGTCTGCAACAAGATGCATGCGAGAAATCACACAATTTAAGGGCGTTTTCTGTGGCAAGTTTATTGTGCAATACTTTCCAAACAGTGATAGATCTGCTAGGTTGTATACCACGTCTCCAAATTTTGGTTTCCCAATTGATGATGGTACCTTTGGAATGAAGATGTTCATAGAAATCCTTAGTTCTCGGAAATCCTGTCGAGCATGGAGACCAAATGATTTCATCTTTGCATCCCTCAGCAACAGTAACATGCTCAATGTCCCGCACAATACCTGGAAAAAGTCTTCGAAAGACTTCCGGAAGAAACACATTTTTCCTGAAGACGAAAATCTCTAACTTTAGCTTTCACCTGTAATCCCGAAGGTATGTTGATTTTGGAATTCAAAGGATAGCCTACCCAATTGTTGGTTCATAATTTGACATTTGAATCAGTTCCCACAATCCAAATAATCTCCTCCAATAAATTCATATAAGCCGATCTCACCGCTGGCCAAATAAATGAAGTAAAGGGTCCATGACAAGGTTCATCAAACTGCCGAAGATACTTACCACGAAAGAAATTCGCTGCTATATAGAATTTTGAGTCATCATCCGCCAAGCCATCTTAGTTATGAATCCGAAATTAATCGCCTATAAAGATCTAATGCCCAATCCACCCTCAGTTTTGGAACACAAGTTTTAGCCCATGCAACTGAAATCAATTTCTTCTCGAAGATATATCCAGAGAAAATTTCTCATGGCTGCTTCAATTTCTTTCAATAAACTACTTGACCATCTGTAAATCATAAAGCTGTGATTATGAGCTCCCGAGATAACTGAATATTTAATTTATATCCTTTTTCTAAATGGTATAACGCAGTAGCATGCACTGTTGTTTTGTGTTTCCTGTAAACATTCTGCTCTAATTGTATCTCGATACTCTTTTTTGCAATCTTCAGTACTCACCTTATAATCTCGCAAGATCTGCCATCACTCAGACGAACCAATTTTGGGATCTTTAACTCTGATACATAAAATAAACACATTATGTAATTTAATTAGTATTTTAATTAAAAAATAATGTGAACATAATGCGTATCAACAAAAGTTACAACACATCGTTCGTTGAACGTATTATTTGGAAACCAAACATATAAGTAGGTAAATGTTTTTTTTTTCCTCAATGAGTTATTTAAGCTTTAAAAAAATAAATAAATTATACGTTATATTTTAGACTGCAACAGAAAAATATGTCCTTGAATCACCGTACGTCCATAAGCAGAATATTAACTTTTACTTTTTGTTTAATGAGAAAATGAATGGTTAACTTTGAACAACTTTTAACCTAGCCGCATGAATTTAACAAATTTGTTATAGGACTGGAAAGTTCTAAACTTTGTGATTCAAACTGGAATTGTTGAATCCTATTAGTTTAAGATAGAGAAAATATAGTGGGATTTGGATATCAAAAATATTTCTTTTATAATAATCTTATTAGAACAGGACCCGAACGACACCGAACTACTACAAAATGTGGATTCCACGACGGAGCTTCCACGACCGTTTTTTAAAAAAACCGTTGTGGAAAATGCGGCAAAAACATGGAGCAGAACAGGGTTTCCGAAAACCGTCGTGGAAGCTTCGGCTTCCACGACGGTTACAGAAAACTGTCGTGGAAGCTAGAGATACCACGACGGTTAAAAAAACCGTCGTGGTATCTCAATTAAAATTTTGAAAAGAAAAAAAATTAAATTAAAAAAAAAAAACCGTCGTTGAATTTTTAAAAAAAATTAAAAAATTAGCTACCACAACGGTTTTTTTAACCGTCGTGGAATCTTAAGATACCAAGACGGTTAAAAAAACCGCCGTGGTATCTCAATTAAAATTTTGAATTTTTTTTAAATTAAAAAAAAAACCATCGTGGAATTAAAAAAAAAAAAAAAAAAACTAGCTACCACGATGGTTTTTTTAACCGTCGTGGTAGCTAGAGATACCACGACGGTTAAAAAAACCGTCGTGGTATCTCAACTAAAATTTTGAAAAAAAAAAATTTTAATTAAAAAAAAACGTCTTGGAATTTAAAAAAAAAATTAAAAAATTAGTTACCACGACGGTTAAAAAAACCGTCGTGGTATCTCAACTAAAATTAAAAAAAAAAAAATTTAAATTAAAAAAAAAAAACTTTTTTTTGAATTTTTCACCCTACCATGATGGTTTTTTTCAAAAATCGTAATGGTAGGTATGAAGGTGGGAATTTTGAAATTTTTGAAATTGTTCAACTTTTTGAAGTGTATATTAAAAACAAAAAAAAATACCCTCTTTCCCACCCCATTACATTCCGAGCTTTTTTCACTCTCTAAGACAAACTCTAACTCCAAACCCAAAGCCGCCCATATCCTCCCTCCATTTATCTTTATCCGCTCCCTCTCTACATTCTCGCCGCCATTCCTTTCTCTCTCTCTAACTCCGAGCCTTTTCCCTCTCTTTCTAGCCGCCGTTCCTCCCTCTCTCTCTCTAACTCCGAGCCTTTTTCCCTTTCCCTCTCACCGCCATTCCTCCGTCCCCTACAATCTCTACCACTCCGCCCGTACCCATGCTCGACAATCCGGTAAGTTGAAATGTATCTTGCTTGGGTAAGGCACGGATTTGAAAATTTTCTGTTCAAAATGTTAATTTTGTTGATTGTGGTTGTTGATTGTGAAATTTCCGTCCAAAATGTCAAAAATCCACAATGTTCCTTCCAAAATGTTGATTTGGTTGATTGTTGATTTGGGAATTTTCCGTAGAAAAATGTCCAAAATCCGTCATTTCGGTGATTGTTGATTGTCGTTGTGATTTAGATTGTTTTAAAATTGATTGGGTAAGGCACGGATTTTGGGAATTTTCCAGAAAAATGTTGATTTTGAGGGTTAAATTTTCCAGATTTGCTACCCGTGGGAAATGAAATGAATTTGCAAATTTTTTTTTTCGGCGGACCCTACCGCGATGGTTTTTCTGAAAAACCGTCGTGGTAGGCGGATCTACCACGACGGTTTTTTCGCCTACCACGACGGTTTTCTTGAAAAACCATCATGGTAGGTCCACCTATCACGACGGTTTTTTTCGTAGAACCGTCGTGATATGTTTTTAAATGTCCACATTTAGGCCCTATTTTTTGCATATTCCACGACGGGTAGAAAACCGTCGTGAAATCTGAAAAGATTCCACGACCCTGGATTCCACGACGGTTAGAAAACCGTCGTGAAAATGTTACCACGACGGTTATAAACCGTCGTGGTATCCACATTCTGTACTAGTGGAAGAAGAAAAGTATGTACATGCGAGAGCATCTGTCCGGTTAATAACTTCCACTTCACGTAACATTTACTTGTGTTATATCAAAACAACAAATGGGACAGATTCACTGATCCATCTCTTAACTTGTTTGTAACAAATTATATGAACACAAGGAAGAATGCTGGCTTCTTCTTCCTCCTCATCTAATCTCCATAAACAAACCGACCAATACTCACCACTAGGCTCAAAAACGTCACACAAGACACAATTTTAGCTTGATTCCTCCTATATTCTTGGTTGCCCTATTTGTTTTTCATTCCTAATAATTTGTCTCCATCATTTGTCACTCTCAGCGGTGGAATGACCTTGGGTACAGAGAGATAGCTACTCCTGACTCAAGGACCCCCTTTCACTTTAGCCTAAAAAAAAAAAAAAAAAAAAAAATTATTCTGCTTTATTTTCTACTTATTTGACCTAATGAAATTGTCAAATTGCAAGATTAATTATGTTCAAACTTTTGTGAAAAATTTCGGTTTTACCCTAAAATTTAAAATTTAGAACACTTATATTTTAAATTTAAAAGAAACTAAATAAACTACAAAACAACCACAGTACTATATAAAATCAAAATTTTGTAAAATCGTAATGTTTAAAAGTTGCACTATTAATTAGATTAAAATTTGCGGAACCTCATGCTTTGAGGATCATTTCAGGGTTAGTACTTTTGATATTTTCAAAGGAAAAAAAAAAAAAAAAAAAAAGAACGAAACTAGTACTTAAAAAGGATAAAGCTTCTATAATATGTCTTATTTTACACTATCAGTATGAGTTATTTTTTAACTTTTGGATTTATTTTTCTAACAGTTGGATCTATGAGTGCCACATTAAAAATTTGTAACGCGTAATATGAAACTGATCCAATCAAATCATATCATTGAAAAATAAATCGAATAATTAAAATAATAGTTGATCTTATTAGTAATACAAAATAAGAAATTTTTAAAAAAAGATTTATAAGTTTCTTAAAAAATCCTTAGAGGAAATGAAAAGAATATATATAACAAATAATAGAAAGGCCACAAAAAGAATGTTTGATGGGAGAAGACACAAGAAGGTTTTCCCATTTGACTTTTTAATTAAACACAAATACAAAAGTGAAATAATGTATGATTTAGTTTGAAAAATTCATGATTATGAGATCAACTAACCTGACTGTCCAGAGAAAACGAAGAACATTACAACGAAAGTCAAGAAATAAAGGGGCTTACAATTTTTACTCATTTTCACCCGATACACACATAATAAGTGGCAAATATAACAACTTTGATTTATAGTGCTAATATATTTATGTTTATTATTAAATTCAAAGATTAGAGTACATGAAAAGGCAATCACCGAATAAATAAATATTTATGCACCAGTAATTTTCTTTTATTAAGCTCTCAAAATATCATTTTAACATGAATATTCAATAAAATATTTTAACAACCGATTTATGAGCTGTTTAGCTATACAAAAAGGTTAGCAACCTTTTTTTAATTATTATTTTTTATTATTTTTAAATTTCTTTTTTGAAGTAATGGCTAGCAACTGAATAATTGACAAAGTTAAACGTTTTTAATGAGATTTTTTTTTAAAATTTTTATATCCACCTTATTCCTATTATGTGATTAAATAGAAATTTTTGTTTAAACGTTCGAAAAATAAAGAAAAAAAAATTAAGGTAGGCTAAGAACGGGAGGACAAAGGTTTTATTTATTTTTTATTTAAATGTTAATTTTTTTTAATTTGAACTCAGCTGTTCATTTTTTTTTCCTTTTCAATCTTAATTTGATCTTTTCAATATAACAATCTCGAATATAAAATTCATATGGAGCATATTGTATATCATAGAAAATTACCATTGATTTGTTTTTTTTTTTTTTTTTTAAGGTTCACAATTTCAATAGTACTGAAGAAAACAATAAAATACCTTTATCCCCTCTTATGTTTACAAATTTTCTTTAATACACCAAGTTCGACCCTGCACGCAGCGCATGTGAGATGTGCTTGGTAGGCAAGACCAATTCAATGCATGAGGGCTGAGGCTGGAAATTACGGTGATAATTGACCGTCCCTTTAAAGCTACAAATCAGAACCTACGTGTATCTACGCTATATAAAAATATATTTACTTGAAACCTAAAAATATATATGTTCTTAACTCTAAAGAACAGTAGTGGCCTATAAAGAACAAAAATTAAAACCAAAATATCAATCATTATCTGTTTATCATACATCCTCTATGATAAACATGTTATGCACATATCATGCATACAAAATTCATATAAATAAACCAGCTGTAGTGTCAACTCTCCAATTCTCCCTTGTATCTCTGCTGCAGCAGTGGTTTCAAACCAACCAAAACCGCAACACGTCACTCAGCTGTGGTTGAGTGCTACCTCTGTCGTATGTTGCTTGCGGAACTCTAAACCAAACACCATTATTGGAAGTGGTTGAAAGTAGACAGATGTGCAAAGGCAAATCAATAAGGTCACAGATAGTTTCAATATCTGATGTAATATCTAGGTAGAGGATTGCCCAATTTAAGCAGTAAGCTCATAACAGAATTGCCCCTGTCACAGTTAAGAGTCCAATTCAGTTGAACCAGATCGCATCCACGAGACTGTCAAGAATTAGCATCCTAATTCTATATCATCAAGAGCAATAAAATCGCAGAAGAAAAATAAACAATCACAAAACATGCAAAATTTTATATAGCTTTGCCTCAATGTGCAATTACATCTTATTTTATCCGTTACAGTAATTCACTATGATGATTAAAAAAATTAGAAGAGAAATTCATACCCTCACACGTTGTTGTTGTGTATTTTTTTGTTTGTTTTTTTTTTCTCTCTCTCTAATCTCTCATCATAATCTTCCTAATAACAGTGTCCTGTTTACAAAGAAAAACTAAGACAACCAAAATTACAAGTGAAATATGCGTGTTGTCTCTGCATATGGAATTTCTTTGTAGAGCCTTAATTAGGCTCCATAACTTAACAAAGACCATATCCCCAACGGAACAATTACCATTGACATTGTGAGTAGAAACAGATAACACTAAGGTCTAGGAACTGAGAGTTATTTGACATTAAAAAGTAGGGGAAAATGTGAGAAAATGACAATCGGACGGGGAAAAAGGAATCAAAATGTAGTTTTCTCTTGCTCTATTCTTTTCATTATAGAATCCCACTCTTTTTTTTTTGTTTTTGTTTTTTTTGCAATGCCTTTTCTTTATAGAGCAAATGCCAAACTATGCGGAGATGACAGCTTATCAGCCCTGCATATTGTCCCTTTGTTTGAAATCAAAGTTACTTAGAAAAGATTCATATCACTAATAAAGCAAATTTGAAATCAAACAATCACATTCACATTCACAACATAATTTAAAAGCCAGAAGACTGCAATTATAATAGATTACTATAAAAAAAAAAGTGTAGGACATGCTGATTAGTCTAAGATTGCATATTGTTATTTAACGAACTTCGCTTCCGTTACAACCAGAGGTCTTACGCTGCACTTGACGTTTTTCACTTAGCCTTTTCCCATCTATGAGCGTTTTTCTCATCTCTGAGATTAGCCTAAATTAATTGGACCTAATTTAAAATTTGAAGAGGTAGAATAACAATTTTTAAAACTCAAAGATATAGTCAGAATAATCCTAAAATTCTAGAGGATAGATAGATTAGGACATGTCTGGTTTACAGGTTTAACTCTAATTAAACTGTATTTTTTCAATTGTATTTTTATCTTTTTCTGAAAAGTCAACAAAGATTATAACTAGTTTTTGACAAGTGAACAAACTTTAATTTAAAAATTTCAACTCCAACTGACGATTCAAATGGAAGCTTAATGTGCCACGTTCAATCATTAAAAACATATGCATCACATTTTTTTTTTTGGGCAAAACATGTGTCGCCGTTTTAATTTTGCTAATGGTGATGACTAAAAATACTCATTTTTTTTAATAATTAAAACACTCTGCAAGTTACTAATAAATTAAAATTTTGAGTTAGAGATGTAGAACCAAACATATGCTAATTTAAAATTGAAGAGGTAGAAAAATAATTTTAAAAACTCAAAGATATAGTCAAAATAATTTTAAAATTGAAGAGGACATATAGATTAGGACATGTTTAGTTTACAGGTTCAAGTCCAACTAAACTGTACTTTTTTTTACTAGATTTTAATCTTTTTCTGAAAACTCTCCTTCCTCCCTTCTCCCATTTTTTTTTTTTTCAAGAACAATACTAGAGAATGTCAGTAATGCTTAACATCACTCATTAATAGAGGGTGAGTCTCACATGGAGACCACCAATAGAGCCCAATTCTCTATTAGTGTGATGTTGAACATTACTGATATTTTAAAGTTTTTTTTTTTTTTTTTCAACGCCCTGACATACCTAGCTTTCATCTCACGACTGCATAATATGCGATGGCGGATTGTAGCTTATGCCAAAAGAAGAGGGATTTGGCGACTGGACAGAGGGAGAATACGTGTGAGAGGTGGGGAAAGAGAATGGGACATGTAATGTGTAAATAACTACCACCCTTTTATAATTATTAAAAGAAAAAAAAAAAAGACAACCGCCCTTCTATATATAATAGAATATTAGCACGTGCATGTTAAATTTACAATTTTTTTTAGACATAATGGAAATATTTAAAAAAAAAATGTATTTGAAAGAAATAATTTTAACATAAATAAATCATAAACAAAAGTATTTCCATAAGGTATAGTTAAAATATAAGATTTAAAGTGGTTAAAAATGTAATCTAATACACTTGATTCCATCATAAAATGTAGAGTTTGGTCACCATATCCTCAAATTAAAAAAATATATATATAAGGAAACCAGAGAGAAAAAAATAAAAAGGAAAAAAGTATGGATATATTTTGAGAAAATTATTTTAATAAAAATAAAGTAAAAGGAAAAAGGGTAAGATCAAAATAAACGAAGAAAATGTTTAAACAAAAATTAAATGAAAGTATTACGTAGAAACATTAACTAAGTTGCATATGAATAAGAAAAAAATGTTTAAATAGAGAAAAATAAAAAAAAAAAGGAAAAGAAAGGAAAGAAGAAAGCTAAGACAATTAAAATAAGAAAAGTAAATAAAAAAATGAAAAGAGTCAAAAAAAAAAAAAAAAAAAAGGTAAGAAAAAGCTATAAAATTTAAAAGAAAAAAGAGTTTAACAAGAAGCATAAGAAAATACAGAAGAAAACAAAAAGGCAAAGGGCAAAAAAAAAAAAAAAATAATATAAAAAAAAATAAAAAACGACGACGGAAGTAGCCAACGCCAAAACGAAGAAGACAATAAAGAAGGAAAATTAAAAAAGGAACGAAAGGCGTTGGACGTGTGGAAGGCATAGGAGAGGGAAAAAGCGGAACGAAATGCATGGACGCGTGTGAGAAGAGAGAGAATGGTGTTTTGAGATTATATATATATATATATATATATATATAGATATAGAAGAAGATAAATACACATTATCATGTTAATTCTTTTTTCTTTTTTTCTTATTATTATTATCATTATTATTATTATTAAAATTTTTTTTTTTTTTTTTCTGGTCTTCCTAAAGTTGGCTGCTGCAGGTTTTGGGAAGTGGGATTTAAATGGCCGGATATACAGGCAGCAAGGCAGTGGAAAAAGCGGCAAGAGCCTTTTCATAAATAAGGAAAACTTTGGGGTCAAAATTTAAATATGTAAAAACTGAGGGGTAAAAATGAAATTTTCAAAATTTTATTTTCAAATTTAAAATGTAAAATTTTATATGCTAATCAATTGTTTAAAAACATAATTTAACACACTAATTAAATAATTTAATTTAATTAAGTATAATTAATTCTAACCGACATTACAATAACTCAATAGCTTACCTCTCATTGTGTAATTATCCAAGGAAAATTAAGAAACACTATCCATGTCTTTTTGAAGAACTCTGTGATAAGTTGTTTAGTTTATTATTCAACTAGGTTTATATATGTATACATATGGTAAATGAATGTGCTATACACAAGAAAAATTAGTTTTTTCATCAATTTAACTAGTAAGATTTGTTTACAATTTGTAATTAAGCCAAAAAGCTTCGAAGTCTTGTTGACAGATTTTTATATTGGAATTGATGTCAACTTTAAGTAGTTAGTTTTCTTGGTCTTTCCTAATTTAGAATAAGTTTTCCTAAATTAGGACTTTTGCAACAATACAACAATCTAAGCATGCGTTTGGTGTTGAAGTTTGGATTGAAGAATTTAGTTTTGAATTGATTGTGTATTTATCGAGGTGTTGAATTGCTGAAGTTAAAAAGTATAAAAACTTGAAATTTGTTAGGAAAAAAAATCAATATGGAGCTTGTTTCGTTCGTGTTAAAATTCTATGCAATTTAAAAAAAAATCATTTCATTTGAACTTGTCTATGTAAAGTTATGGACTTTTAAAGTTTGAGTTACAAAAACTGTGTGAATAGTAAAGCTGAGGGAAAAAGACAAAATTAGATTGTAATTTAAAGGTTTGGATTGTGCGTCCAAACATCCCCTAAGAGATTGGTATATACTTGAATACAAGTTTATATTGGTTAATCTTATGTTAGCTTGTATTATTATTTTGACCGATATATTTGACAACATGCACTTCTCATCAACACGTATATGTAAATAGTAAAAAGGGTAATTTATAAATTTAATACTATGTCCTATGTAAATAGGGGCGGAGCCAAAAAATTATTTTAGTGGAAGCATACAATTAAATTTTTTTTTCAAGATAAAATAAAATTTAAAGGGGTTTATGTGAGAATTTTTAATTTTAGAGGGTTTATATGTAAATTTTTAATTTTAGTAAGACAAAGTTGTAAAAGTATAAACATCTTTTTATTTTTTATTTTTTATTTTATAAAATTAAGTTTAGTGGGAATTTTGTGAGAATTTTTATTTTCAGTGGGGACAAAATAAGGATTATATAAGAATTTTTTAAATTTAAGTGGGGGTAAATTGTAAAAATAATAAAACTTTTGGGGTAAAAATAAAATAACTCAATATTTCAGAGGGGGACTATAGCCCCCCACTGGCCACTTGTTGGGAATGCCCTAAGACTGAAAGACATTTTAGTTGTATTTTATTTATTTTGAACTGATTAATAATATATTTAAGATTTTTTTCATCACATCTTTGCTATAATCGTCCTCATCTAGATTTACAAGTTCAAATAAATGTAAGCAAATATGGCTTATTGACTACTTGGTGTTAAACTATTAGAATGATGTATGCATTGGATTTTTGTATGCAAGAAGACAATGTTCTAACGTAAGTAGTCTAAATCTATAGTTCGTAGTCTATGGGGTTAAAGTGAGCATCTAACTCATATGAAGACTATTATGTTGTTTTAAAGCCAATTAGAGAGATGGTTTGTCTTGATCATCTGGAGCGAGCCGACTCCCAAGTAGAGACATAGATATATTGCGTCGAGGGGTAGTAATATATTGGACTGGACCAAACTGTAATTAATCTATAGGTTCGCTTGATTAGATTAATTCATTTTGATGTTTATTATTCAATAACCTTAATCCTGAGTAAGTAAATGACTTCATGTTTATGACTTGTGTACTTTGATGTACCAAAGGCTAAAGCGTCTCTCAGAAGTAAGCTATTAGACCGATTTATTGGGTACATGACTTATATTTGATGTGAGCTTTGCTTATAGATATGGAATCATAGCTCCCATAAAAAGTAAATGTTATCCTCTTAACGGCATTATACATGATATGAAAATGAATGAGGCCTAGGGTCGTTTGCTAGGCAAATGACTAATTATTCACTTTGGGTGAATAATCATTTTCCTATTGGATGTGTAATGGATCTTTAAGATAACGTGATTAAAAAGCTGAACAGACTTTGATTTAAGTTGATAATGGATATCATATGAGGGTATTGCATAAATGACAAGGTTATTGGATTGCGGCTACACACTGGCCTACGTAATACGATATATAATTAGGAGTGCAATTTCAGATTTATAATGGTGTGACTCTGAAACTAAGAATTGTGTAATTAATTTATTTGGTATAGAAAATTAATTACATAGATTATCGAAGCCCATATTATATATATCCAATTGGTCACTTTACTATATCAATATAATTCCATAACGGATGACAATTAATTGGGATATTCATATGGCTTCAATTCTTGGACTTAGTGAAGAGAAAAATCCGGAACACCTTCCACAAGGTGTAGGCGTTTTTTTTTGCTAATGGTAGAATGAAAATTTTGTTTCATTTAATTAATTGGATAAATATTTATTTATGGATAAGATTTGAAATTTGAATTAATTATATTTATCTTTTGTGATAAATATGAGATTAATTTAAATTAAGGGATATGGATATTTAAATAATATTTTAAATTAAATATTGTAATTATCCTATTTGGTTTTGAAATTAAAATAAAATCTTATCATAGTCTACCTTGTGTAGGCATTTTTTATGACGATATGGGAAGGAAAAGATTTTCTCCTTATTGATTTAATTTGGATAGTTATTACATAATTATTTAATTCAAATAACATTGCCATGATTTTATTTTTGAATTTAAATTGGAGTTATGGAACATTATCTATAGATATATAAAATCATAAGATAATTGGAGATAAAAAATTTGAATCAAATTTTGAATCTCCTAGTCCTATTCGAATTCAAATTTCACCAGTCTATTCACTATAAATAAGATCTTAAGGGCTCCTATTTTATTTAGACCACATACTCTAAGGTGATCGAGCTTATTATTATTCTCCCATGATAATAATAATAAGCTGCAAGAGTTCTGGGTGGTTGGAAGGAGAAAGCCGTGCACGAATACCGATTGAGAGACCGAGTGCCCATACACTCTACCGTCTAGGAATTGGAGAATAGTAAAAAAGGCTACTTGGTTGAAGCTCTATTTGATCAAATCCCCCAGTATTCCTGTTGTCTTTTCTCAAGTTATGTAGATTGTAGCATATTTTATTGTATATGGTAACATGAGTTAGTATGATCTTAAGAAAATTTTTTCAAAATTCCGCTGTGTAAATTACCCAATTTTCCTATCAGTGGTATCAGAGCCAACTCATAATTATGCCATATATATAAATTAGACAATCTAATTTTCTCCTTAAACTATGTATGGATTTAATATATTTTAGAGAGTGGCATTTTAGAGTTTCTATTATGTTGTTATCATGGATTATGTATATGTGGTTATTTTAATTTTATTATAAGCATGCTCAATTTTGCCTGTCATAGTTCCTTAGAATTTAGAAAACTTGTATCTATAATTTTTTATATAACCATGATAGCTGTTTTCATCACCATAATTTTTCCATGGATTTTTTTTATTTCTTTGAATATTTTGGAAATTTGTACATAGGAAACAATATAGTTTTTTTTAATGTAATTTATTAATGAAGGAGATGAAGATTGAAGACCTTAATTTATTTTTCCCAAAAAATTTGGTTTTTATTTAATTTTTGATAATGGACAAAATTTATGTGTGAAAGTCCTAATTCAATTAGGGTTTCATAATAAAACCCTAATTGAAAAATTAAGATAGGGCACAAAAGGAAGGAACCAAGCCCCACATGGGGGCTTGGTACGCAAACCAGCACGCGTGCCAGTGGCGCGCGCTGGCTAAACCAGTAGGCATTAGCCGTGAGTTCGACTTAATGCGCACACTGGGGGCCCGCAGCTTTGCAAGCCAGGCACTCGAACAGCCTTGGCTGTGCGTGTGTAGTGCCTCACAGGCTAAGGCTTGTGGGGGTGGCGTGGCCCAGTGCCCAACTTGAGAGGTTGGACGAGCTCCTCATGTTTGGGTATCAAATTTTAAATTTAAATTTAAATTATGTATAAAAACATGTAATTTTAATTAATTTTAAAATTACATATAATTATACATTAGATTTAAAATTGCTTAAAATTTGAATTTTCCGGGATTTAATTTTAAGGAATTTGTGGGATGAGAAATAAATGGTGGAGATGTGTGTGTAAATGGATATGTAAAGATGGAGCGAAATTCAAGACCCAAAGAATGCTTTGGATGTAATTTTGTAATCTTTATTTTTCATTTTTATAGGATGGGACCTTGACTAGGTTATTTATATTTCCATTATTTATTTATTCTATGTTTTGTCATAGATGGATGAATATGTTTAATGGATGTTTGTTTGTACATATTTGATAACATGTCATATATGATAGATGAAAGCCGTTCATTCTATATTAATCATGCATGTCATTAAAAACTTGCTTCATTTTTAAATTTTGAGTGGGAGAAGGTTTCAAACAAAACCCATGGCCTCTGTTGTTGATCCATATGTGAAAGCATGGTAACGCCTCGCATCAGTTCTTCCTTGACCATACCCATCGGTAGGTGTTTACCACCGTCGTATACTAGGTTGGATCTCTTAGTTGGAAAACATGTTTGAGCATGTTTTATTTGGGACCATCCCTCGATGGCTCAAATAGCACATTGATCAAATTTTGTAAACAATGGTTACACACTCAAGACTTATTTAATTATTACCCTTCCTATAAGCTCTATTAATTAAATTGGTGGCCAAATAAACGATTATTAATACATGTCTTAACCTTGGAGGATTTAAGGCAACATATATTAATTGGACGGGTCTATGTTTTCGGCTATTTGTTTCATGATCACCCCTCGGTGGTTTGGAGTAATACATGCTAAAATTTACCACTTCAATGCTACATGTTTTTTTTTCTAAGTTTTTCATATAGGAACATATTTATGTTTTATTGCTAAATCTTTTTATTTATTTATTTATTTATTTATATTTGCTTGTGCATTGATGTGATGATCATATACATATTTATTTTCAGTTCAAAAAGTCACCAACACCTTTGATTTCAATTCTTACTGAAAACAAATTAAATGGCGATAATTATAAAGACTGGAAAAGAAAACTTTCTAATAGTTCTTAACTATAAGAGACATAAGTTCGTACTAGACGAACCTTGCCTACCCGAGACCACTTCCTGATGCACCTCTTGAAGATGTCCCTGTCATGTTTACTCGTTGGAGAGAATCCAATGAGATAGCTCGATGCTACATTTTGGCTAACATGACAAGTACTTTACAAAAGCAATGTGAAACCTATCAAGTTGCTAGGGAGATCATGGATAACTTGAAGAACATGTTCGGAGGCCAAGAAAAATTGGCTCAACAATCCGCTATTACAAGTATTATGAACTCTAAGCAAGAGGTGGGTATTCCGGTAAAGAATCATATGCTTATGCTTATGGGTTTCTTTGCTGAAGCTCCCGAAAATGGTGCGGAGTTGGACTACAACACACAAATTGAGATGGTGTTTTAAAACTTTTTCAAAGGATTTTATCGGCTTGAAGGCCGCGTATAACCTTGGTAATAAATAGTTAGGACTCACTGAGCTCATGAGGCAATTGCAAGCTTATGAACTTATGATCAATGATGGGGTATCAGTCCAATCTAAGGGAGAGGCTAACTTAGTTGTTGCTATATCTTTTGGTCCTTCGAGGAACAAGAAGAAGATGCAAAAGCAACGGAAGTAAGGGACTTCTAGCTCTTCCATTCCTCTTGTTTTTGACTGGAAAAAGAAGAAGAAGAACAAGAAGCCTAAGGACCCCAATAAGTCCAAATGCTTCCATTGTGGCAAGGTTGGTCACTTTAAGAAGACTTGCAAGGAATTCTCAACCATCAAGGGCAAGGAAGGTAAGGATCTTCTTTACTTAAGCTTGTTTGGTGGAAGAGTCAAAAGACACTTGGGTCATCGATTCGGAAGCCACTAATTATGTTTGTGCTTCTCTGTAGGGGTTCAAGGAAACGAGAAGTCTACATAATAGGAGCCTCTCGTTGTGAACCAGGGATGGTAGCTTGGTGTTAGTGGAAGTAGTGGGAGACATGCATCTTTACTTTCACGAATTTAGGTTTATTTTATTGAAAGACTATTTTAATTTTCCTAATTTTAAGAGGAACCTTATTTCGATTGCTTGTTTAATTAAAGATTCTTATTCAATTTCTTTTAATAAAACAATAGTTATTTGTAAAAACAAGTCTTTTAGCTGTTATGGTTGCATGGATAGTAATCTTTATTTTATCAAACCTGAGATGTACTCACTGCTTGACACTGAATTAATTGATAACTCTAAACGGTTTAAAACTTCTCACTCTAACAAGGCATATTTTTGGCATTTAAGATTTGGTCATATTAAATAAGAAAGGATTCAAATATTGGTGAAAGATGGTCCTTTGGATACTCTAAAGGAGGTACGTCTTCCACAGTGTGAATCTTACCTTGAGGGAAAAATGACAACAAGGTCTTTTGGAGCTAAAGGTACTAGGGCCAATGATCTCCTAGAGATAGTGCACACCGACGTATGTGGCACCATAAATGTCAAGGTACGTGGAGGCTTTGAGAACTATGTCACCTTTATAGATAACTACTCGAGTTATGGATATGTATACCTAATGCACCGCAAAAGCGAAACCTTTGATAAACTCAAAGAGTATCTTGCGGAAGTGGAGAAGCAATTGGTTAAATCCATAAAGACACTTCAATTCGATCGAGGTGGTGAATATTTCTTCGATGAATTTCTAAGACATCTTGTAGAGAATCGGATTTTATCCCAATTGATTGCACAGGGAACTCCACAATAGAATGGTATAGCTGAGAGGAGAAATGGAACCTTGTTGGATATGGTACGATCCATGTTGAGTTATTTAATGCTACCATTATCTTTTTGAGGATATGCACTACAAACAACTTGTTATATTCTAAACCAAATTCCAACTAAATCAACTCCTAAGACTCCGTACGAGTTGTGGCGTGGCAAGAAGCCTTCCCTTGGTCGTACGAGAATATGGGGTTACCCGGCACATGTAATGGATGGGGATGCGAGGAAGTTGGAACCACGTTCGGAATTATGCATGTTTGTAAGGTATCTTAAGAGAACTAAATGAGATCTATTTTATAACCCAAAGGAACAAAAAGTCATTGTTTTAACTTATGAACATGATGAAGCTCATGCTGAAGTTTACCAAGCTAAAGCTCATGAACATGATGATGACCCCATTACCTACAGTGAAGCTGTGAATGATGTTGATGCTAAGCTTTGGAAACAGGCCATGAACAATGAGATGGATTCAATAAAATCCAATTCGTATGGGAACTTGTAGACCTATCTGAAGGGATAAACCCATTGGGTGCAAGTAAGCTTACAAGAGAAAGATGAATGCCGAAGTGAAAGTTGAAACTTTCAAGGCTAGACTTGTAGCAAAGGGATACACGCAAAAGACAAGCGTCAACTATGATGAAACCTTTTTGCCTGTTGCGATGCTAAAGTCTATTCGTATTCTTCTCTACATTGCTACGGCTCTCGATTATGCGATCTAGCAAATGGACATCAAGACGACATTCTTAAATGGCCATCTTGATGAGAATATCTGTATGGTACAACTCGACTGGTTCGTGGTGAAAGGCTAAGAGAAGAAGGTTTGTATGTTGCTTAAATCTATTTATAGATTAAAGCAAGCATCCCGCTCATAGAACCAAAGATTTGATCAAGCGATCAAGACTTTCAGTTTTGAGTAGAACGTTGATGAACTTTGTGTTTATAAATGTATAAAGGATGACAATGTGGTCTTTCTAGTTGTCTATGTTGATGATATACTACTCATGGGAATGATGTAGAGAACTTATCATCAGTCAAACTTTGGTTGTCTCAATAGTTTAACTTGAAGGACTTAGGAGAAGCTAATTCGTCTCTTTAGAGATCGAAGGAACAAAATGATAGCTTTGTCCGAAGCTTTATATATAGATAAAATAATTGAAAAGTTTACAATGCAAGAGGCAAAGAAAGGTACTCAACCTTCTATTGCCGATTTGACTCTTTCATTGGATGACTGTCCCAAAACATCAGAAGAAAGATAGCATATGAGTAAGGTCTCTTACGCATCAGCTGTGAGTGGTCTTATGTCTGCTATGCTTGCACTCGCCCAGAAATTTGTTATGTAGTGGGTATAGTGAGTCGATATCAGTTGAACCTTGGTACCAAGCATTCGTAAGCTGTGAAGCATATACTCAAGTATCTTAGGAGAACAATGAACTATATGTTGGTATATTCTAGAGAGGACCTAACACCCATAGGATATATGGATTCAGACTTCCAAACTTGTAGGGATTCGAGGAAATTGACTTCAGGATCTGTGTTCTTACTTAAAGGAGGCACCATTGTGTGGAGAATTGTAAACAAGGTTGCATTATTGACTCTACGATGGAAGCGGAGTATGTGGCTGTAGCTGAGGCTTCTAAACAAGCGGTTTGACTCCATAAGTTCTTTGAAGAACTTGAAGTCATTCTGGGTGTTGACAAGACTATCACACTTTATTGTGATAATAGTGCGGCTGTTGCCAACACAAAGGAATCGAGGCTAAAAGGACCAAACACATAGATCAGAAATACCATATAATTAGAGAGTACATAGAGGATGAAATAGTGGATGTATGTAAGATCGTGTCCGAGGACAACATTGCTAATCCCTTTACTAAGACTTTGGTGGCTAGAAGCTTTGACAGGCACGTAGAGGCGATGGGGATGCGTGACATTACACATTTACTAGCTCAAGGCAAGTGGGAGATTGTTAGGAATGCCCTAAGAGTGAAAGACATTTTTAGTAATATTTCATTTATTTTGAACTGATTAATAATATTATTGAGGTTTTTTTTTTTTCCATTACATCTTTGCCATATTGTCCTCATCTAGATTTACATATTAAAGTAAATGTAAGCAAATATGGCTCATTGACTACTTGGTATTTAAACTATTAGAATGTTGCAAGTAATGAATTTATATATGCGAGAAGACAACGATCTAAAGTAAGTAGTCTAAATCTATAATCCGTAGTCTATGGGGTTAGAGTGAGCATCTAACTTATATGAAGACTAATATATTGTCTAAAGCCAATTGGGAAGATGGTTTATCTTGACCAGCTGGAGCGAGTCAACTCCTAAGTAGAGACATAGATATATTGCCTAGTGGTGGTATTATATTGGACTGGATCAAAATGTAATTAATCTATAAGTCCGCTTGATTAGATTAATTCACTTTTGACGTTCATTATTCAATAACTTTAATTCTGAGTAAGTAAATGACTTCATGTTAATGACATGTGTACTATGATGTTCCAAATGCTAAAACGTCTCCCAGAAGTAAGCTATTAGATCGGTTGTTGGGTACATGACTTATATTTGATGTGAGCTTTGCTTATAGATATGTAATCATAGCTCCCATAATGAGTAAATGTTATCCTCTTAACGGCATTATACATGATATGAAAATGGATGAGGCCTCGGGTCGTTTGATGGGCAAATGACTAATTATTCACTTTGAGTGAATAATCATTTTCCTATTGGATGTATAATGGATCTTTTAGATAGTGTGATCAAAAGGTTGAACGGACTTTGACTTTAAATTGATCATGGATATTATATGAGGGTGTTGCATATATAACAAAGTCATTGGACTGCGGTTACACACTAGCTTATGTAATACATTATATAATTGGGAGTGCAGTTTCATGTTTATAGTGGTGTGACTCTGAAACTAGTAATTGTGTAATTAATTTATTTGGTATAGAATAATTAATTACATATATTATTGGAGCCCATATTATATATGTCCAATTGGTCCCTTTACTAGCTCAATATATCTTAATGGACGATAATTAGTTAGAATATTCATTATGGCTTTAATTTTTGGACTTAGTGAAGAGAAAAATCTGGAACAAACTTCCACAAGGTGTATGCGTTTTTTATGCTAAGGGTAGAATAAGAATGTTGTTTCATTTAATTTAATTGGATTAATTTTTATTGAAAAATAAGATTTGAAATTTGAATTGATTATATTTATTTTTAAATTAAATACGGTAATTATCTTATTTGGATTTGAATTGAAACAAAATCTTATCCTAGTGTACCTTGTGTAGGCGTTTTTTATGAGGATAAGGGAAGGAAATGATTTTCTCCTTATTAATTTTATTTAGATAATTATTACATAATTATTTAATTCAAATAAAGTTGGCATGATTTTATTTTTGAATTTAAATTGGAGTTTTGGAATATTATGTATGGAGATAAAATCATAAGATAATTGGAGACAAAAATTTGAATCAAATTTTGAATATCCTAGTCCTATTCAAATTCAAATTCCACTCAGTCCATTTACTATAAATAAGACTCTAAGGGCTCCTATTTTATTTAGACCACAGACTCTAAGGTGTGCGGGCTCATTATTAGTCTCCCATTATAATAATAATAAGCTGCAAGAGTCCCGAGTGGTTGGAAGGAGAAAGCTACACACGAATACCGATTGAGAAACCGAGTGTCCACAAACTCTATATAGGAAAAACGGTTCCAACATCAGAGTTACGGTGCAGTGGAAGTTTTAAAATTTTTATGCCGATTTAGAAAAGAAGCTCATGATGTATAAAACAATAAATTGAATACATGAACAAACGTACCTTGTTTCTCGAATTCCGGAATTGCTAGAACGTCGACCAACGTTTCTTCTCTACTATTCTCGAGTCCCCACGTCTCAGAGTGTGTGTGGGCACACGTGCTATGAATTCAAGCGACCGGTAATTCTTTTGAAGTCTAGATCCCACTTTATCAATCCCGATGTATCTCGTTGAGAATTCGATCCGGGTTCGTTCTTCAAAACTACAAAACAGAAACCGGTTAACCTTTTATGAAAATTATCACTCGGCTTAACCTTCCTCATAGTTTTGATTCAATGGAAATTTCTCTCTTTTTCTCACACTTAAGAAGGACGAATTTTTTTCACAGTTTTTCGTTTTCTCTCTCTCCAAAAAAACATCCACCTTTTGAGTGTATGATAATGTTTGGCTTTTTTCAAGAACCCCTAGTTTTTATATAATACTCCAATCATTTTTTAAAAATATCTCCTACTTGAAAAATAATTAACAATTATTTTTCTGGATAATCTTTTGAACCAAATAATCATTCAAATTCGGGCTATGTTCTTTAAACCTTATGGACGGTTTTTTGCTCGGAGAAGGCTCAAAAATTCGTGCTCCACCTAATGTGGAGATTGAGTGGTGTTCAAATTTAAATCAAGAATCTAATGTGGAGATTGATTGGTGGTCAAATTAAATCAAGAATCTAGACTAGTCAAAAAGTGCTAATCCTATCTGGATTCAAAACTCCTTTTAAACCCGTTGAATTTAAATAAGATTTTCTTATTGAATTTAAATAAATATTTTTCACCAACATTATCCATATTTAGTACATTTAAATAAATGGAATATTTTAGATTTCCTTTCCAAAAAAAAAAAAAAAAAAAACGTGCACCAATCTTTAAGAAAAGAAAATCTATCAAATAAGCTCCATCATTTAAATCAATTAATAATTTAATGTTGGTAATATATTTAACCAATTTTGAAACAAAATCTTCTTCCCTCCATCCATTAAAAAACCGTGCACTATTGACTTAGGAGAGAAAAATTTTTATTTTCAAAAATTAAATAATTTAAACACAATCTGATTTCCAAAATTTAATTATTTAAATCAATAATAATTTAATGTTTGTAATATATTTAAACAATTTTGAAACAAAATCTTCTTCCCTTCATCCATTAAAAAAACCGTGCACTATTGATTAGGAGAGAAAAATTTTGTTTTCAAAAATTAAATAATTCAAACACAATCTTATTTCCAAAATTCAATTAACCAAAATAATTAACAAATAATTATTTTATTTACAACCAATCATATGTTGACAAATCACATTATTTGTTTACATTAATTTCACATGTCCAATCCTTTTCCGGGACTGCATGTAAAAGAGTCCCATATCCCAATAGACAATTTTAAATTCCCATTTTATTTATCGATCTCATTAGGAACAAATCCCGAGACGTTTCGTGGAACTATATGAGCTTTTAGAGGGACCCGATGAAAAATATGTAAAGAGACTCCTATAATTGTGAAAAATAATCTCAGATTAATTATTCATCAATTATCAACTGCAGAAACTTTTCCACTAAAAGTCTGAAGCTGAACTCCCGTTTACATACCATATTATGAAAGTTGAAAGAACCACCTGATGGTCATACCTCAATACTGGTTTACATTAAAGTTTCTACTCGGAACCTATCCGATGGTCAAGTCAAACCATCCCTCCAAGGAAGTAGACAACCTTTACAATCTTATCATGAATAAGATCCCCAAATCTTATTCCATCGATTGCGGACCATTTATTTAGACTGTTATCAAATTTACCATGTCTTATATGTATACCCCGTATACATATGGTATCCATATAGTAATCCGATATATTACCAACAGCCTAGGAGTATTTATGTTTGCTCAAAATAATCATACAATTAATAAATAAAAGTAAATAGGACACAACTGGTACGCAAATTGTAGTGTAATTTATTATATATAACAACATGAGTTAGTACGGTCTTAATTTTTTTTTTTAAAATTCCGTTTGCATAAAGTACCCCTTTTCCTACAACACCCTCCCTGTTTCCGCCACTACATGTAATAGTATAGATCTGGCAGAGCATTCAAGATTTGTGATGATCTTGTTATTCATTACTATATCAGCCATTCATGTAAAAAGTGTGAAATATGATTTAGTACCTAGGTAGATAAGGGACGTGAGAGGGACCCATAAACCTAAATTCTAGTGGCGACATTTCTTGAGGTATGATGCTTCTGATTAAGGATAGCCACTATGACTAAAAAGAAAAAGTTTCCATAAAACACACGGCCCTATTAACTACTAAGCCAAATTTTGCACTTGACAGGACCAGTATTATTTCCCCTGAAAATGTTTTTAAAGTGGCTAAATATGGGTACAATAGAAAGTTGAAGATTTTATACATGATTGTGTTCATACATATGTTTCTACTTACTGAGCTATGGCTCATTTAGTTCTTTGATACATGTTTTCTTTTGAGATTATAGAAATTTAATTGTTATGAGATTCAGAAGTCACATGACAAGTGCAGATGTCATAATTTTTAATTTATCTTATTTTATATTTAATTACTCACCTAATTTAAGTAAATATATAAACATAGATGTACTGCCTTTTAAACTAGTTAGTAAGGAATATGTTTCAGAGGCACTACAATATGTCCCTTGCAAAAGATGAACAGTATGTCTCTTGTAGAAAAAGAATTTGATGTAGGCATTATCTTTTTCAAAAACCACCTAACCACAAAGTATGGTGGTCTAGCGGTAAAAAGATTATCATGGTGGGCCAATGACCAAAGGTTTGAGTGTTCAGTGGCCCTCTTGAGGTCTTAAATATGAAGACTTGTTTCTTGTTAGTCCATTATTCAATTTAGAGTGCTTGAGACCCCGTCCCCATGTATCCTTACCGTTGGCATAATTGGCGGGACTGGGGTGATGCTCTCCTCATCGAGGGGTTAGGGTGAAGAAAAAATTGGAGAAAATAATTTACGCAACGGAAATCCTAATATGGTGGATTCTATAAAATTTTAACCATACTAATAGGATCGAACAAAATACATGTTGCTATATACAATAATTAATTTACAATAAATACACACTGGTTTGGCAATCAATTCTAGATGATCAAGCTAGCTTCCAGTTTATGAGCACCAACCACCCGATCTTTCCCGCAATGACTCTTCCACGTATGGGTGTGTGTGGGCACACTTGGTAGAATTTTCGGTCACAAAGCAATACTCATTTTTATTACCGTCTCTCCGTTCTCAATCTGGAAAACCTTTGTTTCTGTGGAGAATTCCTGAAATAGAAACAAAAACACAGACAATTAGACAATGGTTCAACTTAGTCCATTAATCCCTTAGCTTATACCTTAGTCTTAGCTTAGACATTAATCTTAGCTTAGTCAAAAATTGCTCCATCAATCAAATATTTATAGCTACTGATAAATATTTAATTAATTGATTTTTTACAACCGTTATCTTTAATTTAAATAAAAGATAATCCACATCCATGGATAATTATCCATTTATTTAAATTCAAATTCGTAGAGAATATCTAATCCAAGATATTATCTTGTTTGATTTTAAATTTAAATTAAATTGTGATCTTAATCCAAAGATAACAAATTTAATTCAACAATTTAAATTTCAAATATTATCATCTTATCCAAGATAACAATTATTTTAATTTCAGATAATTTCTAGAATTAAAAATTCTTTTGCTAGTAAAATTAATTCTTCATGAAATTATCCGAAACAACCTAAGATTGTATCCTCTGCCACATGAGTGTAGTCCCTAACAGGGACTGCCCCTGTGGCCTACGGTCTATTCCCATGGGAAGGGGTGGCGCCACTTTGGTTCCCATTGTCCTATCTGGGACAATTCCAACATAGTTCCGAGTAACCAAAAATTATTTCGTGAGGTTCTTAGAATTTGTGAGCTAGCAAGGGGACCCAATGAACATATAAAATCAAAGCTAAAATATATTAGATAAATTAATTAAACCAAATTAATTTATCCTTATTATTAAACTACATGACTACTCCACTATAAGTATGAAGCTGATTGATACTATACCGAATTATGAAAGCTTATCAAAATGGCTTTTGTCCATGACAGCTATTATAATGTAGAATCCCCATATGATATTCGTAATTGAATTAAAGGTTAAATTTCCGTTTGCCTTTTTTATTATTTTATCATTAAAATTTTCGTCATTTTATCCTAATCAAAGCCTATTTATGAAATCTTCCATAAATAGAAAATCATTCAGTAAATAAATTACAGAATGACCAAGATCTCTTATTATTTAATCAAGTCCCGAATGACACTTTAAGAGAATATCATAGACTTTCATGAAAGAGCTATGAATTATATATCTATGAATAACGTTGTCATCCACCATGCAATGCATCTCCAACTTATCGAGTACAAATTGCCATTTATTTGGCGCCTAACCCTCTGATAAATCAAAAGATACATCAAATATATATGCAATCATTTATCCACTCAAGATTAAGATATCAATAGTAATATCCGTCAAAGTGAATTAATTTATCTTAAATGAAATTATTACACAAATCAATATCAGTTTAAGTATGGTCCAATACAAATGATAAACCCTTTATATATATCAATGTTTCTAATCGGAAAGCCCCATTCCAATAGTCAAGACAAACTATCCCAAATAAGTGGAAATAGACGAACATTACATTTTTATCGATATTTGTAACACCCCGATCTACGTAGGGCCATTACCATACTTACTTAAACTAAACTTACTTGAAAATTTGAGAATATATATTTTTTTCTTTAAACATATATAAATAGACTAGTCCATATAAGTAAGCTTTCCATGCACACACATTACTTGTTTATCGTAATAAGAAGTCATACATAATCTTTACATTTAACTCGAGTCTTCTAACTTCATATATACAGTATAACACAATTTATTCTAATACGTATATATATAAATATATCTTTGTTCAAAAGAACTTGCGGAAAAATTTACGTAGTGGTATCCCACACCGCTCTTCACTTACCGCATCGTCCGCATGGCCCACCATCTAGGCTGCAGGCTTTTTACCTACAGTATGAAATATACTGATGAGCTTTACGCTCAGCAAGTACAAACTTAATCTCACAAAACATGTAAAGTATTATTTAACTTATGCATGATCTATTTATGATCAATTATTAATCTCTCATGCTCCATTATGAACTTCTTATGAACTTACTATCTTGCTTAACATGTGGGCCCCTTGTGTACGTACCAGATACGCGCATTTCACAGAAAGTTAAGGTTTGCAAGGTCCCTAACAATTTTGGGAATCATATTCATAACCCTTCACGATCTAGTGGAAGGTCTTAACATCTTGAACTTGAAACATGTATAATCCTCAACGATCTGGCAGGAGGTTGGTACGACACCTTGCTTATCTCATCTTATGACTTAAAACATGTTCTTACCATGTGGTTTAATATTAGTGAACATGCTTCATAATGTCTCTATATCGTAACATATAATATAACATAATATTAATCATAACATATACATACACATGGCATATCATAGCATAACATAGCATATTAAAACACGTCATACTTGAAAATAGTATTTACTATTTTTCATACTGTAGGTGAGGTTTGTACTTACCTCTTATGCTACGTCCTAGGTTTTGTTGCTCCAAATCAGGTTGCAACAACAGGTTACTTCATGCTTTTCAAAAAGTATTTACTATTTTTCATACTGTAGGTGAGGTTTGTACTTACCTCTTATGCTACGTCCTAGGTTTTGTTGCTCCAAATCAGGTTGCAACAACAGGTTACTTCATGCTTTTCAAAAAGGACGTAAAGTAAGGATTGTCCTATAAAATGTTGGTATCCTAACCAACACCCATGAATAATCCTAGTTATATGTCCCCCACACACACTTATGATAGCTTATTTGGTTGCTAAGTGTAACACTAAACAGTATCTTGTTTGATGTGTTAATGAACTTTGGATTCAAGGCCCAATCATACCTAGTATCTTATTAGGTTACTATTAGTAACCCTAGGTATAAGCCCAAGTCATATTTGGATCAAAACCCTACTGGGTTACTAAGGCCCAATTTTTAAAGCTATGTCCTATTAGATTACTATTGGTAACCATGGGCTTTAGGCCCAGCCCAGTAACTTGGGTATCCTACACAGTTACCATTGGTCATCATACTGTTACCGTGTTTTTAAGATAGCTTTTGGCCTATTTATTTATTTTTTTTTCCTTTTCTTGGAAAAAACCTAGTATTTGTTGTCTAACTTTCCTTGTATAATATCCTTTGTAAACTTTCAATCTTTTAGCTAAAACTATAATAATATATATATATATATATATATATATTTTAAGTAAGGGTAATGAAATTGTCAGGTTTTGAAAACTATCCTTGAAAACAGTTTCATGTTGTCAGTTATTAGTGTATGTGCAGGAATTACCTGTTCCTGCACTGCTTTTGAAAATCCTGTGCAGGAATTTCCTGTTTCCTGCACAGTTTTTAGAATCCAATTGTATCTAAGAATCTGTCTGGATTTTTAAAAATTCTTCTTCAGAAAAGTTTTAGATCTTGGAAAACCCTACAACTTTTGTCATTTTCTCTAAACCCAGTTCTATCTTTAACCTATCCTTTTTCTTTGTTGAACCTGCTTGGTCCGTCGTACAGGGTCTGGGCAGACCAAGCTCGGGTGTTTGTAAAAATAGAGGCCATTGGAGTCTTATTTTTAAAAACTGTTTGCGTTACCCCCTAGGATTTTCCATTTTCTACAACTTTATAGTTTTAACTTTCCTCAAAATCAGCCTCTAAAGGCCTCAAAATCTAGTTTCCAGATTACTGTCCAGTCTTGATTCGAGATTGGCAGTTTTCATCTTAATTGTTTCTTACGTAAAATTACGCACACACTACCTCGAACGGTTAAAACCGTGAGCCTACATCAAGCATGCAGTGCGTTACCTAATGTTTTCATTGCCATGTATTCATTTTTCATTCATACAATCTTCATGCAAACCCAAATGGTAATCTATACCAATTTAGGGTTTTAGGGTTTTCTCTAACCCTCATTGCATCATACATCATAATCAACATAATCAATCACACCATACATCTTCTTGAGTGTGTGGGGACATACTACAAACCCATACTAGGCATTCATACATACTATACATACTCTAACACATAACATCATAAACATACATCAACCCATAAATCAAAACCACTAAACCCTAATCAAGCACAAATCTAAGTAAATCTAAGCTACTACATGTAAAATAAAATGAGCTTATGCTCTTACATACCCACGTGAAATACAAATAAATCTTGAATCAAAACTTAATTGAAGAACTAGAGGGTGAAGAGGATTACCTCTAGTTCTTGAGTGGTGAATCTACTCCTTGGATCGAAAAATTTTCTTCATCACCTAACCTACACACAATCCGGCCACTAACCTCTTTTTTTTTTCTCTTTGGGTTCGGATTCTAGGGTGAGAGGGACAGAGTTGAGTTGAAAATGAGCCAGAGTTTTGGGGTGGAACTAAAAAAATGCTCCCAAACCCCCCCCCCCCCCCCCCATCACCACCTATTTATAGGTGAAAAATACATAATTTTCACAATTATTTTTATTTCAAAAATTCCCCTTGAATTTACATATTTGCCCTTAAAAACAAATGTTTTCCTCCCATATCATAGGATGGCCGGCCATATGGCTGAAAATTGGGGCTAAATTACTTCATAATTATCCATTTTCCCTATTTTTCAAAAATCCCAAAATTATGGATTTATCTTTTCTTACTTGGCCTCCAAGTAATGCCTTGCTTACCTCACCAAGCTTACCTTACCAAGCTTACCTCACTAAGCTTACCTCACTTTTCTTAAAATTACACTTTGGCCCTAAGGATAAAATATTTACACTTTAGTCCCTGTGAGGTGGCCGGCTAGGGTAGAGCCACTTGGCTTTCAGTTCATGCATAATTATCCATTTGATTCCAAAAATCCCTTAATATAATTATGCAGTCCATTTCCTTACTAACTCAGATAATATTAATACTGTTTTTTTAATACTAAAAACAGTACTGTCATACTAGACTACATTCCAGAATTTATTTACACTTAACTGGGCTGCATATAAATGTTTTCTTATGACTTAGAGCTTCTTAGCCCTTATCGTCTTAAATAATATGCTTGATTTTTCTAGGGTGGTCTTAAACCTTATTCTTACATTTTCATCAGTGATGACGGTTTTTCACTTTATGATTCCTATACTGCTTGCTATATTGCAGTACCGTTATATTCATACCTTTGACCAACATAAAATGATAAATTTTAATTATGCCTTTTTCCTTAAAAGGCCTCCTGCATGACTAAGCAAACTATTTTTGAGTCTCGTAGCTAATTAATCGAGAACTCAAACATATACTGATAAAATTATGAATTTCACATTGATATTCATATTTTTCATGAAACATCACATAAACACATAACACGGACTTAAATTTCTTTATATATAAGGAAATCATGAGTCCGTAAAATTTCGGTTATTACAATATCAAAGTGCCCACCTTTACTTCAAGACTGTTGACTCTTAATTTAGATTATCACTTCAATATTATATCTTTCTGCATACTTCCTTATGCACAATATTAAAGTTATTATACCAATAATCTTGGTGCTATTTGCTTGTAACAAATTTATACAAATAAAAGTATTTAGGACATTCGATATGTGAAATAAATAAATAACATTTATTGATAGATAAATGTCAAAAGCCATAAACAAATTTCGCTCTAGAGCACTAATCCTAACAATCTTTCACTTACCCTTAAGGTAAAATTTGTGGCATGCAACGCATCCTATAGCCTGTATATGTTTCCCAAAACTTTTGACCACCAAAGCTTTATAAACAAATCCACTAAGTTGTCCTCCGATGCGATTTTGCACGTAACATTCCCTTGTTCAATAAAGTCTCTAATAATATTATATTTACGTTCAGTGTGTTTACTTCTTTGATGGGTTCTTGGTTTCTTAGAGTTTGCCACAATCCCACTGTTACTATAGTAAATTTTAATAGGCTTCTCTACATCTTGAATTACCTTCAGATCACCAATAAATTTCTAGAGCCAAACCGCTTCCTTTTATGCCTTGGAAGCCACCATACATTACTACAAGAAATTTTACTTTCAACAACTACAAAAAAGTCACGGAAAGTTCAAAATTAGTGGCAAAAAAACTTTTCGTGACTAAAAAAAATTGGTCATGCCTTTGTCGCTGAATATCGGTCGTAGAAAGTCTTTCGCGACTAAAATATGTAGTCGTTAAATAATCTTCTTTCTGTGACTAAAAATTTAGGTGCAAAAGAGTTTCCAATTAGTCACAATAAAACTTAAAGGGACCAAAGATTTGTGCTGCAATGAGACCAAATATACTTTTGCCGACTACATAAAAACTGATTGGCGACTAATGATTAGTTATTGTCAAATCATTTTTTAAGAATTTTAGGACTGATATATTAGTTGCTAAAAGATTCAATTTGGCAACTAATGATTAGTCACTTAATTCTTTACTTTTAGTTTTGTAGCGACTAACTCCTAGTCACTAAATACTTTCTTTGTAAACTTTTAGCAACTAATTGGTAGTGGTTAAATCAAAGTTTGCTTGCATACTTAACGACAATTTTTAGTCACCATTTTATAAAAGCTTAAGATTTTTTTGCCTTCACCGACTAAAATGTGGTCGTTAAAATGACTTCCATTTTGAGTTACTAAATTTTTAGTTGCCAAAAGAAATTGACTTTTTGGATTTAAAAAATCCATAATCAATCTAGAATCAAATAATACAATAACATATTCGGAGTATTAGCAAATCAAATCAAATGTCTAATATGTTATGTTGTTACACAAATAACATTAATTTTAATAGAGGTTTACAAGTAAACATCAAATCAAATATATTAACAGATATATAAAACTATCAAACTAAATACATAAGCATCATACTAAAAAAATGAATATATCTCTAAATATAAAATGTAAATTACAAGTAAATATGAACACTTGGTGCATAGGTAGTAGCAGCAGGCAACTTGGTGATGATTGAAAACTTGATAAATGATGCTTCATCAGATTATCCTTGTGTGTGTCTGCGTTATTTGAGAGTGGAGCATAAGCACCAAAGAAAAACTAAAACTCCCCAATTGTCTTGTTTCAGCCATCAACATTCCGCCTTCTAGACAAAAACATATAAACACACTGGGAGAAAAGTGATAAAAAAAAAAAAGAAAAAAAGAAAAAAAGAAAAAAAAAGAAAAAAAAAAAGAACGCATTATTAGTCACTCACCGACAGTAGGTACTGTGCATTTTGCATAATTGTACATATCTTTGATGTATTGAATAATTTCCAATGCTTTTGTATCTTGAATTGACGAAGTTGTAACCAATAAACTGAAAAAATTAACCCCGTATCAAGAACAACAATTTCATTATAATTAAAAGATGATCAAGCAAAAAGAACCGATTAAAAAATTTTAAAAATAAATAAAAACTCAGTTAGCAAATCTAAGGAGGATAAATAGAAATTGAGAAGTCCTTAAAGAGAAAGAATTGTAAAAATATAGTAAATGATGGGAAACTTCTTTACTCAATAAATTACCTCAAATGCTATAAAAAGCTATCCACCATAAATAGGAACAAAAAATTCCTTTGTTCCAAAACCAAAATCTGAACCGCACTTTTTTCATTCAAGAATCTAGAAATGACAAAATAGGAAAGCAAAGAAATTAAAACCAAGAAAGATATTACAATAAATAAATAAAAAGAAAAAAAAATTTGCAATCTCTTAAGTAGGCATGCTACATTCCCAGAACCAGTATTAAGTGGAGCCAAAAAGAAATAATAATGAAGAGGAAACGAAATACTGCATCAACAACAACATATCTAACTAGCATCCAAGGCAAATAACTGTGTTGGTCACCATCTATTTTTACATCATCGGAACTGGTTATCTGCAGTAACAAAGTCATCCCTAAGTAGACAAATAAAAGCAGAGGAGACAGAGGAAAAAAGGAAGATGAAGCTTCCAACTAGCAGATCCTACGATTCTCCTCCGTTGACGTAAATCTGGAAAAATCATGGACATAAAGTAATGAGAGGAGAAAACCAAGCAAGAAAGCTTACCGGAAACATTAAGCTTAACCCTGAAAAAAAAAAAAAAAAAAAAAAAATCTTATCAAGACAAGGAAAGACGATGGTTATAAGGCCTCGTTTGATGAACAAGTTCAAACTGTACTTTTTTCATTTCAGTTTTTGTCTTTTTCTGAAAATTTTTACTTTCCCGGGCCGGGGGGATAAATTATAATATAAATGCTTTTTTAGGGATAATTTTTTTGGTAAATAATATATAATATATAACTTTTTTAGGGAACATATATTATAAATGATAGTACATATTTCTCCATTAAAAAATATAATAATTGTACATACTACATACGTATAGGCTACTCATCTATTAATAGAGTAAGAAGAATGACATGAACAGCTTTTTTAATTTTTTAACTTTCGGATGGTATTCTCTTAAAGTGTCATTCAAGATCTGATTAAATAAAAAGAATCTCGACTATTCTGTAATTTGTTTATTGAATGATTTTCTATTTATGAAAGGTTTCATGAATAGAGTTTAATCAACATTAAATGATTACTAAGTGAGAAGGCAACACGGAATTTTTACCTTAATCTCAATTATAAATAACTAGAAAATTTCAAGAGACTTAAGTTTACATGTAAAGAATTTTAATTTGAGAATTATTTAAAATTTGAATCAATTATGTTGAATAAGATAATGAATAGTAATTTAGATTAAATGTTATTTAATTGAAATTTAAATCCAGATAATGATTACTAATAACTTAAATTAAAGATTAAAATCTTTGGATAAAGATCATAATTTAATTTAAATTTAAAAGTAGGTAAGATAATTTCTTGGATTATATATTCTCTAAGATTTGAATGTAAATAAATAGATAATTATCTATGAATATGGATGATCTTCTATTTGAATTAAGGATAATGCTTATCAAATATTATAAAGTAAATATTTATTGGATGATATAAATATTTAATTGATGAAATAATTTTTGAGCCCTGGCAACATTGTCTGTGTTTTTGTGAGAGAAAGGGAAAGAAAATTTCAATTTATATTAGGATTTATAGCTAAATAGTATTTTTAATGATTTTTTAATAAATGGTCGAAATTTTTAAAAATTTGTTAAAAAGCCCTTTTTTTTTTTTAAATGGTTAATCAATTTTCTTAAATGGTCAATCAGTGATTGGCCACATAATAGTCAGTCACTAATTAACTATAATGTAAATCACCAAATTTTATAGTCAATCACTGATTAATCATTAGTTGATCACCAATTTTCATAGTCAATCATTGATTGATTAAATATGAAAAAATGACAAATGGACATTTTCCTAAAAAAAAAAAAAAAAAAAGTTAGGTCATCTATTAGATTAGGTGATTAAAAAAGGCAACCCAACCTAATTTCACGATTGAGAACGGAAAGAAAAATAGTATCATTTTGTGACCAAAAATTCTACTAAGTGTACCCACACACACCCATACGTGAAAGAGTCATAGCAGGGAGGATCGAGTGGCTAGTGCTCATGATCTTGAAGCTAGCTTGATCATCCAGAATTGTTAGTTAGGCGTTGAGACGATCAACCTATGGAGACATAGCTTCTTACTCAACCTAAATGGGTTTGAACGATCCTCTAAGTATGATAAAAAATTTTAAAATCCACCATACTAAATTTTCCACTGTGTAAAATATATTTTCTAATTTTTCCTTCAATTGCCTTTTTCAACATATATTATTGGTAGTCCATAGTGCCCATCATGAAAGAGTAATCTTTTAAATTGTAATGTCTTTTTAACATATGTCACTAGCTATCTCTGATAAATATCCCTAGTGTTATCCATTGTAGGTTGTCAAATTGCGATATGTTATATTAACATAGGTAATCTATGATTATGGAGTGGTAGATTAAATTAGGAAAAAAAAAAAAAAACATATCTGATTCCCTCCTAAAATATTAGCACCTTATTTAAATTTTTTTTTTTTTAAAGGTTGGAAAATATGCTATGGATTTCTTAATGTTATTGTATTCAGTGAATATGTTTGAGATTGATATTGATACTCTATACATCGTAATTATTGTTGTTAATTTAGGTTTTGAATTTTTGGAATCCATATATTATTGACTTTATCTTTTTGTGTTATTTTTTTTCCCAAAAAAATATAATACATGATTGAAAACTATATCTTCTAAACGTTTAAGATAAAAACCATAGACTATGGGCTCGGTCATTTTATTAGTATTAGAGATATAGTGTTTAGTCTTTATAATAAGACTTCCATATAATGACTATGTCACTAGACGGTTCTACTATACAGATACAGTGTTAAACAAAGAATCATGTGTAGATTAATGTGGTTATTATCATAGAGACTATGTCAATAATATGATTAATCCAATCAACACAAGATAATGATAGGTCATTGTAATATTAGTAAAGTATATCAAACATTAAATCTTAAAATGACAAGATCATCATTGTAAGGATCACAACGTTAAAAAAATCAAGAGATTCTGTTTATTTCCTTAAAAAATCAAGGATTATATTCTTAAAAAAGAATTCTGTTTATTTTCTTAAAAAATCAAATCAATAAATGATATTTGGGGAGGGGGGCGGACAAAATGAAAAAAATTAAACAAAAAAAAAAAAATTAAAAACTAATTTCAATGGATTAAGCAAAAACAACACAACAAGTTCAAATTTCCTAAAAATATATATATAAACTCAAATTAAAAAAAAAAAAAAAAAAAAAAAGGTGAACGTGAAACAACAAAAGTTTGACATTCAAATTTTGTTCAAATTTGTAAATAAATTTATAAGTGTTAATTTTTTTTAAAAGGGATTTTCAAAATAATCATATTGTGTAAATACTTCTTATTAGAAAACTTATTAAAAAAAAAAAGCCATTTAGCTTTAAATCCCATGTAAATACAATATTTTTCAAAAAAAAAAAAAAAAAAAAAAAAAAGAAAAGAAAGTAAAATGTAACTTCTAGATTGTTCTCCATGAAATTCTTAAGAAATCTAACTCACAGAAAATCTCAGAGGAGGTACGAAATGAATTTTAACGGAAGATTATTAATATTTTTGTTTGTTAGTATTTCATGTTTTGTTTGTTTGTTTGTTTTTTTTTTTTTTTTTTTTTTTTTTTTCAATTCATTACGTCAATGATGATTATTCTTTACGGAGCCAAGTGTGAAAACAATATTCCATTGTCAGCTATTCATCATCGTTGGAAAGAACTTGAAGTTATTTTTTTTTCTTGGGGTATTTGAAGTTTTTTGTAGGGTTTGGTTTTTTTTTTTCTTTTGGAGAATTATTAAGATTTTTCTAAAGTTGAATTATTAAGGTTTGTTTTCTATTTTTTTATGACAACAAATTAACATTAATATAATAACGGGGATATGAGAGGGCTAAGATTATATATATATATAAAAAAAAATCTATAGTAGATTATTTAAATTTATATTTTGAAATTTATATGAGTTATTTAGAAGTTTAAAGAAAAAAATGTATCCACCATTTTTTAATGTACCTACATGACTCCAGTCACATCATCTTCCTCCGCTAACTAATTTATCAATGACTCCATGTTTTTGCCTCTATACTCAGGATTTTTTTTTTTTTTTTTTTGGGAGGGGGGTTGGGGGGGAGCTTTCAGTTTTTTTTTTTTTTTTTTCATAATTTAATTTTTAGGGGAATTTTTGTTCACCTTTTATTGCATGTACTCTTTTCATATAAAATGCTAATTAAACTTTTAAATTAAATATGAAATTAAATGGAATAACATAGCATAAAATCGCTGTGGTAAATAAGTTTTTTAAAAATATATTTATTTGTAAGAGAAGAAGTATCTAGAATAGATCAATCAACTGTTTAAAGAAACCGCTTCCCAACCAAAAAAAAAAAAAGCCTAATTAAACCTCCTTTTTTTTTTCTCTTTAAAAAAATTCCTTAAAAAAAAAAAGAAAAAAGAAACAAATAAACATGAGAAGTAACCTTTCAGAAAACAAAATAAAAATGGATGTGTATATTGCAACTTTTTGCTACGGAGAATTGTGCTCTAAGAATTTAGTAAAAAATGTAATAATAAAATTTTATTAGTTAACTTGTAAAAAAAACTTAGTAGTGTGTTCTATTTATAGGTGCCATAACCTAAACAAATAAAATTTCTATTTCTTATTTGTTTTTGTCTTAATTTAAAAGGCATAATCTAATTTCTAATTTGAAAATTATTTTTTTTAAAAACAAAAATAAATATAATTCTGTTAATGCTTTTTAACTGTTAATTTAAAGTCATCACGATACTGAAATACTTTTTTTTCCATTGAATTTTTTTATAAAAAAACCCAATATATTTTTTTCCAGTTTTTATCTTTCGTAGTTTTTTTCCCCTGTTTTTATCATTGATAGTTATATATTTATTTATTTATTAATTTTTTTTTCTGTTTTTATCTTTTGAACTTCTTTTTTTCTTTTCTTAATGAAGGCATAGATAGAAACATCGACGTTTTCTTTCCGAAAAAAAAAAGAATTTTTTTAAAGAAAGAAATAATGATTAGAGATTAAGCTTTATCGACTGTTCTACATGAAATTCAGTTGATTATTTTTGTCTATTTATAATTAGAATCTCATTTTTACTTGAGAGATTCAAATTCTGTTAAAAACTCTTTTCAATAATAATTTATGATCCTTATCCAAGATATCAAATTTTATTCAAACTTTAAATTTCAAATATTATCATCTTATCTGAGAAAATAATTATTTGAATTTCAAATAACTTATAAAATCAAAATACCTTTACCAATGACTAATAATATAATATATAAATTTTACTTATGTGCTTGTACACAATATATATAAAAGGCTTAGATTGGAAAAAATCGATTGCTTTGAAGGTAAAATGTGTATTCGGTTCAACCTAAATTAATTTTCTAGTATTGACATTTAATCAAATTCAATTAAGGTCCGTTATTTGGAAAAAGAAAATGGATTGGATTGAGTTGGTTTTTTATTTATTTATTGATTAATTGAATCAGATGAACACCCTCATTTTCTTCCTGCTTACCAAATATAACCTTAGATCATCTCCAAAGTAAATGTCAATTCAAAATCAATTAGAACTGACTAAAATGAACTATCAATTCTGTCAACGTTCCCATATATTGGTCATGTTGGTGATTTTGTAACGAAAACTTTGACCTATAGTTCGATGGACTAGTCGACAAAAAACTAATACCACCGAAATTGACTGGTGTTATGCAATCTAATTAAGCTTATATTTTTACATTCCTATAGCAGTTACACTACCGTTAGTAAGTTCAAAGACATTTTGGCATTTTTTATGGTAAGAATTTGTCATGTGTATCTCTAATTGTAGTTACAGGGTTATATTAGGACTGCAGCTTAGTATAACTAAATGTGACTGTTAGGGTTTACTGGTGTTAATATCTTATAGGTTTTGTTGCAATATAAAGAGTCTGTTAGGTGATTAGATTTTTTAGTCTGAATGGTTTTCTATACTCTGAAGCAAACGAGATTATTACAGGGTTTGTGAAAGGGGTTATTTGGGGAGTGCTTGTTTCTCGAAAATCTTAGAGAGAAAGAGTGAGAAACTGTTAAGCATTGAAATTTCAAAACTCCTGAGATCTTGTTGAGTCTTGTGAATGCATCTACCGTAGTGAATTGGACTAGGGAGCAATTCCCTACCTTGGAGTAGGAATCATTGATCCGATCTAAGTAAATCCTTTGTTCTTAGCTTGATTTGTTCCTCTAATTTCAATTTTGTTTTTCCTTGTCTTCGGTTCTTTGGTTTCATGCCTGTTTGGTCTTTTGCAAATCGGAGGGTGAAATTTCGTCACAAAATCATTAACCAATTCAAAACTACATTTTTTAGACAGTTTACGTGGTTCGATATTTTAGTGAAAGATCCAAATAAATTGAATAATACATAATTGATTTTGACTGTTTAATCTTATTGATAAATGAATTTTTGTTTTTTCACAAAATATAATAAGTCGTTCACGCCTTAAAAGACACAAGTATGATATAATCGTATATATATACATATATAGCAATAAAAATAACATCTAAAATCACACACAAAATATAAAATAGTTTTTTTTTTCTTCCTTAGATTAAAGCATGTTACAACGTTGGATTTCACCAAAAAAAAAAAACAAAAAAAAATAATAATAAAAATAATAAAACATTGAATATATTACACAACTCAAGACTAAAATGGTAGACAAAATAATATCTAAAACATAAAGAAAGAGAAAAATAACTTTATAACTTTATATTTTCCATTATGTATTTTTAACAAGAAAACTACACACACCCCACCCTCCAAATCATCTTCAATCATTATCCACTTCCCACCTTTCTTCTCGTACTTACGTTTTTCTTCCTTTCCTTCTCCCTGCGACCAATCTATAGTCCACCTCTTTGCCCGGCTAAACAAGTGCGCCAAAATCACATAGAAAGGAAATGTCAATAGTGTGTGGAAATTTCAGTTTTTTTTCTTCATAATTTAATTTTTAGGGGAATTTTTGTTCACCTTTTATTGCATGTACTCTTTTCATATAAAATGCTAATTAAACTTTTAAATTAAATATGAAATTAAATGGAATAACATAGCATAAAATCGCTGTGGTAATAACTTTTAAAAAAATATATTTATATGTAAGAGAAGAAGTATCTAGAATAGATCAATCAACTGTTTAAAGAAACCGCTTCCCAACCCAAAAAAAAAAAAAGCTTAATTAAACCTCCTTTTTTTTTCTCTCTAAAAAAATTCCTTAAAAAAAAGAAATAAAAGAAATAAATAAACAAGAGAAGTAACCTTTCAGAAAACAAAATATATATGGATGTGTATATTGCAACTTTTTGCAACAGAGAATTATGCTCTAAGAATTTAGTAAAAATTGTTATGATAAAATTTTATTAGTTGACTTGTAAAAAAAACTTAGTAGTGTGTTGTAAATGCTGGGAATCTACCGTCAAATTTTAACCGGAGTTAGTAAAAAAGAACAAAATGAAAAATAAATGAGGTCCTTGGATATCATTTATGAGATTCATAAAACATCATAATCACAAGATAATCAAGCCAGAAATATAAATGGAATAAGAACAACAACACCAAAATTTAGAGAGGTTCGCTGGAAACGTGCTACGTCCTTTGTATGTGTGATTTTTTCACTATGTATGACTGTTTTTGAATACAATGAATAACAATTTTTGAGTGTAATTGGACAGCGTAAGGGTAAGCCAAGATTGCCCAAAGACCAATCGTTTGTCTGAAAGGGGTCTTCCTCTCTTTATAGAGGAAGAATAGTGGGTTTGAATTCGTAGTTCGTGGTGAGCGGTTTTCGCTCAATGTCTTTTCGGACACATGTAAGAACATAAGTCACGATGTGGACTTGGCGGTTATCGGGGTGAATTTGATCATAGATCGTGGAGCTTAACAGTTATCAGAGTCAACTGCTATGACATCATCATCGATCGTGGGCTTGACAGTTATCAGAGTGAAATGATATTGTAATGACCCACCTAACGTGGCCGTTACAGTTACTTATCTTATCTTATCTTACTTATTTACTTGGCGGAAATACGGAATAAATTTTTTTTCTTTATTATTATTATTTTTTTATATAACTTAAATCTTCGAAACTGATTCATACTATACTTACCGGTATAAATATATATATATATATATACACATATATATATATATATGACCTGAATACCAAACTTGTTTCGGTACATACAACATTTTTTGTGAACTGTTAAACATAAATAAAATAAAACGCGTAATGGTTCCCATCCCAAGATTTCACAGGTAGCCTTGCCACGCTCCACTGCCTTGCATCAAAGATTGCTGACAGGTTGCTTACCTACAGCATAAATGTAAGACATGAGCTTTCGCTCAGCAAGTACAACTATTGTCCCACAAAACATTTCATAATGGAACAATGCATGAACTAATTATGCTTTCATTATGATGTCTTATGCTTACATATCCTGGGCCCTTACATAACATAAGTGTACGTACCGTGGCGCGCTGTCATGGAGTGGATGGGGCGGCCAACCAGATCCAACTCAAACCATGGACCAAACCCGACTTAACACGGGTCGGTACGACACAAGGCAAGCTCGCTTGCCATCATACTTGAAATCTTTCCTTAACTTGTTCTTAAAATAGTTTTCTTCTTGAAAACAGTCTTTTACAACAGTTTCTTACTTGAAACTGGGTTCTCATTCTTACCGAGTGATTTATCTTTAGTGAATATGCTTCATGATGCCACAATAATAATACATAAATCATACGTACTACATCATCAAGACATAAATCATATGCATCACATCATACATGCTTAAGCTTAACATCACATAAGGGGTAAAACATTTTCCGTCTATGCTGTAGGCGGAGTTGTACTTACCTCTTATGTGCGTCCTGAGTTTGTTGCTCCTATCGATCGCAACAACAGGTTGACTACCTGTTATCAATTAAGAATGTAAGATACGAATCTTTCTATCTTACTCTTAACTATAACATTAGATGTTGGTATCCTAACCGACATTAATGAGAAATCTCTAGTTACATGTCCCCATTCGCACACTCTAATAACATTATGTTTGGTTACTAAGTGTAACCCTAGGGCACATGTCCCAATAATAATTAAACAGTATCATGTTAAATTACTTAACGAACTTTGGGCTCAAAGCCCAATAGTATTTGATTCTTATTAGGTTACTATTAGTAACCCTTAGGTATAAGCCCAAATTATGTTTAACTTAAAAAGCCTATTGGGCTACTAAAGCCCAATGATTAAAGTGGTATCCTATTTGATTATCATGAGTAACCTTGGATCCAAAATCTTACATATAAAGTTTGTAACCCATTGGGTTACCATAACTTGGCCTAATTAATTTTTAGTAATCTTTCTGATTACTATTTGCCTTATTAATTTATTGCCTTCTGTACTAAACTGGGTTTGATTAATCACTTAAAAACTGTTTTGAGTAAAACTGTCTAAATTTGGAAGAGTTTGCTGAAAACAGTCCCATAATTCCAGTTATTAGTGCATGTGCAGGAATTACCTGTGCATGCACTGTTTTGAAAATCTTGTGCAGGAATTCTTATTTCCTGCCCAGTTTTTAAGATTCAGTCCTATTTTAAAATATCTTTGGATTTTAAAAAAGTTTTCTTCATGAAAGTTTTATATATTGAAAAACCCTACAACTTTCATGTTTTTCTCAAAACCCAGTTCTACCTTTAACTTATACTTTTTCCTCGTTGAATCTGCCTGGCCGTGCACATGGGTCTGGGTGGTCCAGGCTCGGATTTTTATAAAAAAATAAGGCCTTTGGAGCCTTATTTTCAAAAACTGTCCACGCTATCCCTTATAATTTTCAATTTCCTACAACTTTTCAGTTTTGAGTTTTTTCAAATTCGGCCTCTATAGGCCTCAAAATACCGTTTCCAGATCACTGCCTAGTTTTCACCCGAACTGGCAGTTTTGGTTTCGGTTCGTTCTTACGTACAATTACGCACATCCTACCTCAAACGGTCACAACCGTGAGCCTATATCCAGCATGCAGCATATAATCTAACGTTCTCACGATCATTCATTCATTCTCAAACATTCAATCATTCTCGTAAACCCATTTGGTGAAATTCACCAATTTGGGTTTTTAGGGTTTTCCACAAACTCTACTTGCATCATTCATCAAAATCACATAATCAATCACACCATACAACCACTTAAGTGTGTGGGGACATACAACAAACATATACAAGGCATTTCTACATACACTACTACAGAATGTGGATATCACGACGGAGATTCCACGACCGTTATTCAAAAACCGTCGTGGAAACTGAGCCAAAAACACGGAACAACAGTAGGTCTCCGAAAACCGTCGTGGAAGTCTATCCTTCCACTACGGGTTTTTAAAACCGTCGTGGAAGTATATATTTCCACGACGGTTTCCAGGAAACCGTCGTGGAATTATTGACATCCACGACGGTTTTCATAGAACCGTCGTGGAAGTCAGACGATTCCACGACGGTTAAATAAAACCGTCGTGTAAGTCTAGAATATTACACGACGGTTAAATAAAACCGTCGTGGAATTATTGACTTCCACGACGGTTCTATGAAAACCGTTGTGGAAGTCAAGTATTCCCCCTTTTTGTTCAGACATAGCGCGCAGCTCGAGAAGCTCTGTTTTTCCCACATCGATACACCAGCTCTAAGTGAACAAATCTCATACCAGATCGCTCCGACAACAGTTCCATACGCCGCTGTTAGACCCCACCCACCACCAGTACTGGTCGATCATCATTCTTGTAAGTCATGATGACCCAAATTAACTTAACTTTTTGATGTTTTCAGAAGTGCTAATTTTTTATTTACGAACCCAGATTATTAATTTTAATTTGTATTTTTTTGGATTCCTTTTATACGTTAAATACTGAAAAGTGTTTAATTTAGTGATCACAATCAATGTATTTTTAGATTTGGATTTTTTATTTAAATCCTAAATAAATGTATTTTTAAAATTACGATGTAATTTTTTTTTTGGATTTTGGTATTTATTTAAATAACCCGGGCCGGTTTTTTAATTGTATTTATAGTAGTAGTTATGTTATGTTTTTTGGATTTTTTTAGTAAATATATTGTTGATTTAATTAATGCATGTGCTGGGACTATTTATATATAACGTAACTAATTAAATGCAAATGATATTCATGCGTGCAATTTAAAAATATGCACACCTATTGACTTCGAGGGCTTTGATTTATTGGTTTAGGATTTGCGCGCAAATCATGGATAGGAAATGAATGTGGTTTGATAGATTGACTAAAGCATATGAAGATGGTGTTGAAGAATTTTTGTCATTTGCCAAATCTCATACACAAGACGATAAGATTCGGTGTCCGTGTCAAGTTTGTGGTAATCATAGATCCAATTCCATTGATGATGTTAGAGGGCATTTGCGCGCTAATGGGATAATTTGTTCTTACCAAACATGGTATTTACATGGCGAAGATTTTGTCCATATTAAGAGAACATCGACTAGTACTAAAAGTAAAGAGCCTATTGTTGAGGAAAACATTGTTGACGAAAACGTTGGTGATAATATGTACAATATGATTAATGATTTGGAAGAAAACTTTGTGCACCGTCCGGAGTTATTTGAGGAAATGATTAATGATGCCGAAACGCCCTTGTATGCCGGGTGTACAAAATATACAAAATTAGGGGCATTGGTTAAATTATGGAATATGAAAGCGTCGGGAGGGTGGACGAATTCTAGTTTCACGACTCTTTTAGCTTTTCTAAAAGATGTTTTGCCGGAGGATAACAAAGTGCCACCTAGTATGTACGAGGCGAAGAAGACGTTGAGCACGTTGGGAATGGAATACGAGAAGATACATGCTTGTCTAAATGATTGCGTGCTTTACCGGAGAGAATATGAAGAGTTAGATGAATGTCCGGTTTGTAATGAGTCAAGATGGAAGAAGGGCAAGGTGCCATCGAATGGTAGTAAAGGAGTGCCGGTGAAGGTGTTATGGTACATTCCACCAGCTCCACGTTTCCGCCGTTTGTTCCGTAATGCACAGCATGCTAAGAGTTTGACATGGCATCATGATAAACGTGTTGACGATGGCAAGCTTAGGCATCCGGCCGACGCACCGCAATGGAAGACCTTTGATGACAATCATCCATATTTTAGTGCAGAACCAAGGAATTTACGTCTCGGTTTGTCGACGGATGGAATGAACCCGCATAGTAATATGAGTAGTCGGCATAGTACCTGGCCAGTCATACTTGTCAACTACAATCTCCCTCCAGACGTTTGCATGAAGCGGAAGTTCTTGATGTTGACATTATTGATCTCAGGCCCTCAACAACCGGGGAATGACATTGATGTTTACTTGGCACCATTAATCGATGACCTAAAAAGGTTGTGGGATGATGGTTTACAAGTGAAAGATTCTCACCGTCAAGATACGTTCAATCTTCGTGCAATGTTGATTTGGACAATTAATGACTTTCCTGCACTTGGCAACCTATCTGGTTATCCTGTGAAGAGTGCTATCGGTTGTCCAGTTTGTATGAAGGAAACATCTTCCATCCGGTTGAAGAATGGTAAGAAAACCGTTTACCTTGGTCACAGGAGGTTCTTGCCGAAAAATCATCGATATCGCAAACAGAAGAAGGCTTTTGATGGCAATACCGAAGAAAGAATCGCTCCTCGGATTTTGACTGGCGAGGATGTATTTGAGATGGTTAAAGATGTGAAGGTTGTTTTGGGAAAGAGGAAACGTAAGGATCCAGTCCTCGATGGACCTTGGAAGAAGAAGTCAATCTTCTTTGAACTTCCATATTGGAAGTCACTTTACGTGCGTCATTGCTTAGATGTTATGCATATTGAGAAAAACGTCTGTGAATCCATAGTGGGCACGTTGCTTGACATTCCGAATAAGACTAAAGATGGTGAAAATGCACGGTTGGACCTTCAAGAGATGAAGATTAGAACGAATTTGCTCCCCGAGAAAAGATCGAACGGCACTTACTTACCGCCAGCAAAGCACACATTATCCAGACAGGAGAAGAGAAAGCTTTGTGAGTGGCTTGCATCCGTGAAAGTGCCGAGTGGGTACTCTTCCAACTTCAAAAGGTTGGTGTCGATGAAAGATTTGCGGCTCGTTGTAATGAAAACACATGATTGTCATATCTTGATGCAACAATTATTACCTCTTGCTTTGCGGGGAGTTTTAACAAAAGATGTGAGATACTCAATTACGAAGTTATGCTCATTTTTCAATTCAATATGCTCCAACGTAATTGATCCAATGATGCTAGATTCGCTACAATCGGAATTGGTTATGACATTGTGCCTGCTTGAGAAGTATTTCCCACCAGCCTTTTTTGATATAATGATCCATCTATGTGTGCACTTAGTTCGGGAAGTTAAGTTATGTGGCCCGGTGTATTTGAGGTGGATGTATCCTTTTGAAAGGTACATGAAGGTCTTGAAGGGATATGTGAAGAACCGAAATAGGCCGGAGGGTTGTATAGTGGAAAACTACATAGCCGAGGAATCAGTTGAATTTTGCTCTGAGTATATGTCCAACGCGGACCCAATAGGGTTGCCAACAAGCGGGCTATTTACGTCGAAAGGACTATCCGTGGCCGTTCATTCATCAGTAAATCAAGATGAATGGGAAAAATCTTGTTTGTATGTTTTGCACAATGCTAAGGAAATGGAGCCTTTCTTTCAGGTTCATATGGCAGAAATAAGAGCTGCGAATCCAAGAAAAGGAAGAAGTGAGAAGTGGATTCAAGATGAGCAGAATCGGACATTCCGGGAGTGGATAAGAAAATATTTGCATACGAAGCTTGGTGTTTCACAAAACGTAATGAAGCTATCTAGAGGTCCGTCATCGATAGTCACAAGATATACATCGTACCTTGTCAATGGCAACTCCTTCTACACTCGGGATAGAGATGAGAAGCATCCCGTACAGAATAGTGGTGTCACCCTTCGGGCCGAGTCTATGCATATTTCATCCGCAAAGGACAAGAATCCGGTCTTTAGTTCCATGAATTACTTTGGGTTCATTGAGGATATTTGGGAACTTGATTATTGCGGCTTGCGAATAGCACTCTTTAAATGCAAGTGGGCTGACAATAATTATGTTAAGGTTGATAGTGACGGCGTGACAGTGGTGGACTTTAGGCGATTGGGATACAAAAATGATCCCTTCATCATGGCGTCACAAGCGGTACAAGTATTTTATACAACGGATCCCGCAGATATAGAGTTGTCTTTAGTTGTGCCAATGAAGTCAAGAATGATCAGGGATGGCCAAGAAGATATTGACGATGGCACCGACATTCCATCATTTACAACGGGTTTGCCACCGGTGGAGGAGATTGATGATTTTGACGATGATGTATCACATTTACTTCGATTAGACGTCGAGTGGACACGTGTTGAGAAGCCGAAAAAAAAGCAGAAAAAGAATAATTACCAAAATCTTTAATTCTTATGTACGTTGTAAACATTTAATTAGATACGGTTTTTTCATTCCGCATTGTTATATGGGAATTATTTATACATGCAAATACTTATGGAAGCAAATAATAATCCACAATATTTTATTGCACAACATACAGGTTTTGCCACAGAAAGGGATTATATTAACAATTTTAAAATTATTTTGTGTAAATTTCTAACCTACAACGACGGTTTTTCGAAAAAACCGTCGTGGTATGTAATATACCACAACGGTGAAATTTTCTAACCGTCGTGGTAGAAATATACCACAACGGTCTTTTAGCTGACCGTCGTGGAAGATAAGGGGAAAAATTAGCACTGAACCTATCACGACGGTCTTAAAAAACCGTCGTGGTAGTCCTTAATTCCACGACGGTCAGATTAAAAACCGTCGTGGTAGTTGAGGCGGCGACTGACCCTATATATAAGGGGAAAAATTAGCACTGAACCTATCACGACGGTCTTAAAAAACCGTCGTGGTAGTCCTTAATTCCACGACGGTAAGATTAAAAACCGTCGTGGTAGTTGAGGCGGCGACTGACCCTATCACGACGGTCAGAAAAAAACCGTCGTGGTACACAATCTACCACGACGGTCAGTGAAAAAAACCGTCGTGGTTGTTTACCTATTCGCGACCGTTTCTTTTGTTGACCGTCGTGGTAGATAGTCGGTGGCTGCAAATACATATCCTATCACGACGGTTTTTAAAAACTGTCGTTGTATGTCGAATTCCACGACGGGTGAAATTTAACCGTCGTGGTAGGATATATTTCCACGACGGTTTTTGAATAAACCGTCGTGGTATATTGTTTAGCGGCAATTTTTGAAATTTTTGGAACTGTTCAATTTTTTGCCGCTTTTAATAAAACCTAAAAAAAATCCCCTTTCTCCCAAACCCATTTCATCCCGAGCCTTATTCCCAAACTCTCTCCAGTTCTCTCTCGTCGCTCCCTCCCTTTCAAATCTTCACAAACTCTCTGAACACTCAAACTCCGACGCCATCGTCGCACTTCTTTCAGTTTCCTCCATTCTCCGACGCAACTCCTCCACCAATAACGACGCTTGATTTCGGACTTTCCCAGTGTCTCTCGCCGACCACAACCCACTCTCTCCATATCCGGTAAGTTGTGATGCATATTGCTTGGGTAATGCACGAATGTGGGTAATTTCGGTCAACTAAGTCGAAAATAATTGATTGTGATTGTTGATTATGGGTGTCGAACTTGATTACACTCAAGGCCGAAATGGGCAAAAGCCAGAGATAACATTTTCGGTCATTGGGTATTGTGTTTGTGATTTATATTGATTTGAAATGGTTGGGTAAGGCTCGGATTTGTTAAGAATGTCATTTTCTGAGTTAAATGTTTGCATACTACGTGGTTTATTAAATGCCTCTTTGTGTGGTTGGTTAGGCTCGGATTTGTGAAATTTCCGGATAAAATTAAAGTTCTTGTTTGTCGTGATTGTTTGTAAAGTACAAGTTCGATTAAATGCCCCTGTCATACACATTTGGTGTTTTGTGCCAATGTAGATTGATTTACAATGTCAAAAGATCAACAAGAAGAAGTTTCAACCCAAACTCAAGTTGGAAAACCACGAAGAACCAACTCTTCAAGATTTAATGCCGACGAGGAGGGAAAACGAAGAGCAACTCTCCTTAAAAGAGTGCACGTTGTTAGGACGAGGGGAGAACGAATTCAAGTTTCGTTTGACGCAAAAGGCCAACCAATTGGCAAGGAAGGTGATGAATTACAGAGTTGGATTGGAGTGCTAGCTCGGGAGCACATTCCAATTTGGATTGCTGATTTCAGAAGTGCTGATTTGGAACCGAGGAAAGAACAAGTGTGGTTGGAAGTTGTAACTTCATTCACAGTTGATGAATCACACAAAAAGCAAGTTTTGAAGTCCTGTGGGGAGTCGGCTAAATGTTTTCGATATGATCTTTACCAAGCCTTTGTTAGGGATCATATTGATGATGAAAGTGTTTGGCAACGACCGGCAAAGGTGGTTAACAATTACCCAACCATCAGCCAGGACGATTGGGAAAGGTTTATTACCTATCGACGGACGGGTGATTTCAAGAGGCTATCCGATCAAGGAATCGAGAGACGGAAAAAGAGCAAATACGGTTCTACCACAGGCCGAGACGGCTATAGGAAACGTGATCAAGAAATCGTACGTTAATTAATTGGGAAAAAAGCTTAAAGTCTATATAAATTTTATTTTGAAGTATGTGTTAGTTATGTTTACTAACTTTAATTACTAAATTGCAGTTCGAAAAGACGGGTTCATATGCGGACCGACATGTTATTTGGCGGGACACGCGGATCAAGCCCGATGGAGAGTACAAGAATCCATCGATTAAAATTATCGGCGATCAAATAGTAAGTCCACGGATCCTATTTCAAATAAAGTCTAAGATTGTCTCCATTATGTTTACGGGATGAATAACATATTGTGTAATTGTTATAGGACGAATTAACACAACAAGACACCCAAGGAAGCTTCGAATCCGTGGGGACAGAAGACATTTTGACCAAGTCTTTGGGCAATCCCGAGCATTCCGGTCGTCTTCGTGGGCAATCAAAATTTGTCAAGCAGGCGCAATACTACAATGCCATGCACGTACCAAGGGAGAATCCTGAAGTCTCCTTTATGAAACGACAGCTGGCTGCCTTGGAAAGAACGGTGCAGGAACTTTGTGCGAAGCACGGTATCAACCGTGAGACGATGGCCGAGGAGGCAGCCCCAGAAACTGTTGATCAGCACAACAGTTTCAAGGCGAGTTGCACACTCAATGAGAAAGACGCGGACGCGCCGGATCCGCAGCCCATGCCTAATGAAAGTAAGGAATGCCAACTTTTCCTTACTGATTTTATTAATGGTGGAGAAGTTTTGGTTGCACTAGGCAAGGCATACATGGACTGTGTTCCAACCGACACAGTCCATGGGATTCTTTTGGGCGCGGGGAATGTGCGGGTGACAATCAGTGTCCCAAAATTGAAACGTGCACTCCTTCCGATTCCGACGAATGAAGCCACATACATAGAAGAGGCTGTCGGGGGGTTTGTTGCTTGGCCCAAAAAATTAGTCGTGATTCAGAGCAGTTTAAACCAAGCCAGTCGAGGTCCCAGTCAAGCTCCCGATCCGGAAGCAAAGGGAAAGAAACGAATAAAAAAGAGAGCCGGGAGGAAGAAACTACAGTCACAACCGGAGGTACAACAGCAAACGGCAGAAGAAGTACCTCCTACGTTTGACTTCGATGCAATTCCTATTGAACTGAGACCGCTGGCTTATTACGCACAAAGTTCCTTGAGTGACGGTAGCCAGATTTCGTGCCCACCACAACAATCCGATGAAATGCCCATATATATTGGGTATGAAGATGTATATGATTTCATAACCTTTAAAGAAATCAGTGCAAGCAGTATAATGGTTTACATCAGGTAAATGCTTTTTCCTTAAACAATACTTAATTATTGTTCCAATTAGCGTCAAAGTTAGATATATATGTTGATTTTGCACGCGTAACAAGTTTGACTTAATATTTTGCAGCTACTTATCGGATTGTTGTGCAAGAGCAGGATTGGATCAACGTTTCGTGTTTATATCTCCATTCCTTGTCTCGCCAGTTCAACAGAATGTAGATCGCGTAGCCTACATTCGAGAGAGAGCCGACAATATCATCCGGATCATAACAAACATACCAAGGGGAAGGCTTGTTCTCATGCCATATAACAGCGGCCAACATTGGATATTGGCTATTATTAATCCGTGGGATGACTCCGTGCTCTATTTTAATCCTCTTGGAAACGATCCGGGTGAAGATTTTCAACAGCTAATTACGTTGTAAGTGTTATTTGATCGGCATAGTTCCATGATTAATTTTACATTCCATAATTGTTGTTCCGGATGTATTGATAATTGATAATTGTTAAATTGTTAGGGCACTAAACGATTGGAAATTGCTGGTGGGACGAGGAATAACAAAGCGACGCAACTGCAAGACGTTGATTCAGACTGCCCGATGCCCGATACAGCAAGGAAATGTGCAGTGCGGCTATTTTGTATTGGGGTTCATGCGAGAAATAACGTTGAACGTCGATGGACTTGCCTTATTGCAAAACAAGACTTCTTATAATGAAGCTGATTTGAATTTGGTTAGGCAAGAGTGGACTACATATGTCATGAGCTTCATACAATACTGAGGCAAAGCATTTAGTTTAAATTTTGTATATAGCAGTAGTTAATTAGTTCTATATATATTAATTGTTGTACATTGTATCGGCTATATCATTTATGTTATTATTTAATTCTTTGCTGCTTAAATTTTTCATGTCATGAATGAATGAACAGGAATGAACGAACTGGCATGGTTCAATTAAACGAATGGATATTTTTTTTGCATACGTCACGACCTACCACGACGGTTAACAACAGAAACCGTCGTGGAAATAAATATACCACGACGGTTTATACACGGACCGTCGTGTTAAGTCTATATACCACGACGGTTATTTACATAAACCGTCGTGGTAAATCGCATATTCCAAAATGTTAATTTTTGGTACTATTTTTACCAAAAATATACCACGACGGTTAATTAGAACAGTCGTGGTATATTTGCCAAAATGTTAATTTTTGGTATTATTTTTACATATTCCACGACGGGTACTATACATAACCGTCGTGGTAACATTAAATACCACGACGGTTTATCTGTATAACCGTCGTGGTATGTCATCTATCACGACTGTTACCACGACGGTTTTTAGTTAGAACCGTCGTGGTATAGTTGTCAAAATGTTAATTTTTGAAACTTTTTTTACCTATTCCACGACGGGTAAAGAACCGTCGTGGAATCTTTTTAGATTCCACGACTCTGGATTCCACGACGGTTAGATGACCGTCGTGGAAATATTACCACGACGGTTAAAAACCGTCGTGGTATCTACATTCTGTAGTAGTGATACCTTACATACTTAGCACATAACATCATAAACAAACATCAAAATCATAAATCAAGATCACAAAATCTAAATCAAGCACATGCTAGGTAAACTATCTAGAATATAAACATAAATGGTGAGCTTATGCTCTTACATCCAATGCTTGAAATACACATAAACTTTGCTCAAAACTCACTAAAAAGCTTAGGGTTTTGAGAGGGTTACCTCTAGATCTTGGAAATGAATTTCAAGCTTGGGTTCCGAAATTTTTTTCTAGCTTTCCTTCACTAAAAATCCGACCACTCTAGCTCGACTTTTTTTTTTTTTCTTTCTTGGGCTTCGGCTGGTATGGGGGAAAAAGGTTGAGGAGAAATTTTGTAAGAGTTTTGGTAAGGTCACACAAAATGAACTAAAAGCCCCCCCCCCCCCCCCCCCCCCCCCCCCCCCCCCATCACCTATTTATAGGTGAAAAAATATTTTCTTTATTGATTTATTTTTATTCTCTAAATTGCACATAAGTCCTTAAGAGCAAAATAATTACCCAAAAGTCCAATGAGGTGGCCGGCCATCATGGGAAGACTTGGAGGCCAAGTTTTCAATTCTTTCCTAATTTCCCAAAAATCCAAAAATTATGTAATTATCTCATGATGAGGTGTCTCACTTTTAGGGCCTCGTTTGGCTTATCTCCTAAAATGCAGTCCATTCTTATGCTAATGCAGATATTGCTAATACTGTTTTCAACTATAACAGTATTGTCATACTAGACTGCAGTCCAGAATTCATCTGCGTAAAATTTTGACTGCGTAAACTTTTTCATCTGACTTCGAGCTACTTAACCATTATTATTCTAAATATTGTGCTTGATTTTTCTAAAGTGATCTTGAACCTTATTCTTATTATTTTATCCGTGATGATGGTTTTTCGCAGTATAATTTCTATACTGCTTGCTATACTACAGTAACGTCATAGTCATACCTTTGACTTTTTTTTTTGGGTCAAACTTTGACCGGTCAAGGTCACAAATTCTAATTTTGCCTTTTTCCTTAAAAGGCATCATGCATAGCTAAACAAGTTGTTTTGAGTCTTATTATGCTATAAGAACTCAAATATATCTGATAAAATCATATCAGACATTTCACACAAACATTCATTTTTCCTCCATGAGAAAATCATGAATTAATAAAAAAGGGCGGTTATTACAGATATGACATCATCGTCGATCGTGGGCTTGACAGTTAATGGGATTAGCCTTTATAATATTTGTCAAACTTGAAAAACGAACGATGAAACGACTAGTCAAAAGGCCCAGTTCTTGTGCCGTTCGTGGCTTATGTTAGATTTAAACGTTTACTCGTTCCATGTTTGAACCGACTGGTCTGCCGATTGAGTGCGAATGATCATTGTTCATGATTGAACGAACTGAGATCATAAATTGGGTCCAGCCCAAATATACGAAATTATCAAATAGATTGTGATAAGGAGTTCGTTGTTCGTTTGACGAGCAATCGAAGGCTAATGGTGTTATGGGAAGACGAAGTCTAACCCCATCAGATAGCCCCCCACTCTATCGAGCGATGGGTTCTCGATAGAGTGTTTGATTATTGACGAGAAGGTAGTGTCAACCTCTGGTATGTTAGATTAGGGGAATCAAAATGAACTGACATTATTTGGTCAAAAATCTTGAGCCCTGGGAAAGAAATCATTTCCTACACGTGGCATACGCTGATTGGATATATCGAAACGACGGCTTCACCTTTTTTTTGAAATTCAAACTGTTGTGACGTAAGATTTTGAAGCAGGAATTTGAAAGGTTTCGTAATTCACACCGTTTGATCATGCGTGATATGAGAATCAGGGCCATTAAATAGCTTCGCAGGGGGATATATATCATTTCAGCTTCCCCCCCCCCCTCTCTTATTTCTACGCTTTGGAATCTTCTACAAATCAGAGTCCGAAATTTTTTCCCAAGACGTTTGAATCTCAGGCAAGATTTCTTCTCTTCTTCTCCGTTTTGAGTAATTTTGATTTCGTAGGGTCGTTTCTGTTATGTTTTCGAGTCTTTCTGGTTATTTTCCTGCATTTCTTTTGGGTGAGTGACTTGGCTAGGGGATTTGTCGTGTTTTCCTGGGTTTTTCTTTGAGTTTTGGGTTTGTGGTTCTTCGTGTTCATCCTTAACTTCATAGGATTCAAACTGAATAGAGGCTTTAGATCCAAAATTCTTCGGTCCGTCATTCAAACATTTGTTCATACACCCATGGATAGAGCTAGAGGGAAACAACTTGTCGAGGATGTAGTCGTAGAATGGACGAGCAATGACTCTAGCGACAGTGATTCTGACAACAAAGAATGGGCATAAATCATTCATCGTTCAAAAGCCGAATATGATTCACTTCAATGCAAGAGGGTGCCGAGACGAGCAATGAAGCATCAAAGAGGAATCGACCGGCAACAGTGTCGGGAGCAGGTGTTCTATCGATTCTTCCGATAGCTCGACTGAATAAGCCTCCACGCCGACTTAGTGTAGAGTCATATCTACAAACGTCGAACCCTCCTTCCATTTTGAAGGACGAAGACTTATTGGCTATTAGGGGTCGATACGGGTTTCCAAGCGAAGTTTTGCTCGACTTCCTTTCCCAAACGAACGAGCAGACACCGTGCCGGAGGGATGGATCTGCATGTACACTATATATTTTGAGTGTGGACTTCGACTCCTGATTCGTCCCCTAATTATCGAAAGCATGCACCATTATCAGCTTGCGATTCCTCAACTGATGTCGAATGGTATGAGAGTTTTTTTGGGTCTGATTGTGATAGCGGATAAGGTGGGCGTCGAGCTGTCAGTGGATGATATCCTTGCCCTCTACTACCCATAGAAAAATTTGAAAGACCATGGTCAGTACTCGATGTATCCAAGGAGGAAGAAACAGGTGGTCGGTGAAATGAAGAACGCTGACAGTTATTGGTAGGACCGTTACTTTTTTATGCATGTGAACGAAAAATCAATGGGTGGACTAGCCAATGCTTTTTACCCTTTATGGGGTCTTCTTCGTAAGTTTCGAACGAAGAACATCAAGGGTTAGACAAAGTATTTATTGTTGAAATTCTGATTTTATTTGTTGTTTTGTGTTACAGGCAATGAGCTAAAGAAACCTCCGCCGAAAGCTCTTATATTCGAAGAGAAACTTGAACGGATGCTAGCACAGCTGAACCGGGAGTGAGACGAAATAAACATTCCAGAAAGATTTAGAGCGTCGAGCCTCTGGAAGGACTTTTTCGAAATTGAAATATGTATAATTAAATGAGTTCCTTCCTAGGTTGATTGGCCATTCGTGATTAGAGGAGCGTTGAGGAGACTCTTCGGCACTCCATTGTTCATCGAGCCACTTTCTGACGAAGAGGCTTTGATCGCAGAATTAGTGTTAGACACGATGGATGTAGATTTCCCCAATCCCAAAGATCTACTTGCGAGGAAGAAGGCACAAAAAGAAGCTGCGAAAGCAGCAGCAGCAGAAAAGGCAGCACAGGCAGGTCGAGCGACTGAACCTCAGCTATTATTGGTCATTAAATCCTCTTCGGAACCTTCAGCTGTGCCTGTTCAGTCCCCTGCCAAGAAAGAAAGGCAGAGAAAAAACTCAAGAGGAAGGTTCCAGCGAAAAGGAAGAAGACATCAAAGGTCTCCACCTTCAAAATGGACGTTGAACCTTGCGGTTCCTTGCAGGAAGGTCAGAAAATAAAGGTGGACTTACCACCAAGTACAAGTATCCTTCAAAATAAGAGATTTGGTGTTGGGATCATGCGTCAACTATTATCCGACGTTGATTCTGACACAATAAATGAGGGTCGAATTCAAAGCCATCTTGATGAATTCTTATGGGATGGTTTGAAGGTATGTCTTCCTAACCTATGAATTCGAATCTCGACACCGATTATCGTTTGATAAGATTGTCTAACCCTGTCTTAGCACTACAGAGTAATCTGTGAGCTATGGGGTTGATCTATCGTACCACTGATAAGGTTGTCGAGCAGAAAGCACACACTAAGGAGCTCGAAGAGATTGACAGAGAAAGGGGTGAAAAGCTTCTTGACATTGAATGAAGGTTCCAAGATGTCAAAGCGAGCGCTGATGGTTTGATAACGGAGCTCCAAATGGTCAATTGAACGGTGAAAGAGGGGGCAGACATGATGAAAGTCATGGTCGATAGATTTGATGAGGCGATAGCCAAAATCAAGACCCTTGAAGAGTCGTTGAAGCAGAAAGAAGCTGACAACTCCGTGCTCATTGCTTGCATTGTTGATGCGTACAAGAGGGCCACTCTTAAGGCTCGCAATGACCTCCTAAAAAAGTTTAGGCAAGGCCTTCTTGTCGATCCTGAAGTCGAAGAAGAGATCGAGCTGTACAAGGATTTTGTCGCTGAAGCAGGAGATTCATTGTCAGCTTCTGTCACAGCCGCACCGACAGTGAACGAGCCCGAACCCGTTATCGCCGAGCCCCTTAGCAATGTCGATCCTTCAAAAGGCCACGAGACGCATCAATAGTTTATTTGTAGTAGTTTATTTGTTTTTTTTTTTTTTTTTTTTTTTTTTTGTTTTTTTTGGTTTTTTTTTTTTTTTTTTTTTGAACATCGAATTGTAAACACTGATTATTTGTCCATTTATTAGAAATTTGACCGAATTTTTATTGATGACCTATTTATATAATGATGTGAAATATCGAATGTCGTATGACAAATCGATAATCGAACAAGCTGTAATCAAATCGATAATTAAATCGATAATCATTCGATCATGGATCGAATCGTTTGTAAGAAATGAACATTGAATTGTTAAGTTTTGGCCGTGTGACGCTAATGGAAGTCCAGTTCATTTTCCACTTGAATTGACATGAAGAGTATGATTCGACATGCCTATGACAAAATTTGGACGATTAAATTTGAGGCAAGTCAGTAGCGAGTGTAAGGAACACGCGTTTTTGCTTGAAAACACATTTTTGATTTGAAAGAGTAGCTGCACTCAATTATATTTCACGAGCTGCCTACGTACCCATGTTTAGGGATCAAGCCGTTTGTAGTTCAATGGAACAATGTACTTATCTGATTAGTATGACTGGACTCGTACAAGCGTATACGAGCTGCCTACGTACCCATATTGGGATCAAGTTGAACATAGTTCAATTGAACAATGTACTTATAGGCATCGACCTATAGGTTCGATCATAGATCGAATGTTAACTGTAACAGATCAAGCCTTTACAAATGCAAATAAGTTTACAAGAAATTGGTAAAATTACAAGTAATATTTGCGAAGGTGATGAGAATTCCAACTGTAAAGCACTTCAACTCCATCAATCGTTTCGAGATGGTAAACACCCGGATGGACGAATTTCGTGATCCTGTAAGGGCCTTCCTAGTTTGCTCCCAACTTTTCGGCATTTGATTCAGCAGTGTTCTAGAATACCTTGCGAAGCACGAGGTCTCCTTCATTGAAAGTTCGTGGATGAACTTTTGAGTTGTAATATTTTGCCACAGATTGTTGATAGCTCGCCATGTGTACCAGAGCTCGATCTCGTCTTTCATCAAGTACATCCAGATTGTCGTTGAGTATCTCTTGATTCTGATCCTCGTTTTCAAGGGATAGCTGTCGTCGAAGTTGCCTGAGATGAACTGGGACCCATTATTAGTGACTATTTCTTGGGGGATACCAAATCTACAAATTATGTTTTTTCATATGAAGTCTTCGACGTCTGAATCCTTAATATCTGCATATGCCTCTGCTTCGATCCATTTTGTGAAGTAATCAATAAGTATAAGCAGGTATTTGCGTTGACCGCTCACCCTTGGTAATGGACCTATTATGTCTATTGAGTATTTCATGAATGGATAAGGGGATCCAATACTTGATAATCACTCCGCTGGTTGATGGAATACCGGGGAATGCCTTTGGCATTTGTCACACCGCCTTACGACGTCGTCGCTGTCGCGGAGCATGGTGGGCTAGTAATAGCCCTGTCGCTTGGTCTTGTTGCACAAAGACCTTCCACCGGAATGATTCCCACATTTGCCTTCGTGGATTTCCTTCAAAATGTATGCAGCTTCTTTCTCATCAAGACAATGCGCATAGGGGCCGTTAAATGAACGACGATATAGAACGTTATTAATCAGTGAAAAACGTGCAGCTTTCATCCTCATCCTTCGCGCCTCCTGCTTATCTTCTGGTAGGAGCCCTTCCTTCAAATAAGCAATGATGGATGTTCTCCAGTCTTCTTCAACTTCCTCAGTAGTGATTGTAGTCTCCAACTCGATGCTTGGCTCTTCGATAAAACCGATGGGAATGTTTCGTCGTTGGTTCGGCTCAGATGTAGAACCGAATGTTGCCAGGGCATCCGCTTGAGTGTTCAAATCCCTTGAGATCTGCTGGATCGTTTATTCTTCGAAACATCTTACAAGCGAACGAACGACGCTTAAGTAGGACTCCATTCTCGTGTCTTTCGTAGTGTACTCATCGAGTACCTGATTCACAATGAGCTGAGAATCGCTATGAACTTTTAACCGATGAGCCCCCAGTGTTTTTGCTAACCTTAATTCAGTTATCAAGGCTTCGTGTTCTGCTTCATTGTTGGAGGCACTGAATCCAAGGCGGAATGACTGTTCGACAACCTCACCATCGGGGGACCTGAGATACATTCCTACGCTAGAACCTTTTATATTGGACGCTCCATCAATCATTAGTGTCCATCAATCTTCTGACTCATTTCTCGTCGTTGGAGATTCTGGAGTCAATTCGACTACAATGTCAGCCAATACCTATGATTTCAAGCTAGTTCGGACCTGATACTCGATGTCGAATTCGCTCAACTCGACCACCCACTTTGTTAAATGTCCGGATAAGTTTGGACTATGAAGAATGGCTCGTAGGGGGTAAGTCGTCATCATGATGATCGAATGAGACTGGAAATACGGCTTCAATTTTCGTGCGGTAGTGACGAGGGCAAAGGCTAACTTCTCAACTACTGGATATCTCGTTTCAGCATCAAGCAGCGACTTGCTGACATAATAAACCGATTGCTCACTGTTTGCATCTCTAACCAGGACAGCGCTAACTTGATCGTCTGTAACTGTCAAGTACGCAAACAAACTCTCGCTAGTTAAAGGCTTGGCTAGAATAGGAGGGGTCGATAAATACCTTTTAAGCTCATCGAATGCCAGCTGACACTGTTCGTTCCATTTGAACTTCTTATTTCCCTTGAGCAGTTTGAATAAGGGTTGGCATTTATCGGTTGAGCGGGAGATAAATCTACTCAGTGTTGCAATCCGACCTGTCAGCTTCTGAATTTCTCGTTTGTTTTTTGGTGATGGCATGTTCATAACCGCCCTTATCTAGTCTGGATTGGCTTCGATCTCACGTTGAGTGACGATGTAGCCCAGGAATTGCCCGGACGAGACAATAAAAGAGCATTTGAAAGGATTCAGGCGCATGTTGTGCTGCCGAAGTACTGTGAAGCATTCTGACAAGTGTCTAATGTGGTATTTAGCCTTCAATGATTTGACCAGCATGTCGTCTATGTAAACTTCCATTGTTCTTCCGAGTTAATTGGCGAACATAGCATTGACGAGCTTTTGGTACGTTGCTCCAGCGTTCTTCAATCCGAATGGCATCACCTTATAGAAGTAAATCCCTCTTTCTGTGATGAATAATGTATTCTCCTAGTCGTCTGAATGCATGAGAATCTGGTTGTATTTAGAAAATGCGTCCATAAATGAAAGCAGATCATGCCCTAGCAGTCGCATCAACTAGTCGGTCGATATGTGGTAACGGAAAGCTGTTTTTCGGGCAAGCTTTATTCAGATCGGTAAAGTCAATGCAGACCCTGCATTTTCTATTCTTCTTTTTCACAATAACGACGTTCGCCAACCATTTTGGGTAGCGAACTTCTCGTATGAACCCTGCTTAAATCAACTTGCGCACTTCATCGTTGACTATACGATTTCGTTCTATGCCGAGTTTACGTCTTTTTTGCTTGATAGGCTTATGGTTAGGATCGACATTGAGTCGATGCATTGTCACCTTAGGATCAATGCCAGTCATGTCATTATGTGACCACTGCAACAGTCTTGGTTGTCTCGAAAAAAATTCACCAACTGACTACGAATGGTATCATCGAGCAATGAACCAATGTTGATGAAACGATCTGGCTTATCGGGATCAATTTGAATCTCATCCAACTACTCAACATCTGGTCGCGCTTAATTGCTTGATTCTTCCTTCGCCTCTAATTGCTATAAGCGATCACTTTTCTTCATCTTCATTGAATGAAGGTAACAAGTTCGAGCAACTTCTTGGCTTCCTTTTATTTCACGTATTCCCCTTCTTGTAGGAAACCTGATTCTCTGGGATAGGTGGATGGCACCGCTTTCATGGCATGGATCCATGGCCTACAAAGGATGATGTTGTAGGCTGATGAGCAGTTCAATACCAGAAACGTGGTCATCTTGTTTTCTCCTGCTGCAAAAACAGGCAGTTTTATCTTTCCGACGGCTGTCGATGATTCCCCATTGAGGCCAGTAAGAACCGTCGTGGACTTTTCAATCTCAGACTCTGACAACTCCATCTCTCGTATAGTTGAGAGAAAAAGCACGTCAGCTGAACTTCCATTATCAATGAGAATTCTGCTGACTTCGCAGTTTGATACGTTCAGTGTAAGGACCAATGCATCATCATGTGGTCGACTAAGGTCAGTAGCCTCACTACTATGAAACGTAATCAAATGCTCGCCTGAATCATCTGGGAGAATGGATGCCATAGGTTGTGAGGCCTTCCTTTGGTGAGCCTTAATCGCAATCATTGTCTCACCACTGTAACCTGAGCCGCCACAGATGATGCCGATCGTCTTTCGAACTGGCGGTGGTGAAGGCATATCCTCGATCTGCTGTACCACTTTTCTTTCTTTTGACTAGCTGTCGAGTCCATACGTTTCTCGTCCCTTCTCAGTGAGGAACTCCCTAAGGTGTGCTTTCTTCAGTAGCTCGGCAACCTCAGCTCGCAGTGCCCTACAATCAATGGTATTGTGACCGTGATCCTTGTGGAACTCACAGTACCTCGTCATATCTCTGGCTGGACCGTCCGGTAACTTCTTCGGCCACGTGATGAAGTTTTGGCACTTCAAATGAGCGATCAACTCAGACGGGCTGATGCCGAGTGCATACTTGGGAGGTGAAAAAGGACGCTTGTGGTCATGCCTTGAAGTTCATTCCTCTAGATACTCCGTCCATCTCACTGGGCGTGTGCATTCGTGTCTGAACGTTTTCTCTCTTTTGTCACGAGCTTTGACTACCTCCTCCCTCGCTCGAGCTAGATCTCGTTCGACTCGTTCATTTACCTCTTCCAATTTAGTAAATCCTTTTGCCCGGTGCATAGCATCCCTGATTGTTGGTGGATATCTGGTGTAGATTTCATTATTAAATAAAGACTTGTGTATCAGGACTTTTTTCAATACTTCTCTTGCTGTTCCATCGTCTAGTCTGGAAATCTCTGAAATCGCTTTGCTGAAGCGATTGATATAAGCACAGAGTGACTCGTTTGGCCCTTGGACCACAACCCATAGATCCTTCGTGGTTTTTCCAGACTGTATGTGTAACGACCCGCCTAGCACAGGTCGTTACCATACATACATACATACATACATACATACATATAACGTAACAGCGGAATATATATATATATATATATTTTTATAAGCAATATAATCATATATGCACATACGTAAATAATTATAACGAATAATTAGTAACATTGTGCGGGTGTAATATAAAGCTTTATAAAATAATTACATAAATCGACAAAACGCATGGCGGCATAATCCCCACATTTCACAGTCCACCAGACCTCGCCTTCCATCTTGTATCAGGGGTTGCTGTTAGGCTGCTTACCTACAACATAGACGTAAGACAGTGAGCTTTCGCTCAGCAAGTACAACTATTTAACCCGCAAAGCAATAATTCAACATTTAAATGTTCACACATAACAATCCATACTTAACATAATTCGTAGCATATCATAACTTAACTTAACTTAACATTTCTTACTTAACATACATCGTAACATATCATAACTTAACTTGACATATGCATGAGCCAGTTATGCTTGGTTATGCTTACTTGATCATTCATACTTTTCTTATCTTACTTAACTTGTCTTATCTTATCTTACGGGCCCCATAACGTAAGTGTTCGTACCGGGCGCGCGACTATGAATTGGTGGTGGCGGCTAGTCCATTCCGACTCAATCCATAGTCCAACCCGACCTAACGCGGGTCGGTACGACACAGACAATTGCTTGCCATCATATCATTTCATACATAATCTTTCTTTTGTTAATCGGTGAACATGCATCGTGATGTTTTACTCAATTAATCTTTAGCATCTCTTAATCCTAATCATGCTCTTATAGTTCATAGCATATAACATAGCACTTAACATTTCATAATCTATAACATAAAATCATAACATATTACATTTCGTAATTCATAGCATAATTCATAACATACCTAGGACATTCTACAACACTTAACACGTAACATTTAATAACATGTAACATTTACATATAGCAAACATTCTCAGGCAAGTATACACAACAAGCCTATGCTGTAGGCGGAGTTGTACTTACCTCGTTCGTAAAGGCTGTGTCCAATGTCGAGTTAAATCCCGTTGGGACACTTCTGCGTGCGATATTCTGAGATTAAAATAAAAGTAAGGGTTAGAAATGTTGGTAGTATAACCAACACTCTTTTATAACCTTCGTTATAAGCCCTTACTTAATTTTACGTTATCCTAGTTGGTTATCTAAGTAACCTTAATCGGACTGTTTTTAACTTAGGTTTCAAAATCTTATTTCTTTAGAAAAGAAAACCTTAGGTTTAGGTATAAAAATCCTTTTTGTTTAACTTTGAAAACTGAAAATCTTAAAATGAGACGTATAAAATTATTGACTATTGGAAACTGCCTTTGGAACAGTTTCACAATGTCAATTATTAGTGTAACTGCAAAATTACCCTTTTTCTGTGTTGATTTTAGAAATCCTGTACAGGATTTTCCATATTTCCTGTACCGTTTTCGAAATCCATTTTCATTTTAAAATCAAAGCTGATTCTGAACAACTTGTCTTCATGAAAGTTTTAGATATTGAAAAGCCCTACAAACTTTCGTGTTTTGGGTAAAACCTAGTTCGGACGTTTTCTTTGTCAAATACCCTGTGGAACCAATCCTGGCCGTGCAGGGGTCCTGGGCACTTCAGGCTCGGGTTTTGTTAAAAACCGAGGCCATTGGAGCCTTATTTTGCAAATCCTTCCCCGTTGTCCACTAGGAAAAACTCTTCTTAACAACTTTCATGTTTTGAGTTTTTCCAGATTCGGCCTCTAAAGGCCTCAAAAACTGTTTTCCCCGAAACTGGCCAATTTCTACCCGAGTTGGCAGTTTTCGGTTCCAATTTTCGTTTACGTCCTATAACGTTCACCCTACCACAACCGAACTCAGCGGGAGCCTAAATCAGTCATGCATCACGTTTCTAACGTCCAATTCTCAACATGCAAGCCAAATTACAAATCATCCATAAACCTACAAAAACCCTAGGCATACTTACAAACACATAACATGCAACATAAAACCACCAAACCCTACTCCCTAATTAAATCAAGCACATGCTCATAATTTCTAGCTAGGGCAGAACTGAAAGTGGGCTTATGCCCTTTACAAATCATTGCTTAAATACATTTAAATTTCTCCAAACGAAATTCAAATGAAAGCTTAGGTAATTAGGGGTTTTACCTCACTTTTTGGCTCAAAGTTGGCTTAGGTTTTCTTCTCCTTGTTTCTTCACAACAGCCGGCTGAATTGGTGGGTGGCAAGTCCAAGCTTGCTGCCTTCCTTGCCCTAAGTCCGGTCACCAATATGTTCAAAAATCCAGCCACCACTAAGCTCCAAAAACCCGGTTTCCTAGCTTGGCTCTTCCTCCTTGGTGGTTTCCTTGCAACCGGCCTCCTTGGCCAACAAGGTTTATAAATTTTTTTCCAAACTTTTTGCTTGTTCTCCAACCCAAAACCGACCCTCCACTAAGCTCTAGACACTTTAGGGTTTGAAAATTTTCTTTCTTTTTCTTCCTCACAAGTCCGGATTTGGTAGAGAGAAATTTGGCCAAAGTTTAGCTAGCTTTTCCAATTTTTGTGAATAATGCCCACCCCTATTTATAGGGGTTGGAAAATTTTTGCTAATTGGATTTTGGCCCCAAAAGAAGCAAGAAATCACACAAAAAGGGGGGCAAGTGGCCGGCCACCCTTGGTGATTATCTAGCCAAATACTTTTAAGAAAATGATGTCATAAAGAAAAAGTTAAGTGAGGTAAGCTAAGTTAAAGCTTGTTTGGCTCTTTTGCTATTGTACAGTCCATTTTTAAGTTAACACAGGTATTTCCAATACTGGATTCACTTATTCACAGTATTGTTTTACCGAACTGCAGTTCAGAATTCATCCGTGTAAAAATGGACGGTATACAATTTTCCTTATTTCTTAAAACCATTTTGCCCTATACTTCCACTTGATGTGCTTGATTTTCTATGGTGGTTTCTGAGTCTTAAACATATCATTTTATCTGAAAAATTGGTTTTCACACGGTACAATTTTTTTTATACAGATAAATATTTAATCGTACAGTCATTTCTTGGACTTTTCGGGTCAACCATTGACTTTCTTGTCGATCATTGACCTTCTTGTCAAGATTTGACTTTCTTGGTCAATGGTTGACTTTTTGGTCAACCGTGACGTTTTTTGTCAAACTTTGACCAACATGAAAAATTTTGCATTTTTGTTCCTTTTTACCTAAAAGGTCGTTTTCTTGACTAAATAATCCTTTTTGAGTCTTATAAAGTCAGAAAACTCACAAAACATAATTAAAAACCCTAAACTGGGCTTTTTCCATAAATACCTTTACGGTTCAATGTAATTTCTATACAAGGAATCGTATTGGTGAAAAATCAGGTATTACAATCTACCCCCCTTAAAAATTTTCGTCCTCGAAAATTAGAACAAATCGGGGTAGTTCTTTCTCATTTCATCTTCTAATTCACAGGTTGCTTCTTCTACTTTATGGTTTCGCAATAACACTTTCATCATGGGAATTGTCTTATTCCTTAGAACCTTCTCTTCTCGATCTAGGATTCGTACAGGCTTCTCTTCATAGGTTAAGTCTGTTTGAACTTCCACTGGTTCTTGACTGAGCACATGAGAAGGATCTGGCACATACTTCTTGAGCATCGAGACATGAAAGACGTTATGCATAGATGCTAGTTCTGGCGGCAGGGCAAGCTTATAGGCTACTTTTCCAACCCTTTCTAGGATTTCAAAAGGTCCAGTATACCTTGGACTAAGCTTCCATTTCTTTCCAAATCTCATCACTCCTTTCATTGGAGCTATCTTAATGAATACTGCATCTCCGATCTGAAATTCCAAAGGCCTTTTTCGCTTATCAGCATAGCTTTTCTGACGACTGAAAGCCACGTCAAGCCTTTGCTTAATCTTCTTAATATCTTCGGAAGTCTTTCTTATGAAGTCCGTAGTTTGAAGCTGCTTCTGTCCAACTTCTTGCCAATGAATAGGGGATCGACATTTTCTTCCGTATAATGCTTCGAACGGAGCCATACCAATCGAAGCGTGATAGCTGTTGTTATAAGAAAATTCAATCAAGGACAGCTTCTGATGCCAGTTTCCTTTACAATTCAGAACACATGATCTCAACATATCTTCTAGTGTCTGGATAATCCGTTCTGACTGGCCATCGGTTTGGGGGTGAAATGCCGTACTGAACTTCAATTTCGACCCCATAACATTGTGTACGCTTGTCCAAAACCGAGAAGTGAAACGTCCATCACGATCTGAGATGATCGATTTTGGTACTCCATGCAGTCGAACGATCTGAGATACATAGACTTCGGCCAATTTTTCCACAAAATAAGTGGCTTTGATAGCGATGAAGTGGGCAGATTTGGTTAATCGATCAACAATAACCCAAATCGTGTCATTCCCATTTGAAGTTATGGGCAGTCCCACGACAAAATCCATGGTAATTTGCTCCCATTTCCATTCAGGAAGCTCTATTTTCTGCAATTCTCTACCAGGATGTCGGTGTTCTGCCTTAATTTTCTGACAAGTTAAGCACTTTGACACGTACTTCGCTATCTCATTCTTCATGTTTGGCCACCAATAGTTCTCTCGGAGATCTTTGTACATCTTAGAAGCTCCTGGATGTACTGAATACGGCGTCATATGTGCCTCTGCTAGTATCTGATCCTTCAAAAACTTAAAGTTAGGAACACAAATCCTTTCTTTGAAGTAGATAACACCATCTGCAAAGGTCTTAAACTTCTTATTCTTTCCGCCACAGAGTCGTGCCTTGATCGAAAGGGAATCCTTTCCTTGAAGGTTCTTAATGGACTCCAATAAATTGGACTGGAGGGTTAAAGCAGACAACTTTCCCGTTATCATCTCCAAGTGAAAATCGAAGATTTCCTTCTGAAGTGGCTTAGCCAGCAATTCTAAAGACATTAGCATGCCGGATGACTTCCTGCTTAAGGCATCTGCTACTTTGTTTGCCTTGCCAGGATGGTAAAGGATCTCGCAGTCATAGTCCTTTACAAGTTCAAGCCATCTTCGTTGCCTCATATTGAGCTCCTTCTGGGTAAAGATGTATTTGAGACTTTGATGATCTGTGAAAATCTCACATCTATTCCCATATAGGTAGTGCCTCCAAATCTTCAAAGCGAACACCACCGCAGCAAGCTCTAGATCGTGCGTCGGGTAATTCCTTTCATGATCCTTTAGTTGTCGGGAGGTATACGCGACCACTTTTCCTTGTTGCATTAAGACCGCTCCTAGACCCGTCTTAGAAGCGTCGCTGTAGATCACAAAATTTCCTGCTTCGACATCTGGAATAATCAACACAGGCGCACTTGTCAGCTTTCTCTTGAGCTTTTGGAAATTCTCTTCACATTTGGACGTCCATTCGTAATTCCTCCCTTTGCAAGTAAGGGCTGTAAGAGGGGCTGCAATCTTAGAGAATCCCTCAACGAATCGGCGGTAATAACCAGCTAATCTAAGGAAACTCCTTATTTCTGTTACATTCTTAGGTCTTGGCCACGAACTAACTGCTTCCACCTTAGCGGGGTCTACAGAAATTCCTTCTTTTGACACCACATGACCCAAGAAATGTACCTTTTCTAGCCAAAATTCACACTTAGTGAACTTTGCATAGAGCTGTCGTTGTCGCAACGTTTCCATCACCATTCTCAGATGCTGCATATGCTCTTCCTGGGACCTTGAATAAATCAGAATATCGTCGATGAAGACAATGACGAACTTGTCCAGATATTCCTTGAATACTCGATTCATCAGGTCCATAAAAGCAGCTGGAACATTGGTTAGCCCAAAAGGCATAACCAAAAATTCATAATGCCCATAGCGCGTTCGAAAAGCCGTTTTGGAGATATCTGAATCTTTGATCTTGAGCTGATGATAGCCAGATCGTAGATCAACTTTTGAAAACACCTTTGCTCCTCTGAGTTGATCAAAAAATCGTCGATCCTTGGAAGAGGATACTTATTTTTGATGGTGACCTTATTCAGCTCGTGGTAGTCAATGCACATGCGTAAAGATCCATCCTTCTTCTTTACGAATAGCACAGGCGCTCCCCACGGAGAGTAACTCTGTCGGATGAATCCCTTATCCAGCAGTTCTTGCAATTGTACTTGGAGTTCCCTAAGTTCAGCAGGTGCCATACGGTAGGGCGCCTTCGATATTGGAGCAGTTCCGGGCAATAGCTCAATTTCAAATGAAATTTCGCGTTCCGGCGGAAGTCCTGGTAATTCTTCCGGAAAGATATCCACATACTCCCTGATAATAGGTACATCCTCCGGCGTTAGCTTCGTTTCTTGCTCTTTGTCTACCATGTTAGCTAAATATCCTTGACAGCCATTATCTAACATCTTCCAAGCCTTCATAGCCGAAACCAATCGGGTTGCTGAGCTACGAGGTTGTCCATAGAAGTTGAACTCCTCTTCTCCATAAGGGTTGAAAATTACACAACGCTTCCGACAGTCGATCTTAGCGTTGTACTTGCCAAGGAAATCCATCCCTAAGATTACATAGAAATCCTGCAGCTTGATTGCGATGAGATCTACAAATAGTTCTCTGCCACAGATAATCACGGAGGTATTTCGTATCCAAAAGTTGGACCACAAAATTTCTCCGGATGGCAAGGAGGTTTTGAATGGTTGACTTAAACTATCCACACCTCTTCCTAACTTCTGGACGAACTCCAAAGATACAAATGAATGAGTGGCACCAGAATCAAACATGACAATTGCTTCATAAATGGTGATAGAGATCTGAACTGTCACCACATGTGAAGTCCCTGCTTCTACATCTCCCCTAGTGTAAGCATAGATTCGAGCTTGAGGTTCAGGGGCTTCCAATCTGCCTTGGACAATAGAAGGTCCTTCTAGTCTGGCTTGGACTGCATGAAGCTGACTGCTGGCATTCCGGCTTTAGTATGGAGGATTCTGACCTTGATTGCTCAAATTGTAGTTCTTTGCAAAATGTCCCTCCTTTCCGCACAGATAACACGCATTGGTCCCCATTCTGCAAATGCCCGGATGTTTCTTTCCGCACTTCGCACATACCGGGTAGTCAGAGTTATTACCCTCGTTTCCTCTATTTTTCTTCTTCTGAGGGTAATTTCGTTGTTGTCCCTATCCCGAGAAATTCCCTTTTCTCTTGTTCCTCCAAGACTGTTTGGAACCTTGAACAGGGTTATTGGTCTGGCCTTTCTGGTTCGTTTCAGCACTCTGACGGGGCTGCGTCTGCTTTACAATGGCCTTTTCTTCTTTCTTGGCCTTGAAAATTTGAGCCCTTGCTTCCTTGTCCTGGTTGATCCAATACTCGGCTCTTATTGCTCTGCTCACGCAATTGGATACCAGGGTAGGTGGGCTGCTTCCGGCGCTTACTTGTTTGGCTATGTCTGTCCGGAACATCTTTATCATTCTTCGAACTTTTTCTGTCTCGCTCGGTACCAGTTCCGGGCACAAGCGCGCTAACTGCTCGAATTTCTTAACGGCTTCCATCACCGTCATTGTCTCTTACTTCAGGTTGGCAAACTCATCTTGTTGAACGGCAAGGACTTCTCTATTGTAGTACATAGTATGAAATTCGGCCACAAAATCCTGCCAGCTCATTGCCGTGACATCCCGACGCATCTGGACGGTCATCCACCAGTGTCTTGCGTCCTTCTTGAGAGCAAACGAAGCACAGAGGACCTTTTCCTGTTCTGTAAGCCGCATGAAGTCCAGAATAACTTGGATATCTATCAGCCAATTATCCGCGGCTATCGGGTCCATCGTCCCTTCAAATTTAGGCGCTTTCATCCGCCTAAATCGTTCATACAATAAGTCCTCTCGCACTGGAGGTAGATCTACCGGTACCCCAGCAGGTGCTATTGGAATTCCATCATTTCGCGGAATATCTGGCACAGGAGGTGCCACTGGAGGTACTTGATCCGCGGGTGGTGGAACCTCGTTGACCTGGGGTCTCTGATTTAATTGAGCCAGTTGCTCTCTAAGTCTGTTTGTTTCTTGTTGCTGCTCGAGCAACTGCCGTTGTAAATTGGCTACAACGGTCGCAAGGTCTGGCTCCGGTGGATTTACAGGGGCTGTCTTACGGATACGAACCATCTTTAAATTCCTATTTAAATCATAAGAAAAGATATTATCAACTATTAATATCCTTTCTTTTCAAACATATCTTAATACACTGTAACAAAATACATTATGTCACAACATTTTCATATCATAACTTAAAAATTGCATAATGTTCGTATCATATCATTCGTAATTGATATTTCATACATCTCACATTTAAACTGTCTTTTTGTATACTCACAAAAAGTACATCATATTTACTTTACTTGTAATTACATTTCTTTACATCATACTTACACTATCATATTTACATATCTATTATCATATTATACATATAAGATCAAAAATGTGATGAAAGTGTCTACCACTTTACCATCGTACATAAGTACAAACCTATTGTCAAAAATAATAAGCTAGTACAACAGTCTCAAAATATATTCGACTAAAAGGTCTAAACCTAGTCTATCTCCACCACGGTGACGACTGATACGTCGGAGTCGGCCTCTCCATCATCATCTGGGATCTCCTCGGGGTCTTCCTCAAAGTCATCTCCCTCGTTAGGCCATCCTACGAACCCTGGCTCGTGATCAGGTTCCTCATCATCATCCTCGTCATCGCTAGATATAACGTTAATCGGAGGGTCCTCGGGGGCATCCATATCCTCATCGGCATCGTACCCATCATCCTCGGCCTCCTGTACCGGATCAGCGGGCATCGCGTCCTCTGGGTCAACAGGGCCGGGCTCATATGCGGGCTCTGGCTCGTATACCGGCTCGGGCTCGTATACTGGCTCGGGCTCGTACACCGGCTCGGGCTCGTATACCGGCTCGGGTATCCCGACGTCGTCATCTGGTACATCAGGTTCTTCTACGTGAGCATCGGCCTGCAGATCGTGTGCGATGACCTCCGCAGCCAAGATGTACCCGACCATATGTGCCACTGTCATGATCGGCGTAGGTATGGGAGTGTGCTGACGAATCTGGGGAGGTAGCCCGTTCCGCAGAATTACTAAGGTCTGCACTCCTGGGTGCGGTATATCCATAGGAATATGAGACAACATAGCCTCCTGAAATCTCCGACAGTAGTGATCCATCGGCTCGTGAGGATACGCATGCCAGTCAGCGACCAATACGTGGTAGTGCTCGTGCTGCATGTCCCGATAAATCTCGGGATCACGATAGGGCTCCTCCATCCCCTCCTCTGGTACTGGTCCGTAGCGGTTGATCATGCAGGTACGAAAATGTGGCCATGTGCGATCTGGTAGAGTCTCCTCTCCAATCGTCATCCACCATAACCTCGCGTCAGCTGCCAGACATCTACTAGCTAACGAGACACGAAGGTGAGCCTCTACGTGGCAAAGGTGGAAGATCATCTCCAGATCATAAAGCCATACTGATAATGCTACTGTCCGGGGAGTGCCATCAAATAGCAGTGGCCGCAACTGGTAGAATGCAGAAACCGAGCGTCGGTCCTCCTCTACTTGTGCCGGGTCCATAATCGTGTATCTATTAATACATAATCGCATAATAAAGATTACTATATGAAAGTAGAATTTCAACTTACAATGATGGCGGTGATGGCAGGCTGACTATGAAATTTGATTGCAGGGAACCGCTCTGATACCAACTCTGTAACGACCCGCCTAGTACAGGCCGTTACCATACATACATACATACATACATACATACATACATATAACGTAACAGCGGAATATTTTTTTTTTTATAAGCAATATAATCATATATGCACATACGTAAATAATTATAACGAATAATTAGTAACGTCGTGCGGGTGTAATATAAAGCTTTATAAAATAATTACATAAATCGACAAAACGCATGGCGGCATAATCCCCACATTTCACAGTCCACCAGACCTCGCCTTCCATCTTGTATCAGGGGTTGCTGTTAGGCTGCTTACCTACAGCATAGACGTAAGACAGTGAGCTTTCGCTCAGCAAGTACAACTATTTAACCCGCAAAGCAATAATTCAACATTTAAATGTTCACACATAACAATCCATACTTAACATAATTCGTAGCATATCATAACTTAACTTAACTTAACATTTCTTACTTAACATACATCGTAACATATCATAACTTAACTTGACATATGCATGAGCCAGTTATGCTTGGTTATGCTTACTTGATCATTCATACTTTTCTTATCTTACTTAACTTGTCTTATCTTATCTTACGGGCCCCATAACGTAAGTGTTCGTACCGGGCGCGCGACTATGAATTGGTGGTGGCGGCCAGTCCATTTCGACTCAATCCATAGTCCAACCCGACCTAACGCGGGTCGGTACGACACAGACAATTGCTTGCCATCATATCATTTCATACATAATCTTTCTTTTGTTAATCGGTGAACATGCATCGTGATGTTTTACTCAATTAATCTTTAGCATCTCTTAATCCTAATCATGCTCTTATAGTTCATAGCATATAACATAGCACTTAACATTTCATAATCTATAATATAAAATCATAACATATCACATTTCGTAATTCATAGCATAATTCATAACAAACCTAGTACATTCTACAACACTTAACACGTAACATTTAATAACATGTAACATTTACATATAGCAAACATACTCAGGCAAGTATACACAACATGCCTATGCTGTAGGCGGAGTTGTACTTACCTCGTTCGTAAAGGCTGTGTCCAATGTCGAGTTAAAGCCCGTTGGGATACTTCTGCGTGCGATATTCTGAGATTAAAATAAAAGTAAGGGTTAGAAATGTTGGTAGTATAACCAACACTCTTTTATAACCTTCGTTATAAGCCCTTAATTAATTTTACGTTATCCTAGTTGGTTATCTAAGTAACCTTAATCGGACTGTTTTTAACTTAGGTTTCAAAATCTTATTTCTTTAGAAAAGAAAACCTTAGGTTTAGGTATAAAAATCCTTTTTGTTTAACTTTGAAAACTGAAAATCTTAAAATGAGACGTATAAAATTATTGACTATTGGAAACTGCCTTTGGAACAGTTTCACAATGTCAATTATTAGTGTAACTGCAAAATTACCCTTTTTCTGTGTTGATTTTAGAAATCCTGTACAGGATTTTCCATATTTCCTGTACCGTTTTCGAAATCCATTTTCATTTTAAAATCAAAGCTGATTCTGAACAACTTGTCTTCATGAAAGTTTTAGATATTGAAAAGCCCTACAAACTTTCGTGTTTTGGGTAAAACCTAGTTCGGACGTTTTCTTTGTCAAATACCCTGTGGAACCAATCCTGGCCGTGCAGGGGTCCTGGGCACTTCAGGCTCGGGTTTTGTTAAAAACCGAGGCCATTGGAGCCTTATTTTGCAAATCCTTCCCCGTTGTCCACTAGGAAAAACTCTTCTTAACAACTTTCATGTTTTGAGTTTTTCCAGATTCGGCCTCTAAAGGCCTCAAAAACTGTTTTCCCCGAAACTGGCCAATTTCTACCCGAGTTGGCAGTTTTCGGTTCCAATTTTCGTTTACGTCCTATAACGTTCACCCTACCTCAACTGAACTCAGCGGGAGCCTAAATCAGTCATGCATCACGTTTCTAACGTCCAATTCTCAACATGCAAGCCAAATTACAAATCATCCATAAACCTACAAAAACCCTAGGCATACTTACAAACACATAACATGCAACATAAAACCACCAAACCCTACTCCCTAATTAAATCAAGCACATGCTCATAATTTCTAGCTAGGGCAGAACTGAAAGTGGGCTTATGCCCTTTACAAATCATTGCTTAAATACATTTAAATTTCTCCAAACGAAATTCAAATGAAAGCTTAGGTAATTAGGGGTTTTACCTCACTTTTTGGCTCAAAGTTGGCTTAGGTTTTCTTCTCCTTGTTTCTTCACAACAGCCGGCTGAATTGGTGGGTGGCAAGTCGAAGCTTGCTGCCTTCCTTGCCCTAAGTCCAGTCACCAATATGTTCAAAAATCCAGCCACCACTAAGCTCCAAAAACCCGGTTTCCTAGCTTGGCTCTTCCTCCTTGGTGGTTTCCTTGCAACCGGCCTCCTTGGCCAACAAGGTTTACAAATTTTTTTCCAAACTTTTTGCTTGTTCTCCAACCCAAAACCGACCCTCCACTAAGCTCTAGACACTCTAGGGTTTGAAAATTTTCTTTCTTTTTCTTCCTCACAAGTCCGGATTTGGTAGAGAGAAATTTGGCCAAAGTTTAGCTAGCTTTTCCAATTTTTGTGAATAATGCCCACCCCTATTTATAGGGGTTGGAAAATTTTTGCTAATTGGATTTTGGCCCCAAAAGAAGCAAGAAATCACACAAAAAGGGGGGCAAGTGGCCGGCCACCCTTGGTGATTATCTAGCCAAATACTTTCAAATTTTCTTAAATTAAGAAAATGATGTCATAAAGAAAAAGTTAAGTGAGGTAAGCGAAGTTAAAGCTTGTTTGGCTCTTTTGCTATTGTACAGTCCATTTTTAAGTTAACACAGGTATTTCCAATACTAGATTCACTTATTCACAGTATTGTTTTACCGAACTGCAGTTCAGAATTCATCCGTGTAAAAATGGACGGTCTACAATTTTCCTTATTTCTTAAAACCATTTTGCCCTATACTTCCGTTTAATGTACTTGATTTTCTATAGTGGTTTCTGAGTCTTAAACATATCATTTTATCTGAAAAATTGATTTTCACACGGTACAATTTTTTTTATACAGATAAATATTTAATCGTACAGTCATTTCTTGGACTTTTCGGGTCAACCATTGACTTTCTTGTCGATCATTGACCTTCTTGTCAAGATTTGACTTTCTTGGTCAACAGTTGACTTTTTGGTCAACCGTGACGTTTTTTGTCAAACTTTGACCAACATGAAAAATTTTGCATTTTTGTTCCTTTTTACCTAAAAGGTCATTTTCTTGACTAAATAATCCTTTTTGAGTCTTATAAAGTCAGAAAACTCACAAAACATAATTAAAAACCCTAAACTGGGCTTTTTCCATAAATACCTTTACGGTTCAATGTAATTTCTATACAAGGAATCGTATTGGTGAAAAATCAGGTATTACAGTATGTGGATGGAATAAGTTCTCATGAACTCAAGCGAGAGTTCGTCAAACGAATCGATAGATTCAGGAGGGAGGTTACAAAACCATCTCAAAGCTGCTCATTTCAAGCTTTGTGCAAAGAGTTTGCACATTATGTCGTCGAGCATGTCAGTCAGAATGTTCGTCGACTGTACGACATGCTTGTATTGTAGTAAATGGTCATGGGGGTCTGACATCCCGTCAAATCTTGGAAAAGAAATGCTGCCAAACTTTGGGGTGATCGTATTTGTTATCTGCTTTGTGAGGGTAGTTTCTCAGACACCGCGAGCGAGATCATCGAACCCCGGCGTCGAAGTTGTTGCTCTGTGTAGTTGCGAAGAAAAACTCTACTCCATCTGTGCTTCTAATGTCCTCATTTCCTCATATATTATGTTTCGCATCATTTCTTTGACGTTCATCGTTCCTGGTGGCACGGGACCTTCTGGCGATGGTGGTAAATCGGGCGTCGAACGCTACATCGAGGTGGTATGTCTTTTGGAATTAGATCCATGTGATGGATGCTGCTCCTGTGCTCGTCTTTCGTTCACCATTGGTGTGTTTCCCGGCGGGGATAGGGGATGCATTGGAGCCACTGGGCTGTGCGCGGTGTTTCGCACTCCCTGAGGATAATAGGGCGTAGCTTGCTGCTAGCCCCCAATGCTTGCCCCTGCTGAGTACCCAACATATGGGTTGTAGTAGTAGGAATAGGCGGCCTGTGTATTAATAGCCATCAACTGGTTCTTTAAAACTTAGTTCTCTGCACTGATGCTTTCCATCTGGTTCTGTTGGGTGTTATGCTTCTGTGTAAGTTCTTCAACCAATCGCATTAAGTTAGCGATATAGGCATTTCCTCTGGATGTTGAGGCTTCCAGTTAGGTAGCAGGACTGCCCTGTAGTGGTTCCTCTTGATGTTCGTGTTTGTCTGCCATAACTGCTCTATGAATTCCCGGTGTCAGATGGCCAAGGGCCCCACAGTGGGCGCCAAACTGTAGATGCTGGGAATCTACTGTCAAATTTTAACCGGAGTTAAACAAAATGAACAATAAATGAGATCCTTGGATATCGTTTATGAGATTCATAAAACATCATAATCACAAGATAATCAAGCCAGAAAAATAAATGGAATGAGAACAACAATACCGAAATTTAGAGAGGTTCGTCGGAAACGTGCTACGTCCTCTGTATGTGTGATTTTTTCACTATGTATGACTGTTTTTGAATACAGTGAATTACATTTCTGAGTGTATTTAGACAGCGTAAATTTAAGCTAAGATTGTCCAAAGACCACTCCTTTGGGGGTCTTCCTCTATTTATAGAGGAAGAATAGTGGGTCTGACCTGTAGTTCGTGGTGAGCGGTTTTTGCTCAATGTCTTTTGGGACACGTTTAAGAACGTAAGTCACGATGTGGACTTGGCAGTTATCGGGGTGAATTTGATCATAGATTGTGGAGCTTAGTAGTTATCAGAGTCAACTGATATGACATCATCGTCGATCGTGGCTTGACAGTTATCGGAGTGAACTGATATGACGTCATCATTGATCATGGACTTGAAAGTTAATGGGAGTAGCCTTTATAATATTCATCAAACTCGAACGACGAACGATGAAACGACTAGTCAAAAGGCCCAGTTCTTGTGCTGTTCGTGGCTTATATTAGATTCAAACATTTACCCGATCCATATTTGAACCGACTGGTCTGCCGATTTAGCGCGAACGATCATTGTTAATGATTGAACGAACTGAGATCATAAATTGGGTCCGACCCAAATATACGAAATTATCAAATAGACTGTGATCAGGAGTTCGTTGTTGGTTTGACGAGCAATCAAAGGCTAACGGTGTTATGGGAAGACGAAGTATAACCCCAACATGTGTTCTATTTATAAGTGCCATAACCTAAAACAAATAAAATTTCTATTTCTTATTTTTTTTTGTCTTAATTAAAAAGGTATAATCTAATTTCTAATTTGAAAATAATTTTTTTGAAATAAAAATAAATTTAATTCTGTTAATCCTTTCTAATTTTTAATTTAAAGTCATAACAATACTGAAATACTTTTTTTCCATTCATTTTTTTTAATAAAAAAACCCAAGATTTTTTTTTCCAGTTTTTATCTTTCGTAGTTTTTTTTTCCCTGCTTTTATCAATGAGAGTTTTTTTTTTTGGTTCTGTTTTTATCTTTGAACTTCTTTTTTTCTTTTCTTAATGAAAGAATAGATAGAAACATCGACTTTTTCTTTCCGAAAAAAGAAAGAATTGTTTTTAAGAAAGAAATAATGACTAGAGATTAAGCTTTTATTGACTGTTCTACATGAAATTCGGTTGATTATTTTTGTCTATTTATAATTAGAATCTAATTTTTACTTGAGAGACTCAAATTCTGTTAAAAACTCTTTTCAATAAAAATTTATGATCCTTATCCAAGATATCAAATTTTATTCAAATTTTAAATTTCAAATATTATCAACTTATCTAAGATAATAATTATTTGAATTTCAAATAACTTATAGAATCAAAATTCCTTTACCAATGACTAATTATATAATATATAAATTTTACTTATGTGCTTGTACACAATATATTAGATTGGAAAAAATCGATTGCTTTAAAGGTAAAATGTGTATTCGGTTCAACCTAAATTAGTTTTCTAGTATTGACATTCAATCAAATCCAATTAAGGTCAGTTATTTGAAAAAAGAAAATGGATTGGATTGGGTTGGTTTTTTTATTTTATTTTTTATTTTTATTGATTGATTGAATCAGATGAACACCCTCAATTTCTTCCTGCTTACCAAATATAACCTTAGATCATCTCCAAAGTAAATGTCAATTCAAAATCAATTAGAGCCGACTAAAATGAACTATCAATTCTGTCAACGTTCCATATATTGGTCATGTTGGCGATTTTGTAACGAAAACTTTGACCTACAGTTCGATGGACTAGTCGACAAAAAACTAACACCACCGAAATTGACTGGTGTTATGCAATCTAATTAAGCTTATATTTTTACATTCCTATAGCAGTTACACTACCGTTAGTAAGTTCAAAGATATTTTGGCATTTTTTATGGTAAAAATTTTTCATGTGTGTCTCTAATTGTAGTTACAGGGTTATATTAGGATTGCAGCTTAGTATAACTAAATGTGACTGTTAGGATTTACAGGTGTCAATATCTTATAGGTTTTGTTGTAATATAAAGAGTCTGTTAGGTGAATAGATTTTTTAGTCAGAATGGTTTTCTATACTCTGAAGCAAACGAGATTATTATAGGGTTTGTGAAAGGGCTATTTGGGGAGTGCTTGTTTCTCGAAAATCTTAGAGAGAAAGAGTGAGAAACTGTTAAGCATTGAAATTTCAAAACTCCTGAGATCTTGTCGAGTCTTATGAATGCATCTACCATAGTGAATTGGACTAGGGAGCGATTCACTACCTTGGATTAGGAATCATTGATCCGATAGTAAATCCTTTGTTCTTAGCTTGATCTGTTCCTCTAATTTTAATTTTGTTTTTCCTTGTCTTCGGTTCTTCGGTTTCATGCCTGTTTGGTCTTTTGCAAATCGGAGGGTGAAATTTCGTTACAAAATCATTAACCAATTCAAAACTACATTTTTCAGATAGTTTACGTGGTTCGATATTTTAGTGAAAGACCCAATTAAATTAAATAATACATAATTGATTTTGAATGTTTAATCTAATTGATAAATGAATTTTTTTTTTTGTTTCACAAAATATAATAAGTCGTTCACGCCTTCAAGACACAAATATGATATAATCGTATATATACACATATATAGCAATAAAATAACATCCAAAATCACACACAAAATATAAAATAGTTTTTTTTTCTTCCTTAGATTACAACATGTTACGACGTTGGATTTCACAAAAAAGAAATAATAAAAAAAATAAAAATCATAAAACGTTGAATATATTACACAACTCAAGGCTAAAATGGTAGGCAAAATAATATCTAAAACATAAAGAAAGAGAAAAATAACTTTATAACTTTATATTTTCTATTATGTATTTTTAACAAGAAAACTACACGCACCCCACCCTCCAAATCATCTTCAATCATTATCCACTTCCCACCTTTCTTCACGCACCCACGTTTTTCTTCCTTTCCTTCTCCCTGCGACCAAATTGTAGTCCACCTGTTTGCCCGGCAAAACAAGTGCGCCAAAATCACATAGAAAGAAAATCTCAATAATATTTAAAAAGGGGAAGGGGGGGGGGGGGGGGGGGGGGGGGGGGGGGGGGGGGAACAAAAGCAATTCAATCAACTAGATTGGTTCTGCTCAAACGTCAGTGCACCTTAAAAAAAACAAAAAAAAAACAAAAAAACAAAAAAAAAAAAACAAACTCATCATACCACCCTTGTCTTCAACTGCCCGCCAAAAACGGAATCAAATCCTCTATCTAATATTTGGTATCTCAAATAGTATCTAATCAATAATATTATGCCACGTCATTTTAAAAAGTTTAAAATAATTTATAACTGATTTTTTATACCTTAAAATCTAACATTTTTCAATAATGTGTCAAAATTTTATTGATTAGACATTATTTAGGGCACTAAAATTGAACAGTGGATCTCAATCCGCCAAAAACAGTCCTCTCTAGTTCCGTCAAAACAAGGGCGCCAAAACCATTAATCGGATAATCTCTCATATCGACTCTCTCTTTCTCCTTCACACCCTTTCTTGATTCTCTCTCTTCTTCAAGGGTCGAATGCGGAGGAAAAAGAATAGAAGGAAACCCAATTGAAGCCCATTGATGATTAGATGTTACAACCAAAACTAGTGATCGTCATACCCAAGCTTGCCTTAATTCCAATTCAATACACCCACCCCTGTCGCTAGCCTAATCATAGTCCTCGTGATACCATCCTCCATCCTCTATCAAAAAGTACTATAATTTTTGAGTTCATTGGCTTAGTTGTAGTTATATATATTTTTTCCTCTGTTGATTTTCTTTTTAATCAACATATGAAAAAAATAAAAGGTAAATAGTACAAAACTTTTACATGATTTGATTAATATCTTTTACCTTCTACAACTAAAAGGTTAGTCATTTGATAAATTAGTCATGTAAAAAAAAAAAAAAAAACTTATACCTTTTATTAAATGTTTTTGTGACTGAAGCTTAGTCGCAATAAAGTAAATTAAGCGAGAAAAAAAGTTTGGTCTATGTGTAATTTCTTATAATTTTTTGTAACTAATATTTTAGTCACAAACGGTTGTTACTCTTTAGCGATTAATTTTTGGTCGTGAAATAATACTTTCAATGACTAAATTATTTTAGCTGTAAAAGTTTGGTCCTCCCTCCATTATTAATATTTAGCGTCATAATGTTTTGTAATATGCTTTTAGTAACTGAATCTACATTTTTAACGACTAATGGGTTAGTCGTCAATAGATTTGGTGTCGAATACATTATATTTTTTGACCAAATATTTTTTGCGACTAACTTTTATTCGTAAAATGATAGATTTAGCGACTATACGTATTTAGTCATTAAAAGTTTAGTATAAGATTGCTTCTTACTCCTCCATAGAATGGCCCCACCTGGCCCCACCACTAAAGATAAAAACTGATCCTGATTTCGATTTTCTCGAATCTTTATCTGATTGAAAATTAGAATCCATGTTTCCTAAAGGTGTTAGGTCCTATACTGAATACATCAGCAAATAATCCCTCGTTCTCCTAAGATACTTGAGTAGATGAGAAACTATCATCCAATGATCGAGACCCAAATTTGATTTATATCAACTGACCATCCTAATGGCATGACAAATGTCAGGCCTTGTGCAAAGCATAGCAAACATAAGACTTCCCTTTGTGAATGCTTATAGGACCTTTCTCATTTTCTTTACATCTTCCGATGTCTTTAGATAGTCATCATAGGAGAGTATAATTCCAAACTGTAAGGTTGAGCTCCTTTCTTGAAATGCTTCAAGAGAACTTTTCTAGTATCTTGTCTATGTACGAAGCTTGAGATAATGCCAACAACATATTCTTTCAATCTCTGATGAGCATGATTCCTAGAATATAGTTGGCTTCTCTCAAGTTCTTCATGTCAAATTATTTAGATAATCAAACTTTGACTAACGACAACACTCTCACATCATTACAGATGATTATTACAGATGATTACTAGTATGTCATCAATATAGAAAACTAGAAACACCATCTTTATATCCTTAAAACGTTTATAAACACAAGGTTTGTTAACGTTTTGCTCAAAATCATAAGATTTTACCGCTTGATCAAATTTTATATTCCAAAAGCAAGAACCTTGCCTTTAATCCATAAATAGACTTAAACAACTTGCAGACTACACTATATATCTGTAGTGCACCAGGGGTGGACTCTTCCACAGCTGACGTACAATGATTGAGAACAACGTATGCATATATTGATGACCTGATCTGTGCCCCACCAAAAACCATGTGTTCTAGTCCACAATTTCATTGGATGGACGACATATTTTCAACCACCCCTACTTATTTACATTTATTAGGATGTAGCCGAATTAATTGAGGCCAACAAACAACCAAGGAGACATAAAATGACTAGAATTCGTAGCCTTGTCATGTTGGCACAATGAGAGAGAAAGTCGGCACATAAACAAGTAAGTGATTTGAGATTTGTTTATTTTTCTCCTCTGGTACTCGCTTGAATCAATTACATTTTATTTTATTCGGTTATATATCTTCTGCTAGATTTTATAATACTTGCCTTCTACTTAACCGACAGATCTTCATTTAGCGAAAAAAAGAAGAAGAAAAAAACAGAAAAAAAAAGTCTAGTAATCATCAGAAGGAGTTGCATGATGTTGACGATCAATGTGAAGAAGAAAACAATAGTGAAGCCGGCGAAGAAGACGCCTCGGCAAGTGATTACGTTGACGAGCATAGATCTGGTATCGAAGCCCGGGCACAACCCGAGCTACTACATCTTTCGAAACACCGGAGCTCATCAAAACTTCTTTGATGCTGACGTCCTTAAGGAATCCCTAAGGAAGGTCCTCGTCCCTTTCTATCCGATGGCGGGCCGCTTCAGGAGCGATAACAACGGCCGCCCCGAGATTGATTGTAACGAGGAGGGTGTCGTCTTTATTGAGGCTGAAACCGCTACCGTCCTCGATGATCTCGGAGATTTTTCACCCTCAGCAGAGCGTCGCAAGAAGCTTGTTCCTACAGTAGATCTCTCCGGTGGAATTTCTTCATTTCCCTTTCTGGCGGTCCAGGTTTGTTAATATGGATACTTGCTATAATGCGTACCAAAAGTGAGTAGTGTTTAATGCTTCAAAATCTATGATTTGTAAATTTCCTCATCTGCGTTTAAAAGTCCTTAGTAAACAATTTAAAAATACAACTTAATTTAAATCCATTAATTTGAAGCAATCCATTTAATACATGAATTCATATATATAAGTATATGTACATATATTTTGTCTCCTTTCTCTTGCTGTCCTTATTCGTACTCTCTCTCTCTCTCTTAAGGGCCTCTCGTACTTTCTTCGGTTTTTCTCTCTCACAAGGTGGTTCTCATTCTTTATCTCCCTTTATATTTTTTCTCCTTTCTCTTGCTGTCCTTACTCGTTCTCTCTCTCTCTCTATATATATATATATATATATAATTACTATTTTTCCCCACTCTTAGAGCATGTTTGGTGTACAGGTTAAGGGGGATAAGAACCACTGGATAAGGATTAGTATTTAATCTTTTGTTCGGCCAAAAATTTTAAAACACTGAACTGGATATGTTTTATCCAGCCTATTTCTGTATCCCCTTCTAAGGGATTTCAGCTATCCTGTGATGAAGCACGGAATTTAGTTATCCAGGCCCAAAAGCGATTAAGTCTATGAAGTTTCCTTAGGCTTGGTAATTTTTTTTTTTTAATTAAAGATAATTAGGTAGTATCTCACAAAAATAAATAGTGGATTGATTTTTTGACGCAAGACAAAAATTTTGCAAACAATGGCATAAGCTGATGTCATAAATTTATAGAAAAAAAAAATATTTATTTTTTGCTCTCTCTTCTCCCCTGTCTCCCCCACACGCGAACCCATCCCTCTCTCTCTCTCCTCTTCTTCTTCTTTCTCTCTCTTCTCTCGTTCTCTCCACTGGACCAAGCAGACTCCATGTCGCATGCAAGACGTTGCAGCTGTCATTGTCACACAGACGTTGCAGCCGACTAATTCAGTTTTTTGTAGTATTGACAATCACCGACAGGAATGACAAAATAGTTTTTTAATAATTTGTTGAATTTCATGCATGTTGAAATTTAAAATGCAATAATAACATTACGCCGAAGCAGAAAATTAAAAAAAAAAAATTTATCTGTGTGACTTGACCCCTGCAGGTTACTTATTTCAAATGTGGTGGAGTGTCACTTGGTTTTTGCATACATCATTTTGTAGTAGATGGATTTTCTGCTTTCCACTTCATGAACACTTGGGCTGATTTTGCTCGCGGTCTTGAAATAGTAACGATTCCACCCTACTTCGATAGAACGCTGCTTCGTTCTCGTAACCCTCCTCAATCTGTACCCGATCGCGTCGAGTACCAATACGCTCTACACAAGAATGGCTCTCCACAAAACACAAAATCTCATGAATCCGGTATAATCGAGACTAAGAATGTCAAGGTTTCCAATCTCATAGTAACCAAGGAGCAACTTAATGTGCTGAAAGAAAAGGCCAAGGAATTGTATGAAGATGGCAATGCAATCAACTGCAGCACATTTGAAGTATTATCGGCCCACATTTGGAAATGTGCTTGCATAGCACGGGCAACACTAGATAATGAAGAAACCAAATTGTACTATCCGGTTAGTGGAAGGTTCTCCAGATTGCAACCCCCACTTCCAGATGGTTACTTTGGCAATGTAAATTTCCGAGCTGTATCGATAGCTGTTGTTGGTGATCTTAAATCAAAACCATTGTCGTATGCTGCGAGTCGTATTCATGAAACTTTGGTGCGAATGGACAACAATTACCTGAGATCGTCCGTCGACTATCTGGAGCAGCTACCTGAGATATCAGCAGCAGCTTACGGACCTCAAATGCACATGTCTCCAAACTTTACCATCACTAGTTGGGTTCGGTTCCCATCCTATGATACAGATTTTGGATGGGGTCGGCCTGTATACATGGGGCCTGGAGATCTTAGGCTTGAGGGGAAAGCATACATTTTTCGCAACGCTCAGAACAACGGAAGTGTAAGGATCACCATAGCTCTACAGTCTTCACACATGGAAGTTTTTGAGGAGTTGTTCTTTAATGACTGCAAGGTATCTACCGCTTAAGGTGTCCCTTTTTTTGTGCTAAAAACTTTTTAGTGTCTTGTGATCTTTTTTTTTTTTCTTTTTTTCTTTTTTTGGTGGTGGTGCCGAAGACTGTTAAGGTTTCTAATTATTATATCTTGTTTGAATTGCACTGGATTGTATGATGTCCTTTGTGGTTACGATTTGCAGCGTCCATTGGATTTTGGAATGTTTACTTTTGCCTTTCTGATTTTTGATTTGACACATTTACTAGTTTTTCACTCTGCGTTCTTAATTAACACAAGAGAAGAAAAATGGTTTTGTAAATTAAAAAAAAAAAAATAAACAGTCGGTCTAATTTTTCATAGATATGTTACTAAATAATAAAGAAAAATGTCAGTTGTAAAAACAAAATAATAAAACGGCTGGAGACATAGGTTAATGTTAATTTCATACCTGATTTTACTTTATAGTATTTATGTCCAAAACTCCATCTATAAATACAAAAAACAACATAACAAAGTAATGTCATTCCTTAAAAATTATTATTAGAAAAGTACCTTAGCTTAAAAAAATGTTTGAACAAATTGCTCATTTGATACCCAAATTATATACGATGCTGCAATTTTCCTGTTGATCTTTAATTATTATTATTAAAAGCTCATTACCTCTTAAAAGGGTGCAAAACAATTAGATTGACAGATGGTTTAATTTCCCACGGTTTCGTTTCAAATGAGGTTCACACGAAGGCAATTATGATTTTATGGAGCACTGATGAAAGGAATGATTTTATGAACCAAATGAACAATTTGAAGGCAACCAAAGTAACATAAATCTAAATAAAAATCCAAATTTTATGGACTTTTTTTTTTTTTTTTTCTTTCTGGAGAATGACTGTGGTTATAATTATTACTTGTTGCATTTGCAATCCTTTTAAATTTCTAAAAGAAAAACCACATGAAAGACATAAATTTAAAGACCACAACATGATATAAAAAATTAATATTAGACTAATATGATATAAAATTAAATCAAAATTAATTAAAATTTGTATTATATATTGGTCAAAATAAGAAATTTATATCATATTTGTCAACAGATAAAAAAAAATGTGATCAATTAGGTAATTTTTTCATTTGGTCTTCTAAAACCATTTTTGGTTAATAAACCGAATGCAACTCTCCATTTTTTACTTTATTGCCTGCAGACCGAAAAAAAAAAAAAAAAAAAAAAAAAAAAGGGAATTGCCTTCAGAATGCAATTATGTTTCTCGAACGGCCCACCCAACATTATTAGACAACAGATGACTTGTCCAACTGTACACGCTCTTTACAAATCAAAGGAAACATATGTAAAGTAAATGGTAAACGATTTTTTATTTATTATTTTTTTTTGGTGTGAGATTTTGTTTGTTTGTTTTTAATTAATGGATTGATTAGAAGTAAATTTTGCTAAACAAATCAAATAACACTTGCATATTAAAGACAACCAAACAAACTAAGGATTTTTTTTTCCCCCTTTATGGAGAACGACTGTGGTTATAATTATTACTTGTTGTATTTGCAATCCTTTTACTCTTCTGCATTTACAATCCTTTGTTGTCGCGGTGGTGAGAGGAGATTACCCTTATCTTGGCGCGTTGGATTGATTTCCTTCCCACTCTCTTTTAGGGTGTTCTTCTGTTCTATACACACACAAAGAAAATAATTAATAAAATTAAAAATTTATGTTTCTCAGTTTTAACTTGGGGTGTTAAACAAATATATATGTATATATCTGTATATATATTACGATTATTCTTTTCACTAGGTCGCTTATGGTGATTAGTTTTATTTTATTGGGTCGCTTTTCACTGCCACTACAACAAAAGTGCTCATTAATGGCATTAAATGATAGCGGGTTTGAAAAAGTGTGATAATTGCTCATTTTCAATAGGCGGGAATTTTTTGACCAAAAGCAAGACTAGCTTTCATTCAGCCAAAAAAAAAAAAGCGGGAGCAGCTTCCCTCTTTTTTTTCAAAGTAAATATTAATAGTACTGCTTGGCTTTAGTAAATACGAGCCAGTCCTCCACATTATTCGGTGTAGGATAGAGAAAGTAAAGAGAGAAAGAGCTTGTGAGAGAAACTGGGAAGGAAAGGAGGGAGATTTATGGGGCTTTCTCCCACAATACTGCTCGTCAAAACCAGAGGGGCTTTCTCCCTCTGAACTTCCTTGCGTTTTCATCCGTTGCAAAGCAATCCAAGTGTGTGAGTTGCCATTCCAGTTTTGAGGTATTTTTCTTCTCTGAAAATTTTATTGCTTAGAGTTATGGTTCAATTAGTTTATAGAGTTATCAGATTAGTCTCCTCTATTTTTGTGTCTCTGCCCATCTCTATTTCTTCCTCTGTGTTTGTTTGGGTGTTTTCAGAATGAGAGGGATTTTTTTTTTTTTTTAATGAAAACAAGAATACTTTGTGCACTACTATTAAGTTGAGGTCAGCTTGGTTTAGTTGTTTTATTCACTCTCTCTCTTTCTCTCTAATTTCCAAGGAAAAAGACAAGATAATGAAGGAACGGAGGATGTCGTCTTTTTCCTCCGATTCCAAACGCCCTAACAAGCCATTTGGTGGGCAATAAAAAATTTTGTTTGTTTTGTTATTTGTTGATTGTTTTTGGTTTAGGTTTAGGATTTAGGATTTTGGGTTTTAGAAAATATTTTTTTCTTTGTTGTTCTGTAGATTCTTGGTTTCGTCTTTTTTTTTAATTATTTTTTTTGGTTTTGGTTTTGGTTTTTTCTGTGAATTTTGGGTTTTGGGTATATGAAAATTTTGTTTGTTCTGTAACCTTTTCTTCCTTTTTGTTTTCATATTGGTTTTGGATTTCCAGTTTCAGAAAAATTTGATTTTTGCTTTTGTTGTTTTTGTTGTTTTTTTGTTTCTGTAAAATAGGACGGTAATCACAAGAGGATCACAACAGCAAGGGCAGCAACAAGAGCTACCCAGTGAATGTTAAACGACTCAAACAAGTTAGCAAAGAGATCAGCAAAATATATAAAAATTTACATATTGATTGCATTTTGGTTCTTCTGTTCTATTGTTTGTTTCAGTACAAAAAAACGGGTGATGGCATATGCTTATAGGAAATTCTCAAATAGGTTCACATCATTAAGGAAAGAAGGATTATCAAATGTGATATAAATGCTAAAGGACTAGAAACTGACATAATTGTCGAATGTTTCAAACCAAAAGACTAGAAACTGATTAATTGTCAAATGTTTCAAACACAACAAAAAACTATTAGATGGTTTCCATATATTTCAATCGGTCACTAGCAACTTAGTTTGTTTACTATTATTATTATTATTATTATTATTATTATTATTATTATTTTGTTTTGGATATGATACTTTTTTAATATGCAGGTTCGATTAAAATGGCCGATCAAAAGAAGAGAAGCTTTGCAAATTAGGAGGACAAGCAAAATCACATGAAGTAGACCCTGTAAATGCCCAAACGTTATGTAGGGTGAGTAGACCATAAATGACATACTTTGCAACTTGTTTCTATGTTTTTATGTCTGAATATTAATATCCACTCCATGGGGTTGTTTTTCATGTGCTTAAAAGAAATGTCTTGGAAGGACTATTCTGTTGAACAATTGACCTAAAATGTATTGGATTCTTTTGGGACTAGTTTAACTCTATTTTTGTAAATAATGCATGTATTTTGGAAACCTCCCTGGTTTAATGTTTTGATATATGTTGGTTCAAAGACTTCTGATCAGAAAACAATATATGAGACTAGGTACTTATTCTAGCACTTCTGAATTCATGAGAAAATATCATGTCATATACTTTTGAAGTATTATGGATTGTGAAATTATTCCTCGAATCTACTGTATTACTTATTCCAATAATTCCAAAAGTTTAAAGTGGATCAAAATTCTAGTATAATTATTAATTAACTATTAAACATATTCCAATAAGGAAAGAAAAAATACTTATAGTTTGATTACAAATTTTGAACCAGATAAAAATAAAATTGTAGTGTTTTAAAAATGTTATTATATTAATATAAAATAAATAAAGTCATTTTCATTACACAACTAAAATGCTTTTAAAAACCTAGAATAGCACCAAACAAATGCTATTAAACAATATATTATAGCGATTTAATGGCATTAGAAAAACGCTATGAAATGTATAGACCTTTTATAACATGGCCTGTTATAGCGTTTACCTATCCACTATAATTTGTAATCATAGCATTTTTCTCTTGTTATAGATGAGAGTTTTTGTAGTAGTGTGCATTGCTTATGGTGATTTGTTTCTTCTTGAAGATATATGTAGGTCTCTTGAATAAGATGAATTTGGTGCAAGTATTTTCTTATTTCGAAAACCATCTGACCTTAGAATGTGGTGGTCTAGCGATGAAGGATTACTATGGTGGATCAGTGATCAAAGTTTTGAGTGCTAAGTGATCTTCTTGAGGTCTTAAAAATAAAAACTTGTTTCCTAGTAGTCAAGTACTAGATTTAAAGTGCATGAGACCACGCCCACATGCATCCTTACTATTAGCAAATTCGACGTAATTAGGGTATTGATTCTCTCCTTGTCAAGGGATAGGTCCGCCCATAACTACAAAATGTGGATTACACGACGGAGCTTCTACGACCGTTTTTAAAAAACAGTCGTGGAAAGTACGGCAAAAACATGGCGCGAAACTAGGTTTAGGAAAAAGGTTGTGGAAGCCGAACATTTCACGACGGTTTTTAAAAACGGTCGTGGAAACATGAATTTTCATATTTTAAATTAAATTTTTTTTTTTTCTGATTTTCGGCTGCAGGTTTTAGAGCAGAAATTAAAAAAAAAAAAAAAAAATAGAAAGAAACCTCATTCCCTCCCGAAATCCATTCTCTCTCACGCCTCTTTCACTCTCACCTCCAATCTCTCCCTCGAAACCCATCTCCACCTCCGTGAATCCTCCGTCCATTATCTCTCGTGTCTCTCCCTCTCGACCTCGCCTCCAATCTTTGCCACCTTCCCTCCATTCTCTCTCACGCCTCACCCTCTATCTCTCACCTCCAATCTCCGCCGGCCGTGACTCCACCATTCATTCTCTCTCAAGCCTCTCCCTCTCTCTCTCGCCTCCAATCTCCGCCGCGACTCCTCCTTACAATCTCTTCCTCGAAACCCATCCTCCGCCGCCTACCCCGCTACCGCACCGCCTGCACCCACGCCCATGGAATTGGTAAGTCTTTCTCTCTTGCTTTTTCTTGTACCACACATATTATGATTTTGAAGACCATTTGGTTGACTGTATTTGTGATTTTGGGTGATTGTTTTACGGAAAAAAAGAAAAGAAAAGAAGTTTTGATAACTTGATTATATTTTTGCATATTATATGTTCGACAAAATGCCCGATTGTATGATATTTACGTGCTTGGGTAAGGATTAGTTTTAGATTGATTAAAAATGTTTGAATGAGTATTTGGTTTAGATTGTTTTTCAGAAAAAAGTGTTGATTTTATGATTTATGCTTTTGCATATTACATGCTTGACAAAATGCCCGATTGTATGATATTTACGTGTTTGGGTGAGGATTAGTTTTAGATTAATTTAAAATGTTTGGGTGAGGATTTGGTTTAGATTATTTTCCAAAAAAAAAATGTTGATTTTGTGATTTATGCTTTTGCATATTGCATGTTCGACCTAATTAAGTTGTAAGTATATATTTATGTTCCAAATTGTGATTTGGTGTTACATTATTTTTGTTTTAATTGTTTTGAACTTTGTTAAATTGTTAGGGCACTTAATGACTGGAAGATTTTGGTGGGAAAAGGAGTACAAAAGCGACGCAACTATGAAATGTTGATTGATACTGTTTGATGTCTACTGCAAGAAGGATATGTTGAATACGGTTATTTTGTTTAGCCTTCATGCGAGAAATAACATTGACTTTCGATGGACCATCCTTACTTCAAACTAATAATTTTTATACCGATTTTGACATGAGTTTCGTAACGCAAGAGTGGACTAATTTTATAATGCGGTTCATCCAATATAGTTAGAAGACAATCTATAAGTTTGTAATGTAGTGTATGTTTTTGTAGTAATTGTTGTATATTGTGACACAAAATCAATTGAATATTAGCTGTTATTTTAATTTGGGCAGTGCAATGGATAACACATGGTATTTGTCACCCGTGGGAAATCGCATAAATTGTGTAATTTTTTTTTAATGGTCACCAATCATGACGGTTTTTTTGAAAAAACCATCGTGGAAAGTTACTATCAACCCTCTATTTCGCGTCAGTTTTGTCTATTTCACGACGGTTTAAAAACCGTCGTAGAATCTAAATCCCTGAATACCACGACGGTTTTTCTAACCGTCGTGAAAAAGATACCACGACGGTTAAAAACGGTCGTGGTATCATTTTTTTGTACTAGTGGCCCGTAAAACCTTATTAAGCATTTTTGTTAGGATTTGAAGAACCTCTTTAGTTATGCCTAAATGGATATGATAACACTAATAGTTCCCTTTCCGAATTTTTTTTTCCTTCAGTAAAAAAAGAAAAAAAAAGAAAAAAAGAAAAAAAAAAAAGAAAAAAAAAAAAAAAAACCATCTAACTGTCTGCTCCAGAGTACACAAACTATTAACCGTACGCACAATTTATCAGAAGTGCACTATGGCTGGACTCTAGCACACTCGTTCCTTTTTTTTTTTTTTTTTTTTTTGCTGTTTAAAAAAATATTTTGATGAAATTGGCATACAATGATTGAGAACAAGACATGCACATTAATGACATACCAAAACCAAGCAGAGTCTATTCTGGTCCACAATTTCATTGCATGGACCACATATTGACCACTACTCCATTAATTTACATTTATTAGGACGTAGCCAAATTAAGTAAGGCCAATAAACAACCAACGAGGCATAAAATGACTAGAATTCGTAACCTTGTTTTCAACATTCATCTCTTGTAAATTGTGGAATAATAATAACTTAAAATGATGTTCATAACTTGTTGAAAAAATGACTTTGAAAAACTATTTGTAGTTTACCACAGTCTTTTTTTTTTTTTCTGATTAAAACTATTTTGATGAACTTGGCATCTGAAGTACAATGATTGAGAACAAGACATGCATATTAATGACATACACATGGGTATGGCCACCGTGTTATTGTATGGACGACATATTGACAACCACCCCCATTAAATTACATTTATTAAGACGTGGCCAAGTTAAGTGAGGCCAGCAAACAACCAACGAGACCTAAACCGGCTAGAATAATGACTCGTGTGTGATTACCCAAGTAGCTGTGACACAAAGAAAATAATAAAAGATCAATATTATTCGTGAAATATTTTGTTACTCGCCTTTTTGTTTCTTACTTGAGGAATTTGTTTATGTTATTCTTTTAAATGAATCAATTAGAATTTAGAGTGAATTTTTTCTTCACAACAGTTTATGTTGTTTCTTCCCGTTAATATGGTTTTGAACCCCTAACATCTCTGTTTTATTAGAAATCCATTTTTGAAAGGTTGAAAATGTTGTTAGCTCTGTTCATGGAATATTGTTTTAAAGATTTATTATGTAGAACTTTTCTTTTATTTTTGAAATCCTCCCCTCTATTTTTCTTTTTGTTCACATTTGTGTGTATTTTTTTATGATTTTTTTTTTTTTTTTGGGAGAATATGGTAAGGAAAAAACAACTGAGATGACACTATTTTTAACCAGATGATTTTTTATTTAGTTTGATTCAATTATCATATTTTTCAGAAAGTGATTTGATCATAATATGATCTAATATTTAAAACATGTGTTCTACAATCAAAATATATATATTTTTTTCTTATCACATAATTCTTCATTCATATTCTTATGTTCAATTAGCTTCTTACGAAATAGAAAATGTAATGTGAGTGCATTCTTAAAATAATAGAAACTGTTATTAGTCGATCAATACACATAAGGAGAAAAAATATATTTTTTTAATGATTTGTCGTACAAAAACACACTTTTATCTTCTTCTTCTCTATGTTTTAAATATGATTGTTTTCCTAAAAAAGACAACTCACATATCACGATGATTCATACAATGTCACATACATTATCTTTTTAATTCAACAAAATTCCATCACAATTTTTGTATTATTTTTTGAAGTGATTTCTGTATTTTTAAAAGTCTGTTTAAATTATTTGCCCAAACCCACAATTAAAACAAAAAATGTGAGAGAAAAAAAAAAACCGATACAAAATATTTTAAAAAGTAAGTGGCAAACGAGAACTAATAAATAATATTTTGTATTTTCAAATTCGCCCAAACTTTATGGAATTTTGAAAAATCCCCCTCACCAAATCCACACAAATTGCTACCTACCCAAATTATAGGCCCGGTGGGCTTGTGGCGTTTGCTTTGTCACTGGCACACACTTCAAAGTCTTCTTCTTTGGTCTCCTGCTTTTCATTTTTAAGTTTCCTCCTATTAATTATGATCAGTTGTATTGCACGCTTTCATGCATGCTGATATAGTGATTTTATCGATCTTTATTTTTAGGCATTTTGTTGGTTTTTTAGCACTTTTATCAATTTTTTTTATTTTTATTTTTAATGTTCATTTTGCTTTGAAGGTAAAATGTAAGCACGAGCAAAAAAGCACCAAAAGAGGAATCCAAGAAGCACGAAGCGGGTGGCAGTGCACTAAACATCCGCTGCAGTCCGCTAAAGCTCCCAGGCCAGAGAGTCCAACTTTGTAGGCTACAGTGCACATAAAGCCCGCTACAGCCTGCCCCTCCCCTGTTTCAGGCATGCTGCAGTCCACAAAAAGCCCCGCCACACCGCGCCTCCTGATAAACCCTAGCCCCGATATGCACACTGCCGCCCCCATTTCATCTGTTGCAGTGCCCGCACACGTGGATGACTGAACTTAAAGTGAAAATGAGCTAATTTTTGGGGGATATAAAAGGGAATGGTGCGAATAGTAAAAGAGCTTTTTGGAGACACAAACCTCAGATGAAAGAAGAGAGAAAACTTCAAGGTTTTCGAGGGCTTTTCTTGGAGATTCAAGGAGATTGAAGATTTAGGAGCTTGTTCTTCAACTAGTTCTTCTTCCTTCTACCTTTCTCTCTCTTGTAGCTCTTGAACTTACATTTACTCTTTGAATTGGTGTTTGAATATGGGTTTGACGTTTGTTTCAATTTTGGTTATGGATTTGAGAACTTTGATGTCTAGCTAAACTTTCTAAGGTAGGGGGTATGATGTAGCTTGATGATGACTATGTTTTAATGAAGTTAATGCTTGTTGATTGAACCTCATTTGGAATCGTTTGTGTTTCCCTGTGCTTTTTTCTCCTAATTTATTTTTCATTAAATTAGAATTATTAGATGTGTGAAATTGGGCTCGAGAGAGTTAATTTCATATATTGGGACTTGGGAAATACAACCCATAGTAATATTAAATTCGGGAGGCTAATATGACTTGGGTAATCACTATAGTAGGGTTGTTAATGAGTGCTTAATTAGTTGAGTTAATAGGAATATTAATTTGATTAATTTTCATATTATTTTACTCGGCACTCGGGAAAAGGAATAAAATTAAAATTGGCACGTACGATTAATGATTTGAATGAATTCGATTAACAAGCCTTGAATTTGATAAACATGATTAAGTCAAGTGAAATCAAAACCCGCTAGCCTTACACACCATTGAGTTCCTTTCAATCCATATCTTGGATTGCTTTTATTTGCTTAAACCATAGTTTAATTTAATTGCTTAATTTTGTTGCTTATTTGATTTCCTTTTAATTTTGATAGCTTAGATAAAATTGAGTCATTTTAATTGTGGTACTCAGTTAGTTTCTTAATTTCAATCTCTATGGGACGATACTCGACATCTTGTCATTTTATTACTTTTGGCGATTCATTCACTTGCGAGCATACATGAAAATAGACACGCAACACATGCGAAATAGAGAACAAAATAAAGCAAAATAACAAAAATAAAAAAATATCACATGACGTTGATTGGACTTTTAAATAAGCAGTTCATGTGATACTGATCTAACTATCATGTGATAACTGTTGAAAATAGTACGAAAAGCACTATTAATTCGTGCTTTTATGTATCTGTCATATTGCTTTTTCAATTCTATTTTATTTGGCTCAGTTATATAACGGTACTGCTAGAATATATGATACTTGTCTTTAACTTAACCTACTATCATCCTTAGCAAATTTAAAAAAAAACAAAAAACAAAAAACAAAGAAAGGCGCTATTGATCATCAGAAGGATTTGCAGCAGAAGAAGAAGATATTTTATATACACCTATACTTTACACCCAAGTATAGATAAAAATAATCCTTATTTATTTTTATTATTCAAAATAAATAATTTATATTTATGGAAAAATAAATAATATTAATTTTCAAAGTAAATAGTTATTAGTTTTGAGTTGAATTAATTATCTTAGTCATCCAAATGTTGGACTGTGATTGGAGGTATTACACTAAAGTCGTAGGCAATTGATATGTGGTGCCTCTGCCTCCACCTTGTAGCTAGGGAGGTGCGTGCCCACTCCCAGTAACCAGGGCAAATTTGTATAATAGCAGAAGGTAAGTTTCCCCTCCTGCCACATTAACCTTAGTGATATAAATAGACCCTTAAAAGTGTCTGCTAGGGTTAAGAAAGAGATCTGTATAGGCCATCATCTAGCCTCCGCAATACTGTCTAGACTCATCCATAGATCATTAGAGTTGAGAAAGCCATATTAATCAAGGAAAGAAACTGTGACATCCAAGGTGATTCAACTGTTCCTAGAGATTGGTTGAATATGAGAGAGAAAATATCAAGGAATTAAGATCAAGAGTAAAAAGGGACAACTGTTACGACGACGTTTATGGTAGATTGAAGACTAACGAGACAATACATATTATACCCAATAAGTATATACAATTATTGTTGATGTCGAAAATGCCTCCGGCTACAACACCCAATATGGTCGGGTAGTCCGGTCTGGACTGGCCAGTCGCTCCGCCGTCGGTCACCTGCAAAAGGGAAGGACCTAGGAATGATGGGGACACCGGTGTGGTGGCTGTCATGGGCACTCCGATACTTAGTCAGTCGGGGAACGGATGAGCGAAGGGAGAGGCAGGGCTTTGGCAAGGAAAAAATGATCATACTTGAATTTTTGGATTCATTCCCTATTTATAGGCGCCTCTCGCGGGTCTTGGTGCTCGGGGCGACCCAGCCGGGGCGGCTACCTAGGGCACTTGGGGGATGATTAGGTCTTTAGGCCTGCAGATACAATCGGACCAATGGATTGGCGCCATGTGCCCCTGACCCGGTACAGGGGACAATGGAGTTGTTGTCGCCGGCACCTGTAGGGACAGACCTTGTCAGAGTGGGTGGCGGCGGGGTGGCGGGGGTGGCGATGTGATGCGCTGCAGTAGTAAGTGGGCAGCGTCTGTAGGCTGATGGGTATTGTGACAGGACTTGTGTCAGATATTAGGTGGTAAATAGAATGTGGGCCCAAAAAACTCCTGCCAGTCCTGGACATACCTCCCAGTGCAGGGTGCTCAGAGCACAATCTAGCCCGGTACGCTGTTCACCCTGGTGAGACGGCAGGATCTAGTTGGGTACCCCTGTTCTTTGAGGACGGCATAAAGTCAGGTTGCCAGCACCTAGTCCGGGTAGTCGGAATTAGCTTTCAGTTCTCGGAGCACAGTCGGAAATGGTATTTCGGGGTCGAAGCAGATCACGACATCAATATAAGCCCCCCAACATCTCTGGGCTGGTGTGGTCAGGGATGCTTAGTGTACTCGTCTGGTCGATCGCTGCACGGACACCGTTCTCGTTGTCAGGGTGTAGTCCAGTTGTTCGGAAGTGGTCATGTTCTCGGAGAAGTATATTCGTTGGATGCCACGCGTCGACTAGTGCCCCATGTCGATTGTTGCCACGTGTCGTGTCGTGATTGGTGGGAAGGCTGAACGATACTTTGCTTGGATTTGATAAACATGATCCAGGGCAGGGTTGGCGGGGAAGCTGAATCGTTGCCCTCGATATTCATGCCTGGATTTCTCGCTGGACCCTCGCCTATAAATAGCGAGGGATATTCCTCATTTCCTACATCGCTTGCGAAGAAATTCAGCATATGCCGAGAGCTGCCGATGACTGCCGAGTGAAGTTGCTTTGAAGACCAGCACCGAGACCATCCGAGAAGGTAAATTTTACTTTTCAAGCATTTTCAATATGAGTGACTTGTCGGACTTCGAGAATGACACCTTGTCCGGGAGCGCGGACATCATGGGGAGCTGGAGTTCACTTCGAGCAACAAGCTCATCGTCAACCGGAGGGGGCAGCGGCCCCGAGGGACTGAACACCCTACCACCTGTCTGGTATCTTGGATGTCCCTTCTCCGAGTGACCCAGTCACGCCGATCAGCCGAGGATAGGAGGGGCGCCGCTCTACTAGAGGAGATTCTGCAGGTTGGTCCGAAGTACTCGCCCGGACTGTCGGTTTATTAAAGTTTGGGTGGGATTGCCCAGGCGCAAACCAGCTCCAGTGGTTGACCTCACGGCTGACGTGGGGGATGTGCCCGAGAGGGCGGCCAGCCAGGCCAGCACTTTTGGCCGAGAAGGCTCTCAGGGCTCCGAGAGCTCCGCACCAACCGGGGAGCCCATCCAGGCTCGCCAGCGACCTCCGAGCAGGGTCATGCGTATCAATGACCAACGGGTGTACCGGAGAGCTGACACGGAGATGGTGGACCTCGCTGGCGATAGCCCGGTGTGCTCCGTGGACTACTTTACAACCGCCGTGACTCCAAGATACCTCCCTGCGCTCCGGAAGAATTTCGCATCCTTGACGATGTGGGACTTGATTGTTCCCGGCGAGAGTGATCTCCCTTCCCATCTACCACTCGGCTACATACGCTGTCAGTGGAGTATTTCCGAGCTAGACTCCGCCTTCCCTTCCATCCCTACCTGAGGCGAGCGCTCCACTAGCTAAATGTGGCCCCGGCGCAACTGAACGCCAACGCCTACTGGATCCTGGTCAGCTGTTTTGTCTTGTGGACGAATCACTTTGCTGCCGAGCTGCCATTCAGGGCTTTCCATAAATCTCTAAAGGATGAAGTCGGCCCCCTCGTCCTCGAGGTTCTATTACTTCCAAGGTTTCAAGGGGACGTTCATTATGGGGTGCTCGGACTCCGACAAGCAGTTCAAGCCCTGTGGTTTGCGCAGGTGGTCGGTGGGCTGCACGGGCACCTCGCTACGTCGAGTTCCCCCCTCGGAGAGGGTAACCCTTGGGTTTATGAGGGGCTATGTGTGGACTCGTGCACCACACATACCTGCTATGACCTTGGCAAGGTAGAAGCGCTCCGGGAGCTGTCCGATCTCGAGCGGAACCAACAGGGACTGCTGTCCCTATCGAGCTTAGCCGAAAAACTGGTTCGGCTCCTCGTCGACATCCGCTACGCCGACGACCAGCCGAGGACTTCCCGACCTGGGGGGGTCACCATCACACGCCTACAGGAGCCCGCCGTCCACTATCATTCTCGGACAGGCGACAACGGCGCCACGGCCCGCCCGATCGATCCGGAGTTCCACGGGGGGTGCCGGCAGCTATGGTCCATGACCCACCGTCCAGCAACCTGTCACCTGGGGCTTGGGGTCCGCGGATCGCTGACGAGGATATGGACCTGGTGATGTGGTAACTCTTTCCCGCTTGGGGTCTCCGGATCGAAGGTCATTTCGCTTTCTTTCGGTCTTCTTTTGGTCAGTTTAACCGAGCACTAACCAATTTTTTTGTTGCAAACCCATGGCTGATCGTGAGCGGCGCGGGACCAAGCGCTCGAGTGGGGAGGACAGGATGCCCGGCTACAGAAGATGGCCAAGATCGGCAAGGGCAAGGGCAAGTCCGGGACTTCATATCCACCAAGTCGGTGGTGGTGCCCCCAACTGCTCCGGCTACAAGGGCGGTGGCGTCTCCAGCAGCTCTGGTTCCCCAGGCTGTATTGCACCTTGGAGCCACTGAGAAGACTCGAGACCTCGAGACATTTCTACATCCAAGGATGAGCTGGCTAGGCAGAAGTCGGCTCACAAGGCGCTCGTCTCCAAATTTAGGGAGAAGCTGACTCTCGAAGTGGCTGGGTCATCTAAGCGCTCCGACCCCGTAGTAGCCTTCAGCAACTACGTCGAGAAGTTGATCGAGGGCTTATGCCTCGCCTTCTCTGGGAGCGCGGCTGCAAGGGGGTACGCCAACTGGATGGTGGAAGAGGTGAAGGTGGTAGAGCCGAAGCCCGATACGCGAGGCAGGTCGAGAAGGATGCTAATACCACCAGGGATGCAGCGAGGGAGGCCCAAAAGAAGGCGAAGGTTCGGGCGAAGTCCTCCAAAGAGTGGGCTCGGATCGTCGAGAAGTACGCCTCCATGCCGAGATCGCTCGGTGCGGTTGGAGGAGGCTCTAAGGAAGGCTAAGTGCGATCTCGCTTCTGCCCAAGCAGAGCTGACCGTTACGTCAAGGTCACTCTTCCTGCCGCCCTCGAGGAGGCCCGAGCACAGGCTGTGGAGGACTTTCTGCAGTCCGAGGACTTCAACTCCAAGCTGGTCGCCGAGTACCAAGAGGTATGTGGGACATGAAGGCTAGGTTCACCACGGCCAACCCATCACTGGTCGGGGTGGACTGGTCTTTCGTGCCAGCGGAGTCCGAAGAAACTGCTACCGAGGAGGTCTGGAGGAGGGGGAGGTATCTGGTGCCGCACGTGCACCCGAGGACGTAGTTGTCCTCGATGATCAAGAGGAACCCGCCACCCCCGAGTAACCGGTCGTCCCGGAGCCGCCTGTCGTCCCCGAACAGCCCGTCACCCCGAGCAGCCGATTAGCGAGCAGCTTGGCTTCTTGCTTTCAGACCAACTCGATAGACGCCTTCTCTTTTTTTACCCCTCCTCCTCTATTCAATCAATAAGAAATTATTATATATTTATTATTTTTTATTCATTCATCGTTCGTTTTTTTTTTTTTTTTTTTTTTGCAAAGTCCGATTCTGAGCACTCCCTTCCCCCCTGGTTGGTTTAGGTGAATTTAATTTAAAATTGACCCAACTTTAACCCTGATCGGGTGTGCAAGGGTAAGTGTTGTGTCTTGCTCAAGCACCTAATTTCGGTCAGTGCTCGGGCACTTCCAATTCTAATTGGTACCCGTCGTGGGACCTTACTCCGCGGTCCGAGAACCACAAGAGTTGGGGGGTCTGCAAGGGCAGATCTTATCTTGGGTCCTACTCGGCACTTCAACTCTGATCAATACCTGGTCGTGGGACCTTACTCCGTGGTCCAAGAAACACAGGAGTTTGGGGGGTCTGCAAGGGCAGATCTAATCTTGGGTCCTGCTCGGGCACTTCCAATTCTGGTCGGTGTCCGGTCGTGAGATCTTACTCCGTGGTCCGAGAACCACAGGAGTTTGGGAGGTCTGCAAGGGCAGATCTTGAGTCCTGCTCGGGCACCTCCTTTCTGTCAGTGCCCGGTCGTGGGACCTTACCCCGTGGTCCGAGAACCACATGGTTGGGGGTCTGCAAGGGAAGAACTTAACTTGGGTCATGCTCGGGCACTTCCTTTCGGTCAGTACCCGGTCGTGGGATCTTAAAAATATCTTCTTCATGTCAACTGATCAGAATTAATACTCTTTTTATTGATCAAATCTTTACAAAAATTGTTCTAACAAATCTACTGGTAGAAGCGTTTCAAGTGGTCGGCATTCCACGGGTTCCCCAGGATCCCGTCCTTTGGTCGACTAGCCGATGCGTTTCCGGCCGCACTACTTCAGTGACCCTGTATGGCCCGTCCTATTTAGAACCATATGACCTAGCCCGAGTTCTTAAACCAATACCTTCTTTAGCACAAAGTCCCCTACTCTGAAGATTCGCGGTCGAAATTTTTTGTCATAGTATCTGGCTATGACCTGGTTATGGGTAACCGTTCGAATCAGAGCTTGGTCTCGTCGCTCCTCAACCAGGTCAAGCTCGGGCAACATCTGCTCGGCGTTGACTTCTTCATCGTAGTTTTCTACTCGGAGACTTGGCAACCCTACCTCAACCGGAATAACAATCTTTACTCCGAAGGCCATAGCGAAGGGGGTTTCTTCGGTTGCGGTGCACTTAGTTGTCCGGTAGGCCAGAGTACTCGGGATAATCGTCGATCCAAGCCCCCTTGTGCTTCTCAATGTTCTTTTTCAAGTTCTCCTTGATGGTTTTATTGGTGACTTCCACCTGTCCATTACTCTGAGGGTGCCCGGGGGAGGAGAACACTTTCTTAATCCCAAATTGCTCACAGAGTGCGATGAATTTCGGATTGTCGAACTGTTTTCCGTTGTCCGTGACCACGGTGTGGGGGAGCCCGAACCGACATATGATGTTCTTCCACAAAAAGTTTGTACATTTTGCCTCAGTTTGCTGGGCCAAGGGTTCTACTACGACCCACTTCGTAAGATAGTCTATTGCTACGAGGCAATAGCGAAGTTGAGACCGGGCCATTGGTAGTGGTCTGATCAGGTCGAGGGCCCACTTGGCGAATGGCTAGGCACATACCACTGAGATGAGCTTATTGGGATGAGACTTGATAGCCTCGGCAAATTGTTGGCACTTTAGGCACTTTTGGGTGAACTCCATCGTATTCTTACCCATGATCGGCCAATAGTACCCCTGTCGAAGGCACTTCAATGAATGGACTTTTCCACCAGAATGGTTCCCGCATATGCCACTGTGTATTTCCTTCATCAGGTATTCGGCTTCAGCCGAACCAACGCACCGTTGGTACGGGACAGAATGTCCTCGATGATACAACTTCCCATTAATAAGCGGTACCTTGCCGAGATGTTCTTGATCATCCGTGCTTCTTCTCTGTTCTCGGGCAACTGGGATTCGGTGAGGTAACGAACAATCGGGTCCATCCAAGTCATGGTGTTCTTGGAACAAAGGACCTGCACTTCTCGCTCGACACTCGACTGGTCGAGCCGCTCTATGGGGAACGAGACAAGACCCTCTATGTCATTTCTCAAGGCTAGTCGAGCGAGGGCATCCGCCTCAATGTTCTCGGAACGTATCCGAGTTACAAGCTGGCTTCTGAACTGACCGAGTAGGATTTTCACCTTCTCCAGGTACTTCGCCATCTGCTCCTCCTTTGCCTAGAATCTCGGGTTATTTGATTGACGATGAGTATTGAGTCGCTAAAAACCTGGATATCTTGGACTCTGAATTCCCGGGCTAAACCGAGCCCGACAATGACAACTTCGTACTCCGCCTCATTATTAGACGTTTTGAAATTGAAGCGTAGTGTCTGGCTGGTCTTGTACTGGTCCGGGCTTACCAATACAAGACCTACTCCAGAGCCCCCAGAGTTGGAGGACCCATCGACAAATAGCCTCCACCTCTCGCTGCTCGGGTCACTAGCTGCTGGGCCGTATTCCCCGGACGCATCAACTGCCTTTTCCGAGGACTCTGGAGTCGGTCCGGGAGCACCTATGAATTCGACAACAAAATCGGCTAGTGCTTGTGCCTTTGACCGCGGTGCGGGGGATGTATTCGATGTCAAATTCTCCAAGTTCTATAGCCCACTTTGCGATTCGTCCTAACAACACTTGGGGTTCTAGAGAACCTGGCGAAGCGGGTAGCTGGTAGGTACACGGATTGGGTGAACTTGGAAGTAGGGCCTCAATTTACGGGCTGATGAGACCAGTGCGAGGGCCAACTTCTCTAGTGGGGTGTACCTCCCTTCGGCTCCCTGGAACGCCTTGCTGTTATAGTAGACGGGGAACTGTACCTTGTCGTCTTCCCAGATCAAGACTGAGCTGATTGTCTTCTCAGAGACAGCAATGTAAACGTACAGTACTTCCCCGGGTAGTGGCTTCGACAGTAGTGGTGGACTCGCCAGGTACTCCTTCAAGCCTTTGAAGGCTTCACCGCATTTTCCGTTCCAGTTAATCTTACCTTTAACCTTGAGTGCTTGGAAGAATGGGAAGCACTTGTTGGTGGACCTGGATATGAACCGGGAGAGGGCTGCGATCATTCCGGTCAGTCTTTGAACTTCCTTGGTCGTGCGCGGGGGCTGTAAGTCTACTATGGCCTGAGCCTTGACGAGGTTAATCTCGATCCCTCGGTGGTTAACCATGAATCTGAGGAATCTTCCTGATTCCACCCCGAACGCACACTTGACGGGGTTGAGCTTCATCCTGTACTGTCGTAAGGTGTTGAAACAATCGTGGAGATCCTTGATGTGGTCGCCCGCACGTCAGCTTTTCACCAACATGTCGTCCACGTACACTTCCATGGACCTCCCGATGAGCGGGGTGAACATCTTGTTCATCAACCGCTGGTAGGTCGCCCCTGCATCTTGAGGCCAAACGACATGACCTAGTAACAGCACAGTCCCTGGTCGATTGTGAATAGGGGTGGCAATTCGTGTCACGTATCGGATTCGTGTCGTGTTTGAGCCGTGTCGAATTTTTTCTTCTTCAACCCGAAACAAGACTCGTGACACGAAAACGACACGAAACCGCGACACGAACACGACACGAACCTGTAACGGCTTGACACGACACGACACGAACTGGATCCGCGACACGAACTAGAGCCGCGACACGAAATTGACCGAAATGGACACGCGACACGAAAATTGACCCGAAGTTGACACGAAATTGACCTGAAATGGACACGCGACACGAAAATTGACCCGAAACTTGACACGAAATAGTGACCCGAAATGGACACGAAATTTGACACGAACTTGACTCGAACTTGACCCGAAACTGACCCGAAATTGACACGAAAAAAACGGGTGCAACCCGAACACGACCCGTTTTTTTTTTGTGTCAAATTTTCCCAACCCGAACACGACCCGCCACCTATTTTTCCCAACCCGAACCCGAGAAATTCGTGTCGTTTTCGAGTCGTATCATCGTGTCGCGACCCGTATTGCCCCCCTAATTGTGAATGCCGGCTTGGCCTGGTCGGATTTGCTCAGGGGTATCTGGTTGTACCCTGAGTACGCGTCCATGAAACTGAGTAGCTCATGTCCGGATGTCGCATCGACGAGTTGGTCTATCAGGGAAGCGGGAAGCAGTCCTTTGGGCACGCCTTGTTGAGATCGGTGTAGTCTATGCAGACTCGCCACTTTCCCGGTAGACTTCTTGAACAGAACCACATTGGCCAGCCATTCCGTGTTGGTTACCTTCCCGGATGAATCTTGCTGCGAGCAGGCTTCTTCACCTCCACATTGATGGCCTTGTACCTCTCCAGGTTGAATGTCATTCTCTTCTGGATCACAAGGTTGTGCCTCGGATTGACGCTCAGCTGGTGGGACATCACTGCCCGGGTCAATTCCAGGCATGTCCTCGTGGGACCAGGCGAATACGTCCCTGTGTTCTCGGAGGAATTGCTCAAGTACCGCTCGGATACCTGGGTCAAGCTTCGACCCGAGCATCACAGTTCTCTCCGGGTGCTTGGGGTCCAACTGGTGAGGTACCAGTTCTTCCACGGGGTGTGTCCAGATCTCCTATTCGGGTATCCAGGATCCAGTCACACAGGCGCTTGACCCTCTCCCCGGGGGGCTTCAATCTTGTCCACCGTGAAGATGGTCGCGACGATGACTGGGGCAGGGACCTTTCGGCATACTTTGTTCACTGCCTTCAGGTAACCACCTCCTCGCCCCTTCTTGGTTTCCCCAGAAGACGCCGATACTATTCCCGGTGGGGAACTTCATGGCCAAGTGGTAGGTGGAGACTACCGCCTTTAATACGTTAAGGGTTGGCCTTCCCTGGATGACATTGTAGATAGATGGCCGGTCTACAACGATGAACTCCACCATCCGGGTTACCCTTTTTGTGTCGTCACCGATCGTAACCGGGAGGCTAATGGTGCCGGCTGACGTGAACGCACTCCCCGACGAACCCGTACAAAGGTGTTTGAGTGGGTGTCAACACGGCTCCCTCGATCCTCAGCCTCGAGAACGTGTCCATGAATATAATGTTCGCAGAGCTCCTATTGTCAATTAGGACACGGCGGATGACGTTGTCGGCTATTTGGATTTTCCCTGATCAGTGCATCGTTGTGCAGGTGGAGTAGCCAGTCTGCCTCATCATCCGTGAAGGTGATCGGGGTACTATCTTGGGTATATCTTGGAAATAGGTTCTGCCATATTGATATATTCTCCACGAGCGAACCGCCTAGCCTGACGAGTGTAACTTCTCCGGCTGCTAGCGTGTCTACAGTAGCCGTGTCCACCAAAGATGGTGTGGACTATATGTTCCTGCTCCGGCTCGTCTGTTCGATTGCTACGGTCCCGGATTCTGTCGGATGGTCGGGGCCGCTCTGCCGCTCGGCCTGGCTGGGATAATTATTCTCTCTACAAACTCCCGCAAGTGGCCATCTCGGATCAACAGCTCAATCTGGTCTCGAAGCTGTATGCAGTTCTTAGTGTCGTGGCCCACATCCTTGTGAAAGTTGCAGTATTATCTGGTTTCTTCTCCGAGTACGATCCACCCGGAGTGCGATGGGTCTCGGAACAGTCCTCGACCAAGACACCTGTTAAGGGACGTGCTCGATGGTTGTGACCAATGGGGTGTATTGTTGAAATCTCCCCGTTGGTATTCTCGGACCGGAATTGAAATCCGTCTGTGTGCTCTCGACCACGGCCTTCCCCTTTTCTGGTCAGCTTTGGTCGGGTTGGTTCTATTCGTTCTTCCTTCTCGGAAGCCGGGGTTGTTCTTGGGCTACCAGCCCTCGCCCTCGGACGTATTCGTCCGCTTCGGCATGCCTCTAGGCGATCCCCCTCAAATGTGCAAAGGTGGGTGGCTTGTCGTAGGCAAGCGTCCAGACGAGGCGGGTGTCTTTGACGCCTTCTCAGAAGGCCTGTATGAGGGTGTCGTCCGTGCTGCTCTCGACCTGCACGATGGCCTTGTTAAAGCGCTCGAGATACTTTTTCAACATTTCAGCCTTGCCTTGCTTTATGCCGAACAGGTGGGACGCTCCTAACTTCCTGGTCTTTGAGCCCAGGAATGCAATTGCGAATGAGTCCGCCAGCTGTTTGAAACAGCCGATCGATCCAGGAGCCAGCCTCTGGTACCACTGCCGGGCAGCTCCGGTTAGGGTCAAGCAAAAGGACTTGCAGAGGGCAGCCTCGTTGGCGTTCTGAATTAGCATGTGGGCTTGGTAGTTTTCAAGGTGCTCATCTGCATCCGTGGAACCGTCGTACGATGTCACAGAGGGCATTTTGGACTTGACCGTGTATGGTGAGGCCATGACGGCCGGGGTGAAGGGCGGGTCAATCGTTCCGACCTGCTCTATCCCGTATTGCTGGCCCACGAGCTGGTCGAACTGCCGCTGGAGGTAATCTATGCGACGATCGTGACTCTCCGTCGGCTTGTCCCTGGAGCGTTCTCGGCCTATACGTTGGTAGATCCCTGGTCTTCCCAAGCGATCGAAAACGGAAGTCACGTTCCTTCGCACGTCCACGGCCTCTCCCCGGTCACGGTCGGAGTTATCTCTCGCGGCAGCCAACGACACGGATACACCCGAGCGCGTGGCCTGAGTGTGACGGCTTCTTGAACGGACCCTAATCGAGTCTTCGTTCCGTCTCACTGTTGCCGTCCGAGGCCTTCCCGATTGGAACCATTACTCCTTCGGTCACTCAGGGGCGAAGGGTTCCTTGGTCGGCTAGCTGATCTGGGCGGCCTGCTTGGAGTTCACTCAGCGGCCTCCTGCTATGCTAGGGGGAGTTGTACATTATGCTCTTCTCTTTCCACGAGTGCCCTGACAACCTCGGTTAGGCTTCTGACGTTCTCCGTAAAGATCTCTGTTTGCGTGGCTTGCGTTGTGGCTCGGGCACCCCATCGGTGCTGAGGTCTCCAGGTGCTTTGCGATCCGGTTGGAGCCGGGTTGTAGAGATCCTGGAAATCCTGGTTGCCTTGCTCGCCATGGCTAGTGATTGGTCGTTCGGGAAGCGAGTATGAGTTTCGGTTGCTGGAAAGGCGGGGACCCTCCTTCTAGCGCCAAAATATTGATGCCGAAAATGCCCTCCGGCAGCAACATCCAATATGGTCGGGTTGTCCGGTCTGGACTAGCCAGTCGCTCCGCCGTCGATCACCTGCAAAAGGTAAGCACCTAGAAATATGGGGATACCGGGTGGTTGTGGTCTACTGTGGGCATTCCGATGCTTAAGTCAGTTGGGGAACTGATGAGTGAAGGGAGAGGCAGGGCTTTGGCAAGGAAAAAATGACCATACCTGAATTTGTGGATTCATTCCCTATTTATAGGCGCCCTCTCGCGGGTCTGGGTGCTCGGGGTAACCAGCCGGGTCCGACTACCTAGGGCACCCGGGGGAAGATTAGGTCTTTAGGCCTTCAGATACAATCGGACCACTGGACTGGCGCCACGTGCCCTGATCCGGTACAGGGGACAATAGAGTTGCTGTCGCCGGCGCCTGTAGGGGCAGACCCTGTCAGTGGGTGGCGGCGGGTGGCGATGTTATGCGCTGCAAGTAGTAGGTGGGGCAGCGCCTGTAGCTGATGGGTATAGTGACAGGACTTGTGTCAGATGTTAGGTGGTAAGTAGAACGTGGGCCCGGGAACTCCTGCCAGTCCTGGACATACCTCCCAGGCAGGGTTGCTCGGAGCACAATCTAGCCCGGTATGCCGTTCACCCTGGTGAGACGGCATGATCTAGTCGGGTACCCCTGTTCTCCGAGGATGGCATAAGGTTGGGTTACACTGCACCTAGTCCGGGTAGTTGGAATTAGCTTTCATGTTCCTAGAGCACAGTCGGAAGTGATATTTCGGGGTTGGAGCAGATTACGACATCAATAATTATACTGAGTGAATGATAATTTCATAAAAGAATATGATGTTTTGAAAAAAAAAAAAAAAAAAAAAAAAAAAAAAAAAAACCATATTTCGTTGCTTTTTTTTTTCGCCCGCTATAGACAACAAATGATTTGTCCAACTTTCAAGCCATTTCAAATCAAAGAAAAAAATATCCAACATAAATTGTAAATGTTTATTATTATTATTATTATTATTATTATTATTATTTGAAAGTAATGAATTGATAAGCAATAAATTTTGATCAACATATCGTTATAACACAGCATATTAAAGACAACCAACAAACTGTGGATTTTTTTTTCTTTCTCGGGAATGACTGATAATTACTACTTGTTGCATTTACAATTCTTTATTGTCAGCGGTGAGAGGAGATAACCCTTAGCTTGGCTTCTTTAAGGATCCTATCCTTTTTTTCACACGTTACAAGGAAAAATCAATATTTAAAATATATATATTTACTATTTATTTTTTAAAAGATTACTGCTACAATTCGTATTTTCAAGGAAAATGAAAAGAAAAGAAAAGAAAAAAAATGTAGTTGTCAAAAAAATAAGATTCTAGTTATATGCTCCAATATATGTTATAGTGTATAATATCATATAAATTTGTAGGATTTTTACCTGAACTGAAACGTAGTTTTATAAACATATTAAAGTAAATACAAATGGATTAATTAAAAAAAGAAAAATTTTTTTATTGGAAATATGTTTTTATATACATTTTATTTATGAAATAATCATGAAAATAATTTATAAAATTTTAAAATAATAATAAGTATCAAAAATTAAATGACTGTGAAAAATTTTTAAGAGTGGTATCCTGCTGTTTCTTTTCTCACCCGTTTGGCTTCCTTTGGCCGACATTTGGCTTATGCTCGTCCCCTCTCCTCCTTTCTCTATCGGGTGTGCCCGTTCGCGGCTGTGTTGATCTCCCCCCCTTCGTCCCCTTGCCGCTCCTTTCTCTTGTGTCGTCTCCCGCGAGTTTTTTCCCTCGTCGTTTTCCTCCTCCTTGCCGTCGTTCGAATTTTTTCCAGCTCTTGGCGTTCCGTTTTTCCGTCGTACCGCTCCCGCTGGTACTTTTGTATTCGTTCCAGCTCTCATCTTTGGCCACTAACTTTGGCTCGCCGGTTTTTCAGTTGTTTCACAGCGATCAAAATAGGAATATTGTTTTCCTCTAAAAAAAAAAGGTATATTGATCGGTACAATTGCACTGCCCCATTAATATCTACAGTAATAAATGGCTCTATTTTGAAGTTTCTTTTCCCTCTGGACTTTGTATTCTTTTGAACCCTACCCCATACCCATGTCATAAATTTTGCTAACTACCCCTTAAATTGAAACAACTCATGATCGCCATCCGTCCACAAGGGCCCCAATATAATGGCCATGATTAAACTAACACACAGTTACGCTGACGTGTCTTATGAGTACTTTTTTCACTGGGTTGATTTGTTTCATTTCACAAGTTTGCTTTTCACGAGATTACTTTTGGTGATTTATTTCTTCTTGAAGATATATGTCTCTTGAAGAAGAGAATTTGATGCACGATTATTTTATTCGAAAACCAACTAACCTAAGAATGTGGTGTTGCTGTAAAGCATTACCATGGTAAGTCAATAGTCAAAGATTTAAATGTTGGGTGGTCTTTTGAGATTTTAAATATGAAAAATTATTTTCTATTATCTAGTTCTAGATTTAGAGCGTATAAAATCACACTCATACGTATCCTTACCGTTTGTTTATTCAACGGGACTGGGGTATTGATGCCTCTCCTCATTAAGGGATAGGGTATTACCCGTAGAGCTGCATTAAATATTCAGGTCAGCGTATGATAACCCATTTAGTTACTCCCAAAGGATATTCGAACACTACTCTACCACAATCGTTCCGTACTCTTTCTTAATTAAAAAAAAAAAAAACTTTGATGATAAAGTTGGCAACTGAGTACAATGATTGAGGACAAGACATGCATATTAATGGCATATCAAAAACCATGCATAATATATTCTAGTCCACAATTTCATTGGATGGACGACATATTTTTCAACCACCCTCATTTCTTTACATTAATTAGGATGTAACCAAATTAATTGAGGCCACAACACCAAGGAGACATAAAATGACTAGAATTCGTAGCCTTGTCATGTTGGCACAATGAGGGAGAAAGTCGGCACATAAACAAGTAAGTGATTTGAGATTTGTTTATTTTTCTCCTCTGGTACTCGCTTGAATCAATTACATTTTATTTTATTCGGTTATATATCTTCTGCTAGATTTTAAAATACTTGCCTTCTACTTACCGACAGATCTTCATTTAGCGAAAAAAAGAAGAAGAAAAAAACAGAAAAAAAAGTCTAGTAATCATCAGAAGGAGTTGCATGATGTTGACGATCAATGTGAAGAAGAAAACAATAGTGAAGCCGGCAAAGAAGACGCCTCGGCAAGTGATTCCGTTGACGAGCATAGATCTGGTATCGAAGCCCGGGCACAACCCGAGCTACTACATCTTTCGAAACACCGGAGCTCATCAAAACTTCTTTGATGCTGACGTCCTTAAGGAATCCCTAAAGAAGGTCCTCGTCCCTTTCTATCCGATGGCGGGCCGCTTCAGGAGCGATAACAACGGCCGCCCCGAGATCGATTGCAACGAGGAGGGTGTCGTCTTTATGAGGCTGAAACCGCTACCGTCCTCGATGATCTCGGAGATTTTTCACCCTCAGCAGAGCGTCGCAAGAAGCTTGTTCCTACAGTAGATCTCTCCGGTGGAATTTCTTCATTTCCCTTTCTGGCGGTCCAGGTTTGTTAATATGGATACTTGCTATAATGCGTACCAAAAGTGAGTAGCGTTTAATGCTTCAAAATCTATGATTTGTAAATTTCCTCATCTGCGTTTAAAAGTCCTTCGTAAACAGTTTAAAAATACAACTTAATTTAAATCCATTAATTTGAAGCAATCCATTTAATACATGAATTCATATATATAAGTATATGTACATATATTTTGTCTCCTTTCTCTTGCTGTCCTTATTCGTATTCTCTCTCTCTCTCTCTCTTAAGGGCCTCTCGTACTTTCTTCGGTTTTTCACTCTCACAAGGTGGTTCTCATTCTTTATCTCCCTTTATATTTTTTCTCCTTTCTCTTGCTGTCCTTACTCGTTCTCTCTCTCTCTCTCTATATATATATATAATTACTATTTTTCCCCACTCCTAGAGCATGTTTGGTGTTCAGGTTAAGGGGGATAAGAACCACTGGATAAGGATTAGTATTTAATCTTTTGTTCGGCCAAAAATTTAAAACACTGAACTGGATATGTTTTATCCAGCCTATTTCTGTATCCCCTTCTAAGGGATTTCAGCTATCCTGTGATGAAGCACGGAATTTAGTTATCCAGGCCCAAAAGCGATTAAGTCTATGAAGTTTCCTTAGGCTTGGTAATTTTTTTATTATTTTTTTTTAAAGATAATTAGGTAGTATCTCACAAAAATAATTAGGGGATTGATTTTTTGACGCAAGACAAAAATTTTGCAAACAATGCCATAAGCTGAAGTCATAAATTTATAGAAAAAAAAATTATTTATTTTTTTGCTCTCTCTTCTCCCCTGTCTCCCCCACACGCGAACCCATCCCTCTCTCTCTCTCCTCTTCTTCTTCTTTCTCTCTCTTCTCTCGTTCTCTCCTCTGGGCCAAGCAGACTCCATGTCGCATGCAAGACGTTTGCAGCTGTCATTGTCACACAGACGTTGCAGCCGACTAATTCAGTTTTTTGTAGTATTGACAATCACCGACAGGAATGACAAAATAGTTTTTTAATAATTTGTTGAATTTCATGCATGTTGAAATTTAAAATGCAATAATAACATTACGCCGAAGCAGAAAATTAAAAAAAAAAAAAATTTATCTGTGTGACTTGACCCCTGCAGGTTACTTATTCAAATGTGGTGGAGTGTCACTTGGTTTTTGCATACATCATTTTGTAGTAGATGGATTTTCTGCTTTCCACTTCATGAACACTTGGGCTGATTTGCTCGCGGTCTTGAAATAGTAACGATTCCACCCTACTTCGATAGAACGCTGCTTCGTTCTCGTAACCCTCCTCAATCTGTACCCGATCGCGTCGAGTACCAATACGCTCTACACAAGAATGGCTCTCCACAAAACACAAAATCTCATGAATCCGGTATAATCGAGACTAAGAATGTCAAGGTTTCCAATCTCATAGTAACCAAGGAGCAACTTAATGTGCTGAAAGAAAAGGCCAAGGAATTGTATGAAGATGGCAATGCAATCAACTACAGCCACATTTGAAGTATTATCGGCCCACATTTGGAAATGTGCTTGCATAGCACGGGCAACACTGGATAATGAAGAAACCAAATTGTACTATCCGGTTAGTGGAAGGTTCTCCAGATTGCAACCCCCACTTCCAGATGGTTACTTTGGCAATGTAAATTTCCGAGCTGTATCGATAGCTGTTGTTGGTGATCTTAATCAAAACCATTGTCGTATGCTGCGAGTCGTATTCATGAAACTTTGGTGCGAATGGACAAACAATTACCTGAGATCGTCCGTCGACTATCTGGAGCAGCTACCTGAGATATCAGCAGCAGCTTACGGACCTCAAATGCACATGTCTCCAAACTTTACCATCACTAGTTGGGTTCGGTTCCCATCCTATGATACAGATTTGGATGGGGTCGGCCTGTATACATGGGGCCTGGAGATCTTAGGCTTGAGGGGAAGCATACATTTTTCGCAACGCTCAGAACAACGGAAGTGTAAGGATCACCATAGCTCTACAGTCTTCACACATGGAAGTTTTTGAGGAGTTGTTCTTTAATGACTGCAAGGTATCTACCGCTTAAGGTGTCCCTTTTTTTGTGCTAAAAACTTTTTAGTGTCTTGTGATCTTTTTTTTTTTTCTTTTTTCTTTTTTTGGTGGTGGTGCCGAGGACTGTTAAGGTTTCTAATTATTGTATCTTGTTTGAATTGCACTGGATTGTATGATGTCCTTTGTGTTACGATTTGCAGCTTCCATTAGATTTGGAATGTTTACTTTTGCCTTTCCGATTTTTGATTTGACACATTTACTAGTTTTTTACTCTGCGTTCTTAATTAACACAAGAGAAGAAAAATGGTTTTGTAAATTAAAATAAATTAAAAAATTGGTCTAATTTTTCATAAATATGTTACTAAATAATAAAGAAAAATGTCAGTTGTTAAAAATAAAAAAAAAATAAAAAAATAAAAAAAGCTGTAAACATAGCTTAATGTTAATTTTATACCTAATTTATCTTATAGTATATATGTCCAAAATCCCATCGGTAAATACATGTTATTTGACAACATAATAAAGTAATGTCATTCCTTAAAAATTATTAATAGAAAAGTAACTTAGCTCAAAAAAATGTTAGGACAAATTGCTTATTTAACATAAAAAAATTAATATTAATATGACACAAAATTAAATTAAAGTTAATTAAAATTTGTGTTATATGTTGGTTAAAAATAGGAAATTTATATCATATATGTCAATAGATGAAAAAAATATGATCGGTTAGGTAATTTTTTCTTTTCTGTCTTCTGAAACCATTTTTGGTCAATAAACCGAATGCAATTCTCCATTTTTTTACTTTATTGCCTTCCGACCCAAAAAAAAAATAATAATAATAATAATTGCCTTCAGAATGCAATTCTGTTTCTAGGCCGTTCGGCCCACCCAACATTTTGAGACATCATATGACTTATCCAACTGTACACGCTCTTTACAAATCAAAGGAAACATATGTAAAGTAAATGGTAAACGATTTTTTTTATTTATTTAATTTTTTTTTCGTGTGTGAGTTTTGTTTGTTTATTTTAAGTAATGGGTTGATTAGCAGTAATTTTTTGCTAAACAAATCAAATAAAACATGCATATTAAAGACAACCAAACAAACTATGGATTTTTTTTTTCTTTCCGAAGAACGACTGTGGTTATAATAATTACTTGTTGCATTTGCAATCCTTTTACTATTCTGCATTTTCAATCCTTTGTTGTCATGGTGGTGAGAGGAGATTACCCTTATCTTGGCGCGTTGGCTTGATTTCCTTCCCACTCTCTTTTAGGTGTTCTTCTATTCTATACACACACACAGAAAATAATAATACAAATTAAAAATTTATGTTTCTCAGTTTGAACTTGGGGTTGTTAAACAAATATATATGTATATCTGTATATATATTACGATTATTCTTTTCACTGGGTTGCTTATGGTGATTAGTTTTATTTTATTGGGTTGCTTTTCACTGCGCGTTGCTTATGGTGATTTGTTTCTTCTCGAAGATATATGTAGGTCTCTTGAAGAAGAAGAATTTGGTGCAAGTATTTTTCTTTTTTCGGAAACCGTCTAACCTTAGAATGTGGTGGTCTAACGGTGAAGGATTATTGTGGTGGATCAGTGATCAAGGTTTGAGTGTTAAGTGATCTTCTTGGGATCTTAAATATAAAACTTGTTTTCTAGTAGCCGAATACCTAGATTTAGAGTGCATGAGCACACGCTCACATGTATCCTTACTATTAGCATATTCGACGTAATTAGGGTACTGTTTCTCTCCCCCGTTAAGGGATAGATCTGCCCATAAAACCTTATTAAGCATTTCTGTCAGGATTTGAAGAACCCTCTTTAGTTATGCCTGAAGGGATATACTAACACTAATCGTTCCTTTTCCGGATTTTTTCTCTCTTCAGTTAAAAAAAATAAAATAAAATAAAATAAAATAAAATAAAAAACCATCTAACCGCCTGAAGTGCACTCTGGGTGTACTCTACCACACTCATTCCTTTTAATTTTTATTTTGTTTTCCTTTTCTGTTAAAAAAAATATTTTGATGACATTGGCATGCAATGATTGAGAACAAGACATGCATATTAATGACATACCAAAAACCATAGAGAGTCTATTCTGGTCCACAATTTCACTGCATGGACCACATATTGACCACTACTCCATTAATTTACATTTCTTAGCACGTGGCCAAATTAAGTAAGGCCAATAAACAACCAACGAGGCATAAAATGACTAGAATTGGTGGCCTTGTTTTCAACATTCATCTCTTGTAAATTGTGGAATAATAATAAACTTAAATAATGTTAATAACTTATTGAAAAAATGACTTTGAAAACTTCATTAAATTCTAGAAATTTTTTTATAAATATGTTTAATATTCTGCTTTATGCTATATTTTAAGTTAATATATTATATAAAGTATGAGGAAACCATGATGTCCCTAAGAAGGGGTCTTACATTAAGGCAGAGTGGTTTGATGAATGAACTCTCTCATGTAGATCTATTTGCTCATAGAAATTGAATAAAAATATTCAAATTATTTCTGTACGTGTTGTAGAGTTGAACGCTCAATCACTTTTTGGTTCATAACGCTATCTTTTCTTAATGATTATTGATATATGCACATATAGACAAACCACCACACACCAATATACTATCTTATCCGATAGCCGGATTTTTTCTCCGTTCCTGGACTTTTTTTTCTTCAGTAAAAAAATAAAAAAAAATCCATCTAGCCGTTCGTTTCTAATACACAACATACTAACCTTACGCACAATATATATATATATATATATATATATAGTGCACCAGGGGTGGACTCTACCACAGTCGTTTCTTTTTTTTTTTTTTTTTTGATTAAAAACTATTTTGATGAACTTGGCATCTGAAGTACAATGATTGAGAACAAGACATGGCATATTAATGACATACCCAAAACCATGCAGAATCTACTCTTGGCCAGAGTGTTATTGTGTGGATGACATATTGACAAACCACCCCCATTAAATTACATTAATGGGGGTAAGTGAGGCCAGTAAACAACCAACGAGACCGAAACTGGATAGAATAATGACTCGTGCGTGATTACCCACGTAGCCGTGTCACAAAACAAAATAATAAAGATCAATATTATCGTGAAATATTTTGTTACTTGCCTTTTTGTTTCTTACTTGAGGAATTTGTTTATGTTATGCTTTTAAAAGAATCAATTAGAATTTAGAGTGAATTTGTTCTTCACAACAGTTTATGGTGTTTCTTCTCCGTTAATATGGTTTTGAACCCCTAACATCTCTGTTTTATTAGAAATCCATTTTTGAAAGGGTTGAAAATGTTGTTAGCTCTGTTCATGGAATATTGTTTTGAAGATTTATTATTTAGAAATTTTCTTTTATTTTGAAATCCTCCACTCTTTTTCTTTTTGTTCACATTTGTGTGTATTTTTATGATTTTTTTTTTTATGTTTTTTTTTTTGGGAGAATATGGTAAGGAAAAAACAACTGAGATGACACAATTTTTAAGCATATGATTTTTATTATGTTTTGCTTCAATTATCATATTTTTCATAAACTGATTTGATACTAATATGATCTAATTATATTTAAAAACATGTGTTCTAACAATTAAAATATACATTTTTTTAATCTTATCGCATAATTCTTCATTCATATTCTTATGTTTGATTAAGCTTGTTAAAAAATAGAAAAGGTAATGTGAGCGCATTCTAAAAATAATAGAAACTGTTATGAGTCGATCGATACACATAAGGAGCAATATATATTTTGTTTAATGATTTGTCGTACAAAAACACACTTTTATCTACGTCTTCTCTATAATGTAAATATGATTGTTTTTCAAAAAAAAAAAAAAACTCACATATCACGTTGATTTATACAATGTCACATGCATTATCTTTTTAATTCAACAAAATTCCATTACAATTTTTGTATTATTTTTTAAAGTGATTTCTGTATTTTTTAAAGTCTGTTTAAATAATTTTGCCCAAACCCACAATTAAAACAAAAAATGTGAGAAAAAAAACGATAAAAATATTTTAAAAAGTAAGTGGCAAACGAGAACTAATAAATAATATTTCGTATTTTCAAATCCGCCCAAACTTTATGGAATTTGAAAAATCCACCTCACCAAATCCACCCAAATTGCTACCTACCCCAAATTAGAGGCCGGTGGGTTGGTGGCGTTTGCTTTGTCGCTGCCACACACTTCAAAGTCTTCTTCTTTCGTCTCCTGTTTTTCATTTTTAAGTTTCCTTTTATTAATTATAAGTTGTATTGCACGCTTTTCATGCATGTGAAATAGAGAAACAAAATAAAACAAAATAATAAAAATAAAAATGCCACAAGGCGTTAATTGGACCTCCACGTAAGTAATTATGTAGTGCTGATCTAGCTGTTACGTGACAACTGTTGGAGACAGGATGAAAAGCACTATTAATTCGTGCTTTTATGTTTCTGTCCTATCGCTTTTTCAATTCCATTTTATATGGCTCACTTATATAACTTATACTGCTAGAATTTAAGATTCTTGTCTTCTACTAACCTACTATCCTCCTTTAGCCAAAAAAAAAAAAACCTGCTAATCATCAGAAGGATTTGCTTGATGTTGGCGACACTTTTGCGTCAGAAGAAGAAGATACTTCATATACACTTATACGTACTCTACACACACATTTAGTGAGGCATAGATGAAAATAATATTTATTTATTTTAATTGTTCAAAATAATAATTTATATTTATGAGATTCGTATAGGTCATCATCTAGCCTCCCTGTCTAGACTCATCCATAGATCATTAGAGTTGAAAAAGCCATATTAATGAAGAAAATAAACTGTGACATCCAAGGTGATTCAACTGTTCCTAGAGATTGGTAATTGGACATGAGTGAGAAAAATATCAAGGAAATAAGATGAAGAGTAAAAAGGGTCAACTGTTACGACGACGTCGTTCATGATAGATTGAAGACTAATGAGACAATACATATTATACCCAATAAGTATATACAATTATACTGAGTGAATGATAATTTCATAAAAGAATGAGTGTTTAAAAAAAAACATTTTAAATCCATATTTCGTTGCATTTTATTTATTTATTTATTTTTTTGTTTTTCGCCGCTTGAGACAACAAACATTTGTCGAACTTTACAAGCTATTTTCAAATCAAGAAAAAAATAACGAACGTAAATTTTAAACGGTCTTTTATTATTATTTTTTAATTTTTTTGAAAGTAATGAATTGATAAGCAATAATTTGATCAACATATCGTAATAACACAGCATATTAAAGACAACCAACAAACTGTGGATTTTTTTTTTTTTTCTTTTCTCGGGAATGACTGATAATTACTACTTGTTGCATTTACGATCCTTTATTGTCGGTGGGAGAGGAGATAACCCTTAGCTTGGCTTCTTTAAGGAGGCTATCCTTTTTCTCACACGTTACAAGGAAAAATTAATAATTTAAAAATATATATATTTACTATTTATTTTTTAAAATAATATATTTACTGCTACATTCGTATTTTCAAGGAAAATGAAGTTGCCGAAAAGAAAAGAAAAGAAAAAAGAAATGTAGGTCCAAAAAAAAAAAAAGTTATGCTCCTATGTTATAGTGTATAATATCATATAAATTTGTAAGATTTTACCTGAACTGAAACGTAGTTTTAAAAAAACATAATTACTAATAAAGTAAGCACAAATGGATTAATTTTAAAAAGAAAAAGAAAAAAAAAATGGGAAATATGTTTTTATATTACATTTTATTATAAATAATCATAAAAAATTTAGAAAATTTAAAAGAATAATAATAAGCAAAAAAAGTAATGATAATCGTAAAAATTAAAAGTGGTATATATGTGTATTTATAAAAAGTTGGATGTTTTTTGGAGCTGTATAAATTTAATTAATTTCATGGGGGTGTGACAGTGTAAGCGGGATGTGTCAATAGAATCACATTAAAATGGTTAAGGAAGTTTATATGGTGTCCCAAGTTGGTTTTTAACTAGGTTTTATAAATCTTTGACGTAGGTTGAATTTTTTTAGAAAAATATTGGAGCCTCAAGTTTTTAAGTAGTAAACACGATAACGATGGTAATTTTTGTATTACTTCATGGATCGTAGTTCATAGTTGTCGAAAATAAATCTGGACTAGCCGGTTGTACAAGTTGTTCACACGATCAAAATAGGAATATTTTTTTTCCTCTAAAAAAAAAAAAGTATACTGATCGCTACAATTGCACTACCCCCATTTAATCTACAGTAATAAATGACTCTGTTTCCAAGTTTCTTTTCCTCTGAACTTGTATTCTGTTGAACCCTACCCATACCCGTGTCAGAAATTTTTGCTAAAAACCCCTAAATTGAAACAACGCATCCTCGCCATCCGTCCACAAGGACCCAATCTAATGGCCATGATTAAACTAATGCATAGATACGCTGACCGTCCTAAATATGAGTACTTTTTCACTGGGTTGCTTATGGTGATTTGTTTCATTTTTACTGGTTGCTTTTCACTAGATTAATTGTGGTGATTTGTTTCTTTTTGAAGATATAGGTCTCTTTGAAGAAGAAGAATTTGGTGCAGGCATTATTTTATTTCGAAAACCATCTAACCTAAGCATGTGGTGTTGCGGTAAAGGATTACCGTGATAGGTTAGTAGTCAAAGTTCTAAGTGTTGGGTGGTCCTCTTAGAGTCTTAAATATGAAAAATTGTTTCCTACTAGTCCAATACTAGATTTAGAGCGCCTAAAACCACACCCACAAGTATCCTTACCGTTTGCATACTCGACGGAAAGCCCAATTTTTCAAACTGTTAACTAACTTACTTATTCTTAGTTAATATCATCTTAATGCTTATTTATGTTTGATTTCAAAAATGCAGAATTTTCTTTTTTCTTTTTAAAAACAAATCATACAACTTTCTTTTTTCTTTTTAAAAACAAATCGTACTTGTATTTGAAGAGTTTAATAAACTAAAATTTTAACTGAGGAAATTGAAATTTCTAAATAATAAATTTCATATTCAAATTCGTACTTATATAGTATTTAAAAAGTCATAACGTCATGCGAGTTAAAATGAAAGACCTTAAAGTTTTTAGAGTACTCCTACTAGTTTAGTAGTACCGAAATATTGAAAACAGTAGTTTAAAGATATCGATACAAAATAATTTAAGAAGTCTAAATGCTGAAATTAAATTCGTGGTGGTATCCCCCTTCCTTCAATCGTTTTGCACAGCTTCGCCTGTCTAGAAAACATTTAAGTAGCAAGCTGCTTACCACGTATTATACCTACAACATAAACACACATATACGAGCTTTCGCTCAACAAGTACAAACTACATCTCACAAAACATTTTTCATAAAATCATAATATCACACGTCACAACCTAAATGTTCAAAAATGCATTTGATTTATGTGTGTTCTATTATGCTTCATTATATGCATGTCTTGTCTACTTAAGGGCCCTTGTGTACGTACACATATGTGCGCAACCAATGGAGAGTTGGTGGAGTGACCTTCCAACAACCTCTAAGGTCATAATTTATAACTTTCATTATTATCATATCCTCTTAACTAATTGGAGGTTGGTACGACACTTTATCATATCTTTCATTAGCCTTATTCTTATTAATTGTAATAATTTATAGATTTACATGTCACTATGCATATATTATTATAACATAATTATTTGTGAGGCATGTTGATCATATTAGTGCAAAAGAAATTATGTACATCAAATGCTTAATCAAAGTAATACATATCACTTATATATTCACCACATCATCAAGACAATTCATAACAAATATAGAACATCAACAAGAAAACATTTTGTTTCATGTTGTAGGTGAGGTTTGTACTTACTTTTCATATGTACTTAAACTTCCGGAGTTGTACATCCTACTACGCAAGTTTAGAAATTGTCATGATTTAACAATACCTCATTATTAGAGAGAATCATAGTTATTTTATTTATTTATTTATTTATTTTAAATTATGGTGAGCTTAATTTACTTGTATCATAATTAACCTTAATAATTAATTCATATTAATTATTAAATGTTAAATAAATTTCTACTAATTATTAATTAATTAATTAATTTTAATTTAATCTAATTGATTAATTATCAATTAATTAATTAGATAGTACTTAATTATTACTGATTTAGTTGAGTAATTCTAATCAATTACATAATTTTGTTTAACTAATTAATAATTATCTCATTAATAATTAATTAGGTTAATTAAATATTCTTTCTTATATAATAATTTTAATTATTACTTCTCATATTAATAATTAATAATTAGATTACACTAATAATTAATATTTAATTAATCTCTAATTAATCATCCACTAATTATATTAATAATTATATAATAATTAATGATTAATTAATATCTAATTAATTATGTATTTATTATGTAGTACTTAACATAAAACCTTACTTACACAACTAATTATCACTTATTAACTCTAGTATTAATTAATTAATAATTATTTATTTTATTAAATTAATTATTAATTAACTTTACTAACATAATTATACTTTGTTCTATTTTGTTAATTTATTAGTTTATTAATTCATTTCTTAATTAATTAATCAACATATATCACCTTAGTGATTAAGAGTCACTTAAGTGTATACTCTTAAGTTGGTTTTCTTTAGTGGATTATTGGGCTTCTAAGGCCCATTTTCACTAGTTGTTTCACATTAAATTGGGCTAAGGTAGTCTCTTAGTATATGTCTAGTAATCCTCTAGGTTACTCTATCTTGGCTTATCTAAAAACTTGTGATTTAACTTTATAAGGTTATGGTTTATTCACATTTAGTTGATCATACACTTAATACCAACTCATTTCTTCAATAAATATATCTATATGTTATGACTTACTCTCATGTCACATTTAATGTTTAGTCGTTTTGTCGGTGTGAGATCTTAACTTATAAGATTTATTTAAATTTGAGTATAATCTCATTTTGGACACTTGATACTCGTTGGAAAGCTTGAGGTATCTAGTGTATGTCCTTATAATTTGTGTTCAAAGATTTTAAGGGTTTCAAATATTAATGTGAACGTATTCTAAGCGTCTCATGGTAAAATCTCAATTTATTAGATTACAATATAATATGTGTGATTTATTAAAATTTATGTACATATCCGTTTTAAATGTATAATAACTTATTTCAAAGGTTGAGATGTCTACATTATAGCCATACTCCTTTAGTGTTTTAGTGTTTCATACAATATACTTAGGTGTTTTTACTATTGGTCCCACATATGTACCATATGTCTAGATTTATGGGTAAACTTAGAAAAATCATAACAATTCACTTACAGGTCCAAATAAGGCAAACGATATGTCATTGAAAAGCTTATGATGTCTAGGTCATATAAATAGTATTTTAAAACACAATGGTTTACTAACTCAAAACTTACAGAATCCGTGACTGGAATAGGGTCCAGCAAAACCTATCGGTTTGTAGTCTTAAGTTGTCAAATTTACTAAAAATTGCATATTTAACCGTTCGAGGTGTATGATATCTTGTTGGAAAGCTTAAAGAATCTAAATTTAGATCTATAAGTTAAAATCCAAATTTTGAGTTAACAAATCCGGAGTTTAGAAAACCCGTGACTATGTCAGAGCTTCAAAGAAATTTCAGTTTTGCGTGCTAGATTGTAAAAATCATAATAAATAACATACAAGTCCAAATGAGGCTCAAGATAGCTCGTTGGAAAGCCTAATAGGTATAGTTTTATAGATATATAATCTAAAGTATCATTAAAAACATTTATTTTATTTAAAGTAACAATAAATGCAACTGCAGTCAGCAAAATAACCAAAAACGAGGTTTAGAGCCACAAACTTCTACTAGTTACTAAACTAGCCATACAACCTCATTTCAATCCAACCAAAAGCTCAAAGTATAAAACCTTAAACCTAAAATCATGTCATGGTCATTAGTTTTCATGTCAATTATTTATTTTTATGAAATGAACATTTTTCATGCTCTAGATTTGTAGAAAAACTACATTTTTTCGTCTAGGAAAAATCCGACCGACTTAACCTATCTAGTGGAGAGAGATTGTTATACCTTGTTTAGACCTTGAAAACCTTCCTTGTACACACCCAACCTATTAAGAACAAAAACTTAGCACAAAGCCCTTGAACTTGAACACAACATTATTTTTTTCTTTGCAAAACACAAGGAATAACTACCTTTCTTATCTCTAGATGACTTAGTATCTTTGTGGGGTTGTGTGCTAGATTGGGGGGAGTGTGAGAATCGTTGAAAATTTGGTGACTTTTGAGGAGAGAAAATCAAAGGAATAGAGGGTGGTTTTGTAGTGGAAAATGGAGAGAAAAGTATGGTTTTTGCTTGGTAAAAGGCACTCAGTGTTAGGGTTTCACTCTAAACCTTTTGTAGGAAAAATTTTGAGTATTTTGAACAATTTTTAAACACATCTTCAGAAGCAAAAACGTTTTCCCTAAGCCTTGTGTGTGTATGTGGTGATTTGAATCCCTTTTGACCAACTAAAGACCACTTATGACGTGTACTTGCATGTACATGTCCTAGTGTGTCATATTCTCCTTCTTTGTACATTCAATCTCTTGGAGACTTGGACATGCTTGGTCTCTTGCCAAAATTTGTATCAAGCCTCGCAAATTTTTGGTTCCAAAATGCCAAAACTTATCCCACTCCCCCTCCCCACATGGTATCCACTCTTGGGTTATCTTCTCTATTTTGGTCCCCTAGATCAAACCACCATTGGCTTACCACCATTGATTTATTTCCTAATCTCAACCATGATTCTAAAGCTAGATTTTTGACACTAAAATGTTGACAGTGGAATTTCTTCCATGTTCTTTTATGTACCACATAAGGTTGACTCAATTTGATTGTAGATTTAGCTACTAATTTGTGCTAATCAACACTTGATTTTATTTTGATGAATTCTAATTATTCTTCATGCAAAATAAGATTATTATATCTATTAATCTTAACTTAAGTGACCCACAAAAATCATTAATGTCACTTATCACCACAAGACCAGTTAATAAATCACTTTTTATAAAATCTTGAAACACAATATTGTTCATCATATATGTAGTGTTTGGATTAGGCACTATAATTGAGATGATACATACTCTTGATGAAATTTCTAACAGATGACATAATTAGGAACTTTGTAACTTGAATGTGTCATAAAATGTATTAGTGTTTCAGGGTTTCACAATCTACCCTCCTTACAAAATTTTCGTCCTCGAATATTAGAACAAATATTGATAATTCTTTCTCATTTCGCCTTCGTGTTCCTAAGTGGCTTCCTCGATCTTGTGATTCTACCATAACACCTTTACAAGGGTATGGTCTTGTTTCTGAGAGTTCTCTTCACGAGTCAAGATTTGCACAGGCTTTTCTTCATAAGTGAGATCCTCGTGAACTTGGATTGGTTCATGCTCTATTATGTGAGACGTATCCGAAACATATTTCTTCAGCATTGAGACATGAAAGGCATTGTGAACTGCTAACAATTTTGACGGTAATGCTAATTTATAAGCTACCTTACCAACGCGTCCTATGATCTCGAAGGGACCTATGCACCTCGGGCTCAACTTGCCCTTCTTTCCGAATCACATCACGTCGTTCATCGGTTCTACCTTCAAGAGGACGAAGTCTCCTTCTTGAAATTCAAGGGGCCTCATTCTCTTGTCGGCATAACTTTCTGTTGACATTGAGCTACTTCCATCTGTCGTCGTATTTTCTTGATTGCTTCAGTGGTCTTAATGATGAAATCCATGGTTTCCAATTGCTTCTCCCCTATCTCATGCCAGTGTACTGGTAATCGACACTTTCTACCATAAAGTGCTTCATAAAGTACCATCCCAATAGTTTCCTAATAACTGTTATTGTAGGAGAATTCAATTAATGGTAGCTTCTTATTCCATGCACCTTTGAAGTCCATAACGCATGCACGAAGCATATCCTCTGAAGTTTAGATAGTTCACTCGGATTAACCATCTGTCTGATGTGAAATGTAGTGCTAAACTTGAGCTTAGTTCCCATCACTAGTTGAACATTTTTCTAGAAAGTGGAGGTGAAACGGCTGTTGTGATCTAAAATGATTGACAATGTAATGCCATGTAAATTAACAACACAGACAATTTCGCCAACTTTTCCACAAAATAAGTCACTTTAATTTCTACAAAACGTGTTGATTTAGTTAAATGGTCTAAATTACCCATATTGTGTAATAACCTTCACTAGATTTTGGAAATCTGACCAAAAAATCCATAGTGATCTATTCCCATTTCCACTGCGGGACTTCAATAGGTAGCAATTTCCCAGCTAGTTGCTTGTGTTCTGCCTTAACTTTCTAACAAGTTAAACATGTCATCATGAATTCAGCCACGTCGTTCTTCATCTTGTCCCACCAAAAATGCTCCTTCAAGTCCTTATACATCTTAGTCGCTTCGGGGTGGATGGAGTATGGGGTGTCATGGGCCTTAGATAAAATTTGCTTTCAGAGTTCTTCGTTGTTAGGCACGCATAACCTACCCTTAAAATGAATAATCCCCTTATCAGACACACTAAAATCAGTTTCTTTCCCTTCCGTAACTTCTTTTCTTATCCTAACCAAACTAGGATCGAGCCCCTGAGCTTCCTTAATTTCATCAGAACTATAGGCTGGAGAATCATTAAGGAAATTTGTCTCGTAATAAGCTTTATTTCAAGCTTGAAAATGTCTTCCTGAAGCGGTTGTGGTTGTAATTGAATTGATATCAGGGTGGCAGATGACTTCTGACTTAGTGTATTAGCAACTTTGTTGGCCTTTTTGGGATGATAAAGAATCTCACATCACAGTCATAATCTTTAACCAATTCCAACCATCCTCTTTGTCTTGTGTTAAGTTATTTCTATGTAAAGATTTACTTAAGATTTTTGCGATTCGTGAAAATCTGACATTTGATGCTGTAAAGGTAGTGTCGCCAGATCTTAAAGGCGAACACCACAGCTGCTAATTCCAAATCATGGATTGGGTAGTTCTTTTCATGCTCGTTCAACTGTCATGAGACATAAGCTACAACTTTCTCATTTTGCATCAAAACTGCTCCTAAGCCCATATTGGATGCATCGCTGTAAATGTCAAACACCCCATCGTTTGATGAAATCGTGAGAATAGGAGCACTAGTGAGTCTTTTCTTCAATTCTTGAAAATTCTCCTCACATTTCTCCATCCATTCATACTTATTTCCTTTCCGAGTAAGTACGGTGAGTGGTGCGGCTAACTTCACGAATCCCTTAACGAATCTTCTGTAGTAGCCCCACTAGATCTAGAAAACTTTGCACTTCAGTCACACTCTTTGGTGCTGGCCACTTGCTCACATCATCGATCTTGGATGGGTCAACAGATACTGTGACCCTGGAGATAACTATCTTAGGAATTGAACCTTGTCAAGCCAAAATTCATACTTAGAGAATTTTGCATAAAGCTGGGGGTTTTTAGAGTTTGGAGAGCGATCCTCAAATGCTCTTCTTGGGTCTTTGAGTAGATCAATATATCATCAATGAACACAATAATAAACTTGTCTAAATACTCCTTGAACACTCGATTCATCAAATCCATGAAAGCTACAGGTGCATTCGTCAATCCAAATGGCATGACTAAGAACTCGTAGTGACTGTACTGTGTACGAAATGCTGACATTGGAACATCACTTTCTTTGATCTTCAATTGGTGATAACCTGAGTGTAAGTCGATCTTGGAAAAGACTGATGCTTCTTTAAGCTGATCGAAGAGATAGTCGATTTTTGAAAGGGGATACTTATTCTTGATGGTAGCCTTTTTAAGTTCATGGTAGTCAATATACATCCTGAACGTGCTGTCCTTCTTCTTGACGAACAAGATAGGTGCACCCCAAGGTAAGTAACTGGGAGGTATGAATCCTTTGTCCAAAAGTTCATAAAGTTGTGCCTGTAATTCCTAGAGTTCGGCTGGGGCCATGCGGTATGACGCCTTGGATGTCAACACTATGCTGGGCATCAATTCGATTTCAAATTAGATCTCATGATCAAAAGGTATTCCAGGTAAATCTTCTGGGAAGACCTCAACAAAGTTTCTGACTACTACCACATCTTTCGATTTAGATCGTTCTTCCTTTATTGTATCTATGATATTGGCTAGGTATCCAACACATCCGTTATGTAGCATCTTTTGCGCTTTCCTGGTAGAATTCATCACCCTCAGCTGTTTCTTAGAAATGTTGACATAATCGAATTCTTCCACTCCATCAGGTTTAGATGTCACTTTACGCGCTTGACAGTCAATATTCACATTGTATTTTCCTAGAAAGTTCATCCCTAGGATGACGTCGTAGTCAAATATTTCTAGAATAACTAGATTAATGAACAGTTTTGTACCATCAATAATTATTGGCACATGACGTAACCAATAACTTGACAACAAGGTTTGTCCTGAAGGCAGTGCCATTCTAAAGGTCGGATTGATTCTATCCCTAAATTGAGTGAGTTTCCTAGCAAACGTATGTGATGCAAATGAATGTTTTGCTCCAGAATTAAATAAAATATGTGCATCTTGGTTGGCCACAGAGAGCTAACCTGTCACCATATTTGAGGTTCCCGCTTTAACATTATTCTTGGTGTAGGAAAAAATTTGAGCGTTCGGTGCTGGCGGGGCCTCCAAACGTCATTGGTTGATCCGTGGACCCTTGATTTTGGCTTGCATGTTATGGTGTTGAATCCTTTTTGGCTTTAGCTGATTCTGCCCATTCTGGTTCTACTTGTTGGTACAACAATTTTTTGCAAAGTGACCCTCTTTGCCACATAAATAACAATTGTTTGAGCCGAGTTTGCATTCACCTTGATGCTTCTTACCACACTTAGGGCATGTAGGGTAAATGGTGTTTTCTTCTTCTAGGGATGGTTTTTCTGTTTCTTGTTTCCATTGAAATTCCCTTTTCTCTTGTTGTGGTTCTGATTAGAGTGATTGCCATTAGGTTTGGCTTTGTTTCCCTGGCTGTTCGGCTGATTTTCTTGGCTTTACTTCGATTGCAACTTCTCTTTCTTCTTCTCTTCAAAGAACTTAGGCCTCTCTTGCTTGGCTTAAGCAAGACGATACTCAGCGCGTGGTGCTCTTCCGACACATTCAGCAAAAGTCATAGGTGGTCTATCATCACTGCTATCTCAAGGTGAAACATGTCCAACATTTGCCTAACCCTTTTATCCCCAGCTGGCACAAGGTGAGGGCAAAGTTGTGCCAATTGATCAAACTTGTGGACAACCTTTGTTACTGACATCAAGCCTTGCTTGATGTTATTGCAATCATTCTGATGCGCTTTCTTAGCCATACGATTGTAGAATTTGTCATTGAACTCCTGAATGAAACAATTTCATGTCATCTCAGGTACATTCCTCCTCATTTGCACAGTTTTCCACCAATAATAAGCATCCTTCTTCATGACATAGGAAGCACAAAGCATTTTTTCTTGTTCGGTGAGGTCCATAAAGTTCAAGACTATTTGAAGTGAGGTTAGCCATTCCTCAGCCTCCAAAGGGTCGGTGAATCCTTTGAATTTTGGTGGTTTCATACGTCGAAACCTCTCGTACAACGGCTCTTGCTAGACCACAGGTGGGCTGCTCGTGCCACGGGCATAGCTGATGCTGCATGTTGAGCTGGCACATTTGGTGGAGGGGGTAGTTCTTGATTTTACTGAGCAAGCTGCTCGTGGAGATTCTGCATCTTACATTCCTAGTCTTTCAATCTGTGCTATAGGTTAACGACCATTTTAGCGAGGTTTGGTTCTTGTGGTCGTCTTGCTGCTGTTGCTCGTGGACGTACCATGGCTCTGTATATAACTCTACCGTTCAACCTAAAAGAACCGTGCTAGTTAAATATCTCACTCATAGTTATTTTAGCTTAAGCATAGTCTTATGACATGAGTTTCATTTAATAATAAATGACAAAGAGTATAACCCATAAATCATGGCATAACTTATCTTAAAAGCATTATGTCATAACATCGGATTGTCATAAGTTCACATAACAATTAACTATATTGGTCATAACAAGTCATAGAGAATACATAAATCATAAGGATAACACAAAGGTTACCAAATACATAAGGTCGATAATATATCAAACATCTACAAATAGTAGGTAAACTACCCGATAGTAAACTACTACACTCGGTCTTCTACCAATACTCATGGACAGTCCGTCTCGTCATCTTCTCCTTCAGTGATAACCTTGGTGGGGTCCTCATCTTCCGGATTAATACGGGCATCATCGTCTCTTACGGCTTCTGGTTGGTGCAGGGCTGGTGCCTCAACATGACTCCTGACGTCCTCTGCATCCTCCAATCCCCCTACTGGAAGAATGTCTACCCTCTCCGAGCTCAGATGCATCTCGGCTTAAATGATCTCTGAACATAACTGATCATAATCTGGATAGGGTCAGGGAAAGTAGACTAGTGCTAGTATCTCGTGGTGAACTCCCTGCCAAAATAGCTTACATGTGTCCTCTTGGCGTAGTTAGTAAGGGCACTCGGCTAGGAGATCCTTCTCACATCAGTGTTTGTACTCCTACATGCTCTTACCTTGTACAGGTGCCCATCCCGCTGCCCAAGTGAAGAAACAACACCCTTGTGCATATGTCAAGTCAGCCATCCTCTCTCTGTAAATGAAAGGACCTGCAAAGTGCTCCGTAATGTTGCAACAAAAATCCCTCCAACGTACGAGGTTCAAGTCTTGCCCACTAGACTCCCACCAACGTCTAGCTGTACGACTTAGCTGGATTACTGCTAGTCTTGACCATGCCTTTCATGTTATGCTGCACGACCTGCGTAAGAACTCTATGTGATGTAAACAATCTCCCGGATGAGTTTAACCGTAGTAGCGCTCCGGTCTGGCTCTCCGAAATGCAGTCGTTATTATGGTACCGAGCTCATTAAGAAGTGTGCATAGGGACGATGATCCTCTAATCGGTGGCATAATGATCATACGGGGACACCTAATTATAAATTTAAGGTCAATAACAACCTTTAATTGTAAAAAGAGTTCTAACTTACTTGGACAGGCTGAAACTGATGTGGAAATGACATAAGGTAGGATGGCAAGATACCGGCTCTGATACCAACTATAGCAACCTGACTGTTTGGACCGTTAACTAACTTACTTAATCTTAGTTAAAATAGTCTTAATACTTGTTTATGTTTGATTTCAAAAATGTAGAACTTTTTTTTTTTTTTTTTTTTTTTTTTTTGCTTTTTAAAAACAAATATACTTGGACTTAAAGAGTTCAATAAACTAAAATTTTAACTGAAGGATTTGAAATTTCTAAAAAATGAATATCACATTAAAATTTGTACTTAGATAGTATTTAAAAAGCTATAACGTCATGCGTGTTAATACGAAAGACGTTAAAGTCTTTAAGTACTCTTACTAGTTTAGTAGTACCGAAATATTGAAAACATAGTTTTAAAAATACACTACTACAAAAGTTGGATTACACGACGGAGATTACACGACTGTTTTGTGAAACCGTCGTGTAAACGGAGGTTTACACGACAGTTAAACCAAAACCGTCGTGTAAAATGATGATTACACGAAGGTTTTAATAACCCTTGTGCAACCAAATGATTACACGACGGTTCTATTGAACCGTCGTGTAATCCCAGAGATTACACTACGGTTCTCAAAAGAACCATCGTTAATATCCAGCGGATTACACGACGGTCCCTCGGGACCGTCGTGTAATCCCCCCTCGAGGAGATTACACGACAGTCTCGAGGGACCGTCGTGTAACCCTCCCTGTAATCCCTCCACAAGGGAGGGTTACACGACCGTCCCTCGGGACCGTCATGTAATCTCCTCGAGGGGGGATTACATGACGGTTCTCAATAGACCGTCGTGTAATCTCCTAAAAATTTTGAAAATGCCCAAATTTAATTTTTTGAAATCCGCACGCAAAAGCCATAACTTAAATACATTTTCCTCCTCATTTCTCTTCATATCCGCACGAATTTATTAATTTCTCTCTTCATATTCTCTACATTTCTCAAGCACCCACATCCTTCACCAACCCGCCGCGACCACTCTTTTAGAATCCGGTCAAGCCGCCGTTGCCGTCGTTCCCAAAGCCGCCTCCCTTTTCGTGTGACCGTGCATATTATTTTTCAAAGAAAAGCAAGGTGACTTCCTATATAAACTAAAACACATTTGCTCTCTTGTATTGTTGTTTGCCATTAAAGATTCATTTTTGAACATGAATGTTTATTTTTTTAATGTTGCTCTTTGTAGATGAATGGTTTGTGATTGGTTTTGACACTTTACACACATTTTCCAACATGAATTTTTTCCGCCCACAACATGCTCGATGAAATGCCTAAATGAGTTTTTCTTTTGGACAATCGTATAGAGTTTGATAAATATACATAGCATAACTATAGCAATTTTACATCAAGTCCCCTATCATGAAAATACATGAAGAATGCCTAAAAACGCCCTACGGCCATAGAGCCCGCGACGGGTGCCTAGGACCCGTGGTGGGCGCGCACCCGTGGGGGACGCCTGGTGCCCGTGGGGGCGGTGCGCGCTTGTGGGTGGCGCACACCGGTGGGGGGTGTGCGGACGAGCGTGCCGGTGGACGGGCGGGAGCGCGCGCCTGTGGGCGTGCGGGACCACGCGCGCCTAACTGTGACTTAGCCGTTTATACATTCGTCAATGGTTTTTTGTTTCTTATTGATGAAATTCCCACAAAATAGGTCGTTTGTGCACATTTGCGCCAATTTTAAAGACAAAGTTGTAATGTGTGGTTAGTAGTTAAAGTTATTGAAGATTCGATTATATTGGTCCGACATAATTGTTTTGTTTTATTTTTTTTGGTGTTGCCATAAATATAGGTGAACGAATATAATGGAACATTCCAAAAAGGGACGAGCACGAAGGAAAAACCCGTTGGATTATGACCGGAGAAGGGATTAGAAGGAGACGAGACTGTAAAACAAAAATCTCGAACCGTCCTTGTCCTCTACAAGAGGGAAGTGTTGAATGTGGTTATTTTATTTTAGGTTTTATGAGGGACATAGTGTTGAATGGAATTGACGTACATGAAAGTAAAGAATTTTTTACTTCTGAGGATTTGGATTTGATTAGAGGAGAATAGTCTAGTCATGTAATGCAATTCATTAATTATGATATGTAAACTTGTAATGTAATGAAATTGGTATGTATTTTTACATTGATCAATGTAGTTAATATCTTGGATCGTGTATTGGATAACATACAGGTTAGGCCACCCGTGGGAAATTACTAAAAAACCCCAATTTTTTTTTTACATAGTACATTACACGATGGTTCCTAAAGAACCGTCGTGTAATGTATTACATTACACGACGGTCTCCAGGAACCGTCGTGTAATGTAGCTCATTACACGACAGTTCTTCGTCGAACCGTCGTGTAATGTCTTTATATTACTTGCATTGACGACGGTGTACCTTGTTTCGATGACGATTTTAACCGTCATGTAACATTGAGAGACCACGACAGTAATATAACCGTCGTGTTATCTTCCACGACACTGGATTACACGACGGTTGTGTAACCGTCGTGTAAACTTTACACGACGGTAAAAAACCGTCGTGTAATCCATAATTTTTACTAGTGATAATCGATACAAAATAATTTAAGAAGTCTAAATGCATAAATTTAATTCGTGGTGGTATACCACTCCCTTCCTTCATCGCTTCTGCATCGCTTCGCCAATCCAGAAAGCATCCAAGTAGTGGGCTGCTTACTCGCGTTACCTACAACACGAACACACATATATGAGCTTTCGCTCAGTAAGTACAAATTATATCTCATAACTACAACACATTTGAAGTATTATCGGCTCACATTTGGAAATGTGCTTGCATAGCACGGGCAACAATGGATAATGAAGAAACCAAATTGTACTACCCGGTTAAAGGAAGGTTCTCCAGATTCCAACCCCAACTTCCATATGGTTACTTTGGTAATGTAAATTTCCGAGCTGTATCAATTGCTGTTGTTGGTGAACTTAAATCAAAACCATTGTTGTATGCTACGAATCGTATTCATGAAACTTTGGTGTGAGTGGACAACGATTACCTAAGATCGTCTGTCGACTATCTGGAGCAGCTACCTGAGATATCAGCAGCAGCCTACGGACCTCAAATGCACATGTCTCCAAACTTTATCATCACTAGTTTGGTTAGGTTCCCATCCTATGATACAGATTTTGGATAGGGTCGGCCTTTATACATGGCGCCTGGAGATCTTAGGCTTGAGGGGAAGGCATACATTTTTCGCAACGCTCAGAACGACGGAAGTGTAAGAATCACCATAGCTCTACAATTTTCACACATGGAAGTTTTTGAGGAGTTGTTCTTTAATGACTACAAGGTATCTACTGCTTATGGTGTCCCTTTTTTTGTGCTAAAAACTTTTTAGTGTCTTGTATTTTTTTTTTTTTTTGGGGTTCTAATAATCACTATAAAGTGTTTTGCGGTCTTTTATTTATTATTATTATTATTATTTTTTTCGTGGGGGTGCCGAAGACTGTTAAGATTTCTAATTATTGTATCTAGTTTGAATTGCACTGAATTGTATGATGTCCTTTGTGGTTATGAATTGCATCTTCCATTAGATTTTGGAATGTTTACTATAGCCTTTTGGGTTTTTGATTCGACACATTTACTCGTTTTTCACTCTGCGTACACGAGCAAAAAATTAGTTTTGTAAATTAAAAAAAAAAACTATCGGTCTAATTTTTTATAGAGATATTACTAAATAATAAAGAACAATGTCAGCTGCAAAAACAAATTAGTAAAATAATAGTAGACATAACTTAATGTTAATTTCATACCTGATTTTGTCATATGGTATTTATGTCCAAAATCTCATATGTGAATATAAAAACAACATAATAAAATAATGTCATTCCTTAAAAATTATTAATAGAAAGTATCTTAGCTTAAATAAACATGTTAGGACAAATTGCTTATTTGATATCCAAATTATATACGATGCTGCAATTTTCCTGTTGATGTTTTATTATTATTATTAAAAACTCCTTACCTCTTAAATGGGTGCAAAACAACCAGATTGACAGACAGTTCAATTTCTCACGATTTCGCTTCAAATGAGGTTTACACTAAGGCAATTATGATTTTATGTAGCACTGATGAAAGGAATGATTTTATGACCAAACAAGCAATTTGAAGGCAACCAAAGTATTATAAATCTTAATAAAAATCAAAATTTAGTAAAAACGGAGCACTATTATAGAAAATGAAAAATTTACCAATAAATAAAAAAAAAAAAAAGAAAAAGAAAGAAAGAAAGAAAATAATCTCTCTCGTCCTTCTTGTCTCCACAGGGTACCTCCATGTTGGGATAGAAGCACGTATCCCACAGTGGGGGCACGGTCCATCACTGGATTTTATATTTTTATCCTACTAATATGGTATATTTCAATTTGTGTCTCATTCAAATTTTAATGGATGCCCCCATTTAACCTCACCCTTCAAAATCCAATCAAAACTCTTTTCCTTTATAAATTTCTAAAAATGAAATCATCTGGATGTCATAAATTTAAAGACCATAACATGACATAAAAAATTAATATTAGACTAACATGATACAAAATTAAACTAAAGTTAACTAAATTTTATATTATGTTAATTAATAATGAGAAATTTGTGTAATATTAATCAATAGATAAAAATAAAAGTGATCATTTAGGTAATTTTCTATTTTGGTCTTCTAAAACCATTTTTGGTTAATAAACCGGAAGCAATTCTTCATTTTTTATTTAAAACTTTATTGCCTTCAGACCCAAAAAAACAAAAAAACAAAAAAAAAAAATATATATATATATATATATAAAATAATAATAATAATAATACACACCGTCAAACTCTCTTTATTTTTTTTAATTAAATTTTCACACTTTTTTGGTCAAAATCAAATAATTTCATTGAATTCTTTCGTTTGGATTTCATTTTTATCAATATTAATTCGGTTGCCATCCATCAAACTTTCAGCATGACTAATCTACCCTTTTCCTTGTCATCTTTATATTCGTTAATTAATTGTAATTATGTTTGTCACCCTTCCCCAAATATTAACCTTGTAAGTGTAGCTTTGTTTCTGTTTGCTGTCATGTTTCTTTATTTTCATTTTTTCTTTCATTTTACCTCTCAAAATTTTTCTCCTTTCATTATTTATGATAGGTTTATAAAATTAGAATTTGATGTTAAATTTTCGTTAGTCTTTTCCTGTTACTATCTTGAGATTATTAATTTTGCTATCAACAAATACCTATGTAAATTTATGTTTATTGATCAAAATACTATGCAAATTTATCTTTTTTAATTTTAGTATATAAAATTTTTCCCAACTTGTGCCCCCACTAAAATGAAAACTTGGATGACGGGAATGGAACCCGAAAGGCGGCGACAGTGAATAGCGACAATGGCAGAGGCGGTGGCAGCGCCAGTGGAAACAACCAGAACATAATATGGGTTTTGGGATTTTAGGGGTTTTCAACCTAAATTTATGAAGAAAAAAAAAATAGTAATAAAAAATAAAAATAAAAAAATAATATATTAAAAAAAAAAAAACCCAAAGATGAATGATTATTGAAGGCCGAGTATGGGATTTGAAGGAAAAATATGGGATTTGGGGGTGAATTAGGTTGGAGGAATGGAGGAAGGCCAAGAAAATGAAGAACGTTTTTCAGAAAATGAAGGAGTTTTGGTGGAAGTTATATAATCAGTACTTTTAGCGATGATAAAAGTTGTCACTAAAACATATGTTGTCGCTACACAATTACTAAAACAACATCGTTTTGCCATTTAATTAAATGCAATTTTCGAGACACTTAGCGATGCTAAAAAGCTATGAAATTTTTCATGAAAATTAAATGACCGCCATCAATTGTCACGTCATTTTTTCTGGGAATATTAAAAAACATGTTGCTAATAATGTGTCGGTCAAACTTTCTGACTCACACTGACACTTTGTGTAGAATTTGTAAAATTCTATGAACGAATACATTGAAAGAAAAGAAGAGAAGAAGACAAACTTTGTGTAGAATTTTCTGTATATTGATAATGAATGAATACAACAATAATATATACAACCAAAATAATGAGGAAAGTAAACAGGAAGAGGAAAAAGGAAACTAATTACAATGAGAAAGAATCCTAAAGAATTAATACAAATGATTACAATAAAAGAAAAAGTAATTATAATAAAGAAACAATATTATTTCCGTTAATACTCCCCCTCAAGTTGGAGCATGTATGTTGTGAATGCCCAATGCCCAATGCCCAACTTGTGAAGTAGTGAGTGAAAAGAGACTTGTCCCAATGCTTTGGTGAAGATATCAGCCACTTGATTTCCGGTTGACACATATGCCGTCTTGATTTCTCCCCTTTCAATCCGTTCCCGTACAACATGGCAGTCGATCTCAATATGCTTTGTCCTCTCACGAAACACCGGATTAGCAGCAATGTGCATAGCTGCTTGGTTGTCGCAATACAAAGTGACAGGTTGTCTATGATCAATCCGCAGATCATGTAGTAAGTATCGTAACCAAGTCATCTCACAAGTAATGGAAGCCATTGACCTATACTTAGCTTCAGCCAAAGATTTGGACACTGTAGTTTGTCTTTTGCTTTTCCAAGAAATAAGTGCTTTTCCTAGAAAAACACAATATCCGGTCACTGATCGTCGTGTAGTAATACATCCAGCCCAATCCGCATCACAAAAACCTATCAACTTATATCGTTCTTGGAAGGAAAAAGTAATCCTTGTCTCGGAGAGCCTTTCAAGTAACGTAATAAACGATAAACTGAGTCTAAATGAGGTCGCCTAGGCATCTGTATGAATTGACTTAGCACATTAACTGTGAAAGTAATCTCTGGTCGAGTGATGGTGAGATAAATTAATTTCCCTACTAATCGCTGATAATGAGTAGGGTCCTTAAGTAACTCGCCATCAGTAGGACTAAGTTTCAAGTTTTTCTCCATGGGAAACTTGGCTGGTTTTCCCCCAAGTAAACCTGCTTCCTTGAGAATATCAAGCGTGTATTTCTGTTGATTGATGGATATACCGGCTTGAGATCGAGCCACTTCAACACCAAGAAAGTATTTTAGCGACCCAAGATCTTTGAGTTTAAAACAGGTTCCAAGGAAGTTCTTGACTTCTTTGATTGCATCCTCATCGTCTCCTGTGTTAATCATGTCATCCACGTAAAGCAATATGGCTATAATAGAAGTTCCACACACCTTGGTGAAAAGAAAGTAATCAGCTCGGGATTGTTGAAAACCAAACTTGGTGATGGCTGTGAGAAACTTGTGAAACCATGATCGTGAAGCCAGTTTGAGACCATATAAAGATTTGTAAAGTCGGCATATAAAAGTCTCCCCCTGTCGACGGAAACCAGGAGGTGGATGCATATAGACTTCCTCAGTGAGATCACCATGAAGGAAAGCATTTTGAACATCCATTTGGTGGAGACCCCATCTACGAGTAGAGGCAATGGCTAAGAGACACCGAAGAGTAGTGAGCTTGGCGACTGGAGCAAAAGCCTCAGTGTAATCAATGTCTTCTCGTTGGGTAAAGCCTTTGGCAACAAGGCGAGCTTTGTATCGTTCTACTGTGCCATTAGAATGATACTTGATCTTGTAAACCCATTTGCATCCAATGGGACGATGATCAGAAGGTAAGGGGACAAGAGACCAGGTTTTGTTGGCTTCAAGAGCACGTATCTCAGATTGCATTGCTTCAACCCATTTAGGATCCTAACAAGCCTGCTCATAAGAATCTGGATCGACCATGTGAGAGATAGTGTAAGTAAACTTACGATAAGCAGATGAAAAGTTAGAATATGACACATACCTTGATAAAGGATGGTGAGTCGAGGATTTAACCGGAAGAGCCGTGTTCGGTGCTGGCAGAACATGGTTTATATGGTAATCTTTCAGGTGAAATGGTGGTCGGCTTTGACGGGTGGAGCGTCGGATGGAGGTGTTGAGTTGAATGTCAGTGCCGCGACTTGTATATTCTGGCACCGCAACATCGAGTATGGTTTTCGTAACGGGTTGGTCCAAATAGTCAGCACCGCGGTTTGGAGTAGGTGGTGCCACGGCGCTAAGGTCTGGAAGTGGATTTGGTGGAATTTCTGGGATTTTTGGGTCTATGGTTGTGGATGGTAGATCAATGGGTGTGTCGAGAGGTATAGGTAAGGTTGGTTTAGTGATTGTGGTGTGGTCATTTTGTGGTAAGGTAGAATAAGGAAAAATGTCTTCATGAAAAATGACATCACGAGAGACAAAAAATCTTTTATCAATTAAATCATAGACTCGATACCCCTTTTGGTCCTTTAGGATACCCCAAAAAAACACATTTTCTTGCTCGTGTGTCAAATTTGTGAGTAGCAGTAAGGTTTGTGGCAAAACAAAGGCACCCATAGACTCGGATATGTGAATAAGAAGGAGGTTTTTTGTGAAGTGTTTCATATGGAGTTTTGTTAAAAAGAAGTGGTGTGGACAATCGGTTGATGAGGTAACAGGCTGTTTGAACATGTTCCGCCCAAAATTTTAATGGTAGATTAGCCTGAAACCAAAGAGCTTAGGCTACATTTAACAAATGACGATGCTTACGCTCCACAACCCCATTTTGTTGAGGTGTGCAAGTGCAAGAATGTGTGAAATCAATGCCATTGTCATTAAAAAAATGGTTGTAAAGAATGAAATTCCCCCCCATTATCAGAACGAAGAGTTTTTATAGTACAACTATATTGTATTTTGACCCAACCAAAGAAATTACGTAAGAGAGATTGTGTTTCAGATTTATAACGCATGAAAAATAGCCAAGTAAATCGGGAAAATCATCCACAATAGTCAAGAAATATTTAGCACCAAAATAAGAATGTATTCTATGTGGCTCCCAAATGTCACAATGAATCAAATCAAAAGGTGCAATGCTGGAAATAGTACTATTGGAAAATGATAACCGAGTTTGTTTAGCCAAACGACAGATGTCACAAAAAAAATGTGAATCAAAAGAAATAGCTGGATTGTTTTTAGAAAATAAACGAAGTGGAAGGATCGATGGATGCCCAAGTCGATTGTGCCAAAGGTTGGATTTGCAGTTGGTGGTGTTGGCTAGAGGAGGATGACAATCCATGGAGAGGAAGTATAAACCATTATTCTGCTTGTCCCGTCCAATCGTCTTCTTCGTAGTTAAATCCTGCACCACACAAAAATCATGATAAAATGTCACATTACAACCTAAGGCCTTCGTAAGTTTACTGATAGAAAGCAAATTGACTTTAAATTCCGGCACAAATAACACATCATCAAGAGTCATATCATCAGTAACTTGAATGGGACCTATGGAATTAATTTTGGCTTTCCCTCCATTAGGTAGTTCAACAAAAGGATGGTGTTTGGTGTTGGTTTTGTTGTGTGCAGGGGGATATTTAGAAATATGGTATGTGGCTCCATTGTCTATTATCCATAGATGAGTAGGGGATGAATGTATACTTGTGGTATTAGCAAAAGATTGGGTGTTACCAGTATTTTGTCGAAGAAGGCTCATAAGACGATCATACTCATCGAGTGTGAAAGTGGCTACTTTCCTATCCTGAGTGCTTGTGGCATCGTTAGCGATGGCTTGCGCATTGTGGGCTGCCTTCTTCTTTGGTTTGACGTTTTTCCATGAAATTTATGTCCGGGAGTAAAGCCATGGAGAAAGAAACATCGTTCGATGGAGTGTCCATCCATATCGCAATGGGTGCAATGGTAAAGCGGTTTCTTTCCACTAGCAGCCACTTGGTTGGTAGGGTTGGAAGGAGTCATAGATTGGTAGTTGGCATATGACCCTCCATTGTCTCGCTTGATAACAACATCTGCCTGTCTTTCTTGTTGTAAAATAAGAGCATGTACCTTTCTCGTGTCGGGGAGATGACTCATCATGAGAATTGAACCACCTATAGTCGAAAAAGAATCATTCAATCCCATTAAGAATTGACCCTTTCCTTTTCCTCTCATTCAGCCAAAAACTTGATGCCTCCACAACTACAAGAAATAGGATCGTGATAGGAAGCCAATTCATCCCAAAGAGCTTTCATCTTGGTATAGTAAATAGAGACGGATTGATGTCCTTGTCGTAGTTCGACGATCTCTTGGCGGATTTGATAAATCCGGGTGTCATTCCCTTGTGAGAATCTATCATAGAGATCATTCCAAACATCCTTTGCGGATTCTGCATATATAATACTCCCAGCAATATTAGTATTGACAGAGTTAAGGATCCAAGATAGTACCATATTGTTGCATCGTTCCCATAGTGGAAATTTGGTGTCGGTAGACGTCGGCTTCTCTATATCTCCGTTGATAAATCCAAGCTTGTTCTTTGCACTCAAAGCAAGCCTCATGGCACGACTCCATTGTCCGTAGTTGTCGCCTTCAAGGACTTTGGACACGAGAACAAGTTCGGGATGATCGGAGTGATGAAGCAAAAGAGGGTCTGAAAAGTCATCCATCATCTTCTTTGATTTCTCTTCTTCCATAGCTGCAGAGGAAATCGATATAGAACCTTAAAGCTCTGATACCATGTAAAATTCTAAGAAAGAAAAGAAGAGAAGAAGACAAACTTTGTGTAGAATTTTCTGTATATTGATAATGAACGAATACAATAATAATATATATAACCAAAATAATGAGGAAAGTAAACGGGAAGAGGAAAAAGGAAACCAATTACAATGAGAAAGAATCCTAAAGAATTAATACAAATAATTACAATAAAGGAAAAAGTAATTATAATAAAGAAACAATATTATTTCCGTTAATAGGATTTGTTGTTTGCTTTCTGTCACCGAAGTATTCATTGACAATTTGTTGGGTTTGGTTGGAGCTTGATAGTTGGTATTTACTAATTTGATATAGGACTCTGATATTGTTTTTAGGGGGATTCTTGTTTCATGCGAGTAATGCTGGTTTTGGGGAGGATTTAAGTGGATGGTTTGCTGGTTTTTTTTTTATTTTTTATTTTTATTTATTTTTTTTAAATTAACATTCAACGTTATGGTTACCTTTCTCGTTGGTTTAAAGTTGACGAGAAATAGGACCTTTTTCGTCCCACGCTTACTTGTTGGTTTGCTGATGGAGGATGAAAGGTTTCCACGTCGGTTATTAACCGATGTGGAATGTAGCGAATTTTTTAGTGATGGCACAATGAAGTGACACTCCTCCACATTTGAAATAAGTAACCTGTACAGATCAGCTCACACATAAATAAAAAATTTTAAGCTTTCGTCAAGAGTCACACATGTTAATTTTTAGGATAGATGAAATAGCTAATGGTTCTCAAGTATTCAACAAATTATTTATAAAAAAAAATTACAAGTGCTATACGTTATATTCTCATTGGGGATTATCATTCCTATCAAACATATAACCGGCTAAAACACATATTCACTGATTTTTAGAGAATCTTGAAAGTATGCACTATAGGTTAACTAAACTCTCAAAAGAATTTTATTAATAATGATAAGAAACTTAATAAAGAAAATGATAAATTATTATGATAATCTCCAAACTCTTTATGAGAGTGTCGATTGATCCCTAAATTTTTTATTTATTTTTAATTAAAATGTTCTTAAACTCTTAAAAAAAAAAAAAAAAGAAAATGAGAGATAATAATCAGTAAATGGAAAACAACAATAAATGATAGTTGTTATGTACAATGTCTAAACTAACCTTGAAAAAAAAAAAACTAATTTAAATAAACAAATAAAACAAAACACATTTTCTCTCTTCCCCTTCTCTATCTGCATTTGGGTTGCTCGATTAAACCATGATTTCTCTATTTTTTTTTTTTCTTTTCTTTCTCTCTTCTTGTTATTTCTAAGATCCGAAACTTACAATACTCTCTTCTCTCTTCGTCTGAAAGTTTCTTTTCCGTTTTTCATTACTCCCTTCACGGACACAAGAACTCAACCTAATCACCACACACCACTACCAAAAAAAACCATTCTCTCGTAAAAATTCAAGACAAACAGGTATCCTCTTGTGGATTTTAATGGGTTTTCATTTAAATGTTTTTCTTAATGTGATTTTTTATTTTTCCAAATCTCTATTTGCGGTTTCTTCCAATTTTTCCAAATTTTCCAAACCTGCAATTACCAGTCACCACCATGTGAGCCCAGCACCTACCCGGTCACACTGTCGGAAACCCGCCGCACCGCCGCCTAAGGCTCTTCGTCGCTAACCATTTCACCGTCGCGCAAGTTGAGCCGTTGAGAACCACGCACGGCCACGCGAGCCATATCCGTTGTGAACTCGTCGCACTGTCAAGCGACCTTACTTTGCGAGCCCCCACCCACCCTGTCCAGCCCCCACCCTGCCCAAGCACCCTCCCTCGTCGGATCTGGTCCCCCCACAAGAGAGAAATTATTATTATTATTATTATTATTTTGGTTAAAGGAAAGTTGAAGTTTTTCCTTGAACTTTAATTTTAATTATAATGATTTTTTTTAAAAGTAATAATTTTAATTCTAGTAATTGTTTTATCGTAATTAAAACATAATAATTCCATTTAATTTCCTCCAAACTTCAATCAATCACATTCTTTTACCAAAATGCCCCTTGAAAGCATGCACAAGTCACATGGGTTAAAAACGTTACTTTTTAAACGGCAGTTAGGGTCTATCCTTCATTTGCATCTTTTTTTAAGAGTTTGAGGATTTTTAATTTAAAAAAAAATGTTTAAAGACTAAACGACACTTTCATAAAAGTTTGGGAACCATCAGAGTAATTTCCGCTAAAAAAAACATCATTGAAGGCTTTACATAAAAAAATAGTAGTGAAATCCTACTCTAATTTGAAATGCTAATCCTATCTAAATATTTAAAAATAAAGATGAGTACTCCTAAAATTCAAACTTGTTAAAAGTAATTCATATAGAGATAATCTTCTTAAAATTCAAATCTAGCTGAAATTATTGAAAAAAGATAAACTTTTAAAATTGAAAGTTTCGTCCTACATTTATACTGCATCAAAAATTAATGGTGAATGTCAACACTACCAAAATTGATAATTAAATTTTTTTTTAAGGACTCGTATTCCAAAACTTTAAAAGAGAATTGCGAGCAAACTCTAGTGCTCTCTCTCTCTCTCTCTCAATTACCACCAAACTCTTTTTATTCTCTCTCCCTCTGCATCTCAACTATCTATAACTATCACACCTTTGCAAATAAGTGATCTCTAAGTAGACAAATTGTCAGTTTTATCAAGGAGAGAAAGTCCACAAATATTACAACCATTTTTCTCTCTCCTTAACTCTTCCTACATAAAAGGAGTTTTTTATGTCCACAGGTTCTACCCCATTGACGCATCGTATTGGTAGCACACAAGCTAGCTAGTGATATGTTACTTAAAAGTTCATATTAGTTTAGTTGATAAATTAGAACTCATTAATTCTCTAAATTTCAGGTGATTCCCCATGAATCTAATTATCCAATTTGATGCAGCCTATAGTGATAGGAAAAAAAAAAACCCTAGAATTTGCTTCAATCTTTTTAACCATTCTTTCTTTGTGTTTTCTTTACTCATGTGAGTTTTGTAGGTTAATCTCTAGATTTCTTTGACAGCCGGGAAATTTTTTGGATCAAATTTGTTTATTTTATTTTATTTTTGTTGATTCCGCTTCTGGGTTCTTAGTCATTATTCCTTTTCCTTCAATTTTTGAATTTTTTTTTTTTTTTGCTGGATTTGGCATATCGGTTTGTTCATTGTTAAATCTTTCCTGTGTTTGGTTTTGTTTTTTGCTTCTTTTTTTTTTCCTTCGATTTTATGTTTTGTTGGGGTTTTTTTTTTCCTAATAGTTTTAGGATTAGTTTGTATGTTAATGAACTGAAAACAACTGAATAGGAAAGGATTTACTTTGGTTGAGTAATGAATTCAGTTTCACAGCACACAAGTTATTCGACAAAATGTCTAGAGCAATTTTAATTTCAATTCCTATAATGATGGTTGATGGTTGAACAATCTTTTAATTGATCGTATGAAATCTCATATAGGTAAGGGGCTTTAAGTTTGAATTCTATGAGGATAATATTTGCTAGTCAAGATGTTTGTATGGTTGCTATAAAAATGTTGTTGTCATTATTGTTCTGAATTATGAGTTATATAGAAGTGGAAATTATCCACATTTATGTTTACATGTATCTTCAATCTTTTATAAGAATTGAAGTATGCATAATATCACCTCACATTGCAAATCTTATTGAAGAATTTAGTTCGAAGTTTTTTGCAAATCCATTTGTGCAGTGTTTTCTTTCCAAGGTGATGGTGCTGCTAGCTAGCTCAGTCCTTGATTTGATAACCAACATTTCTACAATTCATAACTCTTCCATCAAGGTTAAGAATTTAGGCTCATGCTTTAAACTTTTACATTCCTTGCTTTGAAAAATTAGTTGAGATCTAGTTATATTATGTTTTATTTTTCCCTTCCACTAGGAACTTTCCTGTTTGTACAAAAGAACAATTCAATAAAGTTTGAACTCTAGAATCTCTGTTTCTAGCTTATATTGTTTTGTTCACCTTCCAAAATTTAAAGGATGGTTTTTATAATTTCTTTCACTACCATAGCATGGTCAAGACACTTGAAAGCTACCAAAAATGCAGTTATGGCGCAATGGAAGTCAACAAGCCAAGCAAAGAACTTGAGGAAAATATACTTGGCTATTAACTGATGAGTACAGCCTGTTTTAACTTGAGGTAAATATACTTGGCTATTAACTGATGAGTACAACCTGTTTTAATTTAAACTTTATTTGTTAGGTAGCTACCATAACGTATAGTATCTTTAAAAAAATGAAAAAAAAAAGTTCGATTAATCGGTTTTTGACATTGATGTGTACTATAATAGCAGAGCAGCAACAACGAGTAAATGAAATTGAAAGGAAGATTTGAGTCCTCACAATGAACTCAAATGTTCTACATCTTCGGTAATATTCTACTATATATATATATGTCATAAAAAATAAATTAAAAAAAAACATAAAAGTACTTGTTACAAGAATTTTACTATTAGTAAACTACGTTAAATATCTTAATATTGTGAGTGTGTGTGTGATCAATAGGTGCAGATACTATTTGATGAATTTCTTAGTAATTTGGTTTTGTTGATTTTAATGCAAAACTTGCTTATTCACCTTATCACTAGACAGAAAACCAAATGAACAAATCATCTTTTTACTACTGTGTTGTTAGAAATAAATAGCTATTTGATTAATCCAAAACTTCCATGGGATTGTAAGGCAGTCTGGTTATCTATTGCAGAAGAAGGACTATACCCTGTTTAGAGACATTATTCTAACAGGAAAGGTATGCGATGCACCTTTTGTTTTCTTCTTTTGTAAATGAAGAAATTTACTCTCTGTTATATAATTTATGTTCTTCTTCTAATCTGTTGTGCTTTGTTCAAGTTCATTGCTTTTTTTTTTTTTTTCCCATTTCTTCATCCTTTATGATTTTTAATCTTTCTTTCTAAGTGAATTTGAGATCTTTCCACACTTTGCATTCAAGTACATGAATTGTAGAATATATAGCTCTAATTAAAACTGCGGGGGTACAAAAAAGGGGCAGTAATTGCCATTTACAGTGCTATTGTAGGCCTTACTTATTTTCTTTGGATTTCATTGCGGGAAAATATGAACTCTTATACTCTTATTGGAAAAGAGTCTTTATTGGAATGAGTGCATGTCTTCATTGTAACAACCCATAATTTTTGACGAATTTGTGATTTCTTTAAATACAAGAAAAATCTAAGTCTGAATCATGTATGTCAACATGAAGCTCATAATCTGATTTGATTATCAGAGTATGTTTGAGTTCTTATAAGTATTATGAGACTTAATGATAATTTATTAAGTCAAGGATAAGGCTTTATGATGAAAAAGGTCGAACCATGAATTATGATTTTTGTTCGGGCCAATGAATGATCAGGATAAATTATGACACGATTAAGACGGTACTGCAGTATAATAAGCAGTATTGAAATTATACTGTGGTCGGCCGTCAGTACAGATGAAGAAGTAAGAATAAGGACTAGGATCACTCCAGAAAAATCAGGAATAATATTTGGAGTAAGGAGGACTAAGAAGTTTCAAGTCCTAAGAAAAACCTATACGCGGTCTAGTTAAGTGCAGATGAATTTTGGACTACAGTACAGCAATACTATACTGTTGATAGGTAAAACAATATTGGTACTATTTGAATTATTAAGAAAAAATACTGCGTATTAGGGGGAATGCCAAATATGGCCCTATTTGGAGGCCAAGTAATTACAGATAAGTATGGAAAGATTTTTGTTGGTTCAAGCTTCTCATGGCCGGCTACCTTTAGGGACTTGGAAGGTAAATATTTTGTCTTTAAGGGCAAATATACAATTTAAGGAGAATTTTAGAAATAAAAATAATTGTGAAAATTTTTGAATTTTCCACCTATAAATAGAGGTAGGTAGTGTAGAGTTGAACTATTTAGTTGGGTTCCCAACTTCTAGTTCCTTCTCAACATTAATTATTCCTCTCTAGACTTAGAAAAAAAAAAAAAAAAAAAAAAAAAGGGGGGGGAGGGAAATGGCCGGTTGTAGTGTGGAGAAATAGAGAGCAAGGATTCCTCTCAACTAAGGTCTGGAGGCCATTCTTTCAAGTTCTAGAGGTATTTCTTGAGCCCCTAACTAAGAATTTCATTAAGTTTTGGTTTATGGGATTTATGAGTATTTCAAGCTATGGGTTGTAAGAGCTTAAGCTCATGTTTTTATCCTTCCATGTTATGGTTTTTATATGCTTGATCTAAGCTTAGATTATCTTGCTTGTTAAGTTTTAAGCATGAATTTAATTTTTATGCTCTAGAATGGGTTTTATGATTGCATGTGCTCACCAAGTGTTTGTGGATATGTCTTCACATGTTTGGATGTGGATGAGTCAGGAATGATGATGATAATGATGATATGTGTATGTTGGTTAAGAAATTAACCTAAAAACACAATTTGGTAAGCTAATACATATTGTGTTTTTAAGTAAGAAGATAAGTGTATGGTTAAGTTATGAACGAATCCGACGCGCTGCATGTTGATGTACGCTCACGGTTTCGACTGTTTGAGGTAGTGTGTGTGAAATTTTAAGCGAAAACCAACAAGATCCAAAACTGTCAATTTTTGGATTTCACTGAACAGTTTTCTGGAAACCTGATTTTGAGCCCCATAGAGTCCGAATATGGAAAAAGTTATAACTGAAAAGTTGTAGAAAATGAAAAATCCTAGGGGGTATCATGGACGGTTTTTGAAAATAAGGCTCCAAAAACCTCTGTTTTTATCAAAATCCGAAGCTGGTCATTACAGACAGTGTATACGGCCATAATTTTTTAAAAGGAAAAACGAGTAAGTTAAAGGAAAATTTAGGTTTTGGACAAAAAACAAAAGTTGTAGGTCTTAATGAGATCTACAACTTTCATGAAGAAATTTTTTCCAGATATTAAACCAATTTAAAGATAAAACTGGATTCTCAAAACTGTGCAGGGTATAGGAAATTCATACACAGGATTTTCAAAACTGTGCATGGTACAATAAATTTCGTGCACATATGCATTCTAGTAAATTAAAAGGCTGTTTTAAAAGCAATTTTTAAGGTTTTATGATCTCTTTAAAAAGAGACTTAGATTTTATGAAAATAATTTGAAAATGTTTAAATCCAATGGAATTTCCCAAGTGATTGTTAAAAACGTACTATGTTTCATGAAATTTTTTTTTAAGTATTATGGTAAGAAATACTTAATTTGTAAAGTTATGATATTTTCAAGTAAACAAGATATTTTTAAGAAAGGAAAATACACTAAGTTACATAAGAATATGGTAACAAGTGTATGACTGATGGTAATCGGATAGGATACCAATTTGTTATGTTAGTTTGGGCCTGTATCCATGACTACCAATGGTAACCGGATAAGATATCGGTTTACTATGTTAAGGTATCAATGGTAATCGGTTAGGATACCGGTTTATTATGATAGGATTTGTATTTATGATTACCAAAGGTAATTGGATTAGATACCGATCTAGTATGTTATGGTTTATAGTAAGATAGAATGACTCTTATCTTACGCCTTGTTTGAAACGGGAATATGACTTGTTGTCGTGCCTTGATGGAACGATAGACCAAGAGTGTATGACAATTTGTAAGTACAACTCCGCCTACAGCATGGGCAAAATATTTTTATCACATTGCATGTTTTTCAAAAATTCATGCATTGATTTACATGATGTACATATGTTTTATATTTTATATTTTATGTTTTATGTTTTATTATTGTGACATCAGGAAAGCATGTTCACTAATAATAAATCACATGATAAGAACAAGATTAAGTTTTCAAGTAAGAAATAGTTAGGATTCAAGTTTTCAAGTATGATCAACCAAGAATAAGATTTCATGTAATAAGATAAGACAAGCAAATTTTCTTGTGTCGTACCGACTTACCACGAGGGCGGTTTTAAACGGTTTGGTCCATGGTTTGAGTTGGATTGGATTGGCTGCCCCAACCACTGCATGTTAAACGGTTTGGTTTATGGTTTGAGTTGGATTGGACTAGCCGCCCCAATCACTCCATGGCTACGCGCCACGGTACGTGCACTTATGATATGATGTAAGGGGGTCCAAAACCAAATTAACATAAGATAGCATAATTGATTCATAAGAAAGCATAATTAGTTCATGCATTCTTTTACTAAAAATGTTTTGCGGAATAGAAAGTTGTACTTACTGTGCATAAGCTCATAATTTACGTTCATGCTGTAGGTAAGCAACCTACCGGCAATGCTTGATGCAAGACTGTGGAGAGATGACACTACAGACTATGAAATTTGGGTTGGATACCGCCACGGGTTTGGAAAATATGTTATGTAAAATGTGTTTGTATTATGATATGATAAGTCGATGGTACTAATATGATTTGTTAAAATATGGTTTGAAAGCGTGGTACTCACCACGAGTGAGTACATACAAATAAGTATGAGTATAAGTTAAGTTTTAAATTGAATTTTAAAAAGAAAGAACAAAGAAGAAAACAAAACATTTCCGTATTTTTACGTAAAGCAAAAGTAAGCATGGTAAGGTAACGGCTCCATGAAATTGGGTCGTTGCAATGTTGGTATTTAAGTCAAGTAAGTACGAAGTCACGGCTCTACGCAGATCGGGTCGTGACATTCATGATTTTTCACACCAGTCAAAACCTTGTATTTGCTCAAATATTATTCCACAATGGAGTTTCTCATCTCAGATTCTTAATATTCCTTTCTTGTGGCAGCTTTTCCCATATTTGAAAGAGGTATATTTAATTATGTGCTATTTAAAATTGTGTTACTTGAAATTAACAAGTTTTGTAATACGTTTTAGTTGGACCAAGTTTATATTATGTTTCGATTGAGCAAATTATTATTATCGAATTGTTATAAAATTAATTTTTTGTTATACTAAATAAAATAGTTGTAATACTTTCCCCATTCTCTGAATGTCTACGTTATTAGTAGTAATTCAGAAAATGGGTTGTAAAATTTAGAATTTTTTTTTAAAAATATGAAACCACATTCCATGATAGTTTTTAAAAACCGTCGTGGAAGGTACAATATTTCATGACAGTTAGCCATAAAATTGTCATGGAAAGTATCACACAACTAGAAAAAAGCATGACACTTATGACCTATGATGACAGTTATAAACCGTTGTGATATGTCAGACATAGCACGACGACTAAAAAATAGTCGTGGTATGTTAGGACATACCACGACTGTGGATTCCACGACGGTTTTTTAACCGTCATGGTAGCTTTCAACGACGGTTAAAAACCATCGTGTAATCCACAATTTCTACTAGCATGGTGAGAGGAGATTACCCTTATCTTCTTTAAGAACCTATCATTTTCTGGTGTTGGCTTGATTTCCTTCCCACTCTCTTTTTAGGTGTTCTTCTGTTCTATCACACGCACACACACGAAGAAAATAATAAAAAAATTAAAAATTGTTTATCAGTTATAATTTGGATTGTGAAACAAATATATATACATTAATTATTAAGGGATTCTTAAACCTATTATTCTTTTCACTGGATTGCTTATGGTGATTTGTTTCATTTAACTCCATTGCTTATGGTGATTTGTTTCGTTTTTAAGATGTAGGTCTCTTGAAGAAGAATAATATAGTGCATAAATTATCTTATTTCGAAACCATCTAACCACACAGTGTGATGGACGTCCGTAGCATGTCAGTGGCCAAAGGTTTAACTACTGGGTGGCTCTCTTTGGGTCTTGAATGTGTAGGTTTGTTTCTTACAAGTCCAATACTCAATTTAGAGTGATTAAGACTATATCCTCATGTATCTTTACCGTTAGCATATTCAGTAGGACTATGGTGACGCTTTGTCATCGAGAGGTAATGTCCGCCGATCATAAGGCTTCAGTTAACATTCATGTCAACATTTGTGGAGTCCCTGTGGTAACGCCAAAAAGTAGCCACGGATTTATATAAGGGCTAGGGGGGCACGTGCCCCTCTCAAATTCTTGAAATCTAAATTATACCCCTATTTTTATTTAAAATTTTGTAATTCTCCCCAACTCAAAAGTTTTTTTTTTTTTTTTCTCAAGTGAACACTCAACTTATTCTTATCTTTTAATACCATCACCAATATTTGATTCTTTTTTTTTTTTCCTCCTAATTTCTTTATCTAATTTTTTTTTCTAATTTTTTTTAACTTTTATTTGTTTTTAAAAAATTTATTGATTTTAAAATTATTAACAATTTCAATATTTGTGTGTGTAAGTTTTTATTTATTAGTAAAAAATAATTACATTTAAAAGCAAAAATGATGGTGTCAAATAAATTATATATCCCCTTCCCATACTTTTTTCTTCAGTAAAAACATGAAAACCATCTAACCGTCTATTCTACACTACACAATATATAAATCGTTTGATTACGCACTCTATATATGTAGTGCACCATGGGTGGACTCTAACCTTGTGGTACACTTTTTTTTTTTTTTTCTTCCTGATATAATAAAAAATCTTTTGCTGAACTTGCAAGGCATCTTACGTACAATGATTGAGAACAACACATGCATATTTATGACATGCAAAAACTATTATTGTTCACAAGTTTTTTGGATGGACGACAGATATTGAAAACCACCCGTAAATATATGAAAAACGTGTGGATAAATTGAAGATAGCATAAAAATACGTTGACCAAAGGCATAAAGAAAAACAGCCACCAACAATCACTAGTACAAATAAAACATCAGACATCAATAATTAGATTTAAAAAAAAAAAAAAATGCGACCTCCAAAGTATTCATTTAAAACTTAACGCGTCAAAAGGAAATAATTAAAAATATTGGTCCACTCTAGACGTCAGTTACACCTAATAGCACGTTTGAAGTCTTTTTTTCCCTTTTAATTTTCTTTTTAAATGTGCGAACAATTTGGTATAAAAAATCTAATATAGTTGAGGCATTCACATTATTATTGAAAATTAGAATTCAAATTGTAGGTAGTTATAGAAAGAGGTGGAATTGAATATCAAAATAAAAATATAGTATAAGTTTTATCTTAAACATGAATGCTATGTTGAGAATTTTCTTTTTCTTCACAAGTACAAATTTAGAATTAATTACAAAAAAAGTACAAATTAAAAATTATCTTCTTAAGATGGAGAATTATGAGTCAGGTTACATGGTTCTTGAATTTATGTCGACATATAAATTAAAGAAAGAAAGAGCATTTCATAATAATAATAAAAAAAAAAGAAAATAGGGAAAATTTTATTATTAAACATAAATGATAAAAACGAAGATAAATTAGCTGTGAATTTATAAAACTATCTTTTATTTCCAAAAAAATAATAATAATAAACATCTAAAAAACTAATTAACAATTTTTTCATATAAAAATTAATGCAACGAACAAAATATAGACGGTTGTCCCTTTATTAATATTTAGGTGGTTTTACTCTAAAACTTTGAAAATGTTGAAATTTAAACGGCCACTCCCCACTCTCTCCCTAGCCTTCGCAATCAGTTTTGGAAGTTCTTTTTTTATCTCACTCTGTTGAGCACTTCACACTGTTGTGTTTTCTTGGAAAAATGAAGCAGTTTGCACTTCTAAACAAGTAGTCGGTCTCTGTTCTTTATCTTATTCTTTGTTTGTTGGTTTATCATTGAAATACATGTCCTTATTTTTTTTGTTTTTTCACGCTCTGTTTGATATTTCAAAGGATTCCCAGTTTAGTGGGATATGAATAATACGCTCAGAATTTACAAGGATTTTTTAAAGTTAGGGCTAAGCAAAAATCAGGTGATCTTTGTTTGTGTCTTAGATGTTTTTTTTTTTTTTTTTTTTTTTTTCCCCAAATTGTTTGAGCGAGTGAAAACTTATCATACATAAATGAGATTTTGTTTACTGCAATTGAGATCCATATACAATAACCCTTGTATCTTCTATAAATATTTTTTTCACACATGGAATTAGAGTGTAGAAATGCATCATGTTATTTTAATAAGTTGATGACATAATGATTTTTTAAATTGCTAAACGCATAACATCAACATTTTGTAAAATCTCGCAGCACTTGTTTTCGTGGATAGCTTTGATCTGCATTTCCTTTTTAGTTTTAATTTTTTAATTTTTATGCAAGCATTTCTCTTAAGAAAGAAAGCATTTCCAAATTTCTTCGAATATTTTGGATTTGACATATTGCATAATCAATTTCAGTTATTCGGATGAATGTAATTTATAGATTTTTTTTATTTTCGATAAAATTATTTGTTTGTTTTCTTTTTCTATTATTTTTAAAATAGTTAGATCTCGTTTGGGATGTTATCTGAAGATTGCTATCTGAATTTCAAAACTTCAACGTACATCAACCCTTCTCTCTCTTTCATTTTCAAAGAACTCTTACTTTAAAATTACATAAACTTTTCATTTCAAATCGAAATGAGATGATTTTTATGTCAAATTACTCGTAACAATGACAACTCAATTTTGCATATATATATATATATATATTTTGGCTTGGATTTTTTAGAGTTTCTAGTGAGTAATTAAGCTGAATAGAAGTTAATTCTTCTCGTTGGTGTGCGTGTGTATATTAATTTAGGACGTAGCCAAATTAATTGAGGCCAACAAAAAATCATCAAGACATAAAATGACTAGAATTCGTAGCCTTATTATGTTTGCACAATGAGAGAAAATGGGTCGGTACATAAATAAATAAACGATTTGAGATTTGTTCATTTATGTATAAATATGTTTCTTCATTTCTCCTCTGGTACTCGATTGTTTCGATTTCATTTTAGTTTCGTTAAGTTATATATCTTCTGCTTGAATTTAAAATACATTTCTTCTACTTAACCTACAGATCATCCTTTTAGCCAAAAAAAAAGAGGAAAAAAAAGAAAAAAAAAAGAAAGGAAAACTAGTGATCTTCGGAAGGATTTGCATGATGTTGACGATCAACGTGAAGAAGACAACAATAGTGAAGCCGGCGGAGAAGACACCTCGGCAAGTGATTCCGTTAACTAGCTTAGATCTGTTAACCAGGCCCGAGCACCACCCGTGCTACTACATCTTCAAAAACACTGGAGCTCATCAAAACTTCTTTGATGCTGAAGTCCTTAAGGATGCCCTAAGGAAGGTCCTCGTCCCTTTCTATCCCATGGCGGGCCGTTTCAGGAGTGATAACAATGGCCGCCCCGAGATCGATTGCAACGAGGAGGGTGTCCTCTTTATCGAGGCTGAAACCACTAACGTCCTCGACGACCTCGGAGATTTTGCACCCTTAGAGAAGCGTACCAAGAAGCTTGTTCCTACAGTAGATCTCTCCGGTGGAATCTCTTCATTTCCCTTTCTGGTAGTCCAGGTATATATATAAACGTCAATATGATTATGTACTTGCTTCTTTTTGATACTTTGATACGTACTTTCTCTTGAAAAATGAAACAAAATAAATAAGAGAATAAAAGATATATAAGAAGTTACCCAAACATATACAATCTTTTATAATCAAGAAATCATATTTACTAATATGAAAATTAACACAAATAAATCTAAATCTCTTATATTACAATCAATCAATCTATAAATTAGAAAGAATAATTTCAATCAATATTTGACAATCATATCAAATCTCAAAACTTGCTTCGTGCCAAACCAGATCTAATTAATTAGCTATTATGTTGTTTTCAGAGTTTATGCGTATGAGTGTATTGTGAATTCCTTATATGCGGATAATAATGCCATATCAAAAAATCTAAGTGTGCATTATTCTGTATTTTGAAAGTACCAATATGAAAACAGGGGTATAGTATATTTTCTGTATAGTATTCACGAAATTTCTATTGAAATTTCCGTAAACACCAAAATTTTTACGGAAATATCGATTTCATTTAAAAGAGTATTAAATGACAAACTTCATGGAATTTTTTGCAAATTTTCACGGAAATATTGACCAAATATCCGTAAAGTATCAATTCTTAATATTTGTTAACCTATTTTATTGTAATAAAATTGATCATTTTTAATTTTTATTGTGTTTCTTCATTCATAATTTGTTATACATGAACAAATAGTGGATAGAGATCGAGGAACCTATACATGATATATTAAAAATAATTAAAGAAACTTCTTAAATGTCATCTCTTTGTATTGATATTGTTGAAACTAATTGGGTGTTATAAATACCTTCGTACATTCTAAAAACTCCTTTTGACATTGTTGTATTCTTATCATAAATGCACTATGGATGTAATGTACCTATATTAGATTAATTTTCATATATTTTACTTAATTGGTGAAATGTATTTTATCATTTAGTGTACAATGATCATTTTTATCATGTAAATTTATCATACACTTAGTACTTCAATTGAGAGGAGTCAAGGAGAGAGAAATATGGTTGTCATATATGTGGACTTTCTCTCCTTGGTAAAACTGACAATTTATCTACTTAGAGAGAGAAAACTAGTGTGCTTTGTTTGCACTTCTCCCAAAAAGTTTTGGAAGAATATGTCCTTTAAAAAATAATATCAATTTTCTGTAGTATTGACATTCACCATTAATTTTTGATGCAGTAAAAAAATAAAATAAAACTTAGTCTCTGTTTGATGAGTTAGTTAGAGATGAAATTTTTAAGTTGGAGTTGGTTGATTTTTTAAAAACTAGTTATAATTTTTGTTGACTTTTCAGAAAAATATAAAAACTAAGATGAAAAATTTGAGTTTGAGATGAAACACCAAACATAGCATAAAAGTTTATCTTTTTTTCAATAATTTCAGTTTAATTTGAATTTCTAGAAGATTATCTTTATATGAATTATTTTAGGAAGTTTGAATTCCAGGAATCATATTTATCTTTAAATGTTTAGATAGGATTAGTATTTCAAATTAGAGTAAGACTAGACTACTAATTTTCTATATGGCCTTGACTGCTATATATTTTACTAGGTTTCTGATAATTATTAATAAAATCATTTTGAGAGTACGGTCAACCTATATATTCTTTAAGAATCAATTCATTTGCATGTTTATTATTCTTCCTCAACATTAGATTTTTAACAAGATGTTTAGATTGACAGGAGTGATAATTCCCAGTGAGAATATAAAGTTTTGCCCTTTTTTTTTTTTTTTAAATTTTAATAATTTGTTGAGTACTTGAGCACCATTCGCTATTTCATCTATGCTAAAAGTTAAAATGCCTTTTAAACAGAACTTAAAAATTTTAATTCATGGGTGAGTTGATCTCTGCAGGTTACTAATTTCAAATGTGGAGGAGTGTCACTGGGTTTTGGCATACATCATTTTGTCGTAGATGGATATTCTGCTTTCCAGTTCATGGACACTTGGGCTCATTTTGCTCGTGGTCTTGGCCTAGCAATTCCGCCCTACTTTGATAGAACGCTACTACGTTCTGGTAACCTTCCTCAATCCGTACCTAATCGCCCTGAGTACCAATTTCAAGCTCCAGACAAGAACGCCACTCCACAAAACACAAAATCTCATGAATCCGGTGTCAAGACTGAGAGTGTCAAGGTTTCAATTCTGAGAGTAACCAAGGAACAACTTCATATGTTGAAAGAAAAGGCTAAGGAATTGTATGAAGATGGCAATGCATTCAACTACAGCACATTTGAAGTTTTATCAGCTCACATTTGGAAATGTGCCTGCATAGCACGGGCAACACCGGATAATGAAGAAACCAAATTGTCCTATCCGGTCAGTGGAAGGTTCTCCAGATTGCAACCCCCACTTCCAGATGGTTACTTTGGCAATACAGTCTTCCGAGGTTTGTCGACTGCTGTAGTTGGTCATCTTAAATCAAAACCATTGTCGTATGCTGCAAATAAAATTCATGAAACTTTGGTGCGAATGGACAACGATTACATAAGATCGACCATCGACTATGTGGAGCAGCAATCTCAGATACTGACAGCTCGCTATGGGCCTCATATCCACAAGTCTCCAAACTTTGCGATTACTAGTTGGGTTAAGTTCCCAACCCATGATATAGATTTTGGTTGGGGTCGGCCTTTACACATGGTGCCGGGAGATCTTAGGTTTGAGGGGAAAGCTTATATTTGTCGCAACGCTGAGAATGACGGAAGCTCAAGGATCGCCATAGCTCTACAATCTTCACACATGAAAGTTTTTGAGGAGTTGTTCTTTAATGATTGCAAGGTGTCTCAACCGAATTGAACGGCTTTTCATGAGTCGTAAAGGTAACAATTGCAGATGACTGCTTTTCGTCCACATCGAGTTGTGCTTGCATTAATCCGTTCGTCATGGTAAGTTAAGTCCCCTTTTTTTTTTTTTTTTTTTTTTTTTTTTTTTTTTTTTTTGGTGCTAAAATTGTTACGTGTCTTGTAGATCGTTTATTTTTATGTTCTAAAGACTATAAATTATCTTGTATCGTTTTATTTTTCGTTCGATAGACTATTAAGTGTCTTATGATTGTTTCTTTGTTCTAAAGACTGTTTAAGGTGTCGTGGTATTGTATCTTGTTTACATTAGTGGATTGTTTGATGTTCCGTGTTATTACGATTGCAGCTTTAGTTAGATTTTAGAATGTTACTTTTCCCTTTTAGGTTTTCGATTTGACACATTTAATATTATTATTTAAAATAATATGGGGTACAAAATCTACATGGTTTTTCCCTCTACGTTCTTAAATAACACAAGAGCAAAAAAGTTTTGAAAATTTTAAAAAATCAATCCATCTAATTTTCCATAGATAAGTCACTAAATAATAAAGAACAATATCAGTTGCAAACACGAAATAATAAAATAGTTGCAGACATAACTTAATGTTAATTCTACACCGAATTTTACCATAAAATATAGATATTCAAATCCGATTTGTATATTCAAAACAAAATATTAAAAGAATGTCATTCCTTAAAAATAATAATAGAAAAGTATTTTACCTTTTAAAAAAATGTTAGGACAAATTGCTCATTTGATACACAAATATTTATATACGACGCTACGATTTTCATATTGATTTTTTTCATTAATATTAAAAGCTCCTTGACCTCTTAAAAGGGTGTAAAACAACCAAATTGACAGACAGTGTAATTTCTTACAATTTTACTTCACATGAGGTTCACATGGCTACACAGTAATGATTTAATAGATTTATGAATAGGAATGACATATAGACCAAATGAGCAATTTGAAAGCAACCAAATAAACAAAAATCTGACTTAATGTCATAATTTAATTAAAACAGACCTCCAGTATAGAAAGTGAGTAATTTACCAAAAACATAATAAAATAATAGTAATAATAATAATAATAATAATAAAGAGAGAAAAAAAAAATTTAGGTATGTTGTCTCCACAGGGTACCTCCATGACAGGACAGAAACAAAATTTTGTTTGTTGTCCTATTTTTTATGGTAAATTTCAATTTGTGCCTCATTCAAATTTTAGTCGATGCCCCACTTAACCTCGTCCTTCAAAATTTAATCAAAACTGTAGAGGAATGCTAATTGGCATCCAAATTTGGAACTCCGCACCGGCTCCGTTATACGTGGCACTAGCTGCAGCTTCTTAGTTGGTGTCTTTTCTTTTTTTTTTTATTAATTGGCAACTAACATTACTTGACATTTCTATTTATTAGTTGGTGACTTTTTTTTTCCCCCATAGAAAGGGGTGGCATCGTCTATAATTATTTTTTAAAAATTTTTTAAATTTCATTGTGTACGCTTGTTTTATTTATACAATAGTATAGATTTAACATCAAAAATTTTAATAAAAAATATTAATTTTCAACTTAAAGTAATTTCTTATGATCAAATAAACTTGTAATAAAATATTTATTTTAGTCATGAGTATTTGATGATGATAAAACTTTGATGCTAAATACTAATTGACCGTTAAGGTTTCAGGTTTGAACCAAAAGCTTGTCTTATTTTTAGTTTTTTAGTTTTTTTTTTCTTTCTAAAAGTGAATAAAAATTATAATTAGTTTATTTAAAAGTCATCGCAACTTTAACTTAAACTTTCCATTCCAAATCTGTACACGAAAAAAAGCTAGCACTAAGGGTCATTTGGAATATTGTTTTCAATCTATATTTTTAAGGTTTGTTTCCAAAATTCCCAAATCTACATCACTCGTTATCTTTCTTTCATTTTTGTGAAATTGAAACTTCAAAATACGTACTTATTTTCAAATTGAAACGAGATTATTTTTTTAAATCGCTCAGAATGACGAGAGAAACAAAATTAGATCAAAATTGCAAATTTTTATCCAACATATTTCAAATTTAAACATTATTTTCTTCATCACTATATTTTTAATTCACACTTCAATAAAACACACATTTTCGAATCTACTTCCAAGACTAACTCCAATAATTGTGATAAGTGCATAATTTCACACTAATTTATGTCAATTTTCCTTTACTTAAGTGTTGGTTTCTTGAGATTTTTGGAGTATGTATTTGTGTTTTGTAGGTGTTTTGGATGCCGAGGAATGATTTGAAGTTAAAAGGATCAATTTGGACAAGTTTGGATACTTCAATTGTGAAGATTGGGCGCAAAGGCAATTAAAAAAAAAAGAAAAAGAAAAGAAAAAAAAAAGATTAATGTACAACCCACAGCCAATTGGCCGTGGGCTTGGCGTTGCAGCGCCCATAAGCACCAACCTAGGTGAATTGGCCATGGGCTTGGCACAGGGTCCATAGATGGGCGTTGTTGTACCCATCGTAAATTTTTCGTAGCACCGCAGCGCTGTCACTGCAATTTTTTTTTTTTTTTTGGTTCAAATTTCAAATTCAAAGCCTAAACTTCCCTTTTTGAACCCAATTTTGGGAGCTTATAAATAGGTTTTTCTAGGGTTTATTTGGGAGTCTTTTGACCATTCACTACTATAAAATGCAGATACCACGATAAAGCTTCCACGACTGTCTTTAAAAAATGGTCGTAGAAAGTATGTAAAAAACACGGCGCGGAACAAGGTTTCCAAAAATCGTCGTGGAAGCTTCTACTTCCATGATGGTTTTTTAAAAACAGTTGTGGAAAATTCGTGACAAATTCAGACAAAACCGAAGCATGCCCTCATTTTTCCACATCAATACCGCATCTGCAGTTACCAAAATTAGATCAGAACGCTTCAAAAACAATCACTACATCACAGTTGGATGTCGCCACCACCATCTACCATCCATCAATCTCTCTTGTAAGTGATCACTAACTTCTTTTTGTTGTTTTCCTCTATATTTAGATTTGTGATTTTAGGTTAATTTTGTATATTTTGAGGTCGTTTTGAGTTAATTGTGCTATGGGTGTTAATTTAAATGATCACAAATTTTTTTTCCCTCTGTATTTTGACTTAATGATGATTTTAATTTTTGTATTTTTAGTTTTGTTTTTGCGATCTTTGAGTGAATTATGCAATTAAATATGGGTGTTAAATTAATTTGATATGCATTTTAAAATTTAGTATTTTGACTTCTAAAACTTTGATATTTTGATTTAGGAGTTGCAAATCATAGATAGGAAATTGATGTGGTTTGATAGATTGTCTAAAACATATGAAGATGGTTTTGAAGAATTTTTGTCATTTGCCAAAGCCCACGTACAAGGTGATATGATTCCGTGTCCGTGTGAAATTTGTGGAAATCATAGATGTCATTCCATTGATGATGTTAGAGGGCATTGCGTGTATATGGGATTATTTGTTCTTACCAAACATGATATTTACATGGTGAAGATTTTTTCAATATTACATATTCATCGACGAGTAAAGGTAAAGACCCTATTGTTGAGGAAGACGTCGTTGGTGATAATATGTTCGATATGATAAATGATGTGGAAGAACTCTTTGTACACTGTTTGGAGTTATTTGAGGTAATGATTAATGATGCCGAGACGCCCTTGTATGTCGGGTGTACAAAATATACAAAATTAAAGGCATTGGTTAAATTATGGAACATGAAAGCGTCGGGAGGGTGGACGAATTCTAGTTTCATGACTTTTTTAGAATTTCTAAAAGATGTTCTACCGGATGATAACAAAGTGCCTCCTAGTATGTACGAAGCGAAGAAAACGTTGAGCACTTTGGGAATAGAATATGAAAAGATACATGATTGTCCAAATGATTGCGTCTTTTATCGGAAAGAATATGAAGATTTAGATGAATACCCGGTTTGTAATGAGTCAAGATGGAAGAAGGGCAAGATGTCATCGAATGGTAGCAAAGGAGTACCGGTGAAGGTGTTATGGTACATTCCACCGGCTCTATGTTTGTGTCATTTATTCCGTAATGCCGAGCATGCAAAGAATTTGACTTGGCATCATGATAAACGTGTTGATGATGGCAAGCTTAGGCATCCAACTGACGCACCACAATGGAAGACCTTTGATGACAATCATCTAGATTTTAGTGCAGAACCAAGGAATTTACGTCTCAGTTTGTCAACGGACGGAATGAACCCACATAGTAATATGAGTAGTAGGTATAGTACCTGGCCAGTCATACTTGTCAACTACAATCTACCTCCAGAATTATGCACGAAGCGGAAGTTCTTGATGATGACTTTATTGATCTTAGGTCCTCAACAACCGGGGAATGACATTGACGTGTACTTGGCACCATTAGTCGATGACCTAAAAAAGCTTGTGGGAAAATGGTTTAGAATTCATAGATTTTTACCGTAAAGATACGTTCAATCTTCGTGCAATGTTAATTTGGTCAATTAATGACTTTCTCGCACTTGGCAACCAATCCGGTTATTTGGTAAAGAGTTCCATAGGTTTTCCTATTTGTATGAAGGAAACATCATCCATTCAGTTAAAAAATGGTAGGAAAACCGTTTACCTTGGTCACAGTAGATTCTTGCCAAAAAATCATCGATACCGCAAACAAAATATGGCTTTTGATGGTAATACCAAAGAAAGAACTGCTTCTCGGATTTTGACTGGCAAAGATGTATTTGAGATTGTTAAAGATGTGAAAGTAGTTTTGGAAAAGAGAAAACGGAAGGATCCAATGGTCGATGGACCTTGGACGAAGAAGTCAATCTTCTATGAACTTCCATATTGGAAGTCACTTTACGTTCGTCATTGTTTAGATGTTATGCATATTGAGAAAAAAGTCTGTGAATCGATAGTGGACACGTTGGTTGACATCCTGAATAAAACTAAATATGGTGTAAAGGCACGGTTGGATCTTAAAGAGATGAAGATTATACCTAATTTGCTCCCCGAGAAAAAATTGAACGATACTTACTTACCTTCGGCAAAGCACACATTATCGATATAAGAAAAGAGAAAGCCTTGTAAATGGCTTGCTTCCGTGAAAGTGTCAAGTGGGTATTCTTCCAACTTTAAAAGGTTAGCGTCGATGAAGGATTTGAGGCTCGTTGGAATGAAAACACATGATTTTCATATCTTGATGCAACAATTATTACCTCTTGCATTGCGGGGAGTTTTAACAAAAGATGTGAGATATTCAATTATCAAGTTATGCTCATTTTTTAATTCAATATGCTCCAAGGTAATTGATCCACTTATGCTAGATTTGCTACAATCGAAATTGGTGATGACATTGTGCATGCTTGAGAAGCATTTCCCACCATCCTTTTTTGATATAATGATCCATCTAACGGTGCACTTAGTTCGGGAAGTTAAGCTATGTGGACTGGTACATTTGAGGTAGATGTATCATTTCGAAATGTACATGAAGGTTATGAAGGGTTATATGAAGAACCGAAATAGGCCGGAGGGATGTATAGTGGAAAACTACATAGCGGAGGAATCGGTTGAATTTTGCTTGGAGTATTTGTCCAACGCGGAACCAATAGGGTTGCCAAAGAGTGGGCTATTTATGTCAAAAGGACTATCCATGGGTGTTCCTTCACCGGTAAATTAGGATGAATATGAAAAAGCTTGTCTTTACATTTTGCACAATGCTAAGGAAGTGGAGCATTTCATTGAGATTCACATGAAGGAATTAAGAGCTGCGAATCCAAGAAAAGGTAGAAGTGAGAAGTGGTTTCAAGATGAGCACAACCGGACATTTCGGGAGTGGATAAGAATATATGTGCATATGAAGGTTGACGTTTCGCAAGACTTAATGAAGCCAGCAAGAGGACCATCATCGATAGGCACAAGATATACATCGTACTTTGTCAGTGTCTACTCCTTCTACACTCGCGAGAGAGATGAGAAGCATCCCATCCAAATTAGTGGTGTGACCCTTCGTGCCGAGTCTATGCATATTTCCTCCACAAAGGACAAGAATCCGGTGTATAGTTCCATGAACTACTTTGGGTTTATTGAAGATATTTGGAAACTTAATTATTGCAGCTTACGGATAGCACTCTTTAAATGCAAGTGGGCCGACAATAATTATGTTAAGATTGATAGTGATGGCGTGACAGTGGTGGACTTTAGGCGATCGAGATACAAAAATGATCCTTTTATTATGACGTCGCAAGCGGTCCAAGTATTTTATACAACGGATCCCAACAGTTTAGTGTTATCCTTATTTGTGCCGATGAAGCCAAGAATAATCCATGATGGCCTAGAAGATGTTGAAGATTGCACCGGCATTCCGTCTTTCACGAAAGGATTGCCACCAGTGGAGGAGATTGATGATTTCGATGATGATGTTTCATACTTGCTTCGTTTAGATGTCGAGTGGATACATGTTGAGGAACCAAAAAAAAAACACCTTGACCTGGATTTTTTTTACGTTGTATATAATTTATAATTTGTATTATTAATTATGTTAATTATGCTCATTATATTACTTCTATATGGACATTTATATATGATTTTGTGTGAATGAAACAAAGAACAATAATTAATATTGGGCTACTGTATGCATGGCAAACAAGATTAGCCGCCCGTTGGATTTTAGTTAAATTCATTAATTTTTGAAAATTATTTAGAAAATATCACTACCGTTTTTTCTGAAAAACGGTCGTGGATGATGGTTTACCACGACGGTTTGTGGCAAAAACCATCGTGGTATTGCATAGATACCACGACGGTTTTTGCTAAAAATCGTCATGGTATGTACCACATACCATGACCGTTTTTAGTAAAAACAGTCGTGGTATGTGGGGCAACTTTTTTTAAAAAAAAATTCTAAATATAGCGTGAATCCGCCACTTATATAAAAAAAAAAAAAAACAAAACAAAAAAAAAAAAACCCTCATTTTCACTCTCGCCTCTCCAAACTCTCATTCGAAACCCATCTCCTCCGCCTTGACCCTTCTTTCCATTTTCTCTCCTACGTCGCCTCAATTCTTTCTCGAGCCTCTCCTTTTCTCCGTCGCCTCCCACCTTCGACGGCCGCGACTCCACTCGCACCTCTCCCTTTCTTTCTCGCCTCCACTCGCTGCCGCAACTCCTCCCTCAAATCTCTTCCTCGAAACCCATCATCTGCCGTCGTTCCCGCTACGAAGCCGACCACACCGACGGCCGTGTACTTGCTAAGTCTCTCTCGCTCTTGCTCTCACATGGAAGTTCATTTGGTTGATATTAAACGTGATTTTGGGTTATTGTTGACGGTGTTTGTGATTTTGGGTGATTGTTTTCTTGAAAAAAGTTTTGAATGTGTTTGTGATATTTTTGCATATTACATGTTCGACAATACCCATTTGATCAGATTGTGTGATTTTTTAAGTGTTATGCTGAGAATTAGTTTTAGATTGATTTAATATGTTTGGGTGAGGATTTGGTTTGGATTGTTATCCAGAAAAAAAGTGTTGATTTTGTGATTTAAGCTTTTGCATATTACATATTCGACAAAATGCCCGTTTGATTAGATTGTGTGATTTTTTAACTGTTATGTCGAGAATTAGTTTTAGATTGATTTAAATTGTTTGGGTAAGGATTTGATTTGGATTGTTTTCTGGAAAAAAGTTTTGATTTTGTGATTTATGCCTTTGCATACTACAAGTTCGACAAAATGTCCGTTTGATTAGATTTTGTGTTTTTTTAAGTGTTATGCCGAGAATTAGTTTTAGATTGATTTAAATTGTTTGGGTAAGGATTTGGTTTGGATTGTTTTCTGGAAAAAAGTTTTGATTTTGTGATTTATGCCTTTGCATACTACAAGTTCGACAAAATGCCCGTTTGATTAGATTGTGTGTTTTTTTAAGTGTTATGCCGAGAATTAGTTTTAGATTGATTTAATTTGTTTGGGCAAGGATTTGGTTTGGATTGTTATCCGAAAAAAATGTTGATTTTGTGATTTAAGCTTTTGCATATTACATGTTCGACAAAATGCCCGTTTTATTAGATTGTGTGATTTTTTAAGTGTTATGCCGAGAATTAGTTTTAGATTGATTTAAATTATTTGGGTAAGGATTTGGTTTAGATTGTTTTCTGGAAAAAAATGTTGATTTTGTGATTTATACCTTTGCAAAATACATGTTCGACAAAATGTCTGTTTGTTTAGATTGTGTGTTGTTTACATAATTATGTTAAGATTTTATTTAGATTGATTTGCAATTACACAAGTACGATTTTGTGTGATTTTTTTGGGTGACATGATTGTAGAATGATTTATTGTCGCTTTTTGACCATTTTTAACGTGTTTGGGTGCGGAATTGTTTTAGATTGATTGAAAATGTCACAAGGAGGATGTATGAACGACTTTTCAAATTGAAAAACCATGAAGAACAAATTCATCTTGATTCAATCTCGACGAAGATGGTAAAACGAAAAGCGACTGATAAATGCACAAAAACACACTTTTGTTCATATAATTTATTAGATAATTTAAGTTTTAAATGAGTATTTCCATAATATTAATTCATAATATTTGACTTTGGAAATTTTTATTATTTTATTTATTTTGATTTATTTTGTTTTTCTTTCCTCCTCTTTTTTCCTTTCTTTTTCATTTTTCTCTCCTTTCTTCCGCAAGTATAGCCACTGCTATGGCTCAATCCCAGCACGCGTGATGCCAGCCCAAACCAGCCAAGCCCGCGCGCGACTCCATTTCAGCCTAGATCTTCCAAGTTGCGCTTCCCGGGCGTGATTCCAACGCCAGCCAAGATTTCCTCCCAACCAGCGTGATCCTAGGCCCGTGTTCTCAGCCAAGCTACCAGCTCCAGACCACTCCAAGCCTGCTTGAGTTTCGGGCCGAATCCTCAGCCAAGTCCGCCAGCAATTCCCTCCAGCTTGGCAGCTTAATTCCTGGGCCGAAACTCAAGCCCGCAAATCACGGGTCTTGCTGGTTTAGCACGAGTTTCCGACTGATTTACCAACCTCGGTGGTGGATTTGTTGTTCCAAAAATCCTCTCTAGCGGCTATATAATGAGGATTCCTCAAGAGGGCGAGGTTGTTGTTTTTCCAACCAATTTTTGGTGGAGTTTAGAGCCAAGATATAATCATATTTTTTATCTCTTCTTCTCCTATTTTCTTTAGAGTTTTTGAGAGAATGTTAAGCATGTTAGGCTAATTTCTCTCGGTGAAGCTAGAGATGAACTCATGGGTTGAGTATTCCAATTGGGATTTTGTTTGTTTGGTTTTATAATGCATATATATATATTTGAGTGAATCATTCCTCTTCATTTTCTAATTTTCTTTGAATGCAAAATATTATGTGCTAAGTTTTTATATAGATTCAGTCATGCTTTTTCTATATAAATTTTCTCATGTAATGTTTTGTAACTAGAATTATTTTATAAATTGATCTTTTACTGCAAAATTGTCAATTTGATATATTGTCGATTTTAGATAATTTATAATAATAATCTTTTTGGTCTTAACGTGAGAAGTTTAATTCATTTGAATACTTTTGTTGAATCAAAACTAAAATTGGAAAACAATACACTGAGGGATTCTTGATACTTTACCAACTTTTGATTATTGAATTTTATTCATTTTTAAATTGCGTTGTCTTTAAATTTGTTTTAAAATCACAAAAATACTTCTTCTTCTTCTTTCTTTGATTACTTATTTCTCTAACGCTTTTGTTCTGCTAATCTCTTCTTGTTTGTTTTTATCACTTTCTTGTGGGATCGACCGTCCTAATTGTGCTACAATCGACCGTTTGTTTTTGTACACGTTTGGGCGTAATCAAATTTTGGCACCGTTGCCAGGGAGGTGCCACAAACAAGATTGGTTAGTAGATATTAAGCCAAAGAGGTACGTACATTTTTGTTTTGAATTTAATTTTTTTTTTAGTCTTTTGTTTCTGTTTATAGATTTTTGCACGTTAGTTTTTGTAGGAAGGCTTTAGTTTTGTTAGAATTTTTTTTCTTTTTTTTACTACTGTTAGTGTTTTCATTAGTTTCCATTTTTATTCTTTTTACGGATTTAAAAAAAAAAAGTTTTTTTTTTTATTCAGTTTCATTTGTTTTTAATATTAGTTTTGTTTTGAAAATATAGCTTTTGTTCTTTCTATTTAAGTTAATAGATTTAATTACTTCCTTGTTGTTATTATTCGTAGGTTATATATTAGGACTTTAATTTCATATTTTCAGTTTTGTTAAGCATTTATTATTTGTCTTTATTGTTTAGAAATTAGTGGTCAATTTTGTTCTAAGTTTGTATACGTAATAAGTGGTTTTTAATTTCAGTGTTTTAATATTACATTATTATACAATTTAACGTTTTGTGTGTTCTATTTGATTTCAAATTTTTTTTTTCTCAGTTAAGTTAAAAAAAAAAATTTAATTAGTTAGTGTTTTTATTGGTTTGATTTTTTTTTTTAACGTTTAAAAAAAAATTACTGTTCATTTTTTTTCCACTTGTTATTATTATTATTAAATCTAATTAGTTTCGTTGTATCTATTTTATCAGTTTGTTAATTTTCATTTTTATTTTTATTTTTTTGTTTGTTTTTGTTTTTGTTAATTTTCATTTAATTTGCATTTTATAGCTTGTTTTAATTCCTTGTATTAATTTTAGGTTTTAATTGTTTAGGTTACTAATTTAGTATTAATAAATTAAGGCTCATAATTTGTGTAACTTTAGGTTTTAGTGTAGCATTAACTTAGGATACTAATATCTAACATCTAACATTTCATAAAACACGCCATAAAATTTAATAAAATTTTGCAAGCAATTGTGTGGAAACGTTGGATAGTACAAACTAAGGGAGTGTTGTCTAGGAGGTTGGTTTTTAAGGAGGCCTCGCCCCACCAATCTTTCCTGGGAGCACTCTTAGGGGTTATGATTCGCGAATCTACATGATTGTTCTTTTTGCAAATTAATTTCATTTCAAAAAAAAAAATTATTAAATTTTTTTTTTAAACGCTCAAGGTGAATGAATCGTTATAGAAACGAACTAAGGCGATTTGTAAGAAGACCAGAAGACCCTAGTGAAGTTTCTTCTACTACGTCTAGCCTTCCTCCATTTCCAAACGCTTTAGCGATTCCAAATCCATTTGCGATGGCTCCACACGAGGAGGTCCAGCAAAAGACGTTGAACGACTACCTTCACCCTACGCGTACGGCCACATCGTCATGCATAATGTTTCCACCTAATATGCCGAATTTGGATTTCAAGCCGGGTATGATTCAACTTTTGCCGACCTTTCACGAGTTAGAAAGCGAAAATCCGTACGTGCATATTCGGGAGTTTGAAGAGGTGGTGGCCACTTTCCACAACCGAGCTGAGGCTACAGATTCTGTGCGATTAAAATTTTTCCCCTTCTCTCTGAAGGACAAAGCCAAAAGCTGGTTGTATTTTTTGCGACCTAGGTCTTTTGGAACATGGGAATAGATGACAACTGTGTTTTTCAACATGTATTTCCCACACCAAAAAACTAATGGTCTTAAACGACAAATCTCGACCTTTACTCAAAAGGACAATTAAACTCTTTATCAAGTCTTGGAGCAGTTTAAAGATTTGTTGAATCAATATCCCCACCATGGTTACGAGAGTTGGTGCCTTGTCAGTTATTTCTACGAAGGACTTACAATCCGATAGCGTCAATTTGTGGAGTTGATGTGCAATGGTAAGTTTCTCCAGAAAGATCCAGAAGAGGCTTTCCAGTATCTTAACGAGCTAGCCGAGAAGGCCCACACATGGACTGGACCAAGTGCTACTGACAGCACCAGTCGATCCTGACCTGCTGGAGTCTACCAACTAAGGGAAGAGGATAACCTCAAGGTCCAAATCGAGTCTTTGACACGACAGATTGAGGCCCTCAAAACCAAGGAAGGTAGAGGAATCCACATGGTCGCAAGGGTAGAGTCACAAGAGTCATGCTTCGTTTGTGGAGGGGTGGAACATTTAGCTAAGGATTGCCCTACTTATAGTGAAATGAGAGGGAGTTACGAGGAGCAATGTAATGCCTTAGGGGCATACAACAAGCCTTTCTCTAACACATATAATCCTGGCTGGAGGAACCATCTAAACTTCAGTTGGAGAGATTCTAATCAAACACAACCATCAGGTGGACAATGGAGAATGGAGCAACAACCACAACCACCAAAGGCGAATTCTGCACCTCAGTATCATGCACAACCGCCGAGGATTTATCTCGAGAATACCTTGCAATCTTTCATGGAGGCACAAACTATGATGAACCAAAAGTTCGAATCACTTTTCACGCAAATGGTGGAATAAAGTAAAGAGATGAAGAGCCAGATCACAAAGCTGATTGGTGCCTTGGCTATTCAAGAACGAGGCAAGTTTCCTTCCCAAGCTCAATCCAACCTCACGGGGCAACACATGGCACAAACCTCCAACTCTAAAGTTCAAAACATCAAGGAGGTCAATGCCATCACCACTCGTAGTGGCAAGATTTTGGATGAACCATCAAGAACTACCGTCACTTCAAGTAGTCAAGAAGTCACCCCTAAGAAAGATGAGCCAACTGAACTTCCAGTAAAGGTACCTTTACCCCAAGCTTTACGATCTGCTGGGAAAGTTCTGGATAGTCAAAGTTAGATCCTAGAGCATTTGACTCAAGTGAAGATTAATCTTCCTTTGCCTCATGTGATCAAGCAAGTTCCGGCTTATGCCAAAGTTATCAAGGATCTATGCACCGTCAAAAGGAAGCACCACGTCAAGAAGACTGCCTTCTTGACGGAACAAGTGAGTGCGGTGATCAAGCAGAAGGCACCATCCAAGTACAAAGATCCTGGTTGTCCCACCATCTCGTGCCAAATTGGGACTCAGAAATTTGGCCAAGCTTTGCTCGACCTTGGAGCGAGTGTCAATCTCATGCCTCACTCTATCTACTCGCAACTAGGTCTTGGAGAGATTAAGCCCACATCTGTAGTTTTGCAGCTGGCCGATTGTTCGATCAAGAAGCCTCGGGGTATAGTTGAGGATGTTCTGGTTCAAGTTAAGAAGTTTTATTACCCCGTTGATTTTCTTGTCCTAGATACACAATCTGTGGTGAGCATGGAATCCAAGATTCCCATCATCCTCGGTAGACCTTTCCTTGCTACAGCCAATGCTTTGATCAACTGTAGGAATGGTCTCATGAAGATATCTTTCGGGAACATGACCTTGGAGGTGAATGTTTTCCACATTACGAAGCAGCCGCATGATGATGACGAGTGTCACCAAACAATTCTGATTGACAGTCTCGGAGGAGGTTCAACTGCATAGCAATTCCGATGATCTTGATGATCTCCTCCATAATTCTGAATCTGAGAGTTCCGGTCCTTGTGAGTTGGCCAACAACACTATCATCTATAAAGACTCACAAGGCAGAGGAACCAAGTTTTGGCTACCACGTTTTGAGGAGCTTCCTCTAGAGAAAGAAAAGCCAAAACCATCCACCGAAGAGATCCCAACACTTAAGCTGGCTCAATTGCCTGAGGGTCCGAAACATGTCTTCCTAGGAGCTGGTGATACCTTTCCTGTTATCATTTCATCTAAACTTGACGCATCACAAGAGCAGCAGTTAGTCGACATGCTGCGAGAGCACAAAACTGCGTTAGGTTGGACGATTACTGACATTAAGGGTATTAGCCCCTTAATTTGCTCCCATCACATCAAATTGGAAGACGGAGCTGTTCCATGAAGGGATCCCCAAAGGAGACTGAACCCAACGATGAAAGAAGTTGTGAAGAATGAGGTCTTGAAGCTTCTGGATGCAGGTATCATTTATCCGGTCGTCGATAGCAAGTGGGTCAGTCTAACTCAGGTAGTGCCCAAGAAATCAGGGGTGACAGTGGTGGAGAATGAGAAATGGGCTCTTGTCCCCACAAGGACTGTTATGGGTTGGCGCATGTGCATTGACTATTGAAAGCTGAACGCCACCACCCGCAAGGATCATTTTCCGCTTCCGTTCATCGACCAAATCCTAGAACGTGTGGCTAGTCATCCTTTCTACTGCTTTCTTGATGGCTACTCAGGTTATTATCAGATCGAGATTGCATTGGAGGATCAATATAATACTACTTTTACCTATCCTTTTGGTACTTATGCCTTCCGGCGTATGCCATTCGAACTGTGTAATGCGCCGGCCACCTTTCAAAGGTACATAATGAGCATTTTCAGCGACATGGTCGAGAAATGTATGGAAGTGTTCATGGATGTCTTCGGCAATTCCTTTGACTCATGCCTTCTCAACTTGGAAGCTGTTCTGACAAGATGTGAACAGAAATGTCTCGTGTTCAATTGGGAGAAGTGCCATTTCATGGTACCAATTGGCATAGTCTTGGGGCATGTTGTTTCTGGGAAAGGGATTGAGGTCGATCTGTCAAAGATTGAACTTATCTCTAATTTTCCCACCCCCAAGTCAGTGAAAGAAGTTCATTCATTTCTCGGGCATGCTAGTTTCTATAGGAGGTTCATACAGAAATTTTCTGCGATTTCTCGTCCGTTATGTAATCTTCTAGCCAAAGATGCCATATTTGAGTGGACGCAAGAGTGTGAGGATGCCTTCTGAACGCTTGTGGTGAAGTTTACTTCTGCCCCCATCATTCAGTCACCGGATTAGAGCTTATCATTCGAGATTATGTGTTACGCAAGTAACCATGCTGTTGGGGCAGTCCTTGGTCAAAGAAGAGAGGGGAAGTCCTTTGTAGTGTATTACGCAAGCCACACTCTGAGTAATGCTCAATTGAACTACTCAACCACTGAGAAAGAGTTGATCACTGTTGTGTTTGCACTTGACAAGTTCCGTGCATATCTGATTGGTTCACCCATCACCATCTTCACAGATCATGCAGCCCTTAAGTATCTCCTTTCCAAAAAGGATGCCAAGGCGCGATTGATTAGGTGGATCCTTTTGTTGTAGGAATTTGACATCACAATCAAGGACAAGAAAGGAGTCGAAAACGTTGTGGCGGACCACCTCTCTCGACTCCAATTTAATGACCCCGCCGACGGTCCTGCCATCCGAGATGATTTCCCCGATGAACATCTGTTCACTGTCACCAAGCTATCTTGGTACGCTCACATCGTCAATTACATAGTGACCGGTGAACTTTCTGCTGATTGGAGTGCTCAAGAAAAGCGCCAATTTTTGGTCGAGGTGCGTAATTTCTATTGGGATGATCCATACCTATTCAAGTACTGCCCTGATCAAATCATGAGGCGATGCATTCCCGATGACGAGATTCATAGTGTTCTGAACTTTTGCCATAATGATGCATGTGGTGGTCACTTCTCCATGAAAAAGACTGCTGTAAAAATCTTACAGTGTGGTCTTTATTGGCCCACTTTGTTTAAAGACACTAATGAGTTTTGTCGTTCTTGTCTGAGGTGCCAAAAGTTAGGTGCTTTGTTCCGTCGCCATATGATGCCCTTGAACCCAATTATTGTGATAGAGATATTTGATTGTTGGGGAATAGATTTTGTGGGACCTTTTCCATTTTCTTCTGGTTACCTCTACATTCTCCTCGCTGTGGATTACGTTTCTAAATGGGTAGAAGCCATGCCGTGTCGAACCAATGATAATGCAACAGTTGTGAAGTTCTTGAAAGAGAATATGTTATCTCGGTTTGGTACACCCCGCGCTATCATCAGTGATCAAGGCACACATTTCTGCAATCGTTCTTTCGAGGCCCTGATGCGCAAATACGGTGTGATCCACAAAGTTTCAACCGCTTATCACCAACAAACGAACGGCCAAGCTGAGCTGGCAAACCGAGAGATCAAGCAAATCTTGGAGAAGACGGTAAACCCCGACCGCAAAGATTGGTCTTTGTGCCTTTCCGATGCACTTTGGGTATATCGCACTGCTTACAAAACCACCCTTGGGATGTCTCCTTATAGGCTTGTCTTTGGAAAAGCCTGTCATTTACCTGTAGAGCTTGAACATAAGGCTTATTGGGCTATCAAAGCCCTTAACTTTGATCACAGTGCTGCAAGTATACATCGCAAGCTCCAGGTGTCAAAAATTGAGGAGTTGAGAAATGATGCATATAATATCCAAGATTTACAAGGCTAGAATGAAGGTGGCTCATGACAAGCAGATTTTGAGGAAGAACTTCGAGCCGAATCAGAGGGTGCATCTTTATGATTCCTGTCTGCATCTCCACCCAGGTAAGTTGAGGTCGCGGTGGACTGGTCCAATTGTGGTGAAACAAGTATTTCCTTATAACAACAAGACAAACAAGACAACTGTATTTTGCATTTTTTTTTTCCAAAACACATCTCAATTTTTTATATTATTTTCTATGTCATATAATTTTTAAAAAAATTTTCATATATTTTCAATGTCCCCAAACTTACCATTAATGTCGGTTTTGAAAAAATATATATATATATATATATATGACGTCTAAAGTTTTTCGTTTAATGTCGGTTAATGACTGATGTGTAAGGTGCAAGACTTTTAACATCTTACATCGGTTAAAAACCGACAATATAAAGCTTTAATAAAAGTGACATTTCTACAAGCAAACCAACTGGTGCAAATGTATAGAAATAATGTAGTTGTCGAGGAAAAACGTTCTTGACGTGTAACTATCACCAAATCCTGATCCGCAATCTGCACAAAAATTTTGTCAGAAAAAAATATTGTCGTGTAACTATCATTCCCACCAAATCCCACTCAGAAAATAATCTTGTCGTGTAACTATCACTCCCGCCAAATCCCAATCCGCAGTCTGCTCAAAAAAATTTTTTTTTTGGGGAAAATATAAGTCCTTTCAAAACCAAGAACTGTTTATTTGTTGGTTTGTTTTTTTGTCTTTTTGGCTTGGATTTTTGAGAGTTTCTAGTGAGTAATTAAGCTGCATTGAAGGTAATTCTTAGCCTTATTATGTTTGCACAATGAGAGAAAATGGGTCGGTACATAAATAAATTAACGATTTGAGATTTGTTCATTTATGTATAAATATGTTTATTCATTTCTCCTCTGGTACTCGATTGTTTCGATTCCATTTTTTAGTTTAGTTAAGTTATATATCTTCCGCTTGAATTTAAAATACATTTCTTCTACTTAACCTAGAGATCATCCTTTTAGCCAAAAAAAAAAAAAAAAAAAAAAAAAAATAGCAAAACTAGTGATCTTCGGAAGCATTTGCATGATGTTACCGATCAACGTGAAGAAGACAACAATAGTGAAGCCGGCGGAGAAGACACCTCGGCAAGTGATTCCGTTAACTAGCGTAGATCTGGTAACCAAGCCCGAGCACAACCCGTGCTACTACATCTTCAAAAACACTGGAGCTCATCAAAACTTCTTTGATGCTGAAGTCCTTAAGGATGCCCTAAGGAAGGTCCTCGTCCCTTTCTATCCCATGGCGGGCCGTTTCAGGAGTGATAACAATGGCCGCCCCGAGATCGATTGCAACGAGGAGGGTGTCCTCTTTATCGAGGCTGAAACCACTAACGTCCTCGACGACCTAGGAGATTTTGCACCCTTAGAGAAGCGTACCAAGAAGCTTGTTCCTACAGTAGATCTCTCCGGTGGAATCTCTTCATTTCCCTTTCTGGTAGTCCAGGTATATATATAAACGTCCAATGATTATATACTTGCTTCTTTTTTGATATTTTGATACGTATTTTCTCTTGAAAAATGAAACTAAATAAATAAGAGAATAAAAGATATATAAGAAAAGGAGACAGCTTATTAACGTAGTTTTATCTACGGATTTAAAATAGAGCGAAGATTCACTAGTAAAGAGTATTTTGAATGGACTCGCATATTAATATAAGTTCAGAGGTATAAAAACGGATAAGTTATTCAAAAATATTCAATCTTCTATAATCAAGAAATCATATTTTCTAATATGAAAATTAACACAAATAAATTTAAATATCCTATATTATAATCAATCAATCTATGAATTGAAAATAATAATTTCAATTAATATTTGATAATCATATCAAATCTTAACACTTGCTTCTTGCCATACCAGATCTAATTAATTAGCTGTTATGTTGTTTTCAGAGTTTATGTCGTAGAAAAAAACACGTAGCTAAAGTGAGTTTTTTGTACTTAAAAATGAGTGTGTTGTAAATTCCTTATCTGCGAATAATAATGCCCCATCAGAAAAATTGAGTGTGGATTATTTTTGCCACAGCCAATAAAACAAGAATTAAAATAAGAAATTGCAACATTCAACATATTTTATATGTACTTATAATGTTTAGAGCTTTTTTTTTAAAAGGGTTGGAAAATCGACATTTCCATGAAATTTTTTGTATTTTGGAAGTACCGATATGAAAATAGGAGTATAGTATATTTTTTGTAAAGTATTCACGAAATTTCCATTGAAATTTCCGTAAACGTCAAAATTTTTTTGGAAATATCGATTTCATTTAAAACAGTATTAAGTGACAAACATTATGGAAATTTCTGTAAATTTTCACAGAAATATCGATCAAATATCTATAAAGTATCAGTTATTAATATTTGTTAACCTATTTTATTATAATAAAATTGATCATTTTTAATTTTTATTTTGTTTCTTCATTCATAATTTATTATACACGAACAAATAGTGGATAGATATCGAGGGACATATACATGATATATTAAAAATAATTAAAGAAACTTCTTAATTGTCATCACTTCTTATTGATATTATTGAGACTAATTGGGTGATGTAAATACCTTCCTCCATTCTAAAAACTCCTTTTTGACATTGGTGTATTCTTATCATAAATGTATTGTGAATGTAATGTACCTATGTTAGATTAATTTTCATATATTTTACTTAATTGGTAAAATGTATTTTTATCATTCAGTGTGCGATGATCATTTTAATCATGTATATTTATCATATCCTTAGTACTTCAATTGAGTGGAGTCATGGGGAGAGAAATATGGTTGTCATATATGTGGACTTTCTCTCCTTGGTAAAACTGACAATTTGTCTACTTAGAGAGGGAAAACTAGTGTGCTTTGTTTGCACTTCTCCCAAAAAGTTTTGGAAGAATATGTCCCTGAAAAAAATAATATCAATTTTCTATAGTATTGACATTCACCATTAGTTTTTGATTAAGTAAAAAAATAAAATAAAACTAAGCCTCAGTTTGATAAGTTAATTAAAGATAAAATTTTAAGTTAGAGTTGGTTGACTTTTTTAAAAACTAGTTATAATTTTTGTTGACTTTTCAGAAAAAGATTAAAACTAAGATGAAAATTTTGAGTATAAGATGAAACACCAAACATAGCATAAAAGTTTATCTTTTTTCAATAATTTTAGTTTAATTCGAATTTCTAGAAGATTATCTTTATATGAATTATTTTAGGAAGTTTGAATTCCAGGAATCATATTTATCTTTAAATGTTTAGATAGGATTAGTATTTCAAATTAGAGTAAGACTAGACTACTAATTTTCTATATGGCCTTGACTGCTATATATTTTACTAGGTTTCTGATAATTATTAATAAAATCATTTTGAGAGTACGGTCAACCTATCATGCAAAATTTTCGATATTTTGTGTGTTTATTATTCTTCCTCAACATTAGATTTTTAACAAGATGTTTAGATTGACAGTAGTGATAATCCCCAGTGAGAATATAAAGTTTTGCCTTTGTTTTTTTTTTTTTTTTTTAAATAATTTGTTAAATACTTGACCTCCATTCGCTATTTCATCTATGCTAAAAGTTAAAATGCCTTTTAAGCAGAACTTAAAAATTTTTATTCATGGGTGAGTTGATCTCTGCAGGTTACTAATTTCAAATGTGGAGGAGTGTCACTGGGTTTTGGCATACATCATTTTGTCGTCGATGGATATTCTGCTTTCCAGTTCATGGACACTTGGGCCGATTTTGCTCGTGGTCGTGGCCTAGCAATTCCGCCCTACTTTGATAGAACGCTACTTCGTTCTGGTAACCTTCCTCAATCCGTACCTAATCGCCCTGAGTACCAATTTCAAGCTCCAGACAAGAACGCCACTCCACAAAACACAAAATCTCATGAATCCGGTGTCAAGACTGAGAGTGTCATGGTTTCAATTCTGAGAGTAACCAAGGAACAACTTCATATGTTGAAAGAAAAGGCTAAGGAATTGTATGAAGATGGCAATGCATTCAACTACAGCACATTTGAAGTTATATCAGCTCACATTTGGAAATGTGCCTGCATAGCACGGGCAACACCGGATAATGAAGAAACCAAATTGTCCTATCCGGTCAGTGGAAGGTTCTCCAGATTGCAACCCCCACTTCCAGATGGTTACTTTGGCAATACAGTCTTCCGAGGTTTGTCGACTGCTGTAGTTGGTCATCTTAAATCAAAACCATTGTCGTATGCTGCAAATAAAATTCATGAAACTTTGGTGCGAATGGACAACGATTACATAAGATCGACCATCGACTATGTGGAGCAGCAATCTCAGATACTGACCGCTCGCTATGGGCCTCATATCCACAAGTCTCCAAACTTAGCCATTATTAGTTGGGTTAAGTTCCCAACCCATGATATAGATTTTGGTTGGGGTCGCGCTTTACACATGGTGCCGGGAGATCTTAGGTTTGAGGGGCAAGCTTATATTTGTCGCAACGCTGAGAATGATGGAAGCTTAAGGATCGCCATAGCTCTACAATCTTCACACATGAAAGTTTTTGAGGAGTTGTTCTTTACTGATTGCAAGGTGTCTCAACCGAAATGAACGGCTTTTCATGAGCCGTAAATGTAACAATTGCAGATGACTGCTTTTCGTCCACATCGACTTGTGCTTGCATTAATCCGTTTGTCATGGTAAGTTAAGTCCTTTTCTATTTTTCTTTTTTTTTTTTTCTTTTTTTTTTTTTTTTTTTTTTGGTGCTAAAATTGTTAAAGTGTCTTGTAGATCGTTTATTTTTGTGTTCTAAAGACTATAAATTATCTTGTATCGTTTTATTTTCCGTTCGAAAGACTATTAAGTGTCTTAAGATTGTTCTTTCTTAGTTTTAAAGACTGTTTAAGGTGTCTTGTTATTGTATCTTGTTTACATTGCATTGTGTAAGTGGATTGTTTGATGTTCTGTGTAGTTATGATTGCAGCTTTCGTTAGATTTTAGAATGTTACTTTTCCCTTTTAGATTTTCGATTTGACACATTTAATACTATTATTTAAAATAAAATGGGGTACAAAATCTACATGTTTTTTTCCCTCTACGTTCTTGATTAATACAAAAGCAAAAAAGTTTTGTAAATTTTAAAAAAACAATCCATCTAATTTTCCATAGATAAGTCACTAAATAATAAAGAACAATGTCAATTGCAAATACAATATAATAAAATAGTTATAGACATAATTTAATGTTAATTCTACATCGAATTTTACCATAAAATAGAGATATCCAAACTCAATTTGTAAATTCAAAACAAAATATTAAAAGAATGTCATTCCTAAAAAGTAATAATAGAAAAGTATTTTACCTTTAAAAAAAAATGTTTGGACAAATTGCTCATTTGATACATAAATATTTATATACGATGCTACGATTTTTATATTGATTTTTTTCATTAACATTAAAAGCTCCTTGACCTCTTAAAAGGATGTAAAACAACCAAATGGACAGAGTGTAATTTCTTACAGTTTTGCTTTGCTTCACATGACGTTCACATGACTAGACAGTATTGATTTAATAGATTTATTAATAGGAATGATTATATAGACCAAATGAGCAATTTGAAGGCAATCAAAAAAACAAAAATCTGACTTAAAATCAGAATTTAATAAAAACAGACCTCCACTATAGAAAGTGAGTAATTTACCAACCAAAAAAAAAAAAAACAATAATAAAGAGAGAAAAAAAAAATTTTCTGTTTGTTGTCTCCACAGGGTACCTCCATGACAGGACAGAAACAACATTTGTATGTTGTCCTATTTTTTTATGGTAAATTTAAATTTGTGCCTCATTCAAATTTTTGTCGATGCCCCACTTAACTTCATCCTTCAAAATCCAATCAAAACTGTAGAGGAATGCTTATTGGCATCGCAAATTTGGAACTCCGCGCCAGTTATACGTGGCATGTAACACGTCACTAGCTGCAGCTTCTTTTACATTAAATGAGATCTATACATCAACTCCGTTGAACAATATAGTGAATCAACAATGGCACCTAACATTACTTGACACTTCTATTTTATTAGTTGGTGTTTTTTTTTTTTCCCCATAGAAAAAGGTCGTATCCTCTATACTATTTTTTTTAACTTTTTTAAATTTCATTGTGTACGCTTGTTTTATTCATGCAATAGTATAGATTTAACTACAAAAATTTTAACAAAAAATATTAATTTTCAACTTAAAGTAATTTCTCATGATCAAATAAACTTGTAATAAAATATATATTTTAGTCATGAGGATTTGATAATGATAAAATTTGATGCTAAATACTAATTAACTGTTTAGGTTTCAGGTTTGAACCTAAAGCTCGTCTTATTTTTTGCTTTTTTTAGTTTTTTTTTTTTCTAAAAAATCAATAAAACTTATAATTAATTTTTTAAAAGTCAATCAACTTTAACTTAAACTTTTCATTCCAAATCCTTACACCAAAAAAAGCTAGCACTAAGGGTCATTTGGAACAATGTTTTCAACCCAAATTTTTTAGGTTCGTTTCCAAAACTCCAAAATCCACATCAATCTTAATCTTTCTTTCATTTTTATGAAATTGAAACTTCAAAATACATACTTATTTTCAAATTGAAACAATATTAGTTTTTAAATCGCTCAAAATGACGGAAAAAAAAAATAAGATCAATATTGCAAATTTTTATCCAACATATTTCAAATTTAGACATTATTTTCTTTATCACAAATTATTTTTAATTCACACTGCAATAAAACACACATTTTCAAACCTACTTCCAAGACTAACTCCGATAATTGTGAAAAGTGCATAATTTCACATTAATTTATGTCAATTTTCCTATACTTAAGTGTTGGTTTCTTGAGATTTTTGGAGTCTTTATATGTGTTTTGTGTTTTGTTGGTGTTTTAGATGCCGAGGAATGATTCGAAGTTAAAAGGATCAATTTGGGCAAGTTTGGACACTTTAATTGTGAAGATTGGGCACAAAGGCAATTGAAAAAAAGGAAAAGAAAAGAAAAAAAATAAGGATTAATATACAACCCACGGCCAATGGGCCGTGGGCTTGGCGCTGCAGTTCCCAACATGTGGCGCTGGGTGCTGCAGCGCCCATTAGCACCAGCCCAGGCGAATTGGCCATGGGCTTGGCACAGGGTACGTAGTTGGGTGTTGCAGCGCCCATCGTAAATTTTTCGTAGCGCCGCAGTGCTATCACTGAGATTTTTTTTTTTTTTTCAAATTTCAAATTAACCCGAACTTTCCTCTTTTGAACCCAACTATGGGAGCCTTTAAATAGGTTCTTCTGAGGTTTATTTGGAAGTCTTTTGACCATTCTTTAGCCGCCAGTCATAGAGAAGAAGAAGAAGAAAAAGAAGAGATTCGTTAGTGACTCAAGAAGATTGTCTGTGTAGAGATTTTCAAGACCATAATCATTCTTCCTCCTTAATTCTCTTCTCATCTATGTTCTTAGTTTTTATTTTCTTGTTCTTTTCAATTATGTTTAATTAAGTTTTTCTTTGGTTAAGGGAGATTTCAAAACCCTAGACATATGATTTATAATTAAATGAACTAGATTTATTTTCCAATTTTCCAATTGAGAATGTTTATGTTCTTACAAATTTATTGTTCTTGAATATTTTCTTGTTTTGTTTGGGTGCGTAACTATATAAGACTTGGAAATTTTCTATTGCTAGATTAGGAATCTTGTTCCGTAATTGTCTTGATTTCCTTGTCATTAGTAGCGAATTGTGATATTTGATTATGAGATATTTTCATATGATTGCATGTAAAACGTAACCTAGGATATATGAATTGAGCTTGTGTGTTTGTTTATTAGATCAACTATATCTTTCTCATCTTATGCTTCCATTGGATTAAATCTAAAGAGCTTGTTCTAGGTTGTTTAACGAGAAGGGAATTAGGTGAAGAGCTTGTTTTGCCTAACGACGAATGAAGGAAAGATCGGGATAATAGAGCTTATTACTATCTACGGTTGGTAGTTTCAATAGAAAGTTGGAGATTATTCTTATTTTAGTTATAGTTCTATGTCTAGTGGTGGAGAATGTTTCCTTAACCAATCTTTTATAGTTCTTGAGTCTTTCTTAAATTTTTTTTATGTTTTCATTTATTTAGTTTAAATATCAAAAACCCCTCTCTATTTAGTATCTAGTTTTAGTGTATCTTAGGTTTTAGAGTCGATAACTAATTATTTAAAACCAATCCTCTATGGGAATAAACCTTGCTTGCTCACTTTATACTCAATAACGACACAATTATAACAAGGTCTTAATTTGCTAACCCTTTTGGAACCTACCAAATTTTGGCGCCAGTAACCAGGGATTGTTTCCTACTTAATTGGCTATTCTGTTTTTATTTTAGTTTTTCTTGTTAGTTTTAATTAGTTTTCTTTGTTTTGTGTGTTTTGTGGGAGGTGCTTCAAGATGTTTCATCAACAAGTCCTCATGAATTTTTATCAACGAGATTAGTAACCGTTGCACAATGCTTGGTGGGGATACAAAAAGTTGCTAGCGAGGTTTCCGTATCATGGTATGCCTAAAGAATTGATACTTGAGAACTTCCTTAATGGCTTATGTTACACATCTAGAGAATGGGTTGAAAGGGGAAACAGTACCTACTCTTTCTACCAATTATCCATTGGTCAAGCCTACTACTTGTTGGAAGACATGACCCAATATAATTATTGGTAGTGGAGTTGTTTGATGAACAACCAAGGTTGCAAGAACAATTCGAACACTTCAAACAATATGGAGCCATGGACCGACACCCCACCTCAAAATATGGAGACATCCTTTGAATTACAGAAATTCTAAATTGATTGTATGGAGAGGATAAATCAAAAATATTGAGTGGATGAAGGAAGCTCAAGAAACGACAACGGCAACCATGAGACAGGACAATGGAAAGAGAGAAGCACTTGGAATTGTTTCATGATGACGATAATTCCTTAAGTGGGGATGGGATTGGAGATCTTAATGTTGAAGAATTGAGTGCACCCATTCCTACCATGGAAGCTCTAGTTGTCAACATAGATTAACGCCACCTTGAGGAGCCTAAACCAAGTAAGGAGCACTTGGAGATATATGAAGAAGACTCTCTAAGTGAGGATGGGATACAAGACTTAAATGTTAAAGACGAATTACAAGAAGAATTTGATGGTATCCAACTTATTTTGCCAACATTGATCATCAAACCTCACATTTATCAAGATCAAATGTGGCCAGCTCCTCCTCCACCTACCATAGCATCATACCGACACGCCTAACAAGCACGTTCACTGAAGCCGAATCTTGTTCATCACACGTGGTATACTCTTCCAAATCTTGCCAAGTTTGAAGGCATCGACGATAACCCAATATGTGTTATTTTATGACACATACTATGGGCAGAAGCCGCGATTTGATGATCACTTCTCCGATAGTCCAGCCGATGACTATAAATCAAGCGCTTATTGGAAGACAACCCAATGGAAGGAGGAAAAACTACGAGAGTGCACATAATAGACTTGATTTTTTTTTCTCTCACTTTTCTCCTTTCGATTTTTAATTTTTTTTATTTTTTGATTTATTTTTATTTGTTTGTTCCTTTTCTTCTACACCTAATTCTTTTATTGCTTTAGGGTTACATTGAGGACAACATAAGAATTAAGTGTGGGGGGAAGGATTAGGAATTAGTATATTTTTATTTTTAAAAAAAAAGTTTTCTTTCAGTTTTATCTTGAGTTTTAGGATACCTTCCAAATATTTTGATGAGAATTGAGCTTTAATGTTATTGCATTGACTGATGAGGAGTCTTGTTTTGGATCTTGATATTATTCGTTGGTGAAAATGCTTTATGATGATTATATCAAAAAGAATAAATAAATAATTGCACAATAACCATGTTATTTGATACCGAGACAAGCATGTTAGGAAGAGTGAATTTTTGTATCCTCATTTTGATGATTGCTTTGATTTCTAAATGTAGGGATTAAATGTTAGAACTCTCCCCGAGGTCTTTCGAGGTGAACGGCTGATCGAGCATCACTTGGAAAATGATTAAGGCACTAGAAGCTTATCACCATGGCCAAATCAACCAATTCCCTGATTGATGTTCCAAGAGAACATCCCCCCTAGTAAGCCAATTTGAGCATTCGTTGAGTATGTTTTTTTCTTTGGTACATCTTCTTGCCTAGCCAAGTAAATTTGTATCCTTACCCTTGTTCTGAAGATGAATTGGAGTTTAAGAGACTTATTTCATGTACAACGAGAATTTAACAAGGATTTGGGTTGGAAATGGAAGACAAGTGTGGGCCGGGAGAGTATGAAAAAAAAAGGGAAGGGAAAATTGTAAAAGAAATAACTAAAGAGAGATAAAAACAAAAACAAAACAAACAAAAAAAGCTGATACAAAAATAATAAAAAAATAAAAAATAAAAAATAAAAAGTATCATCTCTTGAGCTAGAAATCAAAGTTGTGCATGCTACAAGAATGATTAGAATAACGTAAAGGTCCAATACAATGGTATTCGGCCATTGTTTTTAGTTACTACTTGGGGTTTTGAGAAATATTACTTGATGAATTCTCTGATGTCTCTTACTCCATGAAGTTTTTGGAACCTTTGTTGCATGATATCCCTTTCATTATTTAGCCACACCACTACCCCTCAGCCCTATTACAACCCGTATCGAATACCTTTTGATTTCAAGTAGTGCCTTCAGCGTAGTGGAGATTCGTACCAAGGGGAGAGCATATGACATTTGATTCTTTCATCTGAGATTAGGTGATCATTTCTATGAGGACTATGAGAGTTTATCTTTTTTGAAGCATGTGTTGTTTCACCGTCAATAACAATGGCTATTTCACACACATACTTGAGTATAATTGTTGTAGGATATATTAACTTTTGAATGACTATGAATCTAACGTAATGCTTGTCTGATTTCAAGATTCTAATATGAGATAAAATGTTGAAAGGACTAGAGGTAAATTGGTGTTTGTGGGTATCACCGCTGGAAGTCCTCACGAGACTACAACTTGGCTAAATTGTAGTCTGAGCACCGGGAGACTACAACTTGGCTAAGTTGTATCACCACTAGAATGTGGTATGAGCGCTGGGAGGACTCGACAACCACCAAAGTCAAGTGATCGTCGAACTTGGCTACGATCGCCTTTTGTACTGACGACTTCCTCCTAATCGGCTCAGCCCCGGTGACTACGGCTGGTGGATCGTGGGGTCTCACAACTTCTCGCCTGGAACAGGCAGGCTGCTTTTCCCGAGTGCGCCCTACCCAGGTTGTGGAAGGGTCAAATGAGACCCCACTCACTGTGCCAGAACCCTGGCCCCCAAACGGGTCCTGCTGTCGTCACCCCCTTTGAAAAAATTTCCTCTGTAACCGAGTAGGCCTCTCCTAGTCATTCGGGTGTTTGGTCCCATGCTGCCACTGGTCGGCCATGGTCGATTATGCAAACAAACGAAACAAGTTAAAACCTGGTCAAGGCACCTCTTAAGGAAAGCTATGAAACTGGACGACCTTCGATCTAAAAACCCTACACGGGATAGAGCTACTAGATCACCTCCATCACATCCTCGTAGGCGATCCTTGGGCTCCAAGTCCCGGGTGTGGAACTGTCATACTACAGACCTGAGGTTAAAGAGGTCGGCACTCCCCATGGGATCTCAGATCGAGAAAAGGATGCGTCTACCACATCAGCCACGACCACTGTCTGAGCGCGATAGTGGACAGCAGGATTGGGCATTGGCACCGCGATTGTCACCTCCTCCTTGGACCGCACTGATCATGACTGGTCGTGAGGGAAACCGGATGTGGAGGACGAACCGAACCAATTGTACTTGGCCAAACTCTCGTTTGCCAGCAATCAGTTTTGGTTCCGCTCGGGGTCCCGAAGCTTCTCAATCCTTTCCCAGTTTGAAGACACCGTGTGTGGTTCCCTTGTCCATACATAACCCCTTTTGAATGTGATGGCGACCTGCTCCTCATATGGCGACCTGCTCCTCTTATAGTTCTTGTCCGAGTTTGGGCAGCAAGCGATAAACATTCCCTGGTAACCTTGGAAGTAATATGACCCGATATACGAGGGAGCTATCTTCATCCGGTATAGGTTTTGGAACACGCTGAACAGTAACTATATGCAGAAGTACTTTGCCCAGAGAACAAAGTAACTTATCAAGATCCGATAAGCGTTGGCGCTCAACTGCATAGGAGCAACGTTCAGTCTCTGGAGTGCCCACCTGAGAAAAGGGTGAAAAGGCAGATGTAGGCCAGCTCGGAAGAACTCCGCTGACAAGGTGACACCATCGAGGCGAGGTCGAAAAGGCAAATCGTTCAGACTAGGCACAATTAACTCTACATCACCTGGGATCTGAAATTCTTCCAGCAATGACTCCAGGTACTCGGGGGTGACTGCCGAGGTGAGGTAATCCACCGTGTAAACCAGGCGGCCTCTAGCCCAGTCGACCATTTCCATATCTGCCATCCGGTAAACCAAGATACCGTTGATCCATACTGGACGGCTGCGAGCACGCTGGCGAGATTAGATAGGCTCACCCGAGGGGGTCGCACTCCCCAAGCTCTAAGACCCTTCGTCAAGGGCTTCTTCACGATCGGATGTGCTTGGATGCCCGGCCGTTCTCGTCACTATTGTGCCCTACTCCTCGGTAAGATCCACAAATCAAGACGGTTGCACTAGACCCACGTACCATTTAACTCGTTCATAAAGGAGCGATTTGGACGAGTGGTCGACCCCAACTACAGAATTTGCCTTAGCCGCCGGGCGCCTTCTAGCACATGCCTGGTCGGCGCGACTAATCTTCTTGGGGTAAAGATGTCGAAGACATCCGACAAGTAGTCTAGAGTCGTCGTTGCTAGCTCAGCTGAAGCAGCAGTGCGATCGCTGGAGTCAAAGGAGACAGTGCTCCCCGAGGAGCTTCTTATGTCAACATCCCTGGAGAGATTATCATTCTCAGAGTCGCCTAACAGGTCACTCATCTTAATAGAATTGTAGCAAAACGTAAGGATTACCTTCTCGGAACTTCTCGAACACGTCAATCGTGGATTCCGTTCAATCTTCACGGCTGTTGTCGGGAGTTCTCGGTAGTTTACTGTGAACAACGAAGACGCGAATGAAAAAACTAAAGCCCCAACCCTTTATTTAAAAGGGTGGATTTAGGTGGAAAAACATGGGTGTGAATCTCGATGTGTCAGTCTAACCACCCACCAACTATGGTGCGACATGTGGCACCAACTGACATGTGTTAGAAGTTTTTGTAAAATGTGCATTCGACCAGGTCAAACCATACCAACGATGACCAGGTCTGGTGAGAACTACTCCGATCAGCTCCGACCAACATCTCGAGACGACTCGCCTATCGCCTAAATGATCGTGACCACTCGTCCATGAACACCCCCGACCTAATCAGCCCGGGAGTGCTCGGGGGGCTTCTGTTGATGGTATAATTTCTCCGATGTCAAAAGACCAACTTTTCACCTGTGAACAAGCTGTGCGAAAATAAATAGACCTATTTTCATGATCAGTGGAGACGAGCCGATGACCGTGTATACCTGACCAGACCAGACAAACCAATTGAGGATTCTTCCCCAAGAACCAGGTTGATCTACCACCACCATTGATGTACTACTAGTCCTCAAATTAGCTCTCCTCCAGGGACCCGAGCATATCATTGTTGGGGCCCATAGTATTGGTCTGGACAACACTTCCTTGACCACTGCCGAACCTCTGCCTGAGTTGTCGGCCCCGTACTGTTCCTGCCACGCCGTCCTGTACTGACTGACAACAGTACCATATCGTAGCACAGCACACCACACCCACTACCCTGCACCACCTGTTACTGTACTTGTCCTTGCTCTTGCTTTGGCTCCAGCCTTCGCCACATGACCGGATTGACACAGTACTTGCCACCCGCACTAGTACTAACCCGTACTTGTGCCCCCCATCATCCGACTAGAAGGGCATGTGGCACTCATCTAGTGGAAGTCCAATGCCCGTATGCCCAGAGCATGTCTACTCATCGGGACCGCTTAGAATACGACCCATCAGGGTCACCCGAGTACCCCGAACCTATGAGAAACACCTATAAATAGAGAATTACCTCACTCATTCAGGTATGGACTATTTTCCTTGCCGAAACTCTGCTTCTTTACTTGCTCATCAGTACCACCTGCTGACTTAAGCATCGGAGTACCCTTATCAGACACCCCACTGGTGTCCCTCTTACTCCGAGGTACTTCTCTGTTGCAGGCGATCAAGCAGCTGACCACGTCAAGTGATCACATCAGGTGTTGTGTGAAAGGTTTTTGGCATCAACATAAATCATAAGGGGGTATTTTTGATTTTTTTTATTGATAGAGCAATCATTTTAGTTTATATGACATGATAATTTTTTAACCACTTATCAAGAAAATAATGACAACTCACATGCTATATAAGTTAGGATTCAAAAATTAAAATTAGAGTTATTATCCCTAATATTATTCAACTTATAATACAATTATGTTAAGTAAGATCACACTAATAAGCTTATATATGTTTAAAAGCGAATGATATTATTTTAATTGTTATAAATGGTCCCAAAGTATATTCACATCTAATGTTACCACTTGACTTTTGATTTTATACATAACACTCCCTTGAACTTTGTTACTCATGTTATGTCAACGTTTCCCCTGTCAATATTCTGTAAATAATAATAATAATAGTAATAGTAATATTAAATTGAGCACTTTCTGATCACATGAGCTTTAGTTATAGATAAAGTCGTAATTAAATATTTTTTAGAAGTAAATAGGGATACGTTGAAAGTAAATCGTACTTTTATTAGAGATATATTACGTCATTAGAGACGTTTTAAAGGTACAGTTTTCCTTTAAAAAATTTAGTTATGATTTTAACCTTAATCAAATCTCATGTGTTCTGAACGTGTTCAATTTCTGTTCAGTTTTTTATAGAAGATCGGTCATTTGCATAACAGTAAAAAATTAGAGTTAGTGTGACGTGTAAAACTAGAAATTGGTATTAATATGAAACTAAGCGCATGTTTGGTGCATGAGTTTGGATTATAGAATTTGGGTTTGAATTGAGTTGTGCGTTTGGTGAAGCGTTGGAATTGATGAAGTTAAAAAGTGAAATAACTTGAAATGGATTTGGAAAAAAAATCAATATGGAATTTGTTTCGTTCGTATTTAAATTCTATGCAATTTGAAAAAAGAAAAAAAAATCATCTCATTTAAACTTCTATATGCAAAATTATGGACTTTTGATGTTTGAGTTATAAAACTATAATAATAATTGTGAATAGTGATACTGAAATTGACCTTTTAAAAAAAGATAAAAATTGAGTTGTAATTTGTGATCCAAACCTTAACATCAAACATGTGTAACGTGTGTATAAATTTAGAAATTATTTGTGAAAATAATCCAAAAGTTAAATATTAGCCAACTTGGCAGTCAATTTTATCTTTACGTGGATGAGGATAAAGATTAGGACTTTTTCAACCTGGGTAGGTTTTCCTCACAGGTTGCACCGTATCCAATTGGCCCTAAAAATTCGCCAAGGTTGCACTCCGCTTCGAATCCAGCTGGCCAAAAAAAAAAGAAGAAGAGAGCGCAACCTTTTTTGAGGTATGAGCCCATTTTTTTGAAGAGACTTATATTTAATTCAATATCATGATCCTAATCCTAATCTCACGTGTGTGTATATATATATATATATATATATATATATAAAAGAGTCCATATTATTATTTCCTCTTCTTACTTGTGTCAACCTATGGTTACATTTCTTAGTTTTATTTCCTTGTTTTTTCCCTTCCTATCTAATGGTTACATTTGTTCTTTTTTTTTTTTTTTTTTTTAACGATTTTTATGTACAAGATATTCTCTCTCATTTACCTCACATATGCAAAAAAATTTTTTTTTTTTTTTTTTTGCTTGCTTTTACCACATCATCTTTTTTATAAATTGTTATTACTTCTTTTTTATAAAAAATAAAAAAAATAAAAAAAAAAAAAAAAACACACACACACACAATCTCTATTATTTGATAATTAAAAAAATATTTTATATACTTAAAATAAAATTTTGTCCTCACCTTTTTTTTTCAATTTTAATATGATCTTTATACATATTTATTCTAAAAAAAATTATACCTTACTTCTTACTTTTTCACTTATTGAATTTCACTTATTGAAGGGATGTTTGAGAGATAAAAATGAATATAATGCGAATTTAAAATATATTTGGATTTTAAATAAAATGAATACGTTGGATTTGAAATGGTGTGGCAACCACACCATTAGTTTGATTAATACAAATTAAATTATTATAATACATTTTTATAATAGTTTAAAAAAAACTTTAACACTCCTATTTTCTCTTTGTTTATTGAATATCCTCTTTAAGTTTTAACTTCTCTTTTCATTTTCTCTTTTTATTAAATACAACATTCATAAATATTTTTTTTATTATTCTACTGCAATAATTTTTTAATGTTCTATTTAAACAACTTTCTCATGAATCTACATCAAGATATTTTAAAAATATATATTTTTTAATAATACTATGTTGTACTCTCTTAAATTGAGTGGTTATTTGATACACTATTTTTAAATGAAAAAAATTCATTTTAAAATAACAATTTAAAATAAATTGGTGTTTAGAACGAATAAGTATAATGTGAATTTCAAGATTTAGGTTTATAATAAAATGATTTTTTTTTATTTGAAATAATGTATCAAAATATATCATTGAGACTCATATGTGCTCTGCACATATTTCAACTGATTCATACAATATATAGAAAGGGCAAAAAAATCATTGTCTTTGTCCAAAACGCACGTTTTGGACTCTTTTTGGTTTTTTCTGCTCAACTGATTGACACACGGAGACGGGACTGAGAGAGGGAGAAGGGCGGAGTGGAGTGGATGTTTTTTTTTTTTTCCACTTTTGTTTGACAAATGACATATAGAGAGAGAAGGGGGGGGGGGGGGGGGGTTGGCGTGGACGTGTGGGTGTGGGAAAGAGTAAAAAGGGCACATGTCGGGTCCTCGAAATGATGTGAAGTGATATAGAGAGAGAGAAAAAGAAAAGGAGAGTGTCTGAAGTGAAAGAGAGAAGGGAAAAAATAAAAAGAAAAAGAAAAATAATGAGGGTAGGCATGGGGATTGGAACGTAAAGAGAGAAACTAACACTGAGGTAGGAAAGAGAAAAAGAGATGTTGTTATTATTTAGGGAGAGATTGTGCTAGAGTATCTCACAGAGTAACTATAGGTAGAGTTTTTTTTTGAACCGTTAAGATTTAATTGAACGGTTAAATTATTGTAGGTATACCATACTTATCATACACCTTACCTCATATTACCTTTTCCACCTCAAGACTTCTCCGTCGTCGGTGACCTTCCCGCCACCCCCCACCCAGCCCCGGCCGCCCCCCACCCAACCCCCGGCCCTCCACGCCCCAGCAACCCAGGGCACCCCCCCAGCTTGCCCGGCGCCCCCCCACCCCAGGTCCCTTCTTTCCCTGCACCCCTACCCCAGGCCCTCTCCCCCGGCCCACCCCGGTGCCCCCCCCGACAAGGACCCCCCACTTCCCTCTCTCTCTCTCTCTTCCCGACCCGTGGCCCCTAACCTCCGGACCCCCCCCCCCCCACACCCCCGACACGACCGACTCCCCCCAGCGAGAGAAAAGAGAGAGAGAGGGGTAGGGGGTCCCCGTCGAGGGTGGGTTGGGGGGGCGTCAGGGCGGCCGGGGGTAGGGAAAGAGGATAAGAGAGAGAGAGAGAGAGAGGCGAAGAGAGAGAAAGGGGAAGAAAAAGAGAGGGGGCCTGGGAGGCCTAGTTGGGGGGGGGGGGGGGCCACCGGGCTGGGGGGGGGGGAGAGATGGTGCGCGGGGAGTTTGGGGGGGGGGGGGGGAGGGGACGACCGGTGAGGGGCGTGGCCGGGGGAGGGGGGGACCTGGGGTGGGAGTGGGGGGCTGGCCGGATAGGGGAGTTGGGGGTTGTAGTCGCCAGCGTCGGGGGAGAAGGTAGCCTGCACAGGGCGCATGTCGCGGGCGATAGAGAAGATTGGGGTGAGAAAGAGTAAGATGAAAGTAAGGTGTATGGTAATTATGATACACCAACAATATGTCAACCGTTTAATTAAATCTTAACGATTCAAAAAATAGCTCTACCGGTAGTTACTCTTGGAGAGGCTCTACCACAGCCTTTCCCTATTATTTATCTATTTTAATTTGTTTAAAGATCTCCTTTTTTTTTTTTTTTTTCCCCTATCAACATTATTTGAATATTCTTATACTACCACTTATATTTTCTAATATTTAGGGCTTGTTTGGTGATATCACTCAAACTAAAATATTTCAACTCAGTTTTTGTCTTTTTCTCAAAAAGTTTTTCTCTTTTTCTAAAAGTTTTTTGTCTTTTCTGAAAATTCAAAAAAATTTACTATTGAAGCTAAAATATTTCAACTCAAATTTACACACCAAACACCCCTTTATTCTTAATATAAATATTTATTTGACATTATTTCTTCAAAAACTATATTTGACATTTTGTAAACTTTTGTATTTTCTTCTAATTTCTTTTAGACATTTTGTTATAAATAAACACATTGATTTAAGAAATACTTTTCATTAAAGTATTAGAATATTATCTTCAAAACAATATATTTATTTTTTCATTTGAGTTATTTTTTGCATTGATATATTTTTAACATTTTAGTCTTTTAATCTTTTTGGTCTTTTTAATGCCTTCTTTTTTATTTTCGGGCATTGTTGATAGTTCATGATAAGCTTCGTCATAATTTATCTTGAGCTTTTGAAGTCCGCAAGTCCTAAGCGTGTCTCGCCGTCGCCGAGAAGACATTGCACAAATGAAGAAGTTTTCTCCTACTCCTCCCCATCCCTTCGAGATTATCCTTGAAGAAACTCTTTGGACCAACAAGCTTTACAATTTATCCGATGGCGAAAACCCACCATTTCGCAGTGAACTGGTTGCCCGAGAACGTGTAGACTCATTTTCAAGGCCAGAGGGAAAGGGCTATGGCCTTGTACAATCGACTAGACCAAATCAAACCTGTTAAGAATCCTTCCCCGAGAACCGGATTGAATGACCACCACCTCCGGTGCACTGCTCCTCTCCTTCGCGGACCACAAGCTGATCACTTTCGGGGCCCGTGACAACCGCTCTGGGCAACACTTCCTGGACCACTACTGTACTAAGTTCGTGCTCGTGGCCCCTTACTATCCGCGATATGTCACCCTGCACTGACTAACAACGGTACCGTGGCATAGCACACCACGCCCGCCGCCCAACGCCACCTAACACCTGACACACTACCTACCATTGAACCTGTCCTTGCTCCAGCCCTAGCGCCCGGCATCGACTTACGCCGCCTGATCAGACTGACACGGTGCCCGCCGCCTGTATTAGTACTAGCCTGCCTTCGTGTCCCTCATCACCAGACCATAAGGACACGTGGCGCCAGCCTATTGGACGTATGGTGCATGTGCACCTAAAGCACGTCTACCCATTGGGGACACTCGGAGTTTCAACCCGATACACTCAAGCCCATGGTGAACGCCTATAAATTAGAGGGTCAGTGATAAGTGAGCTTTTACTCACTTATTTATTGTCTTGAAATGAGATAATTTACAAAATCTTCTAGTTTTTGATTGGTTTAATGTGTTTGTGAGTGTTTCAGATAACAAGAAAAATAAATTGGATTTTAGAAGAATTGGAGATGAACATCGAGTTTTAGCCCGCAGCGGGCGCGCCCAGCCATCGCGCGGCCAGCCGCGGGCGCGCCCAGCCATCGCGCGGCCAGCCAGGGCGCGCCCAGCCATCGCGCGGCCCAGCGCGCGGCCAGCCATCGCGCGGCCAGCCAGCGCGCGGCCAGCCATCGCGCGGCCAGCCAGCGCGCGACCAGCCAGCGCGCGGCCAGCATGCGCGGCCAGCAGCGCGGCCCCACCAGAGCGCGGCCAGCATCGCGCGGCCAGCAGCGCGCCCCCACCAGAGCGCGCGGCCGCACGCTCTCAGGCGCCTTCTCGCGTGCTGAGGCGCCTTCTCTCCACCTGAAGCTCCCTCCAACAAAAAGGAAGCGGACTAGAAGAAAGAGAGAGGGGGATAGGAGCGAGAGTGAGAAAAAGGACTGAAACAGAGTGGAGAGAGAAAAGAAAGAAACCCTAAATTCATAAGAAACCCTAAATTTCAGGTGGATTTTGGAAGGAAGCTGCTGGAGATTTGGGCTGCTACATTGGAGTTTTATTTTTCTTCCTCTTCTCTCCTCTTGTTCTTATATCTAGTAGTTCTTTATTTTTCTGGATCCTTCATGTATTTTCAGATTTGTTCAAGCTTGAATATGTTTGAGTTTACATTGATGAATTGCTAGATTTTCATGCTAGGGGACTTGATGTAATCTTGCTACAGTTATGCTATGAATATTTAATGCTATTTGATATTTCTCATGCCCAAATATTTGTGTTCTTCTTTGCTTAATGCCTTAATCAATTGAAAAATTGGCCAAAGGATTTAGATATGTGGATTTAGGCTTGAGAGAGTCACTTACACATGTTGGGATTTGTTGAACACAGCCTAGTAAGTATTGGAATCGGGAGATGAATATGTTCTAGGTAATCACAAATGAATTATAGCTTAATGAATGCACAATTAACTTATTTAATAGGGATATTAATTAGGTTGTTTTGCATATATTTGACTCGGCACTCGAGAGAGGGAGTTGGATTATTATAGGAATTTCATGATTAATGTTTGGCTTGAGGAAGATCAATGGCATTGAATAGGATTAGAATAACTAAGCAAGATGAAATCAAGAACCCTAGCTACTTTATCATTAGAGCCCCCTTCAATCCTAAAACATTCCGTGTCGTTTTATTTGCTTATCCAATTAGTTAATATTTTAATTTTGTTCTGTTAACATCATTCTATTTCTGATTTGTCTGGATAAAACTCGGTTATTTTAGTCGTAGTACTTAGCTAGATTTTAGGAACACAATCCTCGTGGGACACGACACTCACTCACTACTTTATTACTTGATGACCTCGTGCACTTGCGAGTAGAAAATAGGTGTGATAATTTCGCATTGATCAAGTTTTTGGCGCCGTTGCCGGGGATTGGTAGTTGTAAAAAATTGGCTAATATTGTGACAAAGTAGCCTGTTTTAATTTAGACGTTTTGATTTTACTTTATTTATTTTATTTTATTCTTTAAATTCCTGTTTGCTCGCTTGCTTTTTGTTCTTGAAGGTGAATGCGAAGGGCCCGTAGCTTGGAATTACTACCTCTTGATCCGGAAATTGAACGGACACTTCGTGAAATCAGAAGGGAAAGGAGAAATCAAGCACGAGCTATGGGTGATCACAATAATATTGAGCAACAGAGGGCAATTCGGGACTATTTCAAGCCTCCAGTTCAGGAACACTATTCGGGTATTCGGAGGCAGACTATCAATGCCAACAATTTCGAGTTGAAGCCTTCTTTGATCTCGATGGTTCAACAGAATCAGTTTGGGGGATTGCCTAATGAGGACCCGAACACTCACTTGTCCATGTTCTTGGAAGCAGCCGACACGGTGAAGATTAATGGTGTCACCGAGGGTACCATCAGGTTGAAATTGTTTCCATTCTCTCTTCGGGACAAGGCTCGACAGTGGTTGATGTCTTTGCCAACAGGAAGTATTGGTACTTGGGAAGAGATGACGGAGAGATGAGAGTTCTTGCAAAGTTTTTCCCACCATCTAAGGCATCCCAGTTGCGGAGTGAGATTGGATCTTTCGCCAGAATGACTTTGAGCAGTTGTATGAAGCTTGGGAACGGTTCAAGGACTTGCTCAGAAGATGTCCCCAGCACGGTTATGATGAGTGGATGCTGATTGATAGGTTTTATAATGGGTTGAATGGCCAATCGAGGACTATTGTTGATAGCACTGCAGGTGGTTCATTGATGGCAAAGTCTATTCCAGAGGCCTACAATTTGCTTGAGGAAATGTCTACCAACAGTTATCAATGGCCTTCAGAGCGCTCAATACCGAAGAAAACTGCTGGTATTTATGAGGTGGATCCATTGGCTTCATTGTCAGCACAGGTCTCAGCATTGTCTAATCAGATTGCAGCCTTGAATAATAGAGAAGCGTCATCTAGCAGAGAGGCAGTGGCAGGCAGGTGTCAGTACATCTTATGCACAGGATGAGTACACTCAAGAGCAGGTTCAGTTTGTGAACAACAGAAACTTCAACTATAGACCCAATCACTTGCCCACTCACTATCATCCTGGCTTGAGGAACCATGAGAATTTCTCTTATGCCAACAACAAAAATGTTTTGCAACCTCCTCCGGGCTTCAACCAACAAGGTGGAGAAGAAAACCTTCGGTGGAAGATTTGTTGAGTACCTTCATTGTTGAGACTAGAGGGAGGTTTAACAAGGATGAGGCTAGACTTGACAACATTGAGACACATTGTAACAACATGAATGCAACTATGAAGTCTCTTGAGGTGCAAATCGGTCAACTAGCCAATGCGGTTAAGGGCCAATCATCCGGAAACTTCCCTAGTGATACGGAGCCTAATCCTAAGGACCATTGCAAAGCTATCACTTTGAGAAGCGGGAAAGAAGTTGAAGCTCCTAAGCCCCAAGGGGATAAAACCGAGGAAGAAGATGTAGAATCGGAACAACCAAAGGAGAGTGCATGGCCTAAGTCGATCTCTTTTACGGATAATCCTCCTCTCATCACTCCTACCCTCCCGTATCCGCAAAGATTCAAGAAGAAGAAGTTGGATGCTCAATTTTCGAAGTTTCTGGAGATTTTCAAAAAGATCCATATCAACATTCCCTTTGCAGATGCACTTGAACAAATGCCTAATTATGTCAAGTTTATGAAGGATGTCATGGCGAAGAAACGGAGGTTGGAGGATTATGAGACTGTTAAGCTAACGGAAGAATGTAGTGCGATCCTCCAAAGGAAGTTGCCTCAAAAGTTGAAGGATCCGGGGAGTTTCACTATCCCATGCACTATTGGAGATTCTTACTTCGAGAAGGCCTTGTGCGATCTTGGAGCCAGCATCAATCTTATGCCTCTGTCTGTCTTCCGAAAGCTCGGACTTGGAGAAGTCACACCAACCACCATATGTTTGCAAATGGCGGATAGGTCTCTCACTTATCCAAGGGGTGTCATAGAGGATGTGTTGGTGAAGGTAGATAAATTCTTTTTCCCCGCAGATTTTGTTGTGTTGGATATGGAAGAGGATCGGGAAATCCCCATCATCCTCGGGAGACCCTTTTTGGCTACTGGAAGAGCCTTGATTGATGTACAAAGTGGTCATTTGACTCTAAGGGTGAATAATGAGGAGGTAAAGTTCAACATCCTTAACACAATGAGATTTCCGGAAGAGAAGTCAACTTGTCACCGGGTAGAAGTAATAGACTCGTGCATCAAGGAATTCTTCCAAGAAGTGACCCACGATGACCCTCTAGAGCATAGCCTCACTACTCCCTTGAACATGACCGATTTTTGTGGAGATTTTTGTATTAAAGAAGAGGGCATTGTTGAAAGTGTTCTAGCTCTTGAGGCTTTGCCGTGTGAAGTGGGGGATGTGGCTCAAGTGAAAATTTTAGAGAAGCCTGATGAGTGCTTCATCTCTCCAAGCTCGTCGAAAGAAGGGTTAGTGTTGAAACAACTACCGGAACATCTTCGCTATGCCTTTTTGGGTGAGGATTCTTCTAAACCGGTTATTATCTCGGCATATTTGAACAAGGAAGAAGAAGAGAAGCTCCTGGTTGTTTTGAAGAAACACGAGTTTGCTTTTGCTTGGTCTATTTCAGATATTAAGGGTATAAGTCCTACTATTTGCATGCATAAGATTCTCATGGAAGATGCTTACAAGCCATCTATTGAGCACCAAAGAAGACTAAATCCGGCCATGAAAGAGGTGGTGCGTGCTGAGGTGCTAAAGTTGTTGAATGCCGGGATCATTTACGCCATTTCGGATAGCTCATGGGTTAGTCCAGTTCAGGTTGTGCCAAAGAAAGGTGGTATGACGGTGGTGAAAAATGAAAATAATGAACTCATCCCCTCAAGAACAGTGACTGGATGGCGTGTTTGTATCGACTACCGGAAACTGAACAAGGCCACTAGAAAGGATCATTTTCCCCTTCCTTTCATTGATCAAATGCTAGACAGGTTGGCGGGGTATGACTACTATTGCTTTCTCGATGGATACTCGGGCTACAATCAAATTGCCATAGCCCCCGAAGACCAAGAGAAAACGACATTCACTTGTCCTTATGGCACTTTTGCTTTTCGGCGGATGCCTTTCGGTCTATGCAACGCACCCGCCACTTTTCAAAGGTGCATGATGGCAATCTTCTCGGACATGGTAGAAGAGATTATGGAGATTTTTATGGATGATTTTTCGGTTTTTGGATCAACGTTCGATCATTGCCTCCACAATCTTTCTCTCGTGTTGCAGCGATGTGAGGAGAAGAATCTAGTTCTCAATTGGGAGAAGTGCCATTTTATGGTTCAAGAAGGGATCGTTCTTGGTCATAGAATTTCATCGCAAGGAATTGAGGTGGACAAGGCTAAGATAGCCACGATCGAAAAGCTTCGCCACCTATAAATGTGAAGGGAGTACGGAGTTTCCTTGGTCATGCGGGATTCTATCGGAGGTTCATAAAAGATTTCTCTAAGGTTATCAAGCCATTGTGTAACCTCCTAGAGAAGGATGCAGTTTTCAACTTTGATGGGTCTTGTTTGGAAGCCTTTAATATCATCAAAGAAAAACTGGTTTCAGCTCCGGTCATTGTAGCACCCGATTGGAACGAACCATTTGAGATCATGTGTGATGCTAGTGACTATGCCGTCGGGGCAGTACTTGGTCAAAGGAGAGACAAGATTTTTCGGGCCATTTACTACGCTAGTAAGACATTGAATGAAGCCCAACTCAATTACACCACCACCGAGAAAGAGATGCTTGCAGTGGTATTTTCTTGTGATAAATTTCGGTCATACATCATTGGGTCCAAGGTGGTAGTTTTCACGGATCATGCAGCAATTCGTTACTTGTTTGCTAAAAAAGATGCCAAGCCTCGTTTGATTCGTTGGATTCTTTTGCTTCAAGAATTTGACATGGAGATACGAGACAAGAAAGGTTCGGAAAATGTAGTCGCAGATCATCTCTCCAGGCTTGAGAAATTGGAAGTGGACGAAACCCCTGTTATTCAAGAAGCATTCCCACGACGAACACCTGTTTGAAGTTGAAGTGAGGCTCCCTTGGTTTGCAGATTTCGTCAACTACCTCTCTTGTGAGGTTTTACCACCGGACTTGACTCCTTATCAGAAGAAGAAATTCCTTCATGATGTGAGATGTTATCTCTGGGATGATCCAATATTGTTCAAGAGATGCTCCGATCAAGTTATTCGGAGATGCATTCCTGAAGAGGAGATACATGACATTCTCCATCATTGTCACTCGTCGCTCTATGGTGGACATTTTGGTGCAACAAGAACAGCGGCAAAAGTTCTTCAATCCGGTTTCTATTGGCCAACCTTGTTCCGGGATTGTCATGAGTTTGTGAAGCGTTGTGACCGTTGTCAACGTGTGGGGAACATCTCTAGAAGGCATGAAATGCCATTGAGCAATATCATTGAAGTGGAACTATTTGATGTTTGGGGCATTGACTTCATGGGACCTTTCCCACCTTCATATGGTCAGCTTTATATTCTCTTGGCAGTGGATTATGTCTCTAAGTGGGTGGAAGCTATTGCCACTCCAACAAATGACGCCCGGGTGGTCGTGAAATTTCTGCATAAGAACATCTTCTCAAGGTTCGGCACCCCTCGAGCCATCATAAGTGATGAAGGGACGCACTTCTGCAACAAGGTGTTTGATGCGTTGTTGGCCAAGTATGGAGTAAAGCACAAAATCGCCCTAGCCTACCATCCGCAAACCAATGGTCAAGCGGAAGTTTCTAACCGGGAGGTCAAGCTTATCTTGGAGAAGACAGTGAATACTAACCGTAAGGATTGGTCAACAAAGCTTGACGATGCCTTATGGGCGTATAGGACAGCTTTCAAAACACCAATCGGAATGTCACCCTATCGGTTGGTGTTCGGGAAGCCTTGCCATCTACCGGTGGAGCTCGAGCACAAAGCATTTTGGGCCATCAAGAAGTTGAATTTTGACTTGAACGCTTCCGGTGAGCAGCGCCTACTCCAACTGAATGAACTTGAGGAATTTCGGAATGAAGCCTATGAGAATGCACGGCTCTACAAGGAGCGCACGAAGAAGTGGCACGATCAGAAAATCTTAAGGAGAGATTTCTTCCGGGGCAAAAAGTATTGCTTTTCAACTCCCGGTTGAAACTTTTCCCGGGAAAATTGAGATCAAGATGGTCGGGACCCTTTGAAATCAAGCAAGTATTCCCCTTTGGTACAGTTGAGCTTCTAGGAAGAGATGGGCAAACTTTCCGTGTGAACGGGCAAAGATTGAAGCATTACCATGGAGGAGAAGAGCGGACAGTTGTTAGCATCTCTCTTGCAGACCCAAATTGAGTGGAAGCATCACCCCGTCCAGCTGGAGACGTTAAACCAAGCGCTTCTTGGGAGGCACCCCAAGCTCTATCACCTTAATTTCTTTTAAACTTTTCTTGTAGTTTGTTTTCCTCTATTTATCTATAAATTTTCGTGTGTTATTTGAGTGATTTCTTACATTTTTTTTTGTGTGTTTTTTTTTTAGGTACTAATGGGCAATTAGAATCATGGAAAGTATTTGAAAGCGTTTCGAGAAATTTGGGAGAAATTGGAGAAGTTTGAAGGCAATTTTGTGGTTCATTGGGGTTCAAGCAAGGAGAAGGCCCGCTGTGGCGCGCCAAAGTCGCGCTGCAGCGCGCCACTGGGCGTCAAGAGACCAGAGACAGTCGCGCGCCCGCGCGACCTCGGCGCGCGCCCGCGCGCCCCAGCCAAGAAGGCCAGTCCCTCAGCCCGCAGCGCGCGCCGCGCGCGCCCCGCAGCGCGCGCCGCGCGCGTACATCACCCGAAGCAGCGCGCCCGCGCGACTCCAGGCGCGCGCCCGCGCGGTTCCCAGTCAAGGAGGGCCGCGGTTCCCCAGCCAAAAAAAAAAAAAAAAAAAACCTTACAAAGCCTCATTTTCTCTAGTTCCTCACCAAAACTTCATTTCTCCCAACCCAAAAATTCAGCCCCCACTTCACCAATATTCTAAAATTCTCCATACCTTTCATACACCCAAAATCTCAAACTTCACAATCTATACTTTCATCAAGGATCTCACCATCTCCTAGCAAAGGCAATTACGACACTTCGCATTTGGGGGCTTGGAATTGGAATGAGGTAATTATTTGAAAGTTGCTTGAACTTGAGTTGTTTAAAATTGTGATTTGTTGTGGAGCATCATTTGATTGGGGTTGCATTTGGGAACTAGTGGTTGGATTCATTTTCTTATATAGTCAACATTTTGGGGTTGCACACCAAGTTTGTTGAATTGTCCAAGTGAAAAAAAAGGTGTGCACGCCAAGTGTTCGATAATTTGTCAAGCCCACTACAACTGTAGCAACATGCCTCAAAAGCACGGGAAGGGAAAAGCATCGTCTTCTGGCTCCTCTAGCCTCCGTCTTGTTGATAAAAAATTTGTGAATGAGGCGGCCAAGGTAAATTCGGGAAATTCATGGAGAAAAATAAGTCTGTAATTGTGGAAGGGGTTTAAGGCCTCCCGAATTTGACATCGAAGGCGACATCGCAACAACATCGTACAGCGACAGTGGCAAAACCTCACCGACATGCAAGACCCAGCAGTCACAACAGTTGTGAGGGAATTCTATGCCAATGGTTATTATCAGCGAGACAACGATGAAGTTTGTGTGCGGGGAACGATGGTATCTTTCGCCCGGATGTAATCAACAGGTACTTTGACATAGGGACGATCGAAGATGATGAATACGCTACGTTCCTTGAAGAAGGGGGGATTATGACCCCATTGTCAGAGAGATGTGTATTCCAGGTACCGAATGGACCTCAAGGGAGGACGATAGTGATGTCGCACACTACTTCCCAGAAAATTGCCTGAACATTTACGCCAAGGCATGGAATAAATTCATTTGCGCCTCCATTATGCCCACCAAACACGAGCACCATGTGTATACAAACCGAGCTGCCCTGCTGTATGCAATTTGCAAAGGTTGGAGCATTGATTTGTGTGTAGTTATTAGGGATGATTTGGTGAAGTCCCTCGAGGCGAGGACTACAGGTGCTCATACTCATCCATGTCTTATTACTGGGCTGTGTCGAAATGCTGGTGTGACAATTGATCCAAACGAGCCGAAGAGACCATGTGGTACGTTAATTGATAATCTTCAATGGATAAATTTGTTTAAATGGCCTGGGGGCAGGCATATCGAATCCGGCTTGGGTTTTGAGCTCTATGACAACGATGATGCACCCCGACCTCCCAACCTACTCCCGCGACTTCGTGTTTTGGGAGGGAGGAATCAGATTCGAGGAGTTTCAGCCATCAAACACATGCTATACAGGAGCGTGAGCGGATAATTGTGGAGAATCGTCATCGCCAACCATCCCGCCCCCGCACACGCACGAAGAAGCTGGTCCATCATCAGCGCCAGATACGACCCATGTTGTCCCCCTATCGAGGATGTTTATAGGATGGCGGTCCAACATGGCCAAAATCTAACGGAACTGCAGGGCAGACTCAATCAACAGGACCGCGTCCTCCATGAGGTCTTAGATCGAGTTAAAGATATGCAACAGCGTGACATCATGAGGAGCCGTTATGAGTTGCAGTTCCATCACTATTTGGCTTCTCGAGGTCTTCCTAACTCGTCCACCGCAATGCCTCCCGCCTATCCCGATTACCTCCTCCGCCCCTTACAATCCTCCACCACCACCAGAAACTCAAGAGGGAGTGATGACAATGAGGGGATGTAACTTCATCCCCGAGGTATGTGTCCTTGTGCTTTTATGGTCCAACATTGAGGACAATGTTGTCTACAAGTTTGGGGGGAATGAACGTTTGTTTTTCGGTTCTTTCATATGCTTTTCTAATCATCATTTTTTTTTTAGGAATAGTTAAATTCTAGTTTAGTGTTTTCTTGCGTAGTCCCTTTTGTTTAAAAAAAAAATGTGCGTTTTTGTTGGCAAAAGATGACCATGAATCGATGATAGTGACAACTGCGAATTGTTCTTGAGGTCGTTTGTAACGTCTTTCAATTGTGGTTTCTGTGTGCTTGATACTTACGCTAGCTAGAGACACTTTTGACTCTTAATCACTTGAGCACCAAAATCTTAGCCACTCACTCTTTCAAATAACTAGAGAACATTTATGCAATTAGCTAGGTTCATGGTCTATCAAGAGCTCTAGAACCCAATTTGGTGAAACTCAAGGCGAAATCTAAGTTAGGTAACATGGAGAAATGATTTAGGCAATTTTTTTTTTGGACCGTTTGAGCCGTTCTAGCCAACCTTTCGGAAATTATCCCTTGTTGTCCCCTTTTGAGCCTGTAAGCCAATTTCTTTTTCACCCACACTAGTATAACCTAACCAAAAAAAAAAAAAAAAAAAAAAAAAAAAAACCAAACACTTAACCCATCACTTTAGGCACGAATTGCATTCTTCATTGTATTCGAGTGCATTGTGGTTAGCATGAGCTTGGGATTGGGGTTTGGATCATTCTTCGCTGGTTGTATTGTATCTATTTTCGTTGTTACTTAATCTCAAAAAAAAAAAAAAAAAAAAAAAAAAAAAAAAAACCAGTATTCATGTAAACAAATAAGTTTGGGGGTTAAAAAAAAAAAAAAAAAAAAAAAATCTGAATGAAAGGGTGATTGATTGTGTTGATGTAAAATCGGGGATTTTGGGGTCTTCCATTGAATGCTTGTAAAGTATCAGATATTGAAGGTGCAAGGCGTGCTTAGGGTGAATTGAGCTTAAAATTTTTCTTTCACCGACCCTTTACCTAAGCCTTACATTACAAGCCGTTCAAAGTCCTATTGATCTTCTGTGTTACACTAACCTACATTAGTGGAGAGCAACACTTAATTGGGCCTATGGTTGTTCTTAAGTGCATCATGTAGCGATAAGTCCATGAACTTCCTTAATGCATAAATCAATCCGGTGTTTGACGGTTGGGTGGTTTTGACCTTCACACACACACGAGTCTTGAGTGGATTTGTGCTAGTGTCAAGTGTTGAAATTCTAGATAATCACAATGGTTGATTTTCCTTTCGAGCTTAAGACATTTGTAGATTTTGAGGTAAAATCCATGGTCGTCAATTTTGTTGCTCAGCTTCACATTGTTTTTTTTTTTATTGTTTTGTTTTTGCTCGAGGACTAGCAAAATTCTAAGTTTGGGGGTATTTGATAAGTGAGCTTTTACTCACTTATTTATTGTCTTGAAATGAGATAATTTACAAAATCTTCTAGTTTTTAGATTGGTTTAATGTGTTTGTGAGTGTTTCAGATAACAAGAAAAATAAATTGGATTTTAGAAGAATTGGAGATGAAAATCGAGTTTTAGCCCGCAGCGGGCGCGCCCAGCCATCGCGCGGCCAGCCAGCGGCGCGCCCAGCCATCGCGCGGCCAGCCAGGGCGCGCCCAGCCATCCGCGGCCAGCCACGCGCGGCCAGCCAGCGCGCGGCCAGCCAGCGCGCGACCAGCCAGCGCGCGGCCAGCCAGCGCGCGGCCAGCATCGCGCGGCCAGCAGCGCGCGCCCCACCAGAGCGCGCGGCCGCACGCTCTCAGGCGCCTTCTCGCGTGCTCAGGCGCCTTCTCGCGTGCTGAGGCGCGCCACCTGAAGCTCCCTCGAACAAAAAGGAAGCGGACTCAGAAGAAAGGAGGGCAGAGGGGATAAGGAGGGAGAGTGAGAAAAAAAAAGGACTGAAACAGAGTGGAGAGAGAAAAGAAAGAAACCCTAAATCTCATAAGAAACCCTAAATTTCAGGTGGATTTTGGAAGGAAGCTGCTGGAGATTTGGGCTGCACATTGGAGTTTTATTTTTCTTCCTCTCTCTCCTCTTGTTCTTATATCTAGTAGTTCTTTATTTTCCTGGATCCTTAATGTATTTTCAGATTTGTTCAAGCTTGAATATGTTTGAGTTTACATTGATGAATTGCTAGATTTTCATGCTAGGGGACTTGATGTAATCTTGCTACAGTTATGCTATGAATATTTAATGCTATTTGATATTTCTCATGCTCAAATATTTGTGTTCTTCTTTGCTTAATGCCTTAATCAATTGAAAAATTGGCCAAGGATTTAGATATGTGGATTTAGGCTTGAGAGAGTCACTTACACATGTTGGGATTTGTTGAACACAGCCTAGTAAGTATTGGAATCGGGAGATGAAATGTTCTAGGTAATCACAAATGATATAGCTTAATGAATGCACAATTAATTATTTAATAGGGATATTAATTAGGTTGTTTTGCATATATTTGACTCGGCACTCGAGAGAGGGAGTTGGATTATTATAGGAATTTCATGATTAATGTTTGGCTTGAGGAAGATCAATGGCTTTGAATAGGATTAGAATAACTAAGCAAGATGAAATCAAGAACCCTAGCTACTTTATCATTAGAGCCCCCTTCAATCCGAAACATTCCGTGTATCATTTTATTTGCTTATCCAATTAGTTAATATTTAATTTTGTTCTGTTAACATCATTCTATTTCTGATTTGTCTGGATAAAACTCGGTTATTTTAGTCGTAGTACTTAGCTAGATTTTAGGAACACAATCCTCGTGGGACACGACACTCACTCACTACTTTATTACTTGATGACCTCGTGCACTTGCGAGTAGAAAATAGGTGTGATAATTTCGCATTGATCAGCCAGCAATGGAATGAACGTTGATATGCATTCCACTCCTTCTCGGACCTTAGAATTGTGAGGGCCTTCATGCTGAAGAGAGTCATACACCTCAATGGTCCAGCTTGTTAGATTGAGCTTTACTAATGCCCAATGTTTCAGATCAGCCAAGTGTATTGGTATTAGCAAAATGTTCACTTTAAACCATGATGACCCACTCTGGACACACACGCCAAGCATGATCTTGAGTATAGATTCATAGGAGCCCCAATCGAACTTGTCTGGTGAACTCTGATAGACACGCAACAACGAACGAACCTTTGAACTAAAAATGTGTCTACCGTTGTCACCTTCCGTTGTTCCAATTCGGGGAACTGCCTGATCTTCTTCCTTAAGTAGTAAAAGGCAACGTCGATGTGCTACATAAACAAATGTATTGTAAATTTGACAGGTCATCAAATAATATACCTTATTGACGTTAGGATTTACAAAAATTATAGGATGATCACAAAAAATTCAAGAAAGGTACTTACTTCATCCCATAGCCAAACAGGGGAGGTAGCTAATTCATAATACCAACTTTTTTTCTGCCACCATGAATCCGAGGTCATGGGGTTTGTCTAATGTCTCATGCTTAGCATTGTATCGGGGAGGCCGTTTACTAACAAGAAAAAATTTTAATTGTTGATGACATTAATGCATAAAGTTATAATTTTGAAATCAAAATGACAAATATTCGTTATAACAAGTTACCCTGGAGAAGTCATCTTCAATACTCATTTATTGATCCACTCCCTGAACTCCTCTAACGTCTCTTTGGAGATTCATATGCGTGACCCGGTGGGAGGGCATAAATTAGCTTATTCGGAGCCTTCGACAGGGAGCCAACCTCAGTCATACGACCGGACGGCCGTTGGCCAAGCCTTGATAGTCTGGCCCTCTTCTTCTTAAGGATCTACAAATGACATATGTGAAACGAGTTAATATTAAGGATGACACTTATGAATATATTTATCAGTTACAGATATTCGTAACAACCACGGCAAGGATGCTCTCCTCGTTGGCTGGCTCTTCAAGCTTTATAACATCCTGTTCTCTGATGATTTCTTTATCATCTTTCTCCTCTTTTACGCCCTTCTCCAGGTCATGCATGTTCTCCTCCTTTATTTCAACAAAGGCTCAGATTTTACATTCGCATCTCCCTCATTTCCTTCTAATGGTCTTTAATATTTACCTGTGTGGTTACACAACATGTCATAAAAAATACAACGTTGTACATATGAAAAAACTACATAAATGATCATCTACTATATGGAGGACTAAATTTTAAAATACAGGATTACCTTATTCTTCTCGTTCTCGGCATCTTTATGAGAAACGATCACCTTATCGGCAGTAAGGAACTCCATGGCTGCCTGCACACCCATATCCGCAACGGCACTGATGTCAGGGGAGGTAGTCTGCAAGACATCCGACTTAGCCCTCTGAACATTAAACTTCTGGCTGCTGGTGACATGCGGCGCCGTATGTGCCTTACCCTGTACCTTTTCAATCATGTTGGCGGACAACATTTTGAAAACCCTCCACAAGAGTTTGTTGGAGGTCTTTTGTTCCTTTTTCAGATCCTCTAACTTGTTATTCAGTGACGCCACCTGTTCTCAGATCTCTTTTGAAAATCCCGCCACTCGGACTTGTATCGGTGCTCGAACGGGGGACAGAAGACATAGGAGGTGGTAATTGAGGCACAGCCTTTGGTTTCTTCAAATATAGCCGCGCAACCCATGGGTTCTTTAACTCCTCTTCGGTTGGCATCAATGCAAAACACTTAAGCTACACACATTTAATATTAATAACAACAATGAGTAGGGGATATGGTCATTACAGGAATGACATCGTGATCGATAGTAAATGTAAAATGAGTATGGTCATTACACAGATGACCAAGCCCCGTTTTAAGGATACAACAGATACGGTCATAACTGTTATGAGCACCTGGTCATTACTGTTATGACCATACGGACAGGATTGACTGTTATGACCATCCGGTCATAACAATTATGACCGGGTGGTCATAACAGTTAAGAGTAACGGTCATAACAGTTATGACCGGGTGGTCATAACTGTTTTGACCACCCGGTCATAACTGTTATGACCGACACTGATATGGTCAATAGGGTATTATTAACAACGGCATGATCAATGTTCGACCCGATCATTATGGTGATGACCACCAATTGTAATTGACACTGCTTACAAAAATATATAGAAAGTTTATATAAATTACCTGGGATTCACCAACTGTGGTAAAAGCAGCGAAAACATCATCAAACATCACATTGTCCGCGGTGGTCCACGATCATACGCGGAATGGCCTGGTCGTACTTGGTGGTGAACTTGGATACTATCGATGGGAGGGTCTCATATGACCAAACAAGTAAGGCATGTGGGAACCCCAGAATACTGTAATGAACTTTGTCATTTTTTTTAACGGTCTTCTCCTCGAAGACATCCTGTTTTTCACAGTATTACAGATTGCAGCCTGGGTTGCCTCCCATGAGAGCACGCCCTAAGGAAAATCATTGAAAGCATCCAAGTTATCGGCCAGGGCAAAAAACTTGGGGTCTATTTAACGAAGCTTGCATTTGATAAAGGGATGCAAAATATAATGTATAAAATGCTAAACTTGACAGCATCGTCGTCGTTGTCAAACTTAGCATTCGACATCTGCAGCTCCAAATTTTCTCTCGGCACACCCCTCAACGTCGAAAAATCTTGAAATTAATCAGCTTTCGACCATGGGGAGATGAGTAGACCCTACACATTTCAGGCCGGTTATTAGGTAGAACTCGTTAATGAAAAATCTGTCCAAGTCTTCACAAAGCTCAAAGCATAGAGCATCACCCATTCCTGAGTGATCCGTCAGGCGCATCACAATGTTATGGAATACCTGCCCAGCCCAACCAAGAGTATCTAAATGCATAAAATGTTGAATGCATGGCTGATATTTGACGGCCTCGTACTGTCGTGGAGACAACCATTGTCTCAATTTATTCCATGTCTCCGTTATGTTAACGAAAGTATTTATTTTCGCCCTCGTAATTTCACTGTCTGGTACGAGTCGAACATATTGACTCTGCGTTAATGGTAACATAAAAGAGTTATTAAATTTATGACCGTGAAGTAATCATACAAAATACCTGGTATAATATCACAAAAATATGAAAATTGTCCAATTGATCACCATCAACTCAACATAAAAAATGATCAAGTCATCATGAAAATGACCATAATAACTTTGAAAACCGTGTAATTATTATTGTGACCAACAAGTCATCATGAAAATGACCATCTGAAAATAACTTAGAACTGAGTAATTATTATTATGACCAGAGAGTCAATACAAAAATGACAATTACAAAATTTACAAACTGATCATAAGATTAGGACTAACCAGCCACCGATATCACCTACAAAGGAATTTCATACAAACTTCGATGAAACTCCAAATATTTATAAAACCATAACACAAAATTATACAAACGGTTGGTTTATGGTACAAAATCAGATAAAAAGACTAACGTTAAGTATTTTAAGGAAAAAAATTTCAACAAATCTTAAAAACTGTAAACTTTTTAACCATAACACATATAAAAATGAAAACTTTTAATATATAATCAATAAAAACTTAATTCTTTCTGAAAAATATTAAAGCTGTAAACTTTTTAAACATAAAAACCAAAAAGAACTTTTTTACCTCTTCAGGTTTCGATATCTTATCTTCTACGACACTGATCAACTTCTTTGAATCATTTACATCCATTTCCCCCCCACTTTCTCTTCAAACCTGCATCGGACACCATTTTCTCTATCGTCGGTACCGGATTTTTAGGACTTTCATCAGTCGATGACCTTTTGGATGACTTAGCCATAACCCAGACTGACCTCCTCTCGGGACTAGTGTTTTTCAGACATTTTAGTGGGTGTCGACATGGGTAGTTTTTTCAGGATTATACGACATTAACAGACGTCTAAGCAGTTTATAGAAGGATTGGTTGGTGGTTTAGGACGGTTATCGAGCGGTTATGGGTCGATATCTGCTGGTTGAAACGCTTTCTCTCTCTAGAAATAGAGTTTCTCTCTCTAAAATACTGTAGAAGCTGGTTTGAAATTTCTTTTAGGGCCATTCGGGGAGAATGAGGTTTAGGCGGGTGGGAGAGAAGGGCAAATCGGTGATTTGGCATTTGGGACGCAAATCAATGACTGTTGGTATTCATACAAATACGGTAATTTTCATAATGACCACCTGGTCAATATCGTTGTGACCAAGGTTAAATGTAAAAAGACCAGGGGTCACAACGAAAATGTAAAAATGACCACCTGGTCAATTCACCATTTATAGGGGTCACAACGAAAATGACCAGGTGGTTATTATGAAAATGACCGATCCTGTAGAAGTATCAAAAGTTATGCAAATTAATTGTTTTCTTAGGTTTTTAATATCCCTTTACACACAAATCGAGGATTTGACATTAATTGAAGGCAAGCTGATCAAATCAATGACTGTTGGTATTCGTATAAATACGGTCATTTTCATAATGATCGCCTGGTCAATATCGTTGTGACCAAGGTTAAATGCAAAAATTCACCATTTACAGGGGTCACAATGATAATAATCAGGCGGTCATTATGAAATGACCTATCCGGTGGAAGTACCAAATTTTAGGTAAATTCATTACTTATTTAAATTTTTTTTTACCCTTTACACACAAGTGTGTTGACTCTTCTGTATATTTTAAAACACTTGTTGTTCTATCCATCACTTTATTGTTGAATTTTGTTTTCTCAAAACGTGGGAAGGGGTCACAACGAAAAAAGTAGTCATTATGAAAATGACAGATCCTGTAGAAGTATCAAAAGTTATGCAAATTATTGTTTTCTTTTTTTTTTAATCCCTTTACACACAAATCGAAGATTTGGCATTTAATTGAAGGCAGGTCGATCAAATCAATGACTGTTGGTATTCGTACAAAACTGGTCATTTTCATAATGACCACCTGGTCAATATCGTGTGACCAAGATTAAATGAAAAAATTCACCATTTACCTTGGTCACAACGATAATGACCAGGTGGTCATTATGAAAATGACCTATCCGGTGGAAGAACCAAATTTTAGGTAAATTCATTACTTATTTAATTTTTTTTTGGCCCTTTACACACAAAGTGTGTTGTTCAATTTTGTTTTCTCAAAACGTGGGCAGGAATCACAACGAAAATGACTAGGTGGTCATTATGAAAATGACCGATCCTGTAAAAGTATCAAATGTTAGGCAAATTCATTACTTATTTTATTTTTTTTTTATCCCTTTGCAAACAAAGTGTTAAATGCAAACTTTTTAAACATAAATACGAAAAAGCAATATTTTTAACTTTCGACTTCTTTGATTCATTAACTTCAATTTCCCCTCAACCCTTCATCGGCCATCATTCTCTCGATCTTTGGTGCCGGTTTTTTTTTTTTTTAACTTTTCTCGGTAGGTAGCCTTCTATATCCCGAAGCGATTTATAGAGGGCTTTCGTGGTGGTTTTGGACAATTTTCTAGCAGTTCCGGCCGGTTGCAACTCTTTCTCTCTCTAGATTTCGGTTTCTCTCTCTAAAGAACTATAGATACTGGTTGAAAATTTTTTAAGCCGTGCCAGGGAGGGGGATATTTGGGTCGGTATGAGATGAGGGTAAAGATGGAACTTGGCATACATTTAATGTTGTTGGGCTCCACATATCAGAGAGGGTGCTAACGTGACGGTGCTAGAAATGAAGGGAAAAAAAGTGACGATGTTTTTAATAATCTTTTTCCCACAGGTGCTATTAATGAAATTAACCCCTTTTTTATTGATTTTGTGATATAAACTAAAGATTATTGGTTTGGTATTTGAATATTGATAGGAAAATTGAGTGTATTGGTTGATTTACATTTTTGGTTGCCGAAGGTATTTGGGTTTGTGCTTGTTGGTGATATTGAAAAATACAGTTGTGTGGCTATTTATCTGAGATCATATTGTAAGTTTACCCATAAGTCATTTTTATGATGACTTGAATGGTCATCAATTTAATTACTTAGAATTCTGTTATTTCCTACTGGTCATTTTTATGATTACTTGTTGGTCATAAATATAATTAGTCTCCCGTGATACCATTACCACGGATTCAATATGTTCGATGTGTACCGGATACTGAAATTACTCGTGCGAAAATAAATATTTTCATTAACATTATAGAGACTTGTAAACCTTGAAAAATTAGTTGTCACCCCGACAGTACAAATGAGTGATCCGGCAACCATGCATTAAGAAATTTCTGAAGTTGAAGATGCTTGGCTTGGCTTGGCTGAATAGGTCTTGCACAACATAGTAATGCGTTTGACGGATCACTCAATAATGGGTAATGCTTTGTGATTTAAGGTTGGCGAAGACCTGGGCAGATTTTCCATTAAAGAGTTCTTCCTAATAACCGAGATGAAATGTGTAGCGTCTACTTATCTCACACCGGCAGTTGATAACCGATTAATGAGTAGATATTTTTCTACATTACGAGCAGTGTCTAGAGAACATTTGGAGGTGCACCTGTCGAATGTAAAATTGACAACGATAACAACACTGTCAAGCTTGGTTACTATACATGATATTTACATTCCTCTTGCAAAGCAAATTCCGTAAGATAGACTCAAAATATTTTCCCTAGCCGCTAACTTGGAGGTCATAATGAAATTGACCTGTTGGTTATTATGAAAATGACCATTTGAGTTAAACTGTCAAATATTATGCATTCTTTTTTTCATTATAAACAATGTATGGCAACTCTCATCTGTGTTTTAAAACACATCTTGTTACATCAATGTCAAGATCTATGTATCACATCTTTGTATTGTAAAAGGTCATAATGAAATTGACATGTTAGTCATTATGAAAAAGACAACTTAGGTTAAATTGTCAAATGTTATGCAAATCTTTTTTTTTTTTTTTCATTATAAACACGTATGACAACTCACATTTGTGTTTTAGAACTCTTCTTGTTACTTCAATGTCAATATATGTTTCACACTATTAGCACTGAGAATACCATAATGAAATTGACATGTTGATCATTATGAAAAGAGCAATTGGCCTCAATGATCCATGAACTCTTTAATAGTGATACTTTGGTCCCTATTCTTTTTTTTTTCTTTAACCGTGCTGACTCTAAACTCTAAAAAAAAGTGACGGTTTGTTCTTTCTATTTTGTTTCATTAAAAAACTCACACATTGGTCACATAAAAAGCACGTTTTGTGCTTTTTGAAGGAAAATACCCCTAAAAAGATGAAAATACCCTTATCTATATATATATATTTTTTTTAAAATGAGGAGAGGCCTCTCTCTCTCCCTTCCCCTCCCTCCCACCCCCACCCCCACCCCCCACCCCAGATCGGACGCTGACGCTGGAGCCGGAGGCCGTCTCCTTCCCTTTCTTTCCTCCCTCATTCCCCCCTCCCTCCCCACGCTATCCCCCTCGCCCTAGCCCAATCTGGGTTTTGCCCCTACCCCCTCCGATGCTGCGATTTCGACCACCCACCCAGCTGCCGCGATCTAAGTTTCAGACCCCTCGGCTGGACTGAGAAGAAAGTGGAAAGAAGGAGGGAGACGCGATCTGAGTTTTGGCTAGCATCTCCCTCCCTCCACCTCTTTCTCCATCACGCCGGGGGGTATGAAACCTAGATCGTGGCGGCTAGAAAGGTAGGGGAAGGGCGAAATTGCATCTCTGGAAGGGGTGGGGGAAAAACCTAGATCGCGCTGAGGCAAAGGGGATGGCGTGGGGGGGGGGGGAGAGGGGAAGGAGGGAGGGAGACGGTCTCCATTTTCGGCTCCGGCGTCAACGTCGGCGTCCGATCTGGGGGGTGGGTGGGGGTGGGTGGGGGAGGGAGGGAGGGAAGGGGAGAGTGAGAGGTCTTTCCTCTTTTTTTTTTTTTAATACAAATTTTCAGCTTTTTAGTGGTATTTTCCTTCGAATGTGCTTTTTACATGACCATTCAGTGAGTGTTTTTTTTAACGGAACCAACTAAAAGGACCAAATCATCACCTTTATAAAGAGTTAAAGTCAGCACAGCCAAAAAAAAAAAAAAAACAGGGACCAAAGTGTCAACTCTTAAATTAGTTTAAGGACTATTATTATCAATTACTCTTATGAAAATGACCATTTGGGTTAAACTGTCAAATGTTATGCATATATATTTTTTTTCATTATAAACAATGTATGAGAACTCCATTTGTGTTTTAGAACTCCTCTTATTACGTCAATGTCAAGATATATGTATCACACATCATTAAACTAAGAATATCATAATGAAATTGACCTGTTGGTCATTATAAAAATGACAATTTGGGTTAAACTGTCAAATGTTATACAAATTTTTTTTTCATTAAAACAAATTATGATAACTCTCATTTGTGTTTTAGAACTTCTGTTGTTACGTCAATGTCAAGATATATGTATGACACCATTAGCACTGAAAAATTCATCATGAACTTAACCTGTTGGTCATTATGAAAATGACCATTTAGGTTAAAGTGTAAAATGTTATGCATATCTAATATTTTTTTATAGACAACGTATGACAGCTCTCATTTGTGTGTTTTAGAGCCCCTCTTGTTATGTCAATATCAATATATATGTACACACCACTAGTACTGAGAATGTAGTAATGAAATTGACCTGTTGGTCATTATGAAAATGACAATTTTGGTTAAATTGTAAAATGTTATGCATCTCTAATTTTTTTATAGACAATGTATGACAACTTTCATTTATGTTTTAGAACCCATGTTGTTATATCAATGTCAAGATACATGTATCACACCATTATTACTGAGAAGGTCATAATGAAATTGATTTGTTTGTCATTATGAAAATGACCATTTGAGTTAAACTATCAAATGTTATGCAAATCTAATTTTTTTTTCATTAAACAACGTATGACAACTCTCATTTGTGTTTTAGAACTCATGTTGTTACGTTATTGTCAAGATATATGTATCACACCATTAGTATCATAATGAAACTGACCTGTTGGTCATTATAAAAATGACCATTTGGTTTAAACTGTCAATGTTATACATATACAGACAACCGAACACAATCAATCATAACACCTAAATAAGAACCCACAAACGTAGTACTTAAAATCAATAACATAAAGTTGTAGCAAACTATGGTAACTGCGGATACAAATAGTGATATAATATATTAAACATCATATAACGGTGGTATGAATGTGGAAGATCTCTAAGACCTTGTTGTTGGGCATGTGTGTAACGGTACTGGATTAGTATAAGTTTGTTGGTTGTGTTTTGTAACCATGACATCTGCTGCACGAATAGTCTCCGGTTCCTCACCTCACGACAAAATCTTAGATCCCTTGGCCTTTCGAGACCACGCTTCGTCTTGTGAGAATTGACAACTTGGAATCTCACATCTTTAGAAACATCCTAGCCCTCAGCACTGCCAATCGAATGGATTACAGGTTCATAGGCTACAAAGAGAGCCTCTTTTGTGTAGTAATAGGAGCAATAATTGTACGTATCAATTCGTTTGTGGTTACAAATGGCCTTTGTGGTTAAAATGGCCATAGCATGATGACAAGGAATTGATATACCTGAAAGCATCTGCAGGTACAGTTCCTTTCTCTCAAATCCACAATCGAGGTCTGAGCAGCCTTGTTAGTAACGGTGTACTCAAACTGATTAGTTGGCCGAGACTGTAAACAAAGGGAAGTTGAACACATTAGTTCTTCGAAGTCATTATCAAAATTACTGCAAGGTCATTTAAAAAAATTGCTGGTCATTACAAATTTAGCGTATACCATAAGTCATTTTAGTAGTTATCGCGTACCGTTAATGTTATGATCGCATACATTCGTCCATTGAAGTTGCTTACGATCATTTTTAAAGATCTTCTTATAAAAGACATCAGTGTATGTTGGGGTTACGACTCCGGATAGATTCATATGACGTTGGTGCTCGTTGATAAGATATGCCCTCGATGCACCGTCAAAATAGGTCTTT